>JAWWEU010000001.1:89238944-89270153 GCA_035583155.1 Acropternis orthonyx | reverse complement strand
TTTTTTGCCCCCCCCCCCCCCCCTTTTTTTTTTCTCCTTCACTGCGAAGCATCCAGGCAAAGCCACAGCTTATAACCTTCCCTTATTTTCAGGTGCTAAAACTTGCTGTGTGCCAAAAAAAAAAAAAAAGGCACCGTGAGAGTCTGGCTGGATTCTCTCAGTTAGCAGGTGTTGGAAGCCTGCAGGGATCTGCAGGTTAATTAATCCTGACTTACCAGGGTTGGGGAGCTTATTAGCCTCCACCCTAAAAATGAGGAAGACAGGAGGAGCCCTCTGGGGGGAAGGCAGGTAATGCTTGTGAGGACGGAGGCTGAGGCAAGAGCCAACATTAGGGAAGAGGCTTTAGGTGGGGCTAATAAATTCGTTTTCCATCCCTTTTCTCTCAATAAAAGCAAAATTGGGAATAAGTGTGTTTTTATACTTTAAAACAAACCTCTAATTTCTTGAGGGTTACTGGGAGCTCTAGTAGCTGCTGTGCAGAACCCAAATGAAATCTCCCCATGCTCTGCTGCAGAACAGCCAAGTGAGTACTTTGGTGTTGTTCACTTTTGCTATTTCTGGCCCTAAATGAGGAATTTTTAAGGCCCGTAAGGGAGTGGGGGGATATATTTGACTTGCTGTCAGGACCTATGAGACCACATGCTTGACTTGCCAGCATTGCTGTGCTCCCCTGCCTGCATGTCATAGGATATACGTTGCTTTCTAATCAAATCCAAAATGTCAGGGAAGGTATCGTTGGCCAAAGCCCTGTTGACTGTGGGGGAGGAAAAGGGGAATGGAAACATCACAGCAGGGGGATGGGCCAACTGTTTAGCATAGCTACAGCTCCCACCATCTCTGCAGTTGTTTTTAGCTCAAACAACTGGCTGATGGCACCCACTTGTACCTTTCTTGCTCAACAACGCCTCTATCTCCTCTTTCCCCCTCCTCCTCCTTGCCTTTGAGCTGTTGACACCCTGACAAACTCAGCCTTGGCCATCCCAGTGAGCAGGGCGAGGTTTTCCAGGCAGGGCTAAGAAGTGCATCCCGCCCTAGCTCCTCCTCCCGGCTCCAGCCCACAGCATCCTCTCACATGCCCCGCAGGCAGCTGGGGCAGCTCAGGGTGGTGGCAGGTGGGAGATGCGCCACCACCGAGGCAGGGGGTGTGTGCCAAACCGCAGGTCGGATGCCCAGAAAGGTATCAGTGAGGGAAGAGGGATACAGCCTCATGGGATGTGGAATTGCACTGTATAGGAGAGATGGAAAAGAGATGCCAGCAGAGCTCCTGCTGCAGGAAAACACATAAAGCCCCATGCACGGAGGGAAGAACAACCCAAGGAGTAGCCTGAAATAACAGTGAATAAGAATGGTCAGAAAACACAGAGGTTTGGTATGGAGGAAAATAAGAAACGGGTAGTAATTGATTACTTCAGCGCGGCCCCGGGAAAGAGGACGGAAGGGTGACAGGCATAAAACTGATGCTTGTGGTGATCACCCTTGTCAGCTACTGGGCACGGGAAAGCCCTTCTCTCCTCCCGTAGGTTAGACTCACACCTCTCATTCATGGTGGGTTCTCAAGGCAAATTCGGGACAAAAGAAGCCCTTGATGATGATAATAATTGCCTTTGATAAAACTTAGAAGATTACAACACACTTTTTTTTTTTCTTTTTTTTGGCGGGGGGCCGGGCATGACTGGTATTCCAGGGAGTACTACTAGGCTCCAGTGTATCACTAGTCCCAATTCTCAAGGAATAAATCAAAAGAAAATTCCTGGTGTTTCATTTCACATGAGAAATGAGAATGAGCTCGTTCCCATTTCAGAGAGTTTGCTGGGATGCCCCTTTCCCTCCTTCAGCATCTGTAACCAAGATCTGAAAATCACAGAAACGATGAGAGTGGTGCACACCGCCCGAGGACAATTCCCAAATTCCTGGCCCCCACACAAGCCATCCCCCTGAAAGCTGTTCCGTGCAGAGGTTCAATCTCGAGCCACCTAGTGGAACTTGCTAGAAATCGCTTTTAGAGGCAGCATCAGGATATAGACTCTCCCAAAAAGGCAAGAGATTAGGAAAGATTTAGTGGCAGCTTCGAGGTCCGTCCATGACATGCCACAATTGCACCGAAAGCCCTTTTTGATGCTGGCTGGGCTGCCCTGTTCCTCGTTGATCCTTTGGGGCATGGACCAAATGCTGAGTGTCTCAATAGAAGTTAGCAGGGGATGCAAAGCCATCCACCCTCCTTTCCCAAGACACGACTTGTGTCGCTTTCCTTTGCTCTGAGCTGAGAGCACTCATGTGTTGCAAACGCATCAGATGAACAGAAAGCCCTCTCTCCTGCACAGAGAATATACCAGGGACCGTGTGGAGACCTTCATGGGGCTCTGGACAAAGGAATGAAGGGGAAAAGAAAAAAAAAAAAGAAAGAAAAATAAAAAAAAAAGACTTACTGTCCAGAGGCAGGGAAGGGGAGGTGTGTCTGCTGCCATATCCATGTAGTCACTGCTGGGAGAAAGTTGAAATCTGTAGAAAAGAAGCCCAGGCAGCCCCAGGATATTTCTTAGGGTGATAAACTGCTGTAGAATGGACATCTGAGTCTGGAAGTAGCCAGCTTGCATTACTAAGTTCTGAAACCCGTGAAGCAAAATTAAATTCATCAGTCTAACTGCTATTCATTGCATCATGTCAAAGAACTAGACTAGTTCTCTTTTTCTCATGCTTTCTTGAGAGGGAAACCCAAATATGCAAAAATCATAATTAATTCCCCCTAAAATCAGCAGGCCCCTGAAAAGGCAGCTCTTTAAATTTTATTTTGTGTTTTAAAGTTCCATATCTAGGAAGCTTTAAACAATGTAAATACTCGTTTTGCATGAGAAGATGCTAAGAATCTCACAAAGTCAACTCTTGCCAGAATCAGGGGTTAATAAAAACAAATGTCACAAGGCTTAGAATAAAATCATGGATATTCACAGTATTAATATTTGTAACTTTGTCTTTTGGATTAGTTTCAGTCTTGTCAAAGCCAGAGGTTTTTAGTTTTGATTTGGTTTTTTTCAGTGTCTGCAGAACATAACCCAAATTATCAAAGTCAACTGATAGTCTGGTTTAAAGGGCAATATGTAGAGGCAAGGGTGTGGCAAGAATGCTGTGATTGGACATATCAATCATTTCTATGGCAACAGAGGAGGATATAACAATATTGTAGAACTGAGCAGAGGAGACTCGGCAAAAAGAGATCATAATTTTACACTACCAATATTTTCATTTACTTGTAAGGATAGAAACACGGAATGCAGAAAACCATATGTGAAGTATCCCAAATTATTATTTATAATTCCACATTTACAGTTTACAGAAGCAAAAAATATATTGTATACAATGCGCGTGCCTCTGATCTTCCAGAGAGTGTTTGTAAATCCATATGACTATAAACAAAGGATGTGTTTTGTGAGAGTTTATATAATACACGGGGAGTGTGTGATTGCATGTACAGACACAGTGACTGAACCTTAAATATCCACAAAGCTTTGGCCTTTCTATACTTCTTAGATGAAAATCATATTTAACACAAAGAGTGATCATTTTCCCATTTTTCTCATAAATGTATTTAGTTCTTCACTTTTTAGTCACCATGGGTGAGATTTAGCTTACTTGAATTATAGTGCCTGGATGTGAGATTCAGCTTGAACTCCAATGGCAGCCAAGGAAGACTGAGCCCATACAGCTGATGGAGCCTAGGAAGCTACTCTCCTGAGGTAGACACCAACATTTGGTCAGCCAAATTTATCTCCAGACTCCATGAACTGTATGGTCTAGATCCTTACTGACTGTACCAAGAGCTTAGACACCTTACTCCTGTGCAGACATTTAGGCTTTAGAAACCTGAGGCACAACCCAGCTCCCTCCCCGTCGATGTCTGACATTTCAGGTTTCAGATCCCTTTGGGTTGTTGTGACATCCCCGTGGGGCTGGGGCAGGACCTGTGGAAGAATGCTGGAGCAGGCAAGGAACTGGGTGTGAAGTCAATGTGGAGAGTCAAGGGAGTAAATCAGGATTATCAGGGCATAGCAAGATTATGACATAGGTGGGGCAAGGGCTGGGCACCAGGGCCTGAGCTCTCACACAGGGCCTGTTACAGGGGTACAGGGTACATGTCTGAGGGTCCTGTGGGAGGCTGGTCGGGGCAACTACCCGAACACCCTAAAATTAGGGTGGGATGAATCTGCACCTTGGATGTTTACAGTGCAGGTGTCTGCACTTGAGACTGTCACCCACGCATCCTTTCCAGAAGCTGGAAAGAAACAGATGCTGCCAGGAAGTTGTATAATGTATTCTGAAGATATGCTATCAAAAGGGAGAAATTACTCCATGGAAATACCTATATCTCTCCTCTGACCACAGAGGGAATCTCAGTGTAGATGGGTTTGCTGTAAAATGAGTCAGAGGAACCCTGCTTGATCTACCTCTAAGATCCAGAAGGAGCACAGATACTAGTGCTTATATTATCAGATATGAGACAAAATGTACACAGATGTAGCTCCATAATGTGGAGCCTTCTATCCATTCACAGGCATTATCTATATCATGATATTGGGAGCAATATTAACATGAGTTGCTTAGGTTAAGTACTGATAAAGTCATAAAAATATTTACTGTTGGCCAAGCCCCTAAAGGTTATTCCATTTCCTATCCAGAGGACAGAGAAGGTACATACTGCCTCTCACTGCTGTTCCCCATGGGTCTATCCTTGCTGTTATTTCTCTTTATGGCAAGAATATGTTGAAATATTATTATCTTTAATTTTAGAGCAGGGTCAGGGGTGGAACAATCACCAACTCATGCACAAAAGAGAGATGGGTATTAGGCGTGATAAGCAGTAAACTGATAGCTCTGTCCTTCAGCTCTTCCTCTGGAGGATAGCACAGACCTCCTCCCATTGCCCAGACAGCTTCCACACCTGACATTGTAAGAAAGCAATACAGCCCCACATATAGATGGTAATTAGTCTTGCACACGGTGGTAACTTTCATGATTCTGACATCTCCGTAACAGAAGTGGAAACAAAAACATCAGCTCTAAGAACGTTCATTGTTTCTTCTCCTGCAGAAAGCCAGACATGACTGTTTTGAGTTAAGGTACTAAACAGCCTCCTACACAAGGCCAGAGATGGTGCTGAAAGTCTCCTGCACACCTACATATAAACACATACACCACAGTATAGATCATAGAATAATTCAGATTGGAAAGGATCTGTCTGGATGCCTTTCACCCATCTGGTCTGCCCCTTCACTAGAATGGGGCTCTCTTAGAACATGTTGTTCAGGGCCTTGGGTAGCTGTGTTGTCAGCATTTCCAAGGATGGGGGTTTCAGAGTAGGAATCAATCCCACCATGAGGTTTGGTTTTCCTTTTATCTGACCAGGATTGCTTTTGTTGCAACCTCTGCCAGTTGCCTCTTGATTTGATCTTGGCCTTCACTGTAGCCTCTCATAGCATCCTTAGAGCCAAACTGCTGAAATGGATGAGTGGACTTTTGTGTATTGTGGGTAGAAAGCTGGCTGGATTGCTGCGCTTGAATGTTTGTGGTCAGAGGTACAAAGTTCCACTGGCAGCTGCTTGCTAGTGGCCTCCCTCAGGAGTCAGCATGGGGGCCAGTACTGTTTAACATCTTTGTAATGAGCATTGCTATCCCCTTGTTCACAGAGCCAGTCATCTCAGCACAGAAGGCAGGCAGGGTGGGCAGGCAAGAAGATATGTTCATAAGCTTTCTTTTTCAGGTTAGGTCAACCAACCTGCAGTTTCTTGGATCCTTTCTCACACTTCAGATGTGACATTCACATTTTTCCAGTCATTGAAGAGCTTCCCCAATGACCACAGCCTTCCAAAGATGGCAGAAAGCCATACCTGTCTCCCTCAGCACCCTCAGATGCATCCTGAGTCCCATGGACTTCTGCCCTGCCTGTCTGCAGGCCACGTACACTTCACAATATCAAACCACATCCACCTACAATGCAATGTTACACAGCCAGTACCAGGAAGGGCAATCTTCTAGCTGTGTTTTTCTAGAAAACTGTTGATGTGTTTGTAGTTCTGGCTAGGAGATTAAACAGGAAATCTGTCTGGTCTCCATACCACTGCTTTGCAACTGAAAGTAGGACTGTCTGCAGACAAGCCATGGTTTCTTTCCTCAAAAGACTTGCAACCATCATCCACCCTGCACTTAGAAACTTTGCAGCCTTTAAAAGAATCATTAAATCCTCTTCCCTCATAAATGTCTCCAAAACCAACACTACACTCCCTGGAGAATCAGGAATTGGAAAGTAGGTCTGAAAGGTCTGCTGGGGTTTTTGGGTGTTTTTTCTCTTCCTTCAGACTTTCTGCTGCTGTAAATAATCTACTTGTATCAAATTCTGCTTCTTGCTCGGTTGCAAAGGGTGGGATGTCCCATCACCAAAGTGACTGCAGGGTTCCACATATTGAGTGCATTGAAGGGATCCCTTCACTGTTGATATAAGGAAGCAGGCTTTCCTATCTTTCTTCATAAGGCAGATATCTAAAAGAGGTCAAATGTTTCTCACAGTTACTGGAATGGGACATACAGGACTAGCTCAGATGTAGATGAAGGTGCTCAGTGTTGAGATGGATGCTGCCTGAAATGCATTTTTAAAAATGCCACAGATCTCTAAAAGTGTTCTTGTTCCCCCCAGCTAAATTCTTAGTCCCCAGAAGAGTCCTGGTAGAACAACTAAATTTTTGGACATATTCAAGCAAATCTGGAGGGAAGCAAATTTTAATTCTTCATTGAAAGTACCAAGGCATCAATACCAAAACCAAAACGAAGATGTTAGCCTGAATACCTTAGATGATTCTAAAGACAACAATGCTTTCTTAGAAGCTGCAAATTTGGAAAAAGATAATATTGTAAAATGGTAGTACATTTTTGTGCTGGCTTATGCCAACTATCAGAACATGTTCAATGTACACTAGAAAGTACCTCTTTCACTTGCTTGCTCAGGATGATTTACAGTTAGAAAACAAGTGTAAAATTCTATATGAGGCTATATCTCCATAGGCTTACAGACAGCATAGGAGAGAAGACAGTAAGGAATCCAGCCCCTTGCTCTCAACAAACATGTTCAGAAATTGAATACAGGGATTAGCCTAGATACTCCCTAAAATATTGCATCAACATCATGTTTGCATAGTTACTCCCTGTCCCAGAACAAACAGTAAGGAAATAGTGAATCAGACCACAGAGGTTTCCAGAAACCTGAACAGACTGACTGAGGTGCTTGTGCAATGAATAAAAGTACTGTCACTTCTCCCCAGCCAAATTCATTCCAGAGTAATATACTCAGTGTTGCGTGAAGCACCTGTAGTTTCAACACGAGGACTTTTATCAGTCTGCTAGAGGCTTGAAGCTGAAAAAATGTTCTCTCATCTGAACACTTGGTATGTTCAAGAAGGGGTTATGCTTCAGGACAAATAATTCCACAATTAACAGAAACCTCTGTTTTCTCAGCTAAGCCATGTCTGCCTCCCTGATTCATTGTAGGTCAAACTCTGTTATCCTGATTTGGGCTGTCTGTTAGAAATAAAGAGGATTTCCCCAGAGAATGTATTGATGAAAGATGCAGATCTAGAACCAGCTACACTACACAGTGAAGTGTTTCCATTGCATTAACAAGTATTTTGAGGTAAATTAAAATTCCTTCAAATCATAATATGCAAAATGATAAAAAATATGTGAAAATATTAAAATCAGAAACAGAAATATTTTTAATTTCATAAAAGTGCTTAAGATATCCCTGGGTTTACTTCATGGGTTTTAATGGGCTATTGTGAGAGGGCTATAATCTGTGCAGGCCCAACTTTTTGTTTACATATTTGATCTCTAGTGGCTCAAACACAAAAGATTCAGCAGCTCCCATTTTGCCACCAGAGTTAAGCCTAGAGAAAGTAAAAGCAGCTGTAATCTGTACCTTTCAGGTATGAAACACTTCCTCTAAAATTAAAAGGTAAACAGAAAACAAACAAAAAGAACCCCCATTATATCTGTGCTGAGATAAATCTATCTGGGAAGGTAACACACCTAATGAGAGAGGAAAAGGTGCCAGTAGACAGGTGTGACCTGGCTTTCATTAGCCATATCTTTATCTAACTGGGTGGAGACACAAAAGAAACAAAATCTTTCCATTTAGCTGTGTCATTATGGGGTGAGGCACCCTGGCTTTGGTGCACTGAAACTCTGACAGGGGGTACAGTCATGCTCGCCCACTGGCTCCAGCTGCTACCTCTCTTTCCCAACCTCTCAAATATCCTCACTTTCCCCAGCTTTTTTAATCACTGAAAAGTGGTTATGTGTCCAAAAAAGCATGTCCCTCTATATCCTTTCAGCATACCATCATTTTAATGGTACTGCAATTTATTGCTTCTGTTTTCCCCCTTGTCCCCTTTAGTCATCTGAAGGCCTGGACAATTCAATTCAACAGGCAAAATGCAGCTCTTGGATATGTACTTGCTGCTCCCACTGGCTCCAGAAGAATTTGCACCTGCAGTATGCAACGATGATTTGCTCAAAGGAATTGAACAAGACAGCTGGTAATATATGCAACTCTGGTTGTGACTGAAAATATGCCCATTAATAGTTTCAGAAAGAGAAAATTAGCTTATAGCTATTTTCAAAGACCAAATAAAGCATTCAGGTGCACTGCAACTAAAACAAAGAATTTCATTTACTGCAACTTTTGAGATAACATGATGGTTTTCCTACTGGTGATTAGAAACCATTCTGCAAATGCTTCATGAATTTAGTATAAATTACCTGCAGAAAAGCCAAACAAAGAAAAACAATCGTGTGCAAGTCACCAGTCATCAAGAAAGAAACTTTAGTCCTCCAGCCATGAAGTATGTTGTTTAGTGCTCAACATGAGCTGAGAGTCAAATTCAATAGCTTGCAGACATCAAATATTTTGCAAACATCAAATAAATTATTTCACAAAGAAAACATAGTTTGAATATTGTTCCAAAGTATTTGGGCAACACTTTGAAATGTATCTATTCAAAGACAACTGGGAGTTTTCAGTGTTTCACTAGCTCAAATGGGCCAGCTCCAGGGTAAGTATTGTTTTTATCTACCAAGAGAGTACAAAAATTCTAACACTTAATATGTTTAGCAAAGCAATGCTGTAGCTGGATGCAGCACAAAGGATGTAAGTCTTCACTCTGCTATCCAGGGATTAAAATTGGCAAACATTTTTCACTAGTATGGTTTTCCAACAGTCACAGACCAGAAACACTTACTGCATGGAGGTATCTCCCGCTCTGAATGAAGGCTTGCTCCCTACCAAGTACTTTGTGGTGTCAGGGTGAGACCTCACATAGACAGATGTCCATCACCTACCTGCGTGACTGCTGGAGTGCTGAGAAGACTCTACAGACTGGTGGAGAACTACCTACTAAAATACAACCTGGCTTGTGGGTTAGTACAAACAGTTCAGGACAGTTTTCTGCATTGCCTGTGGTACATAGCTGGGCTTAGCCCATACCTGTGGAGATTTCTAGACACCTCTTCCTACAGCTCCATTAGTGCAACTAACCTGTTATAAATGCAGTTTTATGAATTGCTCCCTGAAGATTCCAGGTGTCACTGAAGGGTCACAGTAACAGAAAATAGGGACCATATAGCTTTATTCACAATGGTTTACTCACCTCAGCCCAGAAGAGCTGAGACCCACCCCAAACCCTCCAGCAATTCACAGCCCTCACAGAGCCCAGGGGGAGCTGGGCAGGGGGGAAGCACTCAAGGACACAGCTTGTTGCCTGTGTCTAAGCTGCCTACTGCAGAGGGAACTTCTGGACTGACTTTAATGGCACTTACATACGGCTCTGTACATGATGTAGGCTGACTCCAAACCCCAGACTGCAGCTCTGTAGGGCAGCCGCTCATTTGCCCCTCGAAAATCTGCCCCCACAGCTGTTAATGAGGATCCTTACCAGTAATGGGATCTGGGCAGCTGTAGCCAAAAGCTAACTCTCTGATAGCACTCAGGAGGGATTTTCAATAACCTGGAATACAGGTTGAATTTTCTATGTATAAATACTGGATGCAGCAATGTGATTAATGACAACATTATCTTCTGTAATGAAACAGGGAAGTTTGGTCCAGAGCCAGCACTGAGAGGCAAGGGGTCTGAAGCTCGGGCAGGGAGATGGGTCATTATGGCTCCTTCTGTCCTGAGCCTGCAGATCTGACCAAGCACCACTCAGGTCTCAGCTCTTTTTTTAGGCTTTGCAAGTCATACTCGTCCAGCTCAGTGTTAGTGGTCAGAGGTGGTAGTACAAGAGATGCTACAGAGAGGCACTACAGAGAGAAACCCTTAGGAAAACTCAGTCCCAAGTGAATTGTTTCAGAGACTCCTGATGATCTTTTTCTGACATGGATCAGGCTGCCCACGTCTGATCTCACAGAGGAGAAAGAGCATGTCACAGCAATTGCCTCGAGACAGATTGTCACACCAAGGATGGCCCTTCCCAGACTAGCAATGCAGCATGCTTTCTTGTGATGGAATAACTTCTTCACTGATGGAATAAACCAGAAAAATCCCCAGATTCTGTGGCCCTCTGGGATTCATTAGCCCACTGTTAGAAGCAGTGATCTTTTTGCCATTTAGAGAGTGGAAGATTTAAAGCCAGTCTCGATCTAAGTCCTTCAGCTGAGCTTGCATGGTACAAGGCTATTTCATATGTTCATGTTGGCTCCTTCCCTGGGGCTCCGCATCCTCCTCTCTCACTGGTCTTTCCCATGAGATCTGCTGAGCCATTGGGTTCCCTGCTGCCTACGTACAAAAAGCTTTCCACCAACCAGGTTCTCCACTTCCTATGTGCAAAGAGCTTTCTACCACGTGTTGTGTTTCCTTTGCGACAGTCAATAGCCTGCCTCATCCTCCTCAGCTAACAAACAACTCCTTTGTGTCTGCCACACCAGGGCAACAGCCCCTGGTCCAAACAATGGCCTGGCCTGGCCTGGCCTGAAGCTTCTTCTTTGGTTGTGCTGCTTATCTGGCAGCATGGGGGAAGCTGGAATAGAACATGATAAAACTTGTTTGCCAGAATTGCCAAAGGTAAGTCTGTTTTGCTTTCTTGTTTGCAGCACCTTGACAAGGTCAGGTGGAAGCATCTGGCAATGAATGACTCACTCAAGGCTGCCTGGTGAGTCAGCAGCCAGGCTGGCAGGGCTTAGGAATGCTGATTGCTGGGTCTTGTGGTCACCACTACATTGTGATTTCTCAGTGGTTGCCCTAGCAAAGCTGTCATGGGTGAATACAGCATGGAAATATCTCACCTAGTGAGGATTTCCCACTGCAACTCTTGGCAAAGCTGAATTGCTGCAGATTTATAAGCTTCCATTCTGATCTTCTCTAATTCCTCTTTTGAAACACCATTACCTCCATCTGTGTTGCCTTTTGCATCAATCAGCCATTTTCACTTGATGGGTTGTTTTTATGTGTTTTGTTTCTTGCAAACTCCAATAGAATTTCCCCAGCTGAATTTTGTAGACTCCTTCATTATTCACATCTTGTGTGCAAACAAATGCAGCCCACACAAGGAAAAAATAGAAATCAGCATAATTTTGTTTTTCTAAGAAAGCAGAGAAGTTCTGAGTTCTACCCAAAGCGAAGCAGTTTCATTACTAAAGCAGTATTAGCTGACAAAGATGGCAGTACTACTGCAAAAATGATTCAGAAACTTTGCCCAGAAAATCTTCTTCCAGTCCTAGAACTGATTATATTGCAGCTTCCATTTCAATGGCATTCAGTGTCTGTGGGTCAAAATCAGTCTGATGCTGAAGAGTGATCAAGTTTAAACCATACATTTTCCCCTCATTATTAAGAAGGAAGAAGGTCTTTCCTCACAGTAAAGCACAGCTTGTCAACAGAGCTTTAAACTAGACTTGAGGTGGGAGGTGGATATTGTCAGTCATGCCTTTGACAAGCTGTGGGATGACACACCAAGGTTAGAGGGACAGAGTGCTAGCGAGGGCCTCAGCCAGCTCTGAAAGGTGCTGTCTACACTGCAGCACATGTGAAGTCTTACAGAGATGATCCAGGAGCTCCTAGGGTAATAGAAGCCAACAGGGAAATATCTCAAAGGAATTAAGGGATGTTCCTCTAAGGCCAACAGCCCAGCTGAACCCTCTCTGCACCAGCAAACACAGGCAATGAACAGGAGCATCTGGAAGCCACCATGCTGCTAGAAAGCTATGACCTAGTTGCCATTACTGAAATATGATGGGATGAATTCCGTGACTGGATGGTGGCTATTGATGGCTACAGGCTATTCAGAAGGGACAGGAGAGGAAGGAGAAGCAGGGGAGTTCCCCTCTACTTCAGGTGATGGAGAGAACATGAAGAGCTATCTCTGAAGAATATCCATGAGCAGGTTGAAAGCTTGTGGGTAAGGATTAGGGTTTGCAGGGTCTTGTCCTGCTGACTTCAACTACCCCAACATCTGTAGAAAAGTAGTGCAGTGACCCATAGGCAATCCAGGAGATTCCTGGAATGCATGAAGGATAACTTATCGAGCCAGGAAATAGACAGCCCTACCAGAGCGGGTGCAGTACTGGATCTGACAGTTATCAAAGCAAGACAGCTAATGAAAGATTTCAAGCCTGGAGGCAGCCTGGGTTGCAGTGATCATGTACTGGTGGATTTCACAGTCCAGAAGGATATGGGTCAGGCAAAGAGTAAAACCAGAATCCTGAATGTCAGTAAAGCAAAATTCCAGCTGTTCAAGGAGTTAGTCAATGGGACCCTCTGGAAACTGGCCTCAAGGAAAAGGGAGCAGAACAGAGCTGGAAGATCATTAAGGATGCTTTCCAAAGAGCACAGGAGCTCTTGACCCCCAGATGTAAGAAATCAGGAAAGGAAGGCAAAACACTGGCATGGTTGAGTCAAAGCCTGCCGGTAAAACTAAAGGGCAAGAAGGAAATTCACAGGCAGTGGAAGAAGGGGCAGGTATCCTGGGAAGACTACAGGGATGCAGTCCAGTTTTGTAGGGATGGGGTTAGGCAGACCAAGGTGTAGATGGAGCTGAACTTCATGAGGATTGAAAAGAATAACAAGAAGGGCTTTTACAGATACCTTAGCCAGAAAAGGAAGGTCAAGGAAAGTGTAGTCTCCAGTGAGCATGGCTGGCAAACTGCTAACAGAAGGTGGCTGAGGTACTCAACAATTTTTTGCCTCAAATTCAACTTGCAATCTCTCTTTCCACACCTCTCAAGTGGATGGAGTGCAAGAGGGGGACTGGAGGACCAAAGTCCTCCCTTCACTGTAGATAAAGATCAGGTCCATGACCACCTGAATGTACATAAATCCATGGAATGTGATGAGATACATCCCAGGGTCTTGAGGGAATTGTCTGATGTAGTTGCCAAGACACTCTCCATGATATCTGAAAAGTCATGGCAGTCAGGTGAAGTCCCAGGTGACTGTAAAAAGGGAAACATCGTACCCATCTTAAAAAAGGGTAGAAAGTAGGACCCTGGGAAATACTGATCTGTCAGCCTCATTTCTATACCTGGGAAGATCATGGAACAGACCATGTTAGAAGATATGCTAAGGCACACAGAGGACAGGGAGGTGATTGGGGACAGGCAGCACAGCTTTACCAAGGGCAAGTCCTGTCTGATCAATCTAGTGGCCTTCTACAATGGAGTGACTACACCCAGTGGACAAGGGAAGAGCTAGAGATGTCATCTCTCTGGACTTGTGTACAGGCTTTGACACAATTCCCCACAACATCTTTCTGCCTAAATTGGAGAGAAGGATTTGACTGTTCAGTGGATGAACAATTGGATGGTTGTATCCAGAGGGTAGTGGTCAAAAACTTAGGGTCTTAATGCACATTGGTGACAAGTGATGTCCCCCAGAGGTCCATACTGAGATGAGCACTGTCTGATACCTTCATCAGTGACATAGGCAAAGCGATTGAGCACACCCTCCGTCAGTGGGGAGATGACACTAAGCTGAGTAGTGCTATTGACACACCTGAAAGATGGGATGCCATTCAGAGGGACCTGAACAAGCTTGAGAAGTGGGCCTTGAGAACCTCATGAGGTTAAACAAAGCCAAGTGCAGGGTCCTACACCTGGGTCAGGGCAACCCCTGGTATCAATACAAGCTGGGGAGAGAAGGACTTGAGGATACTGGTAGGTGAAAAGCTAGACGTGACCCAGCAATGTGCGCTCACAACCAGAAAGCCAACTGTGTTCTGAGCTGCATCAAAACCAATGTGGCTAGCAGGCTGAGGGTGGTAATTCTACCCCTCTACTCTACTCTGGTGAGACCCCCACCTGGAGTACTATGTCCAGCTCTGGTGTCCTCAGCACAAGAAGGATATGGACCTATTGGAGCAGGTCCAAAGGAAGGCCACCAAGACTATCAGAGGGCTGGAGCAGCTCTTCTACAAAGAATTGCTGAGAGTTGGGGCAGTTCAGCCTGGACAAGAGAAGGCTTCAGCAAGGCCTTATTGTAGACTTTCAGTACTTAAAGGGGGCTTATAAGAAAGATACAAAGGAACCCTTTAGCAGGGTTTGTTACATAGGACAAGGGGTCATGGTTTTAAACTAAGAGAGGGTGTATGTAGATATAAGGAAGAAACTTTTTACAATGAGGATGCAGAAACACTGAAATAGGTTGTCCAGTGAGGTGGTGGATGCTTCATGCCTTGGAATATTCAAGGTCAAGCGGGATGAGGCTCTGAACAGTCTGATCTAGTTGAAGAAGTCCTTTCTCATTGCAGGGACTAGATGACCTTTAAAGGTCCCTTCCAACTCAAACTATTCTGTGATTCTATTAGGACTGCCAAGGGCCTCCATGTTCCCTCTGGAGGTGATTAGTCTCCAGTGACAATTTGCAGAGGGACAGTGAATAATAATTTTGTCTTTATAAATCATGTGATATGGGCAAGGTGGATGAACAAGTATGCAGGCAGACTTCCTCACAAATGAGCACCATCCAGAACCATTCTCTGTCAGTAAGGACAGTTGGGATGGAGTTTAGCCTGTGTGTGTTGTATTCAACCCTCTTAACTTCTAAAACAGAGTATCTACTAGGAAGCAGTCCTTGATTGTGCTGGCTGCCAAATCACTTGGAACAGCATTAGTCACTGCAGGCCAAACCCTCGGGACAGGCATCATTCAAAAAATGAGCCGTGTTGATGACCAAGGACCAGCAGCTGGGAGAGTTCCTGTCACCATCTAATTAATGAATACAGGAGGAGGGGGAATTCCACAGGACACCAGCCTCAGCTGTGCACGGGGCTTGGTCTTATCCCTTCTTTAGAGCTTAGCACCTTCTCCTCTGCACCAGTTCACTTGCTTACACAAGTTGAGGACTAAATTGAGTCATTTCACTGGTCAGCACTGGTCACAATAAGCACATGTGAGGGCACACACTGAGAGGACAGTAAGCTGAAGTGTGGTGGTGCAGGTGAGGGCCTAAGCAGAGGGGTAAATTTCACAGGGGCAGCTAAATACTGTGCTTTTCTTAGAAGAAATCTTTATTGAATTACTTCCCATTTTCAGAACATGCACGACTTGGTCTATTCATCCAGCAAGTTGTATATTTGTTTACTTATGAGAGATGCTGACATCTGAAATAAAAGAAAGAATGTGTTCACTTTTGAATTCATTTTGTCTGGTGATATGGCTTTTCTGAAAGGTTTTTTTTTTTACAAATTTGTACATTACATTGTACAAATACTCTTGGTCATTTCGGATTATGTGGAAGTTTTGACTTTTTATTGTGGCAATTTGAAACCACCTTGTACTTTTTTTCTTTCAATTTACAGCACAACAGTCTGATCACAAAAGCTCCATTACAGAGTCTTTTAACCAGATTTGATAATGAATTGTAGAAAGGCAGTTCTTTCAAAACAGAGCAAAAAATGTAATTGAGTTTTTGTCATGTATTCTAACAGTAAATGTTATTTATGATAACTGTCTGGACAAAAAATAATGTCATTAAATGGTCATGGGAGTCACTCAGCATTCTGCTTCCCTTTTAGGAAGAAAGAAGTTGAGACTGAAGTTGAAATCCCAGCAAAAAAAGCTCTCTTTGAAGATGGCTGTGTAGCAGTACCACCACTGTACCCCTTTGATTACACCCTCATGATGTAACCACATGGTCATTTGATTCCTTCAGAAAGCACAACTTAAATAATGTGTTTTTCTGTATGCCACTTGAGTTTTGACTGCTTATCCATTATCTTTCATATGTGTGGGGAAGGGGAGGGAACCTATTTGACAAGTAGTGCCACTTTACTTGATGGGTGCAGTAGCTAGTCAGCTCTGGGTATATCCTTTTTGTCCAGCTAATGCAGAGCATCAAGATTTTCACAACTAAACAAATGAAAGAAGTTAGTCAGACGTCATCTACAGGCTCATCTAACAGCAAATGAGTACCAACTGTGTCCCAGTATGGATTCAAGTCAACACATAGGATAGAAACATTTTATATTCTAAGTCAGCATAACCTGGGGATCCTCAGCTGGCAGCATTCCTCCTGCAGCCGAGATGTTGATTACTCAGCAGCCTTAAGTTGGCATAGCCTTGAAGTCTGTCATATGATATAGCCCAGCATGGGAACGAACAGTGTCAAGCTGCTCACAAGAGTCACAGAATGGCCACCCTGGTGTAGTTAAACTGGTTTCCATCAGTACCTTTTGAGCAGACAACCATTCCCCTCCTCTGTGAGTCTGTGCTGATACTGTCAGCAGTGAGATGCTGTTACTTAAACTTAGGGAAGTAGCAAGTGCCTGGTAGCACCAAAATAGTATAAGCTGTTCACCTGCAAGATGCATCAGCTGTGTATTGGTGTGAAACTGCACCTCTGTCAATTGGCCCTACTTTTCTTTCTTTCATTCCCTCAAAAGCCAGAGCACTTCACAACGTTATCCAGCTCCATATGTGGACATTACCAAACTGGACTTGTATGTCAGCGGTATATCATTTACATAAAAAAATTGTAGTTCCCTACAACAGTATCATTGCATTCAGCTTACTGCCAAGTCTTGAGAAGAGCAAATTGAGATAGTTACAGGTGACTCCTATAATAGAAAGATGTTACACTCCAGGGACTTTCCTGTAGACTTTGGTTGAAATTACCAAACCACAACTGGCAAACTGGGCCAGCTACTTGCAGAGCTCCAGGAGCACCTGACAGATGACAAGCTCTTGCTTCCTACGACACCCCACCACTTCCAGTTCCAGGACACTTCCTCCCTGTTCTAACAGGTGACCCGTTCCCCATTATACAAGCTTTTTTCAACTCCCGTCTAGGCTAAAGCAGTGCCATGTATATGAATGAGAATTCATGAGCCCTTAGGAAATTCCAGCAAGTGCATTCCTTCTTGCCAGCACAGACTAGGACAAATACTCTTATAGTGTTTTCATACAACATTGAGTGCAGCCCAAGTCTATTGTCTCCAAAGCACTCAGTGGTCTGGGGCCCAAATTCATCTAGAGTTCCTGTGTTAAGACTGTGATGACCAGCTTTGCTCTTCACTTGGAAGAGAACTTCTCATAAGGGCAAACCTCATCTTATGGAAAATGAACTCCCCTAGAAACTATGAACATTACAAGCCTTCATCTTTTGTGACAAGTGCAAGACTTCTGCTTTAAGCCTCACTTTTTCTAGTGTATATAAATAGCAGCACGTGCATTTAAAACAAAACTTCTGCCAAAACAAAGTAGTGCACTGCAGGTGTGACTTGTACACGGGGGAAGGGATGGGAGAGACAGCACGTCATTCACGGTATGGTTGTGAAGTGCTGAGGCCTGAAAAACAGGCCTGAGCCAGAGCTGACCTCTAGATGAACCTTCCAACCTAATGTTATATATAGCCATGTATCTGCTTATTAGCCAAAATTATGTATAATCATTAGTAAAATACGTAGTATGATAAGACTGTATAAACATATATGCTTGTTAAGTAAGATATATTTGTATCTGCTTATTAGTGAACATTTGTATCTCTTAATTAATGAAATATGAATGTATTTATCTTTCTGTATTTAGAGACTGGTCGGGGCCATGGAAGTAGATGGCTGGCCTTTTTTGGCAGTACATGGTCAAAGCTAACTCCATTGATTTTCCTCTGAGCCCTCGGGCAAAACTCAAGGAGAGAAGGAAGCCAGATATTTTCCACACTAAGTAGTGATGTAAGTTTGTTTGCTTAACAATATAAAAGCTGGAGCCTTTCACAGCAAAGATGGAAACCTCACCCACGAGTGGACGCACTGCGTAGGATTTCCCAGTTACTGGGAGTGATTCCCCAGCCCTTCGGTGTGACTGTGACTCCCCAGCTGACATGCAGGTCTGGATGTTAATGGTAATGTATTAAGGGTAACTGGTGATGTATCTTTCTTAATCACTATTGACACTCTTTGTAGTAATGATTAGGTGCATTGCTGAGCTTAGCCTTTTGTAATTCTTGGCTTCTTTTGTAATTCTTTGCTGTTTTGCACTGTAGAAAAATTACACACTTGTTCTTTAAACTTGGTGTCTGTTTCTTGTGCTGACCCTCATCCCCTGGCAAAACAGGTTGTCATGTACATGGCTTTCAATAAAACACACTGCTGTGCTCAAATACTTGTAATGTTAAGGTGTGGTGACAAAGGTTTTTTTCACGTGTGCTGCTACATATGTCAATACAGCTATAACCAAAAGGCACAGGACAAGGTAACCACTTACAATCTGAAAATTGTTTGGCAGTCAAAGGAGAAACCATTCAGGGATATTTTAGATTGTGACCTAAAAGGGAAGTGCTCTTCTCTTTATAAAATGCTGGGCATCTGGTCTAGTCCTATGGAGATTCCCAAAATACATCCTCATATTATCTCTTCTCTAAAAGGGGAAGGGCATTTCAGAGAACTGACAATAGGGTCATCAGGGCCTTGTGTTTGCTGAAGTAATTTTCCCTACTCAAAGCTGGAGTATCATATTCTATAGGTGACTGGCCTTCCAGTAGGTAGCAAAGGAACACAGGTCAGCATAATTTTTGATCAAACTAAAAATATACTTCCTGTTCCTTGATTTTGTGTTTGTATTCTGTATTTTTCCTCCACAATCTCAAAAGACAAGTGTTGACTGAAGCCACAAATACAGCTGAAGATACTGTTCTTAGGATGGGGATTCCTCTGTACTAGTTACTTTAATCAGTCAGTTTGAGGTATATATATATATATGTATATATATATGTATATATATATATATATATGTATATATATTTATGTGAGGGACAAACAGAGCAAAAAACCATAAATCTTTGCATTTCAAGTACTCCAAGGGCTTGATCAACCAAAATGACTGTCAAGAGATATTCCCTTCAAATAATCTTTGAACTATGACCACCATACAGAAAGATGCATTTCATAATATCAAAGATAAACAGTGACATAAAAGCCAGATAGGAATGTGCAGGAGAGCAGCAGAGATGGTTTTTCCAGGGGTAGCTCTGTCCACAAATTGTTACGCTCTCAGCTGTACAACCTGTGTTTCACAACATAATGAAATATTTAATGACCAAGAGGGGATAGATTTTATATAGATCCCTTTTATATCTCCATTGAAAAGGAGGCCTTGACAGACAGAAGTAAGCATTATCCCATCACCAAAGCAATTTAGTAGAGCTTGGATTCTGTTGATGAAGAAGGATTAGCAGGAGATGTCATTACATGTCAGGCTCAGGTTTCCCAGTCTAACACCATGGCCACTGTACAGGGACAATCTCCTCCAGCACAGCAGGGGTTACCAGGCTTCTTCACTACTTAGCACAAAAACAGCCTAAGACTGAAGAAACCAGTTGAGGAATAAATGCCCTGGCTGAAAGATACTGAAGGTCAAATTCTGAGCCTAGTCTATAGCTCTATTGTGTTTGGATATCAAAGCAGATAGCTGAAGTATGCATGAGTGTGCATTCATTCACTAATAAGGGGTTACTATAGTACATTTTCTCCTGATCCTTTTTTCTCCTCAGCTCAGTACTTTCACCCATGGAGAGGTCCCCAGAAAGGTTACTCTGGTGTGGAATGATAAAGTCGCACTTAGATGATGACCGAGCGTTTCCAAAGAGCTCAGTTTCCATATGGGCTCATACATGAAAGAACCCAAATTTTGCTGAGACCTCATCCAGAAATGCTGTCTAAACCCAGCCTCTAAGAGCTGCTGAGCTTTGTGTACTTACAGACAACTGTAAGGGCTTGACTGAAAAATCAGGGCAAGTCCCTGTTGTTGCAGACTATCAGAAGTTAGTGTAAGCACCTCTGACTAGAACCTACATTGCATTGGCTTTGCAGGGTGACTGGCAGCACCACCGACGAGCCAAGCATTGAAACTGGCCACAGGCTCAGCATTTTGTCCTCTCTGTTTCAGAGGCATATGAACCAACTGCTTTTGGGAAGATGCACAAGTAGATTGTTCTTTTCTGAGCTACAAAGCTTGTGGTTAAACCACACTGAACTGAAAATGTAAAAATCTCACAAGCCTGCAAAATTCTTTTTTTCTCTGTTACATGTAGAATTTGCAACAATATTTATGAGGGCTGAACAACAAAATCCGATGTTGTGAGAGGTGATTATTTCTGTCCCTGAACAGAAATTCCCAGGTCCTTATGGTTCAGGCATTTCTGATAGAGCTGAGAGCAAATGTCTTATATCTGTGTTAAGCTGCAAAAGTTATTTTGAGAGCTCAAACAGACTTTCCTCTTTTTCACCAAACCCGGATATTGTGCCTAATAGACAACACCACCTCTCTATTTATACATGTATTTTTAATTTATTAGAAGCAGTCACCACCTTATTAAGTGCTTTATAATTAAAATATGCAAAAGAACAGGATTAACTGGCAGAACATGAACAGCTACCTAACCAAACAAAAACAAACAGGGCAAAACACCACATTTAATAATATTACTATTAATGAAAAATTACTTTAGATTTAACATGCCCATTTTATTTCTCAAACTTTTATCAAAGGGCTAAGGGGTTTTAGCATACACTAATAGTCATCAAATTTGGTTTCAGAAAACTGAAAAACTTCTGCCATACACACACTCAAATGATTTTCCTTTATTTCAACCCAGCAGACAGTGAATGCTAACCCCTGGTCATTACTGTGTTCATCCATCCCTTATTTGAAGTTCTTCCTAAATCCTTTGACTTCTCCCTGAAGGTGATAATCGACTCTTTAATTTAAGAGTCATGTCTTGCTCATTTTTGCATGAGCAAGAAAAAAACGGAATCAAACAGTCAAATTTATGCAGAGTAACACTAAGTACAGTAACTCTTGATTAAATCTCATTTTCAAAGTAGAATTTTGGACAAAGAAAGTTAGCATTTCAGTAATAATTAATCACAGCATTAAGAAAACCCACTTATCTTTTTAAATAGTTCTAAGACTGTGCTAAATTGCTCACCTGAAGTAAGAAGTGCAGATATCGCTTTGTTTTTTGACTGTTAAAATATCACATTGCTCTGACCATTGCTTGAACTCTTTTAATCCAGCTAAGGAAACGATGTACAAGGAATAACACTACAGAACTTTGTCAATGGCTTCTGGTGTGTTTAAATGCGATGCTTCGGTGTTTCAACCAACCAAGGGAGCTCGCTGTTTAAAGGATTTGCTCAGGAGAACCCTTACTGTAGGTTTTTGTTAATTCCCAGCCAGGATTCAGCACCCTGCATGAAAGGAGGTTTCATATTGATATGGTTTTGTTGTATTATGCTGTTCATTTGCTAGGAACTGCTAATGCAAGAGGGAAGCAAGAGGGCAGGTGAAGGAAGCCCCAAGATGAAACAGGAGAGAGGGGGGGGAAAAGTAATCTGGATGGCAAGAGGTGGTTGAGAGTTTCAGGGATGGAAGACTCCTTCAGAAGAACTGGGGTGATTATACCCTTTTACCTTAGCCTCCAATTAAAATTAAAATGAAAGAACCTCTGAGAGTGAGCCAAAGGTCAGAGCAGAAAGACTTGTGAATATTCACTTCTCTGGAGCAGGCGAGGCTCGCGTGCAAGGTATTTCATGGTGCCTGAATTGTTCAGCTGCTGGAATGTCCTGATCCTGGCCAGTGTCTGCTTTCTGTTCCTCCCCACACAGTGGGGAAGAAAACAAGGGGATGCAGATGCATCCCTCCAGCTCTCACACCAGCAGGGAGTCAGACTGTGTCCAGAGGTCCTTCCCTTGCATTTTCACATAGGTAGCTATTAACTGTATGGAAAACAGTATCTGAGTTTTAGGTATGAAAAACACATATTCCGTAGGCAAGTAATGCCACAGTAAGATGGGTTTTATGTATTACTCACATATTTTTACTTGGTCAGGCTACATTTCTACATAGACTGTGGCCATAACTGACAGTAACCTGCCATTAAGATGTAACCTGTAAAAAGACATGCTGTACTTTGGAAAATTTGTTAAGAAATGAATGTGCATATCTCAATACAATATTTACTGCAATTTATGCAGAGATTTCTTAACGAGTTTCATCCTTAAGTACACTAATGCATATAAATAGTGTGAGTGATAAAATAATTCCTGGGTAACTTCTACAAAAAAAAAAGTGTTTGAGATCTGTTTTGTAGCTAAGAAATATGAAAATTGGAAAAAGACAATATGGCAGGTGCAGAAGCATAAAAAAGTATGTCATAAGATTATCTGAAGTCATTCATACAGGTCACTTGACTGTGATAGCAAATTAAATCATGTCATTTTCCAAGATTTGCTCTTAGTCAAAACTGTGTGTATTTTAAAGCAAAAGCTTTGTGCATTCCCAACAATATGTTAGCATCTTTTTCAATAACGAAAACCATTACAAATTTTATTTAAAAATATTTTCCCTATGGCCCCTAAGGCTTCAAATTATGGAAAACATTTCTGATTCTAACTTATTTTTGTGCAGTTGAAAGAGGAATAATCTACTGTCTTCTTGATTATTTTCAAGACAGTGGTGAAAATATATTATAAATATTTGAAAATTTAATATATGGACCAAAATTGAGCATTTTAATCTTAAAATATAGCATAATCCATTAATTTTAAATTTGAGGCTATGCTATTCACTAATAGGAAACTAATGGATGTGTAGTTACCCAGTTCACTGCACAACATAAAGAATTTCTCAGATAAATTATCATTTCATCTTGAAAGTTGTACAACTGAGATTTTTCAATGGATTTTCGTCATCCGTCAAAAACATTTCAGAATTGCAATAGAGATGTTATTTTATCATATTTGAATGCACTGAAATTGTCAGACCTTAAAAGTGAGAAAATCTTTAAATTTTGACTAGGGTTTTTTTTTGATACATGTTTGGAAAAATAAGTTTCTTTTGTACAGCAGGTTGGGAATCCCCATTTGAAATTTTAAACTTGTTAAAGCAGACAAATATAAGGATGGTGAAGAGGAATGACTTGTCTTGCCCTGTATCCTAAATGTTTGTTATAATCAGTTTCAAAAGTTTCAAAAAGTTTTAAATTCAGAACCAGATTATTTTGTATGGATTGAATTTTAAAACATGTATATTCACAAAAGATACGTTACAACAAGTAATGAGAGAAATTATTTGGTCGTAGGTGTAGTTGTGTAAAAACTCATTTTGGCTAAAAAAAATCAGTGATATGCATTTGTTCTTAAATATTTGCCTCCACATTTTTATTTTAGCAAACATGACTAAGTTACTTTTGCAAAAGAAGGAGACTGCATTTTGGGAAAACAATAAGTAGTACTGCAAGTTTGAAACATGCAGCAAGGCTGAACTGCTGTCACTTGCATGAAGAATACTGCAGAATGGGGAATTCTGAAGAGCCATCTCAATTCCCAGAAAAAAATTTATCAAGATTAGTCTGACATCTTTCCATTTTCACATCTTCTGGAAGTTACTAAACTTGGTCTGAACTCAAAAGCAGCAGTGGAAAGTAATTTTCTTTTAAAAACAAATTTTGGCAAATTACAGAAACTTCACAGGATCACAGAATCTTGTTAAACACTTTCTGTCAAGAATGAGATTCAAGGGAAAACTAATGTTAAATACTGTAGGTTAATGATTTTTAGGGGTTTTAATTTTAAACAGTTAAACAAATTTTACTAAAAGTAATCCAAGGATATATTGCAAATATTAAAACAGATAAAAAAGCTCTGTAATTTGTCCATCTGAGTGCAGTAGGATGGCATTTGAGAGAAAAATATCCAAGGCACATTCTCTAAAATGCCTCTTAAAGTTTTGTCTATAATTTTTCCCGTGGTTCTATCTTCCCTATTGGAAGGATGGTCACACTGCCACCGGCTGCAGTAGCAATGAGGTAGCCAGAGTGGAGTCACTGTTCATTAAAGCTGCCTGGTTCCACATTTTAGATTTCAACATTCACCAGTAATGTCGGTCAAAAATAAAGGGCAAAGCCCATCTCCATACTCTGAAGTGCAGAGACTCTGTGCTCTCCAGGTGGACTCCTGCCTAGTAACTAAGCAACCACATCCTGCATCTCTAATTCACACCCACTACTCTTATCAGAGGATTTTCTTTTGCAAATTGTACCTTGAATCACTTGGACATCTGCAGTTCATATCTCAAATGTGCTTGTTATAAAATTGTGAATAAAATACTTCAGTGAATAATTGTAGGTCTGCAGATCATTGCATTTCTGAATTTTGTAATCCAGATTGAAATTTTCAACTGGGAATGCATCTTCTGCAATAAATCAAGTGAAGTTAAGTTATGCCCCATATATCTTTTGACCTATATCGATGCAGGCTTTTAAATTAACATGTACAGTGTGAATGTTTATTGTCCCACTGACTATAATATTGCCTAGTTTTGCTCTGCTTTATCCACAAGGATCATAGCATTTAATTTGAATAAGTAATCAAAACAAAGTAAGTAGAAAAGTCTGGTCTGCCTTTTGGTGGCCCAACCTTTGAATTAAATGTTTGCCTCTCATAAGTAAGTCACATGGAAATACTCAGACAAGTATTATGCTAGTAAAGCTCAAATGATTGCATATTCATAGAAAATAAATATGAAAGGATTACAAACACAGTTAAGTAGAAGTTCCCTTTTGAATGCAAATGAATATTTAGGGTATATATTCACTCAGCTCTAGTCTTTGCTCATGCAAAATTCCAACAGTACCAACCAGAGGGCCAGTCCCATATTACAAGTAGCACAGAGTCACAATAACAAGTTTGCAATGGTGGAAATATTTCTGTAAGCCATCTGAGGAGCACTTAGTAGTAAAAAATGTATTTGTCAGTGTCAGAAATTATGGAGTGTAGTTGAAAATCAGGATTACAAATCAGGACCATAAAGCAAGGATGTTGATCAGTCCAGAAACCCACCAGAGCTGCTCATGATCCAACCACCCCAGAGCTCCTTCATGTCAATGCAAAGCTATGTGATCAGAGTGGAAACACTCAAGCTCCTCAAAGGGGAATTTTGCACTCAGTGTTTCACAAAGGTTGAGTTTGTAATTTATTCCAATGGAAACAGAGAGTATCAATTGATATAGCAGAAATCTTATCATCCTAAACCATATCAGCCTAATCTAATTCACTAAATTGAGAAAAAGAGCATACTCTCATTCTACCAGACCGATTGTTCCCAACCTTTATCAGCCACGTGTTTGCTGCTAGCTTCAATCTGTGTGGGCCCACAGACCCTATATCTAGTCTAGCTGCATCAACTGGCCCAAGAAAAAGATAATATTTGTCTTTATAAAGTTTGTCTTGGCTGTATCTTTACACTGCTGCAGCTAGAGCAACGCTACCGTTAGCAAGAAAAATGAATGTTCTACTTATTTGAACAAAAGCCAAACAGAGGCAAGTCACAAATGCTTTGGATGTAATTAAGAAAAAGACCATGCAGCAATCATGGAATAAATTAGGTTGTCAGGGATGTCTGGAGGTTGTCTAGTTCACCTCCCTGCGCAAAGCAGGGTCCTGGTGGATCTGAACAATTGCAATGGGCCCTGGTACTTCAGGTTTCATTGTTCCTACAGTGATTATGTGGTAAGGCTTATCAAGTCTGTTAGGGTGTTTTCTCCCTGTCTCGAACTTATTGGTAATCTGAGATAAAATATTACATGAAAATATCAGTTATGTAACTATAAGCAAGGAATAAGTTGTGCTGTCTCCTGCTGCATTTCCTAGTCTGAAGGATAAAAGAAGATTTGTAAAAGAATAACAGGAATACAGGACTGTACACAGCTTTAATCATATCACTCCTGACACTACACGCAGAAAACATTTCTTTCATGTACCACTTTGGTCTAAGATATTCAAAAGGTGGGAAAATAAAACTACATCACTCATGTAACACTTGCTTTACCTTCAAAGAACTGTTGAGGCAGGATTTATTGTTACAATAAAAGTCACTTTCAAAGGAGATTAAATGTTAACTGCATTGTCATTTATCAAACTTACTGCATTGAATCTTTCAACAAATACTTGCAAGAAAATCATTGGTTAATGTAGATATTTAAATGAATCATTTTTACCTGTCATTTTAATTAAAAATAAAATGAAAAAAAGGCATCTCTTTTCACAGTAAAGTCTGTATTTACTCTGGAGGAGGAGGGAGATGTTTTCTCTCTTTTCAAACTTTCATAGCTGGACTTTACCTTGAGTCTTAGTGCCATTCCTTCTTTCAAAACTAATTGATTCACTGTGTAAACATTCCTGATGAACATATACAGTCGAGGGGCATTTGCATGTGGTCTGCAAGCCAGGCACGGGAGTTAATGTCAGAGCTGCTATTTGATCCACTAGTGTTTGAGATAGACAGCTTTTCTGTATGACTCACCACTGCTTTTATTGTAGAGAAAAAAAATTACATGCAAAACCAGCATTACTATTTCAGAGTTTATAGCACAGCTGTCAATAGTAGATTGTTCTATTAAACAGAAAGATAACTTAACAGAAAGTATGCATCCAAAATGTAGAAAACAAAACAAACCCACAAAAATAATGTATCTGGGAAGCATAATATAATACTACTTGTACTTGGCGGAGCAAACACAGCATCTTCTGCCAAGTAGAAATGAAGCAGTTGCTTTCTTCTGCAAGCATTACCTCAGCCTCTTCTGGACAGACAGGCTTTTATCCATATCTTCATCTTCATGAGTCACTATATAAACTGTTTGGCTGCCCTGAGTGGGTCTAAAGAGGGGGAAATATAAAGAGCAGATGTCATCTGCACATGGTGGAAACCACAGTTCTCAGCTCCATGGTCACCTTCCTAGAGGCATTGCACTGCCTATACAGGAGCACAAAGCGTGACCAGCAGGGCCCCATGGGAGGCGTCCACACCAGAGTCCCTCCAGACAAGAGGGACAGCGCTGCTAAGGTAGACCCTAATACCACTTGTGGCTGGACCAAAAGAAGTCAAAGAATTCATTCTTCATTCTGGTTAAAAGGAGATCAATAGATGACACTGCCCTGGACAATATATAGAATTAACTTTGTTACCAACATAGATTTAAGTATTTCAGTTAATGTGTGGAAAAGATTTCCACCCAATCTCCCCACCAACCACTCCAAAAACAAGTGATTTGAGATAGAGTGAGGATTGAGTGATTGTCAGTGATTGTTGTGCCTCTTCTCAAGTCACCAGGTCCTAAGCCTTTCTAATCGCTTCACATCTTTCAAAAGATCTTAAACATGCAATGATTGCATTGTTTGAATCAGTTTAGTCTAGTCCCAACACAACACCTCCCAATTTACATATTATTTTGTGTTCTCAGCTACATCATTAAAGTTTAATGCTTCTATTCATCCATCAATCTCCTCTCACCAAAATGATTCAGCTAAGTACATATTTAAATTTAAGTGCATTCTTAAAGGCCTTGCTGAAGTGAAGCAGTTTTACACACATGCTGACATGCTTTGCTGAACTGGATTTTCATCCACAAAAGAAATCACATGCCATAGGCACTTAGGAGAGGAGCCTTCCTCTTCCTCATGTGCATTCATGTCAAAGCGTATGGCTTGTGAAAGACATAGTTTTCTATAATGTCAAAGCAATGTATTCAAAGAGAAGGTGGTTGCAATCCTGTTTTGGTTTTGCTGTTTCAAACTTTGTGACACAACCAGATATAACCCTTTGTGGTTTTTTAATTCTTTCAAGTGATCTATTTTAAACTAAAGTTTGAAAGATAACTATGACTCGGAAGATCTCTGCTCACAGTAAACTGATCAGATTGAGGTAATGCCTGATTACTGGCTTTATTCAGGTCTTAAAGGAAGGAGAAATGAGTAAACCTTTGCAGGGATGTAATTTTTTGTCTGGTAGGTCAACCAGTAGAGACAAAAACCCAAACAAACAAAAGCCAAATCAACAAAATAGGCCAATTCATTTCCCAAATAGGGACATTTACCTTTGTCCACCAGGATTCTTACACCAACACTGACCTAATTCTTTTAACTTTTCATATTGAAAATTTAATGGTATGTTTCTCCAGGACCTTGGTTTGGTGGGCATCAGGAAAGGATTTGGTTTTTTGATTTGACTTTTCAACCTCTTTTACCCATTCCTTTCTACATGAGAGTGAGTGAAATAAATACCATAGAGGCCTTATTAACTCTAGGGGAACATACAATTTACTACAGTCACATCTTTTCATTGCTGCTGGTAGTAGTCGAAGCTGTAGTGGATTCACTTGCCTTCATGACTGTTTAATACATACTTTAGCATAAGTATTAAAGATCTTATAAAGTACTTATTTTAGAAACTTTAAATATCTGAGACATGTTAACATTTGCCTTTACAAAACAGCTAGCAGCAGCAAGAGCTCTTATATGATTTGTTTACCTCAGAAGGCATCCAACTCTCACAAGGTATCCAAATCCTCTCTTAAATATAAGATGGGGCTGAGGGGGGACAGTAATCTGAAGAGGCAATTTTGTGCTAAGGACACTCCTTACAATGTTTTGAAGATGTCTGTTACCTAGAAATTTGGTTCAAATTTGTCCTAGTTATGGATAAAAGTCAGAGGAAGGGAGCTTTTAATCAGTTCTACCATCCTTCTAATTTTAGGTCAAATTTTTTTTTCAGTCCAAGTGCACGCTCATTAAAGACTCTTTAATTTTGCACAAGAAGTATGTCCATGACGGCAATAAAGAGCTTTGCAACTTGCAGCTTATGCAAGAATAAAGACTTTCTACAGCTTGACCTAATGTACATCCACCCAGTCCAATCTGACTGGATTAAATTGAAGAAGCAGGTTTCAGGTTTTCAATCAAATTTTACTAGCAGTCTGGCATTTCAAGTCAGAATCTCTCTTTCAGCCTCCCCTCCCGCCACCTTCCCCCTGCCCCCCCCACCCACCCCCAAAAGAAAGTGTTAGAATTATATAGAAAGTTAAAGAATCATTTCCTGAAAAAAAATTGGAAAACCCTAATCAAACAAAAGTAGTGTCAAGATATGAACAGCACACAGATCCATCTATCTTGTTACCTGGAAACTGGGCAAGAGAAGTTCTGTGACCTAATTTATATCTCTCAAGCCATGGACAGAAACTGGACAGGTTTTTTGTGCAGTTTTTACTTCCTCTCATCAAAACCTTTCTGAGTATTAGGTGTTGTCCAGGGACTTTCTGATCTGTGTGACTTCCTTTGCTCTAATCTGTTACCACAGAAATAGTCCAGTTATCATTTTTCAGTTTTTAGATAAGTTGTAAATGTTTTTTGGGTTTTTTTTCCCTGCTCAGGCATCTTTGAGCCTAGGGAGCTTCACTAACTTTGTAGAGTTTCAGGCAGTTAATGGTCATGAACCTTGAGACCAATGACCAGGACTTTGAAGCACTGGCAAACTTATAAGCAAGCCAGTTGTTGGAAACTGGAGATGAGGTTTCCCATTCCTCAGGTGCAGTGAGTGGAGGGCACTGAGTGTAGTAGGACAAGCACACCTGAATTGGCCATGGGTGTGATCTTGCAGCACTGACTGCAAGACCCACCACAGAAGCTCTGTGAGTACTTAGATGGCAACACCACACAAGTCTTAAAGTTGCTGCAGTATCACTGCTGCTGGCTCTTACTACAGCTAGTTTAACCTGATAAAGCTTTCACTTTACAGTATTTGCAGGAGTATCTGTTCTGTAAATTAAATGTCCCACAGAGGAGGTCAGTAGACTGTGGAAACACAAAATCAAGACCAAGAACTGTAACTACTGAGACACACACAATTGGCTATTAAGTACAAATATTGATGACAGATTGTATTGGTTACAGTGCATATACTAACCTGAGTTTTGGGCAGACATAATTTTCAAGGCTTTGGTTCAGGGGCCCTTGAGAAAACAGCATCTTCCTGTGGGGTTTTCAACACAGCATGAGGCTTCACAGATTAAAAGCAACATGTATTATACATGGCATCTGTGTGCACTGCTCCTCAAAAGCAAGCTACATTGAGGACTAGAAAACCTGCCATCTTCCTTCATAAATTCCCTTTCTTGGTGTTGTGTCCCTGTGTCCATGTCTGTCCCGTCCCCTCCACTTTAATAATGCTGTCTACCAACATGTTCACTTTGGTTGTTTTGCCATAATGAAGAAAGCAAGCTAGTCTGTGTCATATGTGGGCCTTCAGGAAGCTAATTAACAGGAGGGAGCCGTGGGAGTTTCTGAGAAGCTGAGCTCTGATGTAACCCAAAGCCATCCACTAGTAAGCTTTTAGATGCTCCAGCCATACATAATTTATGTTCATCAGTCACATGGCAGCAAAGCTCATTTTGCATAATGGATACTTCTTGCAATGGAAAAGTGCTTACAGGGTTTCAGCAGAGCAGACAGACCTTTCATCTATCTGTATCAAAGAGAAATTAAACAATTATGGGAGTTCGCAATAATTCTGTTGAAAACTCTAAAAGTAACATTTTAAATGCAAGTAAAACCTTTTAAGATGGCACTTGTGATCACAGAATCATAGAATCATAGAATGGCCTGGGTTGGAAGGGATCTTAAAGATCACCTAGTTCCAACCCCCTGGGGTCCCAACCCATGGCCAGGGACACGTTCCACTGCACCAGGTTGCTCAGAGCCCCCATCCAACCCAGCCTTGAGCACACCCAGGGATGTGGCATCCGCAGCTTCTCTGGGCAACCTGTTACAGAACCTGTGATGGGTTAACAATGAAAATTTTGTTGATGAACGTGCACTTTGTGATCTGGATAATGGAGGGCTGTGTCGACTC
>JAWWEU010000001.1:89206414-89238844 GCA_035583155.1 Acropternis orthonyx | reverse complement strand
ATAAAGAAATTTTATAAACTACAGATTGGCTTGCGTAGTTTATAACTGAGACTCACCACCCTCACAGTAAAGAATTTTTTACTAAGACGTAATCTAAACCTACTCTCTTTCAGTTTGGAGCCGTCCCGTCTTCTTCTGTCACTGCTGATATTCAGATGTACGGCCGCACAATCGGCCATTGGCGCGCTTCTTTCCGATTTGAACATAATTCCTTTTCTCACCTTGCAGTTCCTACAAAATTCCCATTCGGCGGCACAGATGTGGGTGCCAGGAATGACGGAGGGGGGCGGGCGCGGGGGTTGCGCGGGGCGGGCGTGGGGGATGCGCGGGGGTGGGCGCGGGGATGGGCGCGGGGGATGCGCGGGGATGGGCGCGGGGGATGGGCGCGGGGGATGCGCGGGGATGGGCGCGGGGGATGGGCGCGGGGCGAGCGTTGCGCCACGTCCGTTACGGGCACCACCGGCACGCCCGGGCGTCGCAGGCACCCACCCCCCGACATCAGTGGCCGATATCCCGGCACAGCCCGCCCCGGAGCCGGCCGAGATGGCGTACTGCGGCCCCACCTCTCTCACGTACCTGCCCGTCCTGCAGTGGTGGGTGCTGCGCCTTTCCCCGCTGCCCGGGGATGGAGCGGGGAGCGGGCACGGCTGGTTCCTTCCCTTCGCGGGGGGCTCGCCGGACCTGCCGGGTGGGCTTGCCACAGGGAGGGCAGAAGTTCTGTTTTTAGCACATCTCGGGGTTCTGAAGGGCAAGAGTCTGGTTTGCCGCAAAGGCCCCGTCATCACGGTGGTGCATAAACAATGTCGGGAGAGCAAGGAAATTTCCTTGAAAGTCCCATCTCCTGCCACAAGCATCACTGATACAGAGGTGGTTTGACATGGGGGAAACGGGACTTTGCCTCAGCCTGACCACTGGCCGGGATCTGGCTCCAGTCCTGCCATCCACTTGGCGCGATGCTGCAGGGCAGCTGGCAAGGATTCTCCCTGCTGGACCACTCCTGGCTGGTGGGCTCCTGCAGCGCCCCACGGGTGACTGCGGGGTGGCACAGCCAGTGGGCACGCTGGCACTCAGAGGGATGCCGAGCGTTTGACGTTCTCAGAGGGTATGTTTTCTTGAGGTGAAGGTAGTGGTTGAACTCCTTAATGAGACACTTTCTGTGGCAGAGTAAGGTTGTCATCATCATTTTCTTGTGCTTTGAGAAGAGCAACATCTGCCATGTGATGGCCAAAGAGAAACCAGGGTTACTTTCATTCTTTTCCCAAGCACAGATGAGTCCAGCTAGAAATAGTGTTGAAAGTTTGTGTGAAATAGTAACAACACGTACAAACAAACTTTTAACTTGTCAGCAAGCAATCCTAAAACATTTTATTCTCCCTCTCGGTAATATCGGAGCAGTGGGAGTTCATCTATGTTTTTACTGTGACATAGATACCACTACTCCCACTTTAAAAGGACAGAAGGAAGAGATTCATCCAAGGTCATTCATCCAACAGGTTTGAGATGCAGCATAAAATTGAACCATAAACAATCCTTGGAAGGATGAACTGATGATTATTTTTTGCCATCACCACAACCTTCTGAATACACTTTTCATTTTTTGAAAAGTTTTAAATGCTCAGTTTCATTTTACAGTGGGTGCATTGTCAACAGCAAACCAGATTTTGGTCCAGAACTGATTTAACAGCAGACTTGCTAACCAGTATAATGGCTTGGCTGCCAAGGGTTCACATATAACAGGTGGCAAACCCCAAAAACCTGGAGTCCGTGTGAGGTCCTAAAATCAATCAGATAATAAACCACACACAAAATGTGGATGGATAGTAGATAAACGGAGGAGGTCTTTCCCTGTGTGCTTTTTGTTTAACCTCCATCTTTCTCTCTTACCACTCCTTTTTTGATTTCATTGTCTTTACTAACACTTTTCTTTTGATGCATGCCATGAAAACTCAAAGTTTTGAAAACCTGGGGGCTAATAGGCAAGAAGGTGAGCACTATGCTCTTTTCTGGGTGAATTTTTCTTTCCTGGTAGGCATTATTTTTGTATCGTGTCAGCACTAAGAATATGTTTAATTTACTATTTGAAAAAGACTGGCAGTTTAATAGATGATAAATTCACAAAAGGAAATTCCCAAATACTTTGTCAGTTAAGTAGTTAAATGTTGGGGGAAAACTATTGGCAGAAACCAGCTGCTGAAGCATGAATTAATTTCTGATGCACTTCCAGTGACTCTTTCGGTGCTATATTAAGGATGAATTTGGACTTAGGTTAATCTCCTATGGGACTGCTCAATTGTGAAGGGCTTTGAGATGGTTGCCCTAGAAAAAAAACATTTCTGCCTACTAGGAGACAGAGCTCAGTCAGGACTCTTATCTAGAATAAATTTCATTCACCTTTTAGGCTGATGATGGGAAATACCCCATTAACACAGCAGATCCCCGTCTTTGGGTGCAGGTTCCTGCTGAGGTGTACCCATGAAGCCTTTGCTGTTGCGTGGTGGGGCTGGCGGTGATGAGGAGCTGGCAGGGAGCCCAGCGCAGCTCAGCCCTGGTGCTTGGCAGCACCAGCCTGTTGGGTTGGTGGGTGAGAAGATGCTCTCCAAGGAGGTATAAGTGAGGCATTTGGGGCTCCTTTGCTGGGGAGAAGGAAATCTGGGGGAGGTAGACAGCCTTCTTCGCTGGAAAAGGGGAAGAGGCATGAATAAAAGGTGAGGCAGACATTGTCAGGCTGCACAGCAACCATCTTCTTGCTCAGTCTGTTCTAACAAGCCAGTTTGCTGAAGACCTTATCCACTATCTGCTGCCAATACAGCTAATTCAGAAAGATAAACACTGGGTTGCCTGAAATCAGGCTACCAATAAAACAGGGAATGCTGACTCAAAATCCAGCTGGCTTATCTCACCTACTGAATATGAAAAGTCTGCTTTCCCAACCAACTCGATTATCAGTAAAGACACAGTGGGTAACTGGCACTGTGCTGCACTAGCATTCAGCTGAGAAATTCATTAAATATGCATAAATCTTTTGGTAGAATGGAAGCACAGTTAGAGTAAGAAACTACTGCCATACGAGCAGCGTGTCATGCTTTGAAAATTAATCTCTCTGCTCCTTTGCTTCAGTTTTGCTCCTGTATTTGCACTGCAGGCTGTTATCTTCTGACATCAAAACCATTGGCATTGTCTCATAATTAAAGGTCATTTTTTTTTCCCAGTGAAGGTAATACCTTAGGCTAACAAGTTACCAAGATTACTTCTTCCTCACCTTATTCACACAAGTAGTTGCATTTACTTGACTATGGCTATTCTGATAAGTAGGATGAATCAGGGATTTGGCCAAAGCATGAGTATTTAAACACCTAAACCTGTTTCAGTCATGGCAGTCCTGTTACATAGTAACTGTAAATTAAAATTCTGTTCTTTTAATAAATGTGTCCTAAAATCAGTGAGGTTCTGTGGAAACTGAATTTGGTCCTTTATAGTTTGTGCACTCTCTGTTCCAAATCACCATATTGCACATTTTAGGTGGAAAAATTATCATATAATTATCTTTGGTATAGTGGAGATCTTTCTGTTTAGAAGAGCAAAGTCAGGTCTTTTGATGTGCATACAAGAAATGCTAATATTCTCTGTATTGGTGTTACATTTTTTTAATAAGAAATTATGAGAACTAGCTAATTTCTTAGCAGAGTCTCACATGACCTCTCTTACACCTGGGAAACAAGGAAAATAGAACTTTAACAGTTAAACATAGAATATACAAATATATATATATTTATATGAAAATGTATATTGTTTCCCAGAATACAGATTTACAGAAAGGTTAATTTTTGATTCTATGCTTCTATAAAATCAAAGTAACTATTAGAGAGTTCAGTGCAAACCTGATGAGCTATTAAAATCTAACAACTCACTCTTCTAATTCTGATATAAAGCAATTAATGTTTTTGTTTTAAAGGCTAACTGATAATTTCTACTTGTGTGGAGGATGCACTGTACCCTGTCGGCTACTACATGAACTGTATATTGAAACCTGCAATCCAGATTTCAAGATTCAAGTACATCCATCCACCTTTGGAAAGGTACAGTGTAGACAGGATATATAAGATAAGCAGGGATGCCTAAATAGAAATTTTGATCATCAAATATACACACTGCGCATCAAAAGAGGTTAAGTAACAGAGAAGAATGAATATGTAATGTATTTGGTTTGTGTGTTTTCTAATGTATTTCTGGCAAGCCTTCATGTAGACAGTTATACTAGAGAAAAGAGTGTTGTCTGTGATGGAATTTATTTTCCTCATGGAACTGGTGAATGTTACTCTAGCAAAGAGTTCTTTTCCCAATGTATTTTAGAGAGTTTTACCAGTTTTCTGTTTTTAACAGCAGAAGATTAAACAATTCATCCCAAGGAGCCGTTTATTCCATCTTTAAAAGATACCTTCCATTGTTACATAATTTTGTGTTCTCTCTTTAAAGTACGCTTGAGGAGACTTTCCTCCAAACACTAAAAAGTTGTCACAGAGTCATCCAAGCAAAACAAATGCAGATGTAAAACTGAATCTCCTTCTAACAGTTCCACTCCTCTATTACATGGAGGTTGTTACAACCCACAGAGCAATTACCACTTAGAAAGCCCAATTGCAACAAACACCCATAGCTATTCAACATTTTTTAACAAAGTACGGAAGATAGAAAGCCCTGTGATTACTTGTTGCTCAAGACTTTTTTTCAGAACTTCCTATTTTTTACTGGCAATATTCTATTAGTTGCCATAGTAAGAGCTACTAAGCATTTTTTTAACACAAGTCCAAAATAATTTAAGTTGTACCTAAAATCAATTTTATTTATGTAGATAACTTCATTTTAGGAATAATTTATCTCAATTCAGTTGAATGTGATATTTTACTGGATAAGTTTTTTCACTTTTACTGAAAATTAAGATTTGAGTGAGTGATCCAGTGTGATTTATTACCATAGCTTAATGGATCATCATCTAAGACCATGGGTAGAATTTGCCTGGCTCAGTGTAGACATCTGCCATGAAGCTGGTCGCCTTAAAAATCTCTTGGTACCCAATGGAGAGAAATAAGTAGTTACATATGTTCCCTCTCACACTAAATGAGTCATCTTAGCCAGCTCATATGAACTGTGCCTCAGAACTGCCTGTTTTTCTCCACTGACTACAGTCTACAGTGACTAGCTTAGACATCCCTGCCTTGTAGCCACGTACACTTTCAGGTACTCCAGCATGACTGAGTTACCACCTGTAAGTGAAGCCTTCTTGTGGTTTACGTTAATGCATTTTACTTTTAAGTTGGGACAGGCACAGATGAAGCATGAGTCTGGTCACGCAGCAGAGCTTAGATGATGAGCCAGGGCTGCTATGGGTTGGTGCTTGCAACTCTTTGCTCACAGTCTTAACCAATTCAGTGCACTGCGGTGCAAGTTAACACATCCCAAATGAGCAAGCTGGGGTCCATCTCGCCAGTGGCTTGAAATGGTCTGTCCTTCTGCAGCAGGAGAAAGGACCATGCAGCGAGAACCTGAGGAGGGCAGGAACCACAGCAAACCTGATTTAAACTAAAGGTGCACATGTAATCAGTTACCCCAGCCTTGCTAATGGGCTGAGCTATTAATAATTCACCAAGCTATAGTAACCTCACTGTGCTACATACGTGTGGACTGCAAGAGCTTTTGCAGTCAAGCCTTGTGTGAATTAGACTAGTGATTGAAGACATTAATAATCTCATCTGCCCTATCTCTCTGCCTAAATATACTGCTGTCTCTGTAGGCAGTGGAAGGCAGTGCGTATCTTGTGCCACAGAGGCCCCAGCTTCATAGGCTGCCCTCTCAGGAAAATGAGATTATGCTAAACTATCAGCTTGAGAAAGGAAGCAGCTGGTGTGGATGCATGCAGAAACATGCAAAGAACAGGACTACTGTTAAAACTGGAGGTGCAATTTAGTGTGAGTTGGGAAATTTGTCCTTTATCAGGCCTTTGGACCAGTGACACACATTGCAGAGTCCAAGCTCTGGGCTGCTGAGTTGACACTCTCCTCACTCCTCGCTAACGTGCAGTACTCAATCCTCTGTTTCTGCTATATAGAGAACATTAGTTCCAGGTGTCCTGCGTTAGTCTCTGTCCTCACAGGACAGCTCATGCAGAATCGTCATAGTGAAGTGGATTATTAAGCTGACAGTATCTAATTACTCTGTAGAGCCTGACCTTGACAGACGCTGCATGACCTCAGTTCACACTTAACACCATGGTGGTCAAAAGGTTGCTTTGCAGCTTGATGATTAAGGTCCTTTTAAAACAGATAAGTCAGGCCCTATCCTGTCAGCACACCTTGCAAGAGTGAGTGGGTAGGCAAAGCCCCTTGTGTGAGTACTTAAATGAGTAAGGCTTGCAGGTCTGGCAGAGTAGGGGAAGCATCCTGGTGCCTTCAAGTTCCCCCAGCTGATTGACCTCCTCTGACCACGGTGGATCTCCTGGTGGGAGCACTGAATGTTTTTCAGTGCAAGGTAAAACAGACCAATCTAAAAAAATACCTACTTGAGGGAGGTAATCCCTTAAATTACTTAGCCTTTGATCTGTAAAAGCCTGATTGAGTTCCATTCAACAGTTACCATTTGAGAGACATGTAAGTACAGATAGTAGCCTGCAAATGATGGAAAGCAAACAAAGTGATTAAAGACAAAAAAATGTGGGAGATATTTTTGCGTTTTAGAATGAATATGCCAAGTATCTCTAATTTCCTGTTTGTTTTTACAGCTTATTCAGTTAGTTTTCCCAGGTCTGCTGACAAGAAAGCGGACTAAAGCAGGGAGTATCAGGTATTGGTTTTGTGTCCTTTCTTTGAAAATATTATTTCTAACTATTCTAATAAAATTTAAAGCGACTAACTTTTCAGCCCCGGCACTGTAATATGGCAGCTGGATTGTTGGTTGTAAGTCTGTAACACATCACAAGATCCAGAGTGATTCATGGTGTCACCAAGGATGGTAAAATAGAGTTAATTCCATGAAAACCACATAAGATCTGCTTTGGTAGGGCATGAATTTCTGATCAGATTGTTTTTTTAAAAAAATTATTGCTCTGATTTGTACTGGCTATTAACAGTATGGTTTGTGTGAGGCATCTGCTAGACATCACAACCTTACTCAGAGCTCTTGAGACATTGGGTCTCAAGCACATACTGGTGGTCAATAGAAGTTCTGTAAACAGTTTCAAACCATTTAAATCAGACAGCTTCAGATCCTCCTCCTACCTGTCTTTCTTTTCCCTTTCCTCTCTTCTTCTAGAGCACAGAGAGTTTGATGCTCTTTCATATCTGAACTTTTATAATCACATTCTGAACATCCAGACTGGGAAAGGGGATATTTTAAGGACATTGAGACAGAGAAATTTTACAAGCATTTTGTGTAGCTGTCAAGAACAGGCTTTGAGTACAACATGCCCTTACTTGATCTGTGACTTTTCTCCACTAGTCTGGACTTGCTATCAGTTTGAGCCAGGAGAACCTTTATTTTGGGAGTGCCTCACCGCAGCCACTCCCAGGCTTCTCCTCATTAGTAGGCAGGATTTGGGATGGTATTTGGTAGGCCCCAGCCTCCATGCTCTCTCTTCTCATCAGCAGAAGGTTACCCTTTCCAGGCTGCTGGTGGCCCCAGACCACGGCACCGCTCCCTTGGCTTCATGGTGGCCCAGGCTGGGAAGAGCCAGCTGGTAGCACCTTGGTAGCAGAAATGGGGACTCCGTTGCTCACTGAGCTCAGGATAAACCTTAGAGAAGGTCTGGCAGGTTTCCTGAAGTTTTAGCTTGGCATTACCTCTCGTGGGCCATCCAGTCTCCAGGCTACTGTGAATAGCCAAGAAACAGCTACACTAAATCCTTCAACTTCCATGAGGATACAGGGACCTCTGCCTGCAGAGACTCTGGTCCCTGATTTCACTAACTGTCCTGTACAAATCTGTTGCACCCCATTCACTGGCCTAAATTTTTTTTTCACTTAGAAGAAGGTATCATTCCAGGGCAAAAACTGTTAAAAAGAGTTTGTAAATAGTTTGTGTAATTATTTTCTCTTGGGGAAAATAAATATTCAACAGAATTTAAAAAACAAATATGAGGGATTTTTTTACTTAGTCTTTTCTTGGTTAAATAGAATGATCTGCTTTCAAAAGAGGATTATGAATTATTTGATGACTTGTTGAAAATCATATGGTTGTCAGTTCACCTATTTTTAATTTTCTAGATATCATTATGATGGAATAGCTATCAAGAAGAGCTCTTCCTTTTATGCACGTTTTTGCTGTCTTCTGTATGAACAAAATTATCTCAGGTTTGTTTTTTAAAATGTTTTAATCAAAAAATATCACATGACAGTCTATATATTGCCTGTACACAAAAGTCTGTAAATCATCTGTTGAACACTGACAGCAGCATTATACTTTTCTTCTCATTATACATACTAGTAAAGTGCTGTGCCATTAGGTGCTGTGCCCTGATAGAGAAACTGCATTTTGGAAACAGACCCTGCCTAATTGGACTTCCTTGAATGGGGCATTTTAGCCATGTAAATCTTAAGAGCAAGAACTCATGCCAAACCTAAAAGAAGAGCTTAACATATTGTGACTCTAAATGGGAGCTCAAAAAGACATACTGAAATGGCTTCATGACATTGTATCACCTTCCTTATTGAATAGGAGACTGGAGAGACATGTCTTGAAGTATAAATGACTGCGCTGTTTTGAAGTCCTACAAACAATCATGTTATCTAGGTTTTTTTACTACTTGAAACAATGAGGCATATTACTTCAAAAATACTTCCTTTACTTAGTTTTAAAATACCATATTTTAAAATCACCTCTTGCAAGAGAATACCATGTAAGATACATATAAATTGACTGCAAAACTTAAAAGCCTAAAAATAATTGATGAATGTTAAGATACCTTGGCAGATTAGAGTGTAGACAGGAGCATGGTCCAGTTGTGGGCAGGAGAGGAAAAAAATCCCATGGCTCAGATAAACAAACCACAGGCTTGCCTTTCTCCCCCGCCAAAAAAAAAAAAAAAGGAAGGGAAATGCTGCCATTCTATAACAGTTTTAGACTTCTTTTTAATGCACAGGAGAAGAAAATTAGGTGGAGTCTATGCCTTGGACTTGGAAGATCAGTTTTGTATCCTCACTCTCTTGCACACTACTTTAATATGTATATGAGTAGTCTGTACTTTGGTTCCTATTCTTTAACATGGAGATATAGCATTTCTCTATAGCATAAATGTTAAGGCAATACAAGTCAGCCTATTAAGCACCCAGATATCTGGTGATGATGAAACTCTCAGTATCTGTGATATTTTATATAACATTTACTTCATTGAGTGCATGCTCTGCAAGAGCATGGGAAAATTGTACCCAAAAGTTTGTTGCCTTTCTCTACAGGTTTTATAGCAGAAAAATGTTGCAGAAGCCCATAGAGGGACAACAGTAAATGATGGGATAGTGCAGAGGATCAGGTTCTGCAGATAAGCAAGTGGCAGTCAGTTGTGAGAACAAACAAATTATTTATGGGCAATTTGAGTCTGGTTTCTCATGACACCCTTACTGAAGTGATAGTCTTTGCTTCCCCTGCACCCAGCATAACCAGAAATGGCCTAAGATTTGATACAAGATTTGATACCCACAATTAGGAAACGCCTTGTCTAGTGTCCAGGTGACATTGCAAGTCTCTGGCTAAGTCTATGCTGGTCTTTCCTCTTCAGGGAAAGGTGTTTTCCTGCAGCGCCACTTGAAAGTAGCAGTCTTGATGAGCATAGTGGTGGATCTGGTGGTTCTGGTCACAGGAGAGATGAGAGGGAACAGTACAATTTGAATTGTTGGGTTTTTTTCCTCCCAGCATAGACACATGAGGAAAAATTAGAAAAAGTAGGAGGAACCAAAGAAGCAGTGTTGGCTAAGTTTGGGCCAGGTGCAGAAAGAACAACTTTAGCCACAACTGGGAGACAGAGGCACCACATATGCCAGCATAGCTTCTGTCCTTGGCCCTCACTAGGGAAACAAGCCATCTTCTCCAATGGGTTAGGGAACATGCTGCAGCCCATGCTTAACCATGGGGGAGCTGCTGCACTGGATGCAGGCCTGCCTCTCCTTCTCCACCAGCAGTGCTGCCTGCCCAGACACCTCCTGTGAAAAAACTGTGTTTAATTTGTCCAAACCAAGGAAAAGGAGGTGTATTCCACGGAAAGGGCTGAAATCTGATGATCTTGATATTGTTTCTTGTCCTATTGAAGAAAGGCTGAGAGAGTTGGGGTTCTTCAGCCGGGAGAAGAGAAAGGCTCCAGGGAGACCTTATAGCACTTCAAAGGGAGCCTGCTAGATTGCTGGAGAGGGACTTTGTACAGGGCACATGGTGATAGAAGAAGGGTGAATGGCTTCAAGCTGAAAGAAGGTACGCTTAGACTGGATGTGAGGAAGAAATCTTTACTGTGAAGGTGGTGAGGCACTAGCACAGGTTGCCCAGAGAAATTGTGGACGCCCATCCCTGGACGTGTTCAAGGCCAGGTTGGAGGGGACTTTGGGCAGCCTGGTCTAGGGGAAGGTGCCCTGCCCATGGCAAGGGGATTGGACTGGATAATCTTTAAAGGTCCCTTCCAAACCAAACTATCCTATGATTCTATAACTTTTCATATTACAAAAAATCAAAATATAAAGATTATGTTTAGACAAGGATCATCTTTCAAGGTGAAAAGTCCCTTAGCTACAAAATTATCTTGTCTGATGCTTCCTTCATGTAACACAGTTATAAGACATTAAGCTGTTGAGTGAAGCCAGACAGCTGAAACCAGAACAGCTTCCACCCTAAATGCAGCCACATGTTCCTGTCCCAAGCCAACATGCAGTCCTGCAAAACCTGGGCAGCCAGGTGTCACAATTACTTCTTAGTGTCTCATAGAGCACAGCAGGAAAAAACAGAGAGAAAGCAGTAAAAAAGCACAAATTACAGCCAGAAAAGCATGAGTAGCACAACTCTGAAAGAAATAATTAGGTCACATACAAAGTAAATGTCTGCTTCAACCAAATAGGTCAGTTAGTTTTCATTTGTATGGAGTTTTGTACATTTTTGGCATTTAAGTAGGAATACCTCAAGGAAATACCTCTTTACTGTCCTCTCTGTAGGGTTCAGTACTTTTTGAAATCACAGTTAATTTTTTATGATCCAACAAAGCTGATAAAATCAGCAATGTCAAATTCTAGATTTTTTTTTTAATTATAAATTGAAATATAGGAAAAGAGCAATTAAAACTTGGACTTTTCTACCTGCAAGGAGAAAGTTTGTTCTCACATGGGTAATCATATGTATACCCACACCAGGGGTTATTTGACACACAACATCTCAGTTTTTGAGAGCGTGTTGGTGTGGAAATTTCCAAATTAGGGTGAAGAAGATTTTTAATATACCATTTCAGTGCAGTCCAAATGCTGGTCTGTGGACCAGACTCCTGTAATGGGATATACTGCTCTGGCTTGTTGCCATTTCCCTCTGGAAGAGACAGAGGATATCTGTTTCGGTAGTGAACTGTCCTAAATAATTATTGCACCCTCCCATGCATGAATAAAGTCCAACATGCAGATGCTTTTTCTGCTGGACCTACCAGAGAGGAAGGTGGATCCCAGAGCCCAGTTTAGAGACCAAGGCATCCATCCACCCTGCAGGCTGGTGAAGAAAGTGATTGTTTCAAAACTACAAACCATTACTTCTAATTACTGAGAAGGATATTTCTGGACCATGTTGAGATAGTAAGCAATTGACATGGTGCTTGTAGTGAGGAACTAGGCCTTTGAAGGATCTGGCAGCTTGCGGGTGTCAGAAATGGCAGTAAGATTTTAATGGTGTACCTTTGAATATAAAGAAGGCATTTGCCTTTTGGTAGTTAGTGGGGCCTTGGAGGTGTCAGGGTTGGAACATGTTCATACAAGGAGCGATGAGGATGCTCTTACACAGCACCTGTGAGTTGGTTTGTTTAGAAATCTTTGGTTCTTTAAAGATATGTGTGCCACAGGTCTGATGATGATGTTGTGAAAATAGTGGAAATAAACACAACTATAATCCATGAGAATTCCAAATGCATTACAGACTTTAAGGGAATATGTTATTTACTGATCCTCATTACAATAGGAATATATTCCCTCTAGGAATGGGAGCTTTAAGGACAAGCCTCAACGTACCTAAAATGGTACTTCCTGTGGCCCAGACTACAGGAGTGTTAAAAAAAATGTCACTGAATTTTGGTTTTGTAAGAGTTGCTTTATGATTCTAGTAATAGGCTCCTGACTGTCTAGTGAAGCAAACATGATTTTTTCATTAAAAAAAATCTGATATGATTCTACAATATTAACTTTTCTAATCTCAGTATGATCTGATAGTCAACAACATGCACATTCACAACCTTCCCTCCTTTCTTTTTTCTTTTGTTCTTCCCATTTGCCTCTGTTAATATTTTTGTCATCCTCAGTCTTGTATTTCCCATTTTAGCTCTAGTTCCCACCCCATAGCATCATACAACCTCTGCAAGAGAGATGGTGAGTCTCCTTGTGATTTTGCTATCACACATTTTCCCCTTCTCCCACCCACCTCCTCTTTTGTGTGTTCTGTCTTTACCCAGGCGCTGCTCTCCAGGGGAAGTGACTGTCTCTGATGTGCAGCCAAGCACCTCTGCAGGCACCAGGTGAGTCCCAGCCCCCCTTGTCGACTGTGGCAACACATAGATGTTAGTGTTCCATGGGTTTTAGCACTTAACCATCACTGAGCTCCTGGCTGGCTGCTGGGGCACAGGAGAACCCACCTCTTCTCACCCCTCGATGTCCCTACGTGGTGCGAGTGGGGAGCCAGCCTGCCGTGGGAGCCAACCCACTGGAGGCGAGCAAAGCTGATATGTGTTGCCATAGTAGCAGCAGTGAAAGATACAGCTGGCCGCCTTCTCAGGGAGAGCAGGAGCTGGAAAACATTCATTAATTTTGTTTCACAGGCTTTAGAAATCTGCAGGAAGGACTCATTTGAAAGAAGTGTTATAAAATGTCTCTACTTACATGTGTTTCCCTTTGTCCAGCCACCACCTCTAAAACGTCTGAGAGAAAGAGTCACCAGCACTACCAAACATGTGCCCTGTCTTGGGCAGCCAGTTTGGTTGTTTCTCTGGAGCACAGCCGTCATGGCACAGAGTAGTGGCAGAGGGAAAGGTGGCAAGGGTCAGTTCTGTGAGGAGCAGAGAAGTGAGAGGAAGCATTTTCAGTGGCTGGAGTTTTCAAGCAATTAAGCTATTAAATTTTGTCCTCTGTCCTTTCAGAACCTATGGTGGTATCCTGGTTTATGACACATCACAGTGGTGAAACCCAGCAGCCAGGATCGGATTAGATAGCCTGAGTGCTGGCAGTCACCAGTGGAAGCACATTTTCTACAAAGCCCCTGCCTGTCACCCTTCAAAACAGCCGAGTCCAAAAGGACCCTGGAGTTTGAAAAGCCTTCATAGACAGTGAGCAGGTGTCAGCAGCAGATGGAGGCTTGACTGGAGGCTTCCAACCCTCACAGCACATCCCTTTTGCTAGCATCCCTTTTTCCCTTTGTCTGTCCCCCCTGCTAACATTAGCCTCAGTAAAAAAGGCAGGGAGAGAAGCAGGAGATAGTACATCAAGAAAACAGCCGGCTGTGCCTTCATCCCTGGCTTTTCAGTGAAAAGCCACTGGTCAAGCCTTTGCAGACTGAAGTAAATTCTGGCTGTGTGGACCATCATGGCCAGCTTGCAAAGTAAATGGAAGAAAGTCTGGGAAAAAAAAGCTATCTGAACTGATGTACAGTGCAGAAAATGTCATAACTCTGAAACCTAAGCACAAGGATTATTACGCTTTTGTTATTTTCATGTTTATAAATAATTATTACCATTCCAAACAAAGTGCAAGTACAAATATAAACCCATGGTTCTGGTACAAGAAGTTCAAAGTCATTGTACTGTTAAATGGCCAGTACCTTGTCGTCTTTATAATGAATGTTTCAGTTTTATGTTAAAATTAAGAAATTGGTCTTCAGATTTGTTAGAAAATCATGGGACTATTGAATGACAGGAAAGAGAGCAGGGTTAATTTCTCAAACACAATGCTCCAACCTAGTATATCCAGTTTGAGCTCATTTTCTTACTAAACACAGAATAAATTGGTGAGCTTTTAAAAGTTTGTTTGTTTTCTGTTGTATATTTTGTTGCAGTAGTAATTCCTGGAGTTCTGAAAATGAAGCTGATTACAAGAAGGAGAGAGAAAAAAAAGGAACAGTGAGTTTCAGATACATTAGACATAACAAAATGTCTATCTGTGTTTAATTAGAACTGCTATCTAATATGTTCTAATGAAATAGAGTTGGCCCATCTTCTTCAAAATAATATTTGTGTTATCTCATTACATGCTTACTTCCCCCACTCCTATTTCACCCATTAGCTAAATATTTTTGTTGCCTTAACATCAGCTCAAATAATTTTGTCTGTACTAAGACTGGAAATTGTGGCTGACAGCCCAGGTTTTGAATATTAGAGAAGTTAGTGGGGCACAGCCTTCCTTGCCTGAGGCCCAGGGTAACAGACTCTCATGCTGTTGAGGCAGTATCTTTTCATCATGCTCGGCATTTATTGGCATGATAAGTATTTAAATACTGGGAAATGATTAAGAAAGAAGAGCGCAACCCCTGCTCAGTGAAAAGGGCAGATGCACAGCCAACCTGTGGCAGTTGTGCCCTCAGTGAGCTGCCATGGGATGGCTTGACATTGGGGTTGTTGAACATCAGCCAGCATGGCATGAGCAACAAACTTGTGTGGACCAACGTGAGGGGGAAATGAGAGTCTGGAAGTCTGCCTTACTTTTTTACTTTTATGGATGCTCAGGTGCAATAATGAGTGCTCTGAAGTGGATGTAATGGCAGCCAATGAGAAATGTGCTGTCACCCTGCAGGTCTTATTCAGGAGGTTACAGTGTGACATGAGTGCTATAGAAAATATATGTATTGTGTGAAATATACACTGGTTTTAAAAAGAAATTCACATACAGTTTAGGATTTAAAAATTTAGGCAGCCCTACATGTTTCTTTCACCCACCCCTATTTTCTAAAAGAAAAAAAAAAAAAGGAAAAAATAGACAAGCATTGCTCTGAAGAAATGCATCCTATTAAAAATTTATGTTCTACAATTTCAAGAAAATACTTAATACCTTTAACCAAACCGACAAAACAATTGCAATCTTTTTTCTTTTTTATTGTTCAAAATAAATTCTGATGCATCAAGAGTAAGAATTTGGAGTATTATCCATCTGTCATTTATCTGAAGGCTGAGCAAGAGACATTTCCATACCTTTCTCCTGAATTCAACCAGTTCTTCCTTGGAGAGCAAGTGCAAAGTGAGACAGACCCCTACAAAACGGTACGTTCAAAGTATCAGATCGTAACACAAGTTAGCTCTTTGGCTGTGAGATAATTTTGTACTCTCTTTCTGGGCACAGATTGGACTGCTTGCCAATGACTATTACAACTATTGTCAAGTTATTTTACAAATGGTGAGAGAGAGCAAGCTTGACGAGGTATGCTTTTGTTTTCATAACACTTATTCTGACAACAGCAAACAGCTGTAAGGAAAAACAGGTGTCTGTGTAGCTTATTTACTTGATTGTTTGATCTGAGGTAGATGATCATTTATGGACTAAAGAAGCATTCAGTCAAGTTATTTTGGAATTCTGAATTAACACAACACTCCTAGAATTTGAGTTTGTAAGCATATCCTGAGCCCTCCTGGCACATCAAAAGGTCTAAGCCCAGCATGTAACACACAGCCACGGACCCATATCTTTCATTATATCCTCATGTCCATGGCACAATTCTTTGTTTCTCCCCTCTTTCTTACACTGCCTTGTGAGGTTCAGCTTGTTGCCAGTTCCCTGGGACACTTACACTGGAGCCCAGCCAGGATGGACCCAGGCAAAGAGTCCATCTCCACAGTCATTCCTTTGCTCCTGTGCTTGTGTGTTGTTTTACTGAACTAAACTTCACATTTCAAGGGTAAAATCAGTGAAAATTCATAAAGGACTTTGTGCTGCAGGTAGAAGACTGTATCATGTCATTCTGGAGGTCTCTGCAGCCTGAAAAAATAGAACTGATGTGCTTGCCAGATGTGTGCCAGCTGTTAAAAAGTTATGATAGATATCTATTCAAGGTATTGTAGACACATTTGCTTGTTGTAATTATGCTATTTTGTGTTTGTGTCTTTTTAGTAACTCTTTCTAAGGAGAAAGGCCATCTCTTTCTTTTGTGCTGTACAACAGGATTATCATTCTTACCTCAGCTCTATTCTTTGGCTTCTTCTGAGAGAGAACAGTAGGGGTTTTGAAAGGAACCAGTGGGATTTGAGATAGCTTCCATTTTCCTTCTATATATTAATGTGAAAGTCCCTAATATTAATGGAATGTGCTGTTATAAATGTGGTCTCTGGTTCTGGCATGAGGTTATGTGTGACTGAAATTTCAACTGTTTTCCAGATTGTGAGTTACTTTTCATTTGAGAACACTACTGGATTTCTCAGTGACATTCCACATAGAAATATGTAGTTTTCTGATTAAAATAATTTGCTTCTTACTTGCAGCAGGTCCTTAAGTATTGTCTAGTAATTAATTAGGGAAACAACATTTACTTTTAACATATTTTTCCTTCTGTTAATAAAGGTAGCTTAGCTCTTGCCTAACTGGAAGAAAAAAATGGGCTTCTTTACATTTAAACTATCAATACAATTTTATTTCATGCTCTTGTAAGTATCTGTAGTACACCAGTCATATGCAGCACCATAAATTTATATTCTAGGAACTGGAGAACATCCTACTTCCTGATTTCCTGGAGGAGGTGCCTGCGCAACACATTGACTCAATCAGATGGTTCAGTGAAAATGTTAAACATTGGATTCTTGATCCTTTGAGAGTATTTCCATTACGGCTCCAAACATCCAAATCTCATGGTAGGTTTGAGTAAGAGAGATATTTTCAAAAATAACCTTTGGTTAAACTGCAGAGAAGCTTGTATTATAAGACTCTTAAATTATTTTTAAAACTTTTTAGCTGATGTAACTTTGATAGTAGTGACAACTGGATTTAGTTGGGATTCAGGAAAAAATAAATAGTCTCAGATAATGTGTGAGAACAAAATTATTCCAAATTCATGGTAAATTGAAGTATATTTACATCTTTTTAAAGATCTGTCTCTTGCCATGATTGCTTTGGCTGTGTAGATGATCAAATAATATTCAGCCTGCCCTCTGAAATTCAGATATTACTCTGTCTCTTCATCTTGCAATTGGTTTCATGCTGATAAATTAATTAATGGCTATAGCACAGTCCAATATACAGGGGGAAAAAAAGTTATAGTTTTATAGGGACACTATGACTACCATTAGAGGAATTAGAGGATGATGGGAAAAAATCTGTACTCTACAAACCTGTGTGTATATGTTCGTGTTTCTGAATATGTACATACACATACATATACACATATATATGACACTGAACATTCTGACTAAAACATCATGTTGCTCAGTCACTCCTTGAGTGAAGACCAACTCTGCAGTGGCAAAGCAGGGCTCCTGTGTAGATAAAAGTGTATTAGGATTCATATGCCTAAGAAAGACTTGAAGACAAATTTAATTCTGTCATTTCTTACATTTGAATGCTTGACAGAGGAAACAGTAATGTGTTTTTACCATCTGCGTACATGGACTTATATGTAAATAATCACCTGTGACCCTTTGCATATACATCCTGGTCTTCCTTCTTTGTACAAACATCATAGAAACAGAAATTTTCAGTTGAAAATCATTGTCTGTCTACAGAAGCTGCTTTATACTTGATTTTCCTGGAACTGAGAATCAGTTATTTTATATTTTATTCTTATGAAGGGTATTTTTATACCTTTTCATAATGACATATAACACATTATAAACAGGAGAAAAGTAGAACCAAAAGACCAACTCCTATGAACAGTTCTGCACAATTTTAGATGCATAAAGGTGGAAATGTAAACCATCTAAACAAAATATGAGAGGTTTAGAATTAGCATTGCTTTCATTCACCTGAAACCATACAGGTAAAAGAGCATTAGTCTTGATTAGGAAGTATTACATGTGGAAAAAAAATTGAACGTATTTTTCCTGTACATCATGGATTAATAGATTCACAGTGAAGGAAGAGTGGTGACCTGGGCAGCTTCTCCTTCAGACTTTGACTGCAAGGGTCCCCAGCCGAGTCCATAATGCTAGATCAGTGCCCTTGCGGTGCCCTCTGTTACCCTCCAAAGCTCCCCTAGGGATCTACTTTCTAACTTAAAAGATCTGTCTTCATTAATGCATTTTAGACTGTAAAATATTAATGATGTGAAACATCTGCCTCTTCTTCTTTAACAGAAGTTAAAGAGTTTGTAAAAAGAATCAGGAGACAGACAGACCTTTGTAACATGGCCAAGGTATGTTCCAGAACCTGTGAAACAAAAAAGCTGGGCATCTCATTCACACAGGCAGTTTGGACTATTTTTGAGATGCTCCATTGGAAGACAATAGCAGCAGCATGGGTATTCTTAACAGTATACTGACCATGGTTCAAATCATGCTCACCTTCTGCTCATCTCTACCCACACCATTAAGTATGCTGACAGGACCTTTTCCTCCCTCTGGATTCTGCAAAAGCCTCTGAGATGCAGTCAATGGTCCCACATGGAAAGGAGAACACAGAAGCTGGAAGGGTCAGATGACAGTTTCCAGTATCTTCACCCATTCATGCCAAAGCCAGTCAGTACCTTCTCTAAAGCCTCTTCAAATACAAGGGAAAAGCAAAGGAGTTCACATGATTAGTCCCATAGGCAAATTCAAAACAGTTATTTCATTAAGTGAAACGGTGTAAGTCTTGTAAATGAGCATCCCTATTGTCCTTCAGCGGTCACATAGCCTTGATTACAATTTCAGTTAGAGATCTTGCCAAAACCATGGGTACTGGGCTCCAGTGAAATGGGATATGAAACAAATACCAGTTAACATCCTCCTGCAAATTGTGTCCCCCCTGTCCAAGGCACACCACTAGATGGTTAGATTGAACACCACAGGTGTTTAGACTTTTCAGCTTGTGAGAAAGTGTCAAAAAGGACTGCTGAGTGGTTTAGTCAGTCAGATCGTATCCTAGACTTGTGTGGACTCATATCCTGTTTCCCACTGTGGCCTCTCCTCAGATATTTATGTGAAGTGGATATGAGTAGAGCAAGCAATACCTCCTTCCTTCTCCACTGTACTCTCCTGGCTTCCAGCAACCTGAGATGACAGTATCCACAGAATAATATTGAATACCTTGATTTTTGACATCACAACTTCTTGGGGTAGTGAGTTCCAGGGTTTGTTTTTGAATGTCTACCCTTCTTCATGCAATTCTCTCTGCAAATCTCCATCACATCCTTCCTCAGTTATTTCTATCCAAAGCTGAAGTTTATTTCCTCCTCTCACATAGGAGTCATTTGATATTTCTAATCATCTTTTTCTGCTGTCTCTGACTAAAACACACCTGGAATTCCAACTAGAGACTGGTGGTCAAAGCAGGTGAGGGTGCTCCTGATGAGAAATACTACAGAGGCATTATGCAGCTGCAGCTTCTAATCAGTGTAACCACACCATCCCTTGTAGAGTACTTTGCAGTAATTTAACCATCTGGTGAGAAAATAGGAACAATTTTGTCAGGGTCAGCATTAAAAGAAAAAAAGTAAATTTCACAACATGTATAGGTAAAGCAGTCTGACAGCTGCTGCTACCTGGATATGTAAAAGTAATTAGAGCATAAAAAGGTGCAAATTCACTTCAAAAAAGGAATGCGAATAAGATGCTTATCATTTCCTGGGGCTGATTCCTGCCTTGGATAAGCTGTATTTAAGTGTTGTGAAAGCTGGCTCTCAGTCATTTAGAAAATTATATTTAATATAGTGAAGTCCAATGGCTAAAGGGACCAGTCTAAAATGCTGGGGCATGGAGTCAGGTGCTAGCAGGGTACTGAAGAAGTTGCCCCTGGTAGTTCCCAGCCTTTGGGCCGTGTGTTCCTGTTGCAGACTCTTCTGACACTGGAAACTCCAAGTCACATATAAAAAATGCCTTTGTCTTTAACTTAGATGAAGGGGGTTACTGAGTGAGAATCAGAATGTTTTTGGTATTTCAAAAAAGTCATCAAAATTACATAAAAAATTGCTAGATTGGGAATTGTATTTGAAGACATAGTCAGCTGCATTCACTGCTACCTGTGGGGTCATAGTAAGCACCTGGTGAATGGGATTTGCTAAAATGTTTGTGAATCCTGAAGTTTTCATGAATTTTACAAAATAATTTTTTTTGCTCTGGAAGGCCCAGCTGGACAAGGATTATTCATACAAAAGCTGAAAATCCAACAAAGGCTTTAGGACCTTACTGATTTCAGTATGGAACTGAGAAACTAAATGTATGGGTTAACAAAATTTGATGGATTCAGATTTAGTTTCCTTGACTGTTTTCATAATTCCATCAAGAATTTTAAGGAATATTAGCAATTAATTAAAAAGAAGTGAAGAGATGAAGGTCAAATGTTAGTCTGAAAATTGTTTGCAATATCTATGTGAGTAATACTTTTCGGGACAAATATGAAGACAGATTCATTCACAAATGACTCATAAGCAGATAAATGGGATAAAATCCCAACTAATATTATTTTAACTAATACTGTATTTCTAATGTTATTTTTACTCTCTCAAAGGTTTGGACAACTTGAGAATTGAATTGAATTTGCCTTTGAATTTAATTGAAACATGTATTAAGGACAGGTAACATTGAGGGAAAGCTGTCCCTGATACACCATTCTGTGCTCTAGACAAAACACCATTATTTGGTGTAATTATAATAACTCTAGGCAAAACCAATTGCCCAGGTAATTGCCCAGATAATTCAAGGATGTCAGATTTGTCTGCTTCATCACAGACAACACAGTGTCACTGGAAAGAGCAAAAATCTCTTGAAGACAACTTCTTCCTTTGATCCTACACCCCCCGACAACCAATTTGGAGACTGCTCATATGAAGTCTAGTACTGAATAAGGGCAGCTTCCCCTTTTCAATTCCCTTATTTGGCTGAGTTAAGGGCTTGAGAAAATGAAAGGCATTAACTGTTTTTTATTCTCTACAGACAGTAAGAGTGCTCTTGAACAACAACAGCACAGTCACTGTTTTGCGAGCAGGCTTGCATGCTGTCTTCAGTGAGAAATCTATGGGTGTAACTAAAAACCTCTTTCAAGACAAGGTTAAGAGGCCGAAGAAGCAGCAGAAAAACACAGAATTCAAATGTAATGTGTTTCCTTTTTTTTTTTTCCTTTTTTTTTTCCCCCCAGCTGTATTTTGTCTATCCACTTAAGCCCTTTCTTGCCATTGTTAAAGCTCCAGCATTTCCTCTTGCTCATTCATGGCATCTGCCCTAATGGGAATTACTGTCTTGCTGTAACCCAAAGGACTGGAAAAGAGCCAATAAAATTGAGAATGGATCATATGGTATTATCCTCCTAACTTTAAAGGTTAAGAATTAAAGGTTTTCCATTCTGACTCTCTCTTAGAGCTTTTTGTGGCAGCAGGAGTGGGGTTTGTGTTACTGAATTATATATCTTCTAGAAGAAGGTTGACAGGCAGGAATTTATTTTTTTTTTATTGTTTCCTTTGACAGAAAAGACATTTTCAATCATCGTATTTCACATTTTATCTCTGTTATTAATCAAAGCACATAAAATAATTCTAAAATACTACATGCTGAATTGGACAAGGCCTTTAGCTTTCATGTGCTTTTGATGTATTGGGGCCTATGGGATCAATGTTGTGCTGTAAACAATAAAATACACAGTTTGTATGCAGCTGTGGCATAATGCATTTGCCAGCCTAATGAAAAGGAAGGGAAACATAATGGCAAGTTAATTTTTAGATTAATGGTCTTCCATTTAAAATGTTAGCAAGAAGTGGGCAAGTTGGACTAGGCTGTGCACAGAAGTGACAGGGGGAAGCCTCAGCTCTTTGTTCCTGGTCTGTCACTGACTTGTGCACTGACAAGGGATGTGCCACAGACTTTCTGTGACTGCTTCCAGTAGGAATAATAATTTGCCTCCTTCACAGAATCATCAGGAGAGCCATTTCAATAATGTTTGTAAACACATTAGAATCAAAACCACTGCACAGAACACTCTTATTAATTTTTTCATTATATTATCAGTGATCTTACTCTTTCCAAGGTGGATTTATTGCATTCTTAGTTTTCATTACTTTTCCAAACTGTTATTTATAATAAGCAAGGTTATCCATATGATTTCTTGAAGCAAGATGTCTTTTTTAGAAGGGTATAAATTCAGAGATGTGCAATTTACCTTTTGGTATGGGGGGGTAGGTTCCAATCTTTGGGGGGAACATTTGCACTGGTATTGGCAACATTATATTTCTGTTGGCCTACAGAATATTCTGAATTTTATGTTATTGTTTTAAAACTCTTTTCTCTCTTCAACCAATAAAGCAGGATTAATTTTTTTTCTCAACCCCATAAAATCTCAGATAAATATGTTAGTATTGCCTATAACCAAATTCCAGCTTTTTCACTAGAATTGCTTTCTCTTGTCACCTTTGCCATGATGACTGAGTCAGTGCAGTTATGGTGGAAATGGACATAAATGTGAATTCTGACTGATTCCAAAGTAGGGTACTATTCCTCACTAAAGAAATAGTGTATTATTCAAAATGCTAGAAACAGATGTCTTAATCTATTTTAAGGTAAAGATTAAAAAAAAAAAAAAAAAAGCTAAATATTGCAGAAACAAACCAAAAGGCAAGGCAATCACTTCAAGTAATGATCTCTCTTCTGTATTTCGTAGGTTTGAAAAACTTCATTTCCTTGCTGACATCTTCCACAGATATTCGGGATCTCCTGAGCTGTTTCTCTTCAGATCTTCAGACATTTGTCATTAAGGTATAAAATTAATAATTTCAGAAAAGAAAGAGTGATCACACCGTTTATCCTGCTACATGCTGACTGTCACTAGTCTGCAGGAGCTACATTGCACACTAGCAACCTGACCAGACTGCAGATTTGCATAGATAAAATTTATGCATGCTCCAGAAAAGGGAGAATTAATTGGCATACAAAAATTCCATCTGTGCAAACAACTACAAGCATATTTCTGCACATATATCCACTCAAGCAGTTTCAGTATCTGCTCTCATTTCATAGACACATGTTAGCACAGTCCCTAATAAACCAAAATTCAAAATTAATATGTTATTAAAAACGAAAAGAACACTTCCTGATTCCTGAAATTCTTGATTAACTAAACTGTTGACTTTTTTCAGATAGTAGGAGAGCAGCAACTTCTAGTACAAAGTCTCTAGCTCTTGTGAAAGATTCACGTATGACCATCCTCACATATGCACCTTTGAGAGATTACCAATTCTACCACTCCTCTTCCTTCAGTGATTCAGAATTAGTGAGAGCTTGTTGGTACTGCTGCGTTTGGTTGGTTGCCAGACCAGTTAACTTGGGTCTGGGTGGTACTTAGAGTTTGGGGGCTTTTTTTCCCCTTCTGAAGAAGCAGAGTAAACTGTATTTATTTGGCTTAATTATTTTTTTCCTTTTAAAATAAACAATGATACTTTGCAGTTCCGTGGTGCCTTCATCTCAGAACTGTCAGCTACCTCATGGGATGGCATAGAGAAGAAAGAGCAGGACATCTCCTGGAGTTTCACAGTTATAAGGCATAAAGCAATAGACACAAGTTGCAGCAAACAAAATTTCCAATAGATAGAAAAGAAAACAATTACCATGAGAGTAATTAAGCATAGGAAGAGATTGCCTGGAAAGGCTGTGGAATCTTTGTCAAGGAGATATTTAGAACTTAGCTGGACAAGTCCTGAACTAAGTTGGCCATGCTTTGGACAAGAGATCAGATTAGGTAATATCCAAAGATTTCTTTCAACCTAAGCTATTTTAGAATTCTAACAGAAAAAATGCGTGTTGCTTTTTCCACCTTTGTATGCAATTTGTAAAGGCAAATAGCCTGCCCCACAACAAGGGATCCTTATAATCAACTTTTTCGTAAACCGATTCTTTTCTCTATCTGCAGCCAAGCAAGAATAAAGAAGCATTTAAAAGGCAGGCATCAGATTTCATGTTGAAATGGAACCTCCTACTGAGCACTGTAGGCAAGATTCTGACTATCAACAGGACAGAGAGTTTTGGCAAGTAGGATCCTTCTGAATCTCATTTGATGTGCCGCTTTCTGACCTGAGATGGCACAGGCAATTGATCTAAAACTACCTAAATGGGCTGACAAGAGAGCTGGAGAGGGACTTTTCATAAGGGCATGTAGTAACAGGATAGTGGGGAATGGCTTTAAACTGAAAGACAGTTTTAAACTGAGTATTAGGAAGAAATTCTTTACTGTTAGGGTGGTGAGGCACTGAAACAGATTACCCAGAGGTTGTGGATGCCTCATTCCTGGAAGTGTTCAAGGCCAATCTGGATGGAGGTTTGAGCAACCTGGTCCAGTGAAAGGTGCATGGTGGGAGGTGGGGGGGGAGAGGGGTTGGGGGGTTGGCACCAGATGGTCTTTAAGGTCCTGTCTAACCCAAACTATTCTGTGTTTCTATGACTCACTGATATTAACTGACATAAATTCATACTACATTTAATAGAGGTATCCTTTCATCCTGGTGATGTGGCTAGACAAGTCAGTGAAATTAAATGATTAATTTTTGACCAGACCAGTTGTCTGAGCAAAACTCTAGGATGAGCAGAAGGGAGGAGAGTAGGAGCAGCTGGAGATGGCAGGAAGGGCAGGACTTCCTCTTTTGGCAGAAACCATAGTTTGTCTATGGGGAAATGGGGAACAGCAGCCTGAGGTGTGAGCCTCTGGTTTCCCTCCATACAAGAGCTGCACACCACAGCAGAAGAGTGTGATGGGGAGCTGGGGCCACTAATATCCCAAACCATAAACATTCCATGTTTCTCCAGTGATAGCTCCAAGTCCGTCAGGTTCTTTCTGTATAATGCAGCCAGAGCCAGAGCCATTGTGATAACTACTTGCAAAAAATGGCAGTTAGTTCATCTGACAACAGCTATATGCTCCTTTTTCTTTTGCCTTACTCTGACCTAAATGCTTGCCTAGCCAGCAACACATCTGTTGAGGATTTTAAACTGATTGACAATAGTCACACCTTTAGCTTGGTTAGTTTTGTCTCTGTTTTAGGACTCTGAACTATCAAACATCAAATCCATCATACACCAGTGCAAGGCAGGAGAAGTGAAGGAACTGTGCAGTCGTGTTCACCTAAAGTGGTTTGAAGGGATACAATCATGTCTTAAATCAGTTCAGTCTCTACCCTAACTGCCTTTCTTGTCATTTGTAACACCTTTCAGAAGCTCGTCTCTGTTATTCATTCTTCAGAAATACACCATATCATGTGAGTAGCATCTAATCCCAAACTGTATGAAACGTCTTTTAGATTTTCAAAGAACCACCTTCAGATTTTTAACTCTTCTGTTGGTTGGTGCTTCACACAAATAGCCAAAGCAAACCTCATTATCATCTTTGAAATGCCCCTTCAAAACCGTACTTTCATGTGTTTCCTACAAAGACATAACAAAAGGGGTATGTTAAGGTTGTTGCCTTTTGTGTTCTTCAGTATTCTTACCCCATTAATGGCTGGATTTGTGCATGTATGAATGCACCCTTCTTCTGCATCAAGCTGCTACCTTTTGCCTTATGTTTAGATTGTAAACTGTCTCAAAAAGGATCAGAGTTTTGTTCTGTGCCTGCAGGGAACATGGCACAGTAGGGTCCCTCATCCATCAGTTGCTTCATTACAGTAATAATAAAATAATCAGTCCTGTCTCTCTCTCCAGAGGAGTTCTGCACAAAACTCTCCAATGTTACATGCAATATTCTTGGCAATGAGGAAACTGGGAATGAATTCCAAGAACTGCACTGGAAGCATGTTTATTTAAATTCCTTATGATGATGACATCCTCTTCCCTCTTTCCATCACAGGAAGAATTTAATGAATTGCCTCCCTGTTCTGCAGTTGTCAATGGCTGGGACGCAATGGATGGAGTGCATTTCTTCCTCTGCTGAGTCTTCCTCAAATTAGTTACAATTTATATTTTTACACCACTTATGATAGTCTTCCTACTATATTTCAATAATACTAAGATTTAATATATTCTCATAAATGAGAGAGTTAAAAATGTTTTTTTTATCTTTTGGTGTGATGTTCCAATAATTTGGTCATTATTATCTTCTTTCTTAATAACCCCAGTTCTTTAAGATTTTGGGTTATTTGATCTAATGATGTCCCTTCTTTTACATGTTTCTATTCCATTAGGTTATTGAGTTTTAGCAGACAGGCTGAAGCAGTTCTGTTAACAAGCCATCTGGTGTAAAATTTCGCACGGTCATTGCTTTTCAGAAATTTCTTAAATCTCAGCATTTCTTGCAGGAACGGTGAACATCCTGCAAGACAAACTACGTAGCATTCACATTGAGGAAACACAATTACTTAGGGAAATGTGTGCATGCCAGTGTGTCTGGCCAAATGCAGTGTGTCTCATGCCCCAGATAAACCACATACTAGTAACCAAAACCAAACTTACTTCTGACTCAATCTCTTGCCTCGGAGTTTGCCACATTCAGCACACATGATATACTGGCATAGTTACACTTCTGAATTTAGGATTGACTTTGACCCTTTTCCAGCCCAGTCCAGCCTCCACATGGGGATCAGTGTGATCAGAGGAACTGCACAGTTATCCCTGCTGAAAGGCAGCACAGAGAAAGTGTGCTACCGCAATCTGGGCTTATGGGACCTCTACAGCTCCTTCAGCTCCACCTCTGCTCCAGCAGTTGTACTCTACATATCTCCCTCACAGTCTCATGTCAGCTCACACACCTCTGTTTCCTTACCGGTCTACCTTCCAAGGCATTCAGGGATGCATTGCTGAGCCACATGGGCAGGACAGTGACCTGTGCATTCCTCCTTTGCAAGCAAGTTAGTCCCTCTTGAAAACTGTGTCACTCTGTATTATCCCAAGGGACAATTTCATGCTTACTCTTACTGAAGATATTGAAAATGCCTGTAAGACCGTTAGAAACACTCTTAACTAGTAGTGTCAGGTCTGTATATTTTCAACTACAACTATAAAAATCCTTTTCCTTGTTCCATAGGTAAAGAAGTGCTTCCACCTATTCTGCTATAGTTTAAAGACCCTCAAAACAACAAACAGTGGAAGCAGCAGCTTCTCAGACACATATAACATCAAAAGACACAGTACTTTTCATTTTTAAAGCTCTGTAATCCTTGGTTATTCATATAAATTGTGGTACCTCCTTGTTGATGTCCATGTAAACTTACTTGTTTGTGGGATGCAGAGGTTATGAATTACTCGATGAATTCCTATCCAGATTTATGGCATGGAAGAAGATCTACTTTTTACTGTAAGGGCTTCCAACCAAGGTATGATTCAAATGTCAGTGGCCTCAAGGAGTCTCTCATGGCTTTTACTAGTTATGGCTCAAGCTGCAAGGTAGGCCATTTAATGTCATAGATACAACACATACAGATGTCTGTAGGAGGTTTTGCTTGGGAAGAGGTGTAATGATCTACCTGTCTGAGGGGAGAATGGGGATGATATGTGGTTATTGATAAGCCTTTTAGTAGAAGTGAATGTGGGGGAAAAACTTGAACAGAAAAGTGAATGAACACAAGTGCACTTTCCTCTCTCAGTTAAATAAGGGAAAAAGCTTTTGCTTATGTTTAAAATCTGCACTTGGTGCCTATTTTGCTGTGATATTTGAAAGTACATAATTTTGTAAATACTGTTTGATGAGTGCTGATCTGCTACTTTTTCTAGCCCATTACTATAACGAAGCCCTTCAAAAAGGATACGTCATAAAGATAAGCAAATGAAGAGGTTGTCATTGTTATCTTTATTTTTCTTTCAAACTAGGATCCTGGCTTTTGTTGAATTTGCTACTCGTTGATTTTGCGGCTCACATTTTCCAGACCCATATGGAGGAGGAGAATGAAGATGGAAATTCCTTGGTTGCAAAGCCAAATGAGATCCCTGTTCTGTGTGTTTATGAGCCCAGCCATCTCTCGACCTGTTTTGCAGAAGATCAGCCTCAAGCCAATGCTCCACAGACAGCCCTTGTGATGCAGCACGAGAGTAACTTTGAATTAAGCAATCTTTTCCAGAGTTCTGAGTTGTTTGGTGAACACAGCCACTGTCAGCAAGGTGAAAATAGCATTAACTTAAAAGAAACACATGAAAAAAAAAACCCAGTTATAAATTGGGTAAATTAGGAGGTATTGGGAGGGCTGTGGTTGACTGAGGGTTTTTATGCACATAAAGTAGAACTAATGAAATACAGGTTTTCATGGGGCTGTGTCCCATGTCACTGAAAACTTCTAACCACAAAGCATCCTCCACATCTCGCACCCATCCCACGATCCTATCAAGGGATTGTAATCTTCACACCACCCACCTCTTCAGCACCACAGTTCCCTGATCTTTCCTTGGGTTTCCAGCAGACCTCTGGTGCACCTTCAGATTCCCCAGGTGTTGTCTAAGGAAGAGCAGTGGGCTGGGAGCAAACTGTGGGTTAGCTGATAAAATGGGCTGCACATACCCTTAGGGGACTCTAATTTCTTAAATATAGCATATGCTAAGACTAGTTCAGAAATGAAAATTGGAGGCAAGAAAGCAGTATGAAGCGGACAAACTAAGAATGACTTATACATGTGATGGTCATATTTGACAGCTTTTGGTATTTTTCAAATGTAAACCAATAACCCATCCTGCCATACCACCTTATAGTCAAAAAAACCAAACTGAGCTGGGTGCCAGCTATTAGCAGGAGAGCTCTAAATCACTATGAGCAGAAATGAAGAAATAAACCACTAGAAATCTCATTCAATATCTGCCCTGCTTCCTATGCTCTTCATTGTACTGCCCATATGGGCTTTGGTATGGCTTCCTATGCCCATTTTTGCAGGTGTTTGACACAGACACAGACAAGGTTTGGTCTCTGTAAGTGATGTGCCTGTAAATATGTCTATCAGTTTTGCTTGTTTTGCACTTGATCACAAGAACAGAGCAAGGCTGGTTAGAGAGAGGGGTGAGGGGTGTCAGAGTAAGAGAGGAAGGGTATAAAATGCGAAATGAGGAGTATGATGACTTGAGAGAAGTTATGGATGAGGGAAGGACACAGTGAAGGATTGAGTGTAGAAAAAGTCTGAGGATTAAAGAAGCCAACAGATTCTACCAGTCCACATGTAAGATGCTGATAATTGTGGGATGAAAAAGAGATTCTAGTAAGAGCCTGTTGATGTTGTAGTTCAACTATTTGAGGGAGCTGAAAACCTTGAAGCTGTAGCTCAAAAGGGCTTCAGGATCTGTGACAGAGTGAGTGAGCATTTCTGCCTGCTTGTATTTTTCAGACAGGTAGTAGCTCCCACCTCAAACATTGCAGATTCCTTCTCTTTATTTGTCAATGCTAATTCCACAGGTTGATAAAAAACACAGTTGCCAAAAGCATCTCCATCATCCACCACTTTGTTTGTATTGTCATCTCTGTAGATCCTCTGAGTAGATTCCAATTTCATGAGGACTTTTGTTCTGTGACATTTGATCATGATCATCATCATGCTCCCAATAAATCATCTCCCAAGCATCCCTGCTCCTGACTAATCCCCCTTCAGCCACAGCCCATTCTGCTGGATATCTAAACCCTCAGCAGCCTTAGTGGCATCCACCAGACAGACTGCTGTTTCCTGGACCACATTTCTGCTGCCTGACATATTGCTCTGTGCATCATGGATTTATTTCAGCATTTTTGCCTTCAATTCCTTCACCTCACACAGCCTCAGCACTCTCTGCAACCCAGTGCCTTTCATCAGTTCCCATCCTCCACTCCATTCACTGCCAACAACACGAACCTCCATAGCTTTTTAATCTTGTCCCACAAGGCATTTCTATGCCTTCTCTACAGCCTGTTATACTTGGGGGGGAAAAATTCTGCTCATCGCACCTCCACCCTCACCTCATTGAAATTAGTGCTAAGCACTCTGTTTTTCTATGAAAGCTGGGGGGAAAAAAAAGAGGAAAGAGTGGTAACAGAAATCAGAAAAGAATCTCCCAGCCTTACCCTGTTATCAACAGCACCAATATGTCTGTGGATTAGCAGCTCACTTCATGATCTTTTATTTGTCACCTTCATTCTTTCTCTTCCTTCCCCATCTGTTTTTGGTTTTCCTTTCCTAGTTCATGCTGAATATAAATCACACTCCTCAGCAGAGAGACCATGTTTTTTCATTAATTTTGAATAGTGCAGCACATTTCTGTCTCTTATTTTTAAATATAGTTTGAAGCATGAAAATAATTGTTAATTATATTGAAGACAGAATAAATTCCAAATTGGTGGCATCTCCCAATGAAAACATTGGCTTTATATGAAAAAATGTAGAGGGCAAGGAGTGAGACAATAGAAGATTTGTACACACTGGCTTAGCAGGGAAGTGTGGCAGATGAAATGTTACAGAGCCAAGCACATGTAGTATGAACTAAGAATCGATGAAACTGGTGGCAGTAACAGAGATGTTCTGAGCGAGCTGTAATCTATAAAAGTGCAGCTCAGAGAGCATTGGCCCGATTTTTATTCCTTATCACAGACCTTGCAGTTGCTTTCTCTCAGCATGAATAGCATTTTTTTTCATCTAGAAAATCCCATTCTAGGCTTCCACCCTTTGTTCACCTGTTATCAAATTAAAATCCTATTAAACTGCACACCTGCAGTGGGTTTATCTGCAGAGCACTGTGCTGTAGCTTTTAATCCAATTCCACATCTTTGTAACATACAATATACTGCAAATTAGGGCGCGAAGAGACTGAGGGTATGCTATTCCTAGCTCTGTTAGCAGACAGGAAACCAAACAGTTTGATTGGTTAAAAGGGGAGGAAAAAATAGGCCATAGTTAACTAGTTGACTTATAGGAATGATAAGTGTTCATCTGAGTGGTCTGTATAAGCCAGGATACGGAGATGAAGTGAAATCATTAACTAAAATTATCAAAAAACAAGAGCAAAATCATGACCCTAATTGAATTCAGTGTCAAAACTTCTGCTGATTTTAAGAAAGCTAGAATTTCAGCAATTCCTCCGTCAGGAGAGAGACAGGCTGAGACTATTTATTTTGAAAGTGAATAGAAGAGCTTATAGCAGAAACACAAAGTATGAATGACATATTAAAAGTGGATGTCGTCTCCTGTCAGACCTTTGCCTACCTATGAGGAACCCCAATGCATCCATCCTCTGTTTGTGTTTATTGACATAAAATAAGGCTTGGTATCTATAAAATACCTCAGGTTAACAGGAAAGAATAGAGGAGACTTTTTTTGTTTGATGAAGGGAGAAACTTATGATTTACAGTTCCTGTTGCCAAAACATTTCCATGTTTCTTTTCTAATTTTTAGCACATCCCAGTAATTTTGGAAGAGAGATTTATTATAACATGTACTAAACTGGATCTTCAAGTCAGAAAGGAAATGCTTCTTGCTGAAAAAGATGGACAGACACTTCTTTGTCTCCAATCAACAGCAAATCTTCGGAGAAAACCATCCTAACTTGAAAATTCTTTATGCTACACCATTCTTACTTTTTGATACAACTTGAAGGAATATTGTTTACATTCTGTTACGTTTAGGGGGTTTTTTTAAATACTAAATGCAAAATTGGGCTGGCAATGCAGTTATTTTAAGCTGTCATGCGATTTGTGTTACTTGAATAAACCTTCTGAAAAAAAAAGGTGAACAATTTGTGGCTTGCTTTTATGTATTTCCTGTATTTTTCTGTTGTCATTAAAACTGAAGACCTACCTGAGGTAAATTTATCTGGAAACTACACCATAGGTCACAGAATATGCTAAGTTGGAAGGGACCCACAGGGATCACTGAGTCCAACTCCTGGACCCACACAGGACCATCCCAAGAGTCACACCCTGTGCCTGGGAGCATTGTGCTAATGCTTCTTGAACTCTGGCAGACTTGGTGCTGTGACCACTTCCCTGGGGAATCTGTTCTGGCACAGAGCCATCCCCTGTGTAAACAACCTTTTTCTAAGACCCAACCTAAATCTTCCCCGACAAAACTTCAGGCCATTCCCTCAGGTCCTGTCACTGGTCACCACAGAGAGGAGATCAGTGCCTGCCCCTCCTCTTTCCCCCACAAGGAAGTTGTAACTGCAGTGAGGTCTCCCCTCAGTCTCCTCTTCTCCAGGCTGAACAGACCAAGTGACCTCAG
>JAWWEU010000001.1:89180781-89206314 GCA_035583155.1 Acropternis orthonyx | reverse complement strand
CTGTGAGCCAATTGCTCACCCACCACATGATGTGTTTATCCAGCTGTGCTGGACATTTTGTCCAGAAGGATCCTGTGTGAGACAGTATTGAAAGCTTTACTGAAATCCAGAAAGATTACACCAACTGGCTTCCCTTGATTAGCTAGGTGGGTTACCTTGCCATAGAAGGAAATTGGGTTGGATAAGTAGGACTTTGCTCTCATGATGCCACACTGACTGTGACCGATGACTGCCTTTTTCAATATTTCACAGAATAATTTTCTCCATAACTTTTCCACGCATTAAAGTAAGACTGACAGGCCTGTAGTTTCTAGGGTCCTCCTTCTTGACCTTCTTGAAAATCAGGACAACATTCACCAGCTTTCAGTCAGCTGGAACCTCTCTGGATTCCCAAGACTGCTCAAAAATCATGGAAACAGGTTTTGTGACGACATCAGTCAGCTGTTTGAGGATTCTTGGGCGAATCCCATCAGGCCCCATAGATTTGTAGGGATCCAGCTGTAGAGAGCAGCAGATCCCACAGTTTCAGGGTTGACTGGGAGTTGATCATTCCTAAAATCATGGTCCTCCAGCTCAGGGCACTGAGACCCCCTTGATCTCGTCTCTCCTCTGTGTTAAAGACAGAGGCAGTGAATGACTGTATGTCAATGCTGCTTTGTGACTACTGTGCATAATTTAAAATTTATATTTACTGCATATAGAACCTAGCATTAATTCCTATGTCTTGAGAAATTCCTGCTTTGTTTCCCATTTCTGCAGGATACAAGAGTCAATATCTCATATATAATTCTACTGACTGAAATACAGTAAGTTGTTTATAATGTTAGTGATTTGTTTATGCTGGAAACTTGGTTGTTTGGACTTTTTCTGTAAGCACAGTACAAGAAGTTCATACAGAGAATCCCTGACATAAATGAAATACTATGAAACAGTGAATATAGACCATGAAATTTGTATCTTGCATGCATCAGGTTGCATAAGGAATTCCCTGAAACACCAGGGAAACGGAGGTTTAAATATTTTTGAACAGTATGCCTGCAGTGAGTTGTCTGGGCCTGGCTGCTATTTCAAGAAGGGACAACTGCTCCATTATTTTAAGAAAGGCCATATTCTGAATCAGAGAAAAGCACTTGTCAGGAATTTGGGACACTTTCACTCATTTTGGGTTTGGAAATCTACATTTATTTTCTGCCTGCATCTCTATTCCTCTGTCTCAGCTCAAGCACTGAAGTGAGTATCAGTATTCAGAAGCGTGGTATTACAGCAGATGTAGACAGGCCCATGTGCTAGAGGAAAGGGTAGTCATGTGTTCAATTCTGCAGATAAGATTAAAAGTTTGGTGCCAAAATTACACACTCTCGGGAAGTATATTCACAGTCAGAAAAATTCACTTAGGCCTGAAGGCCCATTATACCCATTTCCACTATCCTTCAGGTTTTATGGTGAAGATAAAAAAACAAAACCAGAACAGGGGGTCTAGGAAAAATACAAGCTAAAAATACTCAGTATTTTTCAGTCCACTTTTATTTTAAGAGTTTAGATTCTAGATTAGATATACAAGATGTTCTCATGGTGCAATTAAGCAGAAGTTGTATCAGTAGACTGACCTTGCAATCAGTTCTTCACAGCTATGGAAAGATCTGTGAGATGCACCTGAGAGCCTTCAGAGAGGCAAAGGCTCCTTTAAGATTCATTGCTCCCTGTCTCCTATTGAACCTGTGCTCCTTAAATAACCTGCGTGAATGTAATGAAAGTTTATACACATATGTTTCAAAGAATTACAAGGTTGCATTGCCATATTGAAGGGCTATACTGCGAAGAACAGAAAAGGAGCTGGATGCACAAATGCCTTTACTAAATCAGGCCACTGATATAAACTCAAATATACATCCAAATCTTTGCCTGACTAAAACCTCGCCTGGGAAACCTATCATCTAATAGCAACTCAATGTACTTACATATCAAAACGCATTCTGCAAGTACCAAACTAGTGCTGTCTGCCATTTCAGACCTGGGGTCTTGCTGTTACTTGACCCCTGAATGAAAGACCCCCCGTCCAAATGAAGCTTTCCCTGGAACGGGAATATTCACGTGGACACGCTGCCTCATGCATTCTCTTTTCTAATAAAGGGAGAGGTCGCACCGCCTCTGCCCGGACAGCTCCACCTGTCCGGTTTTGCGGTGCGTGTAGAGAACTTACTTTCCTGAGATACCTGCCGGGCTGCACACCCGACCCCGGCGCTCCAGCAGTGTCACAGGTGCCCCGGCACAGGGCAGGCAAAGGCAGGGTAATCCCGCTGGGAGCCCCGGTGGGCTGGGAGCCCCGCGGGAGGGTGTGCCACGGGTGTCCCGGGGGTGCCCCGGGGGTGTCCCGGGCAGCGGCCGGGGCTGGGGATGGAGGCAGGACCGCGGGGCGTGTCGCGCCGCCCGCCCGGGCGCTCAGAGCATCCTGCGCTGGGCAGGGGCGGTGCGGGCGAGCCGCGGCCGCGGGAGGGCGGTGCGGGAGCTGCCGCAGAAGATGTCGGCGGGGCGGCGGGCATCGCGGTGGCCCTGGTGGCTGCTGCCGGCGCTGCTGTGGGGCGGCGCGGCGGGGTACGTGGTGGTCAGCTCGGTGTCGTGGCCGCTGCCCGAGGCGGGGGCGGCGGCGGACGAGCTGCACAGCTCCTCCACCGAGGAGGCGCTGCCCGCGCTGCTGGAGGAGGCGGGCGGCCTGTGGAAGCAGAGCTACCCGGGCGCGGCGTACCGGGAGGATGCGGCGCTGCGCTCCGGGCCGGCGGCGCGGCGGGCGGCGCAGGGGGCCGCCCCCGCCGGGATGTTCTCCTACCGCCGGCAGCGCGGCGGGGCGGCGGGGCGCGCCGGCACCGCCCGCTCCCTCGCCCAGCACAACACCTGGGGCTTCGTGGCGACGCGGGCCGCCCGAGGAAAGGTACGGAGCCCACGGTGCCCACGGGGGACCGCCGGACCAGCCCCCGCGGCCGCGCTGCCCCGCAGCCCGGAGGGTGCCGCGGAAACGCTTTGTGGAAGAGAAATGGTGCTTGGAGCACAGCGAGGCAGGCGGCACGCTAAAAACCGCACCGGAGGGGCACCGGGACAGCGACATGGCTAGGCCAGAAAGCAGAGCTGCAGCGCTGGGTTTGGAGAGGGGCTGTTTCAGGAGGAGGAGGAGGAGGAGAAGGAGAAGAGCCTGCTGGGCTACCACAAAACCTGTGTATCCCTCCAGATGTACCAGGGGCGATTTCTCTGTCAGGAGCATTAAACAAAATAGCTAGGCTGCACTGGAGAATCGGGATCATTGTTTTTTCCAGCTTTAATATATTCCCCTTTTTAAATTGAAAGGTTCGCATAAGACACAGCATCCAGTACCATTCAAACAAAAGGAAAAAAATAATTAAAAAAAAAAAAAGACATCCTTAACTTTCTGTTGAAAGTATTCGCGGAGTAATTAATTTACAGTTTAAAAACCAGACAAAGTTAGAAGCACATAAATCTCCAGAAAGCTTGGCAGAGTTAGTGGCAGTTTGTGTTATTGTGAAATAAAGTAACAGGTTGAAAAAAGATACCATTAAATAAATATATACATAGTCATAAGAGGCCTGTAATTCTATATCAGCTTGTTGGAAATCCTATTAAATCACATGATCTTAACTCTTCTGGTTTATGCTCTTGCCAGAAACCCTCAGTGGAATTACAGACATAATGTAGTCGGCAATTAGTTGCCGCTAGTTAGAACAAAGAAGTAATATAGAAAAATCTGATTCATAATAAAGTTTGGAATTCATGGGGTGGTGAATGCTGCTCTGAAGGCTAAGCTATGCTGCCTGTGATCACAATTCTGTTTGAGAATCCCGTGTAACATTAACCTAGCATGACAGACTGAGCATTTTAAGCAATGGGAATATGTCTTGCATTATTACTGACAGCTATTTTTTTTCATTGTAACTCTTAATAATAAACAAGTGTTTTTAGTTTCTGTCATGCAGCATCATTAAAGCATTGCTTCTAAAGAATGCCAACAAAGACCATTTATAAGCACTATATGCATTAAAATTTTAAAGGCATATAAACATTAAAAATCAGAAAGCATGCAACCCAGGTAACAACATTATCCAGGGTTTTCTTATTAACTATTCATATTTAATTTGATTTTGCTGTAAAAAATTTACCACTTACATTGAGTTAATGTACTGACTGATGATTTTACTATTTAACATCTAATAGACCATGAGGAAAGAAGTATCTGAAGACATGAAAAAAACCTCAGTAATTCATTGAATATCTTTCATTGCTATTTATAATGGCATGAAAAGCAAAATAGGAGTAAATCATTGTGGAGAATATTAATGGGTGCCACTACTGGGCAAGGACATTTTTGCATGTGTTATATCCACTGTGTGTACACTGGTCAGTGTATGGGAGAAAACTTTTTGAAAACTTGGCTCCTTGGTTTCCCTCCTCTAGCATGGGAAGAGGTTTTACTCTGGCTGGCTTGGTGGTTCAGACCCCCCCTCCCCACCCCAGACCTTGTGGTCCTGCCCAGGAAGTTGAGCTGATGTCCAGTTTGACTTCAAACACAATTTTAGCTAAAATGCTTTTTTCTCTGTCTTGGCAAACTGATGCAATGACATTGCAAGTCAAAGCCAAAAGAGGAGGCAGATTTAGTGTAAAAAGCAGGCTGAATCAAGGCTAAATTAGGCCCTCTATCCTTTGGGGTTTGAGGAAAGGTATCAGCACTGGTTTAAAGTAAACATTTCTTGATGCTGATGGCATTGATTTTAATGCACTTAAACATTTTTAATTTGGTAGTACCTTAAAGGTCATGGAAGAGAAAGTGTTCTCTATAGTGTCATGGACAGGACTGAAAGAAGAAACAGAGGAGAGATCTGTTTTCATAGAAGCATGATAGAACTAATTTAGAGGAGATGGATTAATTTAGAAGTGGTGTCTTATTATTACAACAGAAAGTGGGAGCAATGGGGCTAGCTGTCCTCTCTGCTAGATCCCTTGAGGGAATTCTTCATGTTGTAAAGCCTTTGTGTGCAAAGATGTAACCAGTTGCTTATTTGGATTTTGCAGACCCAAGGTATGCCCTATGGGAACTGTTTACTTATCAGCGATGGTCCCATCAATAACAGCACTGGAATCCCTTTCTTTTACGTGACACCGAAGGATAACACTGTGACAGATCTCCTGAAGAATCCCATGGCTTCTCTGACCCTGCCAGAGGCAAATGGAAATTTCTGCAGGTAACAGTTTTATCTGCCTACTACCACCTTCAGTGAGAACAGACACCTCAGAACAAAATGCCAGGTCCTGACCTTCAATGTCCTGCTTTTATTTTTGGCTCTCACCCTCAGCTACATGCTTGTTCCTAGGTTTGTTTTGCAGTAAGTTGCCCTGGTAAAGTGTAGCAGAGAAAAGCAGAGGTGTCACTGAAGTATATTGTAGCATCAACAGCTGGAGTGGCTTTCAGCTTGCACGTTAACATACCTACATTTTAATATCTTCTTGGAGGTGCCTACATAAAATCTAGGTGTTCAAGAGCGTACTCAAGTCTATAGTGAACTAGTCAATAAAATTCCACAGAGTTTCAAAGGCTATCCATTTCATGGTAAAGCAGGCACCTTTGCTCTGCTGAACAACTCTGGAGGCCCTGCTGATTGCCTTGATGGGGCTCTAGCTCTCTGGGGTCTGTGAGGGGATCTCAGGCTCTCAGTTCACAAGTTATACACTCAGGACTGTGACACTCAGTCTAATTTCCACCTCTTCATAGGATATAAATGAATATATTTGCAATTTTTTTTATACCTTATATATCATAAACAGTCAGTAAATGACTCCATAAATAAAGGAAGCCAGGTCTTAGGTTTATCAGTCTACATCCAGTCCTAGGTTCTTCTCTCCAGAGATACCAGTGAGTTGACTTCTTCCTAGTCACATCATAGAATCTTAGAATCACAGAATGGTTTGTGTTGGAAGGGACCTTAAAGCCCACCTAAGTCCAAGCCCCCTGCCACAGGCAGGGCCACCTTTCACTATATCAGGTTGCTTAAAGCCCCATCCAGCCTGGCCTTGAATACTTCCAGGAATGGAGCATCCACAGCTTCTCTCTGCGACCTGTTCCAGTGTCTCACCAGCCTCACAGTTAAGAATTTCTTTCTAACATCTAATCTAAACCCACTTTCTTTCAGTTTAAAGCCATTCTTCCTTGTCCTATCACTACTTGTCCGTGTGAAAAGTCCCTCCACAGCTCTCTTGTTAGCCCCTTTAGGTATTGGAAGTCTGCTGTAAGATTTCCCTGGCGCCTTCTCTTCTCCGGGCTGAAGAACCCCAACTCTCTCAGCCTGTCTTCATAGGAGAGGTGCTCCAGCCCTATGATCATCTTTGTGGCCTCCTCTGGACTCATTCCAACACGTCTATGTCTTTCTATACGTATAACGAATAACTTCAGCTCACTAAAGCTTTACATGTGTAAAACGTAGGTATGTAAACTCAAATTTGATTCAGTTTTCCCCTCCATTCTTGTCTCCTCAAAAACGACTTATCTCTACCATATGTTTGTTTACAGTCAAACATCAGTCAAACGTGGCAAAGCTGGCTGGGTTAACCTTATGTGAACTCTTTATGTGAGGAGGTACTTAACACTGAAATTGTGTCAGACAGGACTGTTGTTACCAAAGCAGATCTTAACTGATGTTCCAAGGAGAGAGCAAGAACTGGAAAGTACAGGCTCCTTCAGAAATGACATTAACAGTATTTACCCCAACTTAAGGTCCCCTTTGGGGAAGGAGAGGTTTTATCTTAAGAGCAGGTTTCCCCAGCTGAGGATTGCCTTGGGTATCACCCCACCTTTCAAGCCTTCTGGCTGAGAACAGCACTGGGAAAAAGCGGTGAATGGCAAATATAAAACATTATTGTTACACTTGTATTTATCTCCAGAATATGCTGTTTTCTGAAGAGTTATATGATGGAAAAATGAAATATTTCTTAGTCCTAAGCAGTACAGGTAATTTCAGGCTGACATCCTATTCCCAAGGAATAGGAATTATGGCTTCCTCTGACAATGTCAAACATCTAATAGGAACCTTCAACACCACATTTCTTAAGGTAATTCAGCTTTGAATGCTTGAGGAGGTCAACAGAGTGGTGAAGTTAACACTGAAATGGTTCTGCTTGTTCCTTAACTATATTCTTTAAATATTTTGGATTTATAATTTAAAAAATAAATATATCTGTTCTTTCATTACAGGCTAAGGGCATTTATTCCTGCTTTCTAAGCTTTCTCATTCAGTCACTTAGTGAGCTGAATATCTAGACCAGGGGCTTAAAAAGGTATTTTAAGTCCCATGACCTACTACCCAATGCCCTATTTTCAGAGGCTCAAGACTCAGAGCAACTTCCATTGATGGTAAGTGGTGGTGCTGAGCATTTCTGAAAACTACACACCCATTTAGGCACTCAAGTGTGGCCTTTAATCCCAGACTTTAAACAGCCACACTTGAAAGTCTTTGTTTTATGGTTTAGCGACATCACTGCCCGATTTCCCTGTTTGGGAAGTGTCAGATCACCAACAAAAGAGAAAGCTGCATGATTTATAGAAATATGAAATCCATATACATCACAAACCTTTGAGAATATTTATTCAATGTCTTTTTGTTAAGTGCCTATTAATTTTCAAACCACTGCCCTTTTCATTATGCTAGATACTTGCTGCTGTTTGTTTTGCAGCCAGGGCAACCTGGATTCTGTCACCTGACTCTCTAGTCCCCTCTGCAGCCCGAGACTGTGCTCTCTGGTGAGAAAAGCTCTCTGGGCACTGCCAAGAAGCTAAACCTGGATTTTCAAGACAGCTTAGGCCAAACTAATTACCAGTCGCCACATCCCTACTCTCCCTCCTTACCAGTAGTGACGTGCCACTCTGCCCCCCATTGGTTCTGGGCTTTGCCTCACCTTGAGTTGAAACATAAATCTTAAGAAAATTAACCTGACAGTGAGAATAAGGTTTTCTGCTGATCCTTCTTCCTTTCCTCCCATGGCCACTGCTGCTCCTGGCCATGCAATCCCACCCCCTCCCTCCAGCTGACCATATGGTGGGCCTATTTTAGCTCAGTAACCCAGCAGAAACCTCCTCCTTTTTTTTTCTGGATGAGATTGCTAATGGCTTAGTAACTTAAATCAGCTCCCCAAGAGCTGGAGGAGAGCAAAGGAGAGGGGAAAGGAAAAAAGAAGTTGGAGGAAAATCGGATATCATCGTTTTAACATGTAACCATACTCTAAATATTTACTACTGAATTGAGTACACAGATTCAGAGTTTTTGCTCAGAGCTCCTTGCATTATTTATTTTGTTCTTACATTTGTTCTTCGTTATTTCTGGAGTCTTCATCTGGAACAGATATTCGTTGACATTAGTGCAAAGAACAAGCAATATGGACAATGAAAAGTTGGGACATTTGTTGATATGCAGTTTGTGGTTTTGATGATATGAAAATGTGAGCAAGCTTTGGGGCTGTCTCACAGCCAGGAAGCATGTGGGCACTGGGATTTTAACTTTCTTCTCTTCTTTCTCCCTATAACTAGGGTCAGAAATTAATTTATATTTTAATCTAGCAATCTGTGAGTGATTTTTAAATTTAAAGGTAACAACATCTATAATTCCAGCCCTGCACCCCATCCTACTGTTAATCCCACAGAAAAGGCTTCTGCAGGCAGCACAGCAGTGAAGAAACAACAATCATGTCCAGGCCCTGCTGCCAGTGCTTGGGGTGACCTGTCCCCAGCTTCAGGGTGCACTTGACCTGCTGAGATAGCCAGGCTGTGCCATGCAAAAAGCACACAGCATCCTTAGTGCAGAGCTTTATGTGGTGGCTCAAGTTTTGTATAGCAAAAGTCTTCTTTACTCACACTATATGAGAGGCAAGACCTTTTAGTCTCAGAGACCTCAGGTCCTACTAGTATTAAAATGGTATCTGTGAGGTTTTCTTTGCACAGGAAAGTGTCATTCTTCTCAGACATTCTTTTCATCAAGTGCATCATTAATTGTTTTGGTTTCAAAATAATTATGTAAAATAGCTAAATGAATCATGGTCTACGTGAGAAAGTTCATGTCCTTGTGCACCAGCAATCCATTTGTAGCTTGTTTTCATGTAGAATTTTATTAGAATTCCACTATTAACTTACTCTGAGTTGCAAGAATGAAAATAAATGTGAAAGCTGATCAATGCCTGTAGTGAATGCTCCTGGGAGTATTTGGCACTCTCCTGAAAAATGTTTCTGATCTATTGAACGCAAAAGAAATCTCTGGCCTTTAGAAAGAAAACATAGCTGACATTTCAATAGTCTTCTTGCATCTAATGAGTTTCAAGTGACTGGTGTACACCAGTTTGATATTAAATTTATTGAGTAGCAAATTAAATTTGTTTTGTTTCAGAACAGACTCAAGTTCCAAACCTTGGCAATAAATATTTTCACTTTCAAGGATGTGAAGAATACAGACTGGCCTTTTTGGTGCTCTAGCCTTAATATTTAATCAGCTGGAGGGAAAATTTGAAAACGCTAAACTAATAAGAGAAATAACATTTAATAATGAAAGAAAGAGAGCTGCGATGCATCTGACTAGGCACTAATTGCAAGACATTTTAGTGTTGCAGCTACAGTCTGGATTCCTCATCTCTGATCTAGAGGCTGGCATTTCCCAGAGCTGCCCCTCTCTGAGAAGGCTCTCTGATGGTCAGGATAGAGACAGCATTTGTTAGCAACTACACAGCATCCTATCTGAAGGCTGATAAATGGATAATAGAGGAAAGAAAAATTAAATGGTTCAGGGATATAAATAGATTAAGCTGGTATGTCTATGCCACAGACAAGCTGAAAAGATTGAGTCCCATTCTTGCAGCTTTCAGAGAAAGCAAGACCAAGCCCGACATTAAAGAATAGAGCAGCTATTGTTCCAAACACATTTCCCAACACACAGGCTGCTTAGAGGATCCCTCTTTCCAAGTAAGCTCCTGGGTCTGCCTTATTACAGCTGCAGCCTGGAAAACAGGCAATTAATTTTAAACATGTGCCGCCTCCTTGACATCAGGTTCAGCACGTTCATAGGGACCCACTGCAGCTTTCTTAGAGAAGGAGCAGTTACATGGCTGCCGTGAACTGGTTTTCATGCAAGAGAAAAACAGTGAGCTTTGGGGTCAATCCACCACTGGTTTTCTTTTGCTATTAATTTGGAGGATGGTGTTTCAAATCCACACTGCAGACTGTGAGTGATTTTGAGGGATTCAAATTCCCCTCTTGATTTATGACCTCCATCAGGGGTCATCAGAGCCGTTTTACCCACTATGCTCATCTGGTGCTTGAGGTAGCAGACTGGCATGATCAGGCAGATGTGTTTGGTGGATATAAGCTGACTCCTAAACTCTGTAGTGAAAATGCTGATAGGAAGTGCTGAGCATCCTTGTACTTCTGTATAACACCAGGCCATGGGGAGAGAAGAGGAATTTGATGGGCTAGGGTCCCTGCTGCATGGTGGATCAGCAGCACACACAAACATCCAACTTCATTCCCTGGGCAATCCTGAGAGACAATAAGCCTGCCATGGGTGGTAGGCACAACCTTTGAGATGTCAGGTGGCCACTCAGCATATAACTACCCCTGGGTTTGCAGGTCTGTTAATGTGTGGATTAATATAACAAATTTGGTACTGCACCTTCACACAAAAAGAAATGATGCATGTAGAAGACAAAGGTTGGATTCATACATGCATCAGTTTTTGAGATCCACCTGTGGTGCAGATGTTTTTCTAGTTCTGGTATTTATATTGGCCCTTCTTAGTCATATACAAAAAAATTATGTCAGTAGCTGCTCCTGAAAAATCCGTATTTAAAAAAATCATAAAGATACCAAATTAGAAAGTCAAACATGAGACCTACTATCATCTTGACCCAATGCACACAATACAGCTCTAAATTACTATTTTTCCCTGTATTCTTAAATAACCAATTTCCTAAAATCCCTTTCCAGTGAAAGACGTGTTCCTCTGACTCTCTTTACAAAAATAGTTGATGCTGTTGATTCTTTTTTTTCTCCACAAATTGTCTATGGTTTAACTATATAAAAGTTTCCTGTCTGAAACACAGAGTTCAGCTGAAGAAATTAGTTGTTATTGTCAATGAAGATAGACAAACTGACTGGCTTCATTTAACACATTGTAAATAAAACAGTCTGGGAAAGATTATCGTCCAGAAAGAGTGAAATTATTTAAAACATTAAAACAGATATACTATGAATACAGACTCACTTAGATGCAGAATACCCGATGTATCAATACTCTTCAGCTCCCAAGCTGACTTCAGATTCAGAACAGAAAACCTCTTCCAAAAGCAAAGATGTCTAACTATCTTTGTTAGCTCCCAAACATGGCTGATAAAGAAATTCATGTCAAAATCAGAGCAGGGCAAAACTGCCCAGCCATATCCAGTTCAAGGCCAGCAACAGCTTTTCAGATTATGAAATTGCTTTCAGCAGAGATTTTGTTTGACGTTCATGCCACGCAGATTAGCAGCACCAATACATCCTTTCTGCTTGGGAGACTCTGGAAGTTAGTGGTGAGCAAACGGAATGCATGAGGAGGATAACTTACTTTTCAAAATTATTCACATTTATGAACCAAAATTATATGCACTTTACAGTAATTCTATAATAACGTAGCATTCCCTTCCTTTCTGTAGATTTTAGGGGACAAAAATCCTATGATGCATTGTATATACTAGAAAATAACTGCTTTTTCACCTTGTGCCCAGTTTGGGGCTATGTGAAGAGATGCCCTGTGCAGGGTGTGACAGGGTGCCTACCTTGCATCCACGGGAGGGGACAGGGATGAGCTGTGTCAGCATCCAGTCCCCACCTCCTAATTACATGCTTTTGCACCACTGCTGTCATTATAGGAGAGGTTAGGATGTGTGGAGGAAATCACTGGCCTTATGCCACACATGAGCTGTATGCTTTAAAGTAGAAAAAAATGTAGGAAAACTGTTCTCTGGGGCTTTCTTCTTGGCTCTCTGTCTCTTCTTTTCTGCAACAGGAGAAAGCTCTTTCTCAACTTCTTTTCCATTCTGCTCAAGAAGTAGAGGGATAAGGGCAGTGCTTCCTCACAGAACAGGGAGAGCTGTGTTCAGGGGTATGGGAAGGATTTGTGTATCCTGACAGGGAGGATGGAAGATCTTATTTCTTCAGGGAGCGGGGGAGAAGGATGTCAGCTGCTCTGTGGGAAAAGGAGGCTGGGGAAGAAGAAAGAGAGGGATTCCTCTCCATGGACTTCTGCCTCCAGACCCTGGAACATTATTGAACCCTCCTGCCTTTCTCATACCATTTCCTTCTTGAGGACACCTGACTTTCCTTCCTAAATGCTTTCCCTCCCAAACTCTTATTTTACTTTTGCTGCTGGTAAGTGGCAGATCTGTGTCAGCTCACTAACTGATTGCAGAGGCTGATAATGAAAACAATACTGAGGGATACTTTCTATCAGAAACCAGGAGACAGAGAGGAGTCAGTCAAAGCAGAGATCTCCTATGAAAAGGAATCCTGATGAAGACCCAACATCATCACCTGATGTGCCAATATAACCACAGTAGCCTGAACTACGGGTTCATCACAACTGGACTTGGATAGATGTTGTATAAGAACCTTCTAATTAAAGAGATATCTAGTGTAGTAAACAATTTAATGAGTAGGTGGCACACTTTACTCTGAACTGCTCTTGAACCGTGACCCAAAAGGCACGGAAGTGTTATGTAGTACAATAAGTGGGACGTGTTCATCAGCAGTGTGCTTCATGGCATTGCATCTCTGTTGGGAAACATATTTTCCTGGGATACAGGCCCCTCTTTAAGCTCAGTAAAGCTGGCACCTTTGCAAGTGAATGTGGCTCATGTTGTCATCTCACGTGCTTAGAAGAGAACTGCCTGGACTGGGTCCAACTCTGCATACCTAGTTTGCTCACTGTAAGCAGAGGAACAGAAACAATAAATTCTTCTCTCTTCACAAATCAGATGAATACTTAGAATAATCTCTTTTAATGCACTGTCTTCTTACAAAATGCATAAACTGAACCTTCTTCCATTTTAATCTGGCTTTTCAAATTTTCTGCAACAAAGTGTATGTATTTTGAATGAGCATGGAAAAATGTGTTCCCCTATTGCTTAGTCCCCTTTCACAGTTACCTGCTTTCTCTTCCCCTCAGTTCCTATTTTATCATAGCCTTCATGAAGTCCTCTCCAGGGAGACAGAGGACCTGATTCTGGTAAAGACAGGCCTGAGCAACCACCTCAGGTTTCCTGAACAGAGCAACAATATCACTGTGTCTGCCCCTGGCTCTGCCTCCCCGTTGCCCCCAGTCAGCAGCACACAAATGTTATACAAAGCTGCTTCTCTGCACCTATTTGTTCTTGTGCCAGCAAAGATAAAATGAATCCAAGGACTGAGAGCTGAATATGTGTTTATTCAGAAGGCAACAAGTGACTAGTGAATGCATGACTAGACCTCTACAGATGTAAGGGAGGAATATTTTAGTAAACCTATTTATCCCTGGTATCCCTTTGTTAGGTTTAGTAAAAATATGAGGTACATCCCTGACTATATCCCTTTACTACTAGGAAGCAAATCCTGCATTTACATTAGTTGTGCTGGTAACAGTACTGAAAACTCAAGACCTGTTCACAACATTTAGAAGTGGTGGCTCTAAGTTTAGTGATTTTTGATGTTTTAAGAAATACAAAATCACACTTCATTAGGGAAATACTATGCAAAAAACCCCAAAAGATGCAGTAACAGATTTACTTCAGATTATGAAGGGTTCCTTTGAAAAAGAAAATAGTAATGCTAATGTAAGATTAGAATACAAGGTTCCTATTCTGAAACAGAAAACCTATGATAAGAGGCAGCCCTGAAAGCACAGCCAACAAAGTAATAAGTGTGCTGAATTGAAATGTATCATTGTCCTGTTAAGGGCTTCCAAAACTTCACCTAACATAATCTTGACAAATAATTTGTTTGCCTTGTTTCCCAGAAAAACAAACTGACCCTCCAGAATATTATTCCAATGTGCAAAATTAAGTTTGAATAATTTTTACTGACAAGATAGTATTGTGTGTGTCAATCAGTGTAGCATCATGGCTCATGAGAATGTACAGAAAATGGCAAACAGAAGAAAAAGCCAGGGGGAAAAAAAACATTAATAAAAGCATTCCAGATATGGATGCACCATGTGTCGGTTTCATTGTCAGGCAGATATGTGGAGAGCAGTTTTTCATGTAAACTGGGAAAAAGTCACACCTGCCATCAGTCCTATCAAGCAAAACTTTCTCAGCAAAGGCAGGCAGGGTTCACTGCTTAACCACAGCAATGTCAGGTCTACTGCCTACTCAAAATCAAACAGCACACTTTCAGAATAAACATGTACTTGCACAAAAACACCAGATAATTGTAATCTCAGAAGGTCAGACCAAAACCTTTCATTACTCTTGATCACATTCAAAGTCTATCACTTTGATTTGATCTGTGAAATGCAGACATCCTTTAACAGCAATCCTTTTCGAATTCCTCTCTGAAAGTTATAACCACATCTTACCCAGGAGCTCTGCAAAGAAAGACGCTTGTAAATATTCCCCCTTTTCCTTGCTCTTCAGTTGTTTTCAGTACTGTTAGACTGTGGAGGAAAATGTATCATATGCATAATATGTATCAAATGTATCATATGTTCAGACACAGAGTTATTTTAATGCAGTCTTCTGAACTGAATTTTTGCTAGTGAGAAGGCCCTTTCCTTCATTAATATATGTGTTAAATGTATGTTGAATATATATATATATATATATATATATATATATATATATATGCAGAGGGTGTTAATACAGTATTAAGCACAAAAACTAACAATAGCTCAGGAGATTACCTCAAATGGTCTTCAAGGCTCCATTATCCAGGGCCAACAGTTGAGTGTGAATCTGCACTGCCCTGGCTGCTGGACACACTTTGTATGTGGGATTTGGCTCCTCTCTCTTCAGCTGTATTCACTGTATTTGCCTGTATTTATTCATGTTTTGGTGGGTGAGTGTGTCATTGGACCACGGGTGCTGAACAGCCACACAACACCCAAAGCCTATGCAAAACAAATGCAAGGAGCTACAGGTGTCCCTAGGGCATGGAGTTGTGTTCCTTAGGGACAGGGTGCTCTCAGGCCACTGTAAGCCAGGTGTGAAAAAGACATCTTTGGCAGGCAGTGTGAGTTAGCGCTGAGGATCTACAGAGTGCCAGGCTGATCACAAGTAGACAAGTTTGTGCTCCAGATACACACTGAGAGAAATAATCCCAGTGCCAGGGTAGGGAATGAAGATTTTCAGATACTCAGAACATCACTCATGTATTATTTCAGAATAATTAAAAAAAATTTTACTAGAGAAGATTAGACCATTATACATTGACGTGAACAGAAAGTTTGAGCTTGATCTTTGACTGCTGCCCTTCCTTGCCCACAGTAAGCCTAGGAGAGGAAAAAGAGTATGAGTGGAGCTTGTCCAGAGGTTGTGAAGCTGAACACCTCCTTCAGACAACTGCTGCTCTAGGCTGAACAGGATGCTGAAAAAACATTCCAGAGATTATGTGACTGCAAATGGCCCTTTGGAGATCAGGCTGCAGGCAGTGCCAAGTGCTTCCTGGGCATAGCCAAGTATCAGCCAGCCGCATAGTTCCTCGTGTTTCTCTGTTCATGGCCCTCTCTAGAAAAGCAGGTACTTTATCCAGTGAGCTACACAGTCTTTCGTAACCATCTGTGGAGAATCTGCAGGTGTTAAATTAGCTGCAGGAGGATGTCCATATGTTTCCTGCATGCACTAGACACACATTGAGAATTATAACCAAAAATGAAGCCATTGTAGATTGCACACTGTTAAGGCTAAAGGGCTCAAGCCAAGATCTTTCAGTAAAATTGCACACAGATGAGATGTAATTTACCATGATTTGCTGCTTCCAATTAAACACAGAGAAGAAGAAATGCAGCCTTCATTTCCTAATGCATTTTTTTCAGACTTGCATGGGGAGAGAGTTTCCTGAGATTCTGAGTCTCAAACTGCTGGCAACTGGACTTGGGGCTGCTCAGCATTCACCAGAATCAAGCCTTTGCAGTCATTGCATACAACATTTTTTGGCAATTGGTCAATTTACTTATGATTTGTATCCATATATGTCAGACTCAGCAATTGCCCTGCAGCTACTAATGGGAGTTATTTATTATTACTGTATACCAAGAGCCAAAAAGCAACAGTTACCTTCCCTATCTTGGTCTGAAAGCAATTGGAGAATTTGTTTTAATGCACCTTGTCTATTTGGTGTAAACCAGTTGGAAAATGGATAAAAGATGAGAAAGGATTGGGTTTCTAGAATAAGCACAAGGAAAAGACCTTATGTTTTACATACAAATACCTGTATTCATACATTTTTTGTAGGCATAGGCACAGACTAACCATCCCACAGTTCCCAGAATCCTGAAATACAGGTCTGTACATCTGTCTGGGAAAGCTGCCAGTTTCATATTTTTTACAAGTCAACAGGTCTTGTGATTGTAAATTAAGATTAAGCAAATATCTACAGCAGAGCTATGTGTCAGTATTCCTTCCAGGTCTCTCCCCTCCACCAAATGGTATAGCTGGGTGTAGAAAAGACCTGAAAGGCTTGACAAAGCTTTCTGTATGTGAGCAGTTCACATTTCTCCAAAAGCCCTTAAGAAAGAAATCAGGCTATTACTCATAAGCATTTTTCTCTGTGCACAGAAAAAATGTAGTTGATCCAGAGGATCCGAGGTGTGCCAGGCTGACTCTCATGGGACAGATGGTCACGGTGCCTCCGGAGGAAGTGGAATTTGCCAAGCAAGCAGTGTTTTCCAGGTCTGTATCTAACAGACACACAGTACAGTGCAACCCACAGGTTTGAGACAAATATACAAATGTGGCAGTTTGGTACAGAAAATCTGAGAAGTAACAAGCCTGATCTTTACTTTGGGGCCACGGAGTATGTTGGCTCCTGTGTGATGTGGAATGACAGACCTCCTTTTAACTCTTGAGAAAACAAAATATGGAAATGCAATTAGTTAGTGTTGGACTCCGAAAAGGCACATAGTTTATAATCTGGGGTTTATTAAAATACTTCACCTGGTTCCAAGGAGAGATTCCATAAATCCAAGGTGTATTTGTTATCTTTAATGATTCTATCCCACCTTAGGACAGGTAGTGCTCTTCAGCTACAGCCTCCTACTCAGGGACAGAACAGAGCTCTGCTGCCTTTGGGCTTACAAATATTTTCAAGGTGGAGCTTATGGGTTTTATCCCCTTTCCTGATGTACCAGCTGCTGCAAACCACAGTACTTACTAAACAGTCTCTGAACCATGCAAGCGCGACACAGATGCGTATGCACACACACACACCCACACACACACACACACACACACACTAGGTGTGCCCCCATGCCCTTCAGTGGGTCTTCAGAATTATAGGCATGAATAGCCTGAACCCCAGCTGGGGCACACACCTCCCATGCTGCCAGGGATGGTCCTCCAGGCGCACCTTGCCTGATCAAGTCAAATACTGCTGGGAAACTGGGATGAGCTGGGATCCAAAACAGCCCAGAGGCAATACTCTCTCTGGCCTATGGGAAGGGGTTAGGGTGGGACTCTGTCAGTGGGTACCATCAATAGCAACAATGGGACCATGGACAGGCGGGGCCATATTGGCATGGGAGCCTTTTTTTACAAACTTTTGTAGAAATTAGATTTCTATGTGAGCCACAGTCTATCAGTGCCTCAGCAAAGAATGTGCCACTGTCAGGGTACCAGAGCCTGAACAATACGGTGAGGGCTGCCGGGGCACACCCCACCTGGTGCTGGCACCCCACCCAGCATCTGGAGCCACTTCCCAATGTCACAGTTATAGGTGCTCAAAGGGACAACTCAGAAAATGGTGGGAAATCCCATTTTCCCAACCAGAGGGAAATCAAGAAGTTGCCAAACTACCAATCTCTGCTGCAGGGTCCTCTGCAGGCATAGAGGGGCAATGGGTCAGCTGTGCCCAGACTTGCACCACTTCCCCTCATGCTCCCACAAATACTGCAGCTTGAGCTGTTGTATCCACTCTGTGCATCGCTGCGGAACTTCCCACCGATGCGCTTGCTGGGGCTTGGGGTCCAGATATCTCCACCCAGTATTGTTGTCAGGGGGAATCTCTCTGACCTAAGGGCAGACCAAAGAAATGAGACAGAAATGTAGGATGAGAAGGCTGTAGGAGGTGACAGATTGCAGAGGCTGTGCTCTACCTGCTACCCAGTTTTATCTGCTCTCCCGCCATACCACAACTGCTACCAAAGATGTAGTATTTTCAGAACACTGTTTTCTTTGCACAGATACAGGCACACATTCAGAGGGTCTCCTCTAGCTATTTTTCACTTACTTAGAGACCAAAAACATCTGCCTTTAGAGATGGGGTTCTGCAATGGGGAAGGTGGTGTTTGCTGGCTGCCTGTGTTGCAGTTCTCCCCAGACTGGGGTGTGGAAGATCATAAACCTTACAGCAAGGGAGGGCCAAAAAGAGGATTGGTGGTGGTTCTCAGATCTCAGGTTTCACTCTGGCTGAGCACACTAGGCTGAATCAAAAAGCAGACTATGCATATGCTTTGGCATATCTTTTAATTCTTTGCACATTTTTTAATTCTTTTTTTCTTTTCTTTGTCCTTCCAGGCACCCCGTGGTAAGAAAGTGGCCTCGTAGCTATGAGTGGTTCTTTATGAAAATGAACATTGAGCACATCTGGCTTCAAAGCTGGTATGGAGAAGTTTCTGCCATTGCAGTAGAAGAGTATTTAAAAGCGATTCCAAGTAAAGGATGATTGAATGTGCTCTGAGATAGAAATCTCCTGAATTTCCTTTCCAAACACTTCTAAAATTTCATGCTGGATGGTTACTTTACAGTGATATTTTTTTTTCTTTTCCCAAAAGGCTTCAAAATAGCCATTCTGACATGGAGCAGAGTGAAAATAAATCAACACAGACTTTCAAATTATGAAGGAGAGGTGGATACTAACCCTACCCTGCAATGTACAAACTTGTCATTTCAAGCAGGCAATGCGTCATCTTAAATGCTCTTTAAAAATGCTTTGTATCTGTTTGTTTTGACTTCTATTGCTGTGCACCCACAGGGAAACTACAGTATGTGCTAAATATAATGTTCTGATTTGCAGTAAAAGCAAATTGCCTACTCAGAACCCTCTATGCATTGTGGAGGTATTATGGCTGCTTGGTCTCCTTTGATTTGTAAGTACACTAAGAGAAACTTAATAGCTGCAAATTTAGGCATTTAAGTTTAAAAATATATTATGCTAAAGCTGTCCTCTTTTGCTAACTTGTGTTTTCTACATGTGCTTTTCCCTAGTTAGATAATTTGATACTTCACTTGGAAATTGAGCAGAACTTCTCCATGTTAGTAGAAAAAATGCAAGCAGTTCAAAGAACACAGCTCCAGTATAACTTGTCTCTCATTGACACAAAGCTGGTTAAACACATTAAGGGCCAAAATCAAATCAGCCCCACAAGGATTAACTCAATACAAGTATAAACACTGTCATAAGAAGAATTTAAGTAAATGTTCTCAGCTAGCCTGTTCCTGTTGAGACAGGAAAAGTATTTTTAATAGCCTGTAGTCCCAATTTTTTTTGCTTCCCTTCTCCAGCCACTGCTTTGTTTTTAACTCGTTTGTGCAACTGATTTTTTGTAAACCCTCACTAACTCACTGAGGGGTGGAGCAGTCCCTTAACTCTGTTTCCTCACCAAGACTTAAAGGGCTTGTTCATGCATTCATTTTTTTAAAAGAAATCTGAAGATGTTAGGTATTTCAGGCCACAAAAAAGCCCTTTTCCTAGTCTGGAAAGTGCAAACTTTGTTGCAAACACATTATGAATAGGCATCTCATGTGATAATATCAAAAGAATTAAAAGGTATTTTAATCACCTTCAGCCTGTTCTCTGGATGTCCTCTTGGAAAACTTACTCTGATTTCCTAAGGGTATCACAGAAAGAAGGTTCCCATGGCTAAGCAGCCAAGTCACTACACAATTTGAAAATTATATGGCTGTTCTGCCTGCTAAATATAAGAAAGAAACACATTGAGATGGGGTTTCTGTGCCTGTAGGGAAGGTCTTCCAGCATCCCTGGGAGTGCACTTGGGGTCTGGACGTGAGCCCGCACCATGCACCACATCTGGGCTGGGGAGGAGCCTGGGTGCCTGGGCAAGTGACCTGAGCTTGTACAGGTTAATCCCTGGGCAGAGCTCAGAGGCAGCTGCCTGAGCCATGATCAGCTGGAAGCCAATTAAGTGTGGCTGAGCTTAATTTGGTTCAGGCATGGAGAGAAGGAGTCGTTCCCAGAACAGAGCTGGGCACCATGCTGGTTTAGCTACCAGGGGGCACTTAGCCCTCGGGTGAGTCCAGGCCTCCAAGCATCACTACAATTCCTGATATTCTGTAAGAATCAAAGGCAAAGGAGAGGGGGAAACTTTGTTTAGATGCACACTAAGATTTTTTTTCTTGTCTTCTTGCCAGAGACTCTGTTAGCAGTGCAGATTTCTTGCAGAGGTAATTACACAAAAGAAGGAAGTGTCCTGCCTGAATCTATTTCCTTGGCAGATGAGTAGCATTTTCCCATTTGAGTTTCCTCCTGAATTTTTTACTGTGTATTACTGATGCAAAATGGCCCATCCAATACAGATTTATAGAATACCATCAAGTGAAATCCTCCTTGATTCATATAATTTTGCCATGGAGATCTTTGTCCACTATGGATTTGATAACTTTGCCCATCAGGATTAACAGGATTTTTAAATCTGAGTTCAACAGGAAGAATACTAGACCTTGTAAGGGAATTTCTGCAGGTGTAACATTTCTGTGAAACTGTAATTACATGTTTCATTATCCCAGTTCACTACTATTCCCAGGGAAACTTGAAATGCTGCTTCTGTCTCCCACCCCTAAACACACACACACACGCGCGCACACACACACAGATTAAGCAAATCCAAAGTAAAAAGTTAATGTTTAAAGAAGCTGAAGAAGAGAGGAAGAATTTTAGAAGTGCTGCTGTTAGTGTATTCTCAGTTTCACTTACATCCCCTGGCAACAGTGACATGGTCTTGTGTCCTATTCATTAGCTTATTAACTTGCCTTGAAGCAGTAAGGGTTTGTGTCAATGATGTCCAGTAGAGCTTAAATGGTTTAAGAAGTTAGTACTAAGGAAGGTTTTGAATTTACAGCACCCTACTTGCTATAGGCTGTTGCCCTGGACACACAGAGTAATTGGAGTAACTTCTGTATTGTAAAATGACACATTCATCAAGGTTTTCTATATGGACCTGCTGCGAGGCTCTTGACAGAACCTCAAAACATGAAATGGTGGCATGTAAAGTGACTAAAGGAGTTTCATGAAGAAACGTTGTCTTAAATCACCTGTTCTCATTTCATGCTTCCTTCACCAAGGAATAACTACTATAGACGTCCTTCAAAGTATGTAGAAATTCATCAAAAAATATGACTGTATTTTGAATGGAATTTTCCAGACAAAAAAAAAAGAGAGGTGATAGTAGTTTGCTTAATTGGGCTTTACATTATTATTTATATGCTAGTGCCAATTTTTTCTTTAAACTGACAGATGTCTCAAGTAACCAGTATGACATGGTAAGTGATGTTTGTGAAAGCTTTTAACCCAAAGAGTGTTATTTGAAATATAATAACAAAATCGTAGTTCCTTGAGACTGTAGAGTCTGGTCTTGCTTCAGATCAAGACAAAAGCAAAAATCCCATTTATTTGTTTTGCTTTAATTATTAGATCAAACAAGCATTTTATAAAAGGTCTTGATAAGTTCTTAAAAACTCATTAAGCATTTCAACTAGCTGATGTGTAGTTTCCATGTGCTCTCTATTTTAGTTATTTCTGTAGCTTCCCCAAAAAACCTTGTTGTGCAATATGTTTAAAAATCTAACTGTGGTTTTGCAATATTTAAGAGATGTATTTAGTTGTTTCTGTAAAAAGGAAAACAAAGTTGAAAAGTTGGGTTCTTACTTTTTGCTAATTTGTGCAAAAGTAGTGCATGTACAGGATTTAAGCTTAGCTAGTTTGAATTGCTCTTCTTATTTAACCAAAGAATTCTCTGTTTCTGAGTAAATTTTTATCACTTCAGCGGATGAAATGCAACCTATCTCATTTCTGGATGTGTACTGTCATTTGCAATGTATTCTGATTTCTAAAAATGCTGAAAGCTAACAAAATGCCCATGGAGAAGAAATGCAAATAAAACAAATTTAAAAGTGGAACCTGTATTACAATATTTTTCAGTACAGGATTAGCCAGAGTAACTAACCTTTTGCTAGCAACCATTCTAAAATCTGATCTGAACATCTGGGGTTTTTTCTTTTTTTTAATGAGTTTTCCATAACCAAGCTAATTTCTCTCAAATATTTAAGGGAATTGAGACTCAGATCTGCCTTTTCTCTGATGAGAAAAGCCTAACCAAGCACTTTTTATCATTCCTTCATTTTCTCATTACTGTGAGCTTTCACTGTGACAGTTAAATGTCACTCTTAAAGTTTGCTCTTCTTTTCTGCATGTAGGGACTGAGCACTCCCCTCTTGGGTGTGCATTAATGGTGTTTTGGAAGTTTCCTCAGTGCTGTTTCTTCCCTTGCCAGCCTTGCTCTTACAAGTTCTTGTTACAGCCTGTTCTCTGCTTTCGACTTTCCTCTGCCATGTTTTCTTAAGCCAAGGCTGACAATTTACCTTTTCATCTTGCTTTCCTGCACCATCTCCTTTCAACAAAATTCAAGCTCTCACACTAAAATTCCCACCTCATATCTGATAAAGAACAGAATAGAATAGAATAACAGCTTATATTAGAATAGAATAGTAGCCTGTGTTTCCTACTTACACCTTAAGTCTTTGTCTTGCCCGTGGGTGGGTGGCATTTACTGTGAGAACCATGACAACAGTTCCCTAACCTGTACAAATTACAGTCAACCCCAGCTTCCTATTTCCAGTAAAAGATCATTTCCTGCAGCTGTTCTTTTCCTTTTTAATGACTCCTTTTACTTGTATCCCATTTCCAGAGTAAAGTCTATTCTGATTATACCAAGTCTTTCACTTATTTACAAAAAAACCCCAAACAAACAAACAAACAAACAAACAAAAAACTTATTTGAACAACATTTTTGGAATCACTGAAGTACTGTCACTTCTTTTTTGATCTGTTTTTTTGCCAAGCACTGAATTCATGCTTCTTCTGAATTGTCTGTCATCCTTCAATATGGCCCACCTTTTACCTGCCTCTTTGCTGCCACCACCTCCACAAACCCTCTCCCATCTAACATTCTCTTAGATGCTTCTGTTTCCTTATCCTCTCTTCCCTGTTTTTACATTAACTCTAGTTTTACTGTGTTCTTCCCTCAACTTCCAACTTCTTCTCCACAGCTACTTCCACATTACTATGTCTGCTCAGACTTGTCTGTCCTTGATTTTGCCACTTTAACCTTGTTTTCACAATGCTCAGCACCTTGGGAGAGAGTGCTAACACTGCCAAGTGTTATTCTGGGAGCGTGCTAAAGAGTTGTTTTAAGGAATCCTTGGGTTTGAAGGGATCTGTTTGTTTGTGTGTTTGTTTGAACACTCAACACTGGAACAGAAATGGAAACATACTGGCCTTGGTGCTGGCACAGAGTAGGACAGCTCACAGAGCTCATGGCTGATGCCAATGTTATCTTCTGCACGAACTATTCCGTGGTCTATTAGACCCTCTCTGCATCAGCAGCCACAACAGATAATCACGATTAGGAAGGACATCAACAAAGTTTGACAGTGTTGTTTGACAACATAGGTAACAGTGTGGGATCACACAATTGTTGACTTCTGAAGGAAAACAGGCATATGAGTCCAGTCAAATAAAAGCTGGTGAAAACAAGCTGGGAAAAGGTACAGATGTGTTCTGTGAAAGAATAGGTAAGACTTTAAACGTGTTTATTTAAGAAGAGATGTATGTCAAATCGCCCATGGAGACTTTCTGCTGTGCCTTTTGTAACCGGACTTGCTTATCTTGCATTGGCCTTTTTAGCCATCAGCGCGCTTGCAGCAAGCGTGGGTAGAGCCCTGTCCAAATCTTCGTTCGCGAAGCCTAGCCATGATGATATGTCAAATATTTCTAACGGATTATGAATTCATAGAATGATCATGTTTGTTCAGTATCTTAATTTCGTATTTAAATACATTTTCCTCCAGACATGGTACTGACTCTCACCATTTCTTCATCTTTCTGGAAGGAGGTCCCCTCAGCACGACAGCACAGCCACCCTTTACCGCTGGATGTGAATAGCTCCATGTATGGCTGTGCACCGCTCTGTTCCTGGTTCTGACCGCTCCTTCCTCCCTTCTGTCCCTGCTTCTGGCGCTTGAGCCTCCTCCGCTCAGAAGGCCACGCTTCACCCCGAATGAGGAGAGGCGTGCCCCGGCGGGTGCGGGGGTGGCTCACCGCAGCTCACAGTGTGTCACTGTGCTCAGGCTGGGGGACGGGAGGCGGGACTGGCACCCACCCCCGTGGGATGCGGCGAACACGTTCCGTGGCGGGCGGAGGCGCTTCAGTCTCCGGCTTCGCGCAGAGGGGTCGGGTTGTGCCCCCGAACAAGCCCCGTCTGATCGGGAGCAAGGGCATTCCGGGCCTGTGTCGGGGACGGTGTGGCCAGCGGGACTAGGGCAGCGATTCTCCCCCTGTACTCGGCACTGGTGAGGCTGCGCCTCGTGTGTCCCGTTCTGAGCCCCTCAATGCAGGAAGGACATTGAGGTAGCGGGAGCGTGTCCGGAGAAGGGCAACAACGCTGGTGAAGGGTCTGGAGCACAGGTCTTATGAGGAGCGCCTGAGAGAGCTGGGGTTGTTTAACCTGAAGAAAAGGAGGCTCAGGGGAGGCCTTATCGCTCTGCCCAACCACCCGAAAGGATGCTGCAGCCTCTTCTCCGAGGCCACCAGCGCAGGACAGGAGGACACGGCCTCAGGCTGTGCCAGGGCAGCTTTGGGTTGGACAGCAGGAGGTATTTCTGCACAGAAACCGTGATTAAGCATTAGAATGCACCGCCCAGCGAAGTGGTGGAGTCACTGTCCCTGGAGATGTTTAGGGGAAGAACGGACGTGGCACTGACTGTTTACCCTACACATGGGTCCGGCTATACGTAGGACTCGACGTTCCCGGGTGTCTGTTCCCACCCAGCCAGCCTCGCGGGGCCCGCAGCGCCCTACCCGCGCCGCCCCGCGGCATGACGGGACGGCGGGGCGGGGCGGCTCGGCCCGGCTCGGCCCGCCCCCGGCCCGCCCCCTGCTCGCCATCAGCCGCGGCGGCGGGCGAGCTCCGCCCGGGGCGGCACCGCCGGTACCTGAGGGGCAGAGGCGGCGCGGGGCTCCTGTCCGCGGGGCTGTGTCCGCGG
>JAWWEU010000001.1:89163161-89180639 GCA_035583155.1 Acropternis orthonyx | reverse complement strand
TGGTACACGGCGTGGGTGAGCACGGCCTACGTGGAGCCGCTCAGCAACCGCACGGTGCGCGGCAACACGGAGAGCGGCCGCTACGGGGACAGCTCGCCCAAGGAGGGCGCCCAGGGCCTGGTGGGCATCCCCCGGGGCGCCTCGCCCCGCCACATGGAGGGCTGCGCCGCCGACACCGACTACGACGTGCCGCTGCCGCCCGGCGGCCGCGGGGCCCCCGAGGGCGACCCGCCGCCCTGGATCGCCCTGGTGGCCCGCGGCGGCTGCACTTTCAAGGACAAGGTCACCAACGCGGCGCGTAAGCGGGCGGCCGCCGTGGTCATCTACAACGAGGCCCGCTTCGGCAACAACACCGTGTCCATGTCCCACCTGGGTGAGGGGGCGGCGCCGGGGGGTCCTCGGGGGGCCGGAGGGATGTCGGCGGCGGGGGGATGGCTTTGTCTAACGCGGGCCCGTATCGGCGGTGCGGCTCCGCGCCGGGAGGGATGGGGATGTGGGCAGGCAGAAATCCCTGTAAAAAACGGTACAGGGAGCAGGGGTTTTGTTTTACCTTCCTGTGAGCCGCGCCAGGGAAAATGCCGGGACCGTGTTCTGTGTCCCAAGTTAGGGCCCGGGTGTCGCGGGGGGGACGCGGCGGGGCCACCGGGCCGAGCAGCCGTGTGACAGCCGGCGGTGGGAGGCTTGGTTCTCCTTTGGGGATGCCTTTTGGCCCGGTACCCTCTGGCAGAACGGCTGCAGCCGTCACAGAGAGGCCGCTTTCTGCAGGCCATGTGGAAACACACCAGGTATCCCGAGGGAGCCTTCAGGTGCCTTTGAAGGCGTAGCTGTCGCTATGTGGAGATATCTTTTGGTACAGGCTTTGTTGTAATAGCTTTGTCGTCCTTCCTGCGCAGGTCTGTAAAGGGTGGGAGAGAGGTGGAAGCATCAGGTAATCCATAAACGCTCGCGAATGCAGTAGGAAATCTGAATCCTGCAGAAGGATGTTGGCTTGGCTGGCCTGAGTGTGCTGCTGCTCCTCATGTGCAGCCTACAGAAGGGTTCTGTGATTTTTGCCGAGTTTGGAATCCAGATGTTCTGTTGCCGCGCTCCCCGCTTGGGCTATGGCACTAAAGCCTTGCAGAATTTTTATGGTCACGATGACGTGAAAGGCTTAAATCAAAGGTGGGGGCGGGGCGGGGGGGGGAAGCCTCGAAACTCGGCAGTAAAATCTGTTTGCTTTTGTAGATTTTTGAGAAACTGGAAGGTCTTCAGAGGAGGATGCAAAGGCAAAGCAAACTAAGTAAAAAATTCTGCAGGTGCATGCCTTGCATGGATTTGGCCCAATGAGCTTGTTAGTGCCTGGGCTCTCATTCTTGGCCGGGAGGAAGTGAAAGACCAGGGACTTCGTTGAAGAAGAACCATGATGCGTTTCTAAAGGAAACAAACTCATTCTCTTACTATAGTGAGCTGAAAATCTGAGTTAGGGGGCTGGTTGCTGTATCACACATGTGATTTATCAATTGGAAAACAAGTATCTCCTGGAATACCAAGTGGCAGCAATTTGGGGATTGGAAGCATGATTCCTCTTGCCCTGCTGCTTGCTTAGAATCAGCCTGGCCTATCTCATGTTCTTAATCCGCTGTGAAAGTGGAGCTGAGATGCTAGGTAGAATTGATCTTTGATTTTTGATCCCATGTAGCAATTAAGATACTTTGTTGTGTAATAATTCTTTCCTCTTTATTAGCTTCTTTTTTTTGCTGTCGGGCTGTATTGGCCAATCAGTAGAAATTTTTTTTCCATATTCTTCTCCATTCAGTGTTGTAGCCTCTCATAAACATTATTTGCTCTTTTGTTGAATCTTTTCTTCCTTCTCTTATCTTACTTATTTTATCTTTTTTTTTTTTTATTATTTTCTCTCTTCTGATGTCACCTCTATGCTATGGAAGACCTTGAGCTTATTGTTCAGGTTTGGGCTCGCTATTGTAGTTATATCTGCCAGTGGCATAAAGAGAAGTGCCCTTTGACTGCAGGTTGGGGTTTTTTGTTGTCTTAAACTGGCAGAATGTTGCTGATAAAAGTTCTACCTATGTAAAGACTGTGATTTAGTATATATACAGAAATACATTTGTACTTACACTGATTTCATAAATGCAGGTTGGGCCTCAAAATGGTTTAAATAGGAATATAATAATATATCCAAATATAATTATGAGCTCTGATGCAGTCATAGATGTTTGTTTCCTGGTTGAAACTTTCAGATGTATAAATGTTCAGATATTTTCAGTGTACTATGGCAATATAGGGAAGAACTACTGCTGGTACTTTAAATATTGGGCTTTTTGAAGGGAGAAAAAAATATGTGGAAGACTGGCAAGGAAGAATGTGAAAGGTAGAGCTGTATTTTATAGGATTTAAGTTTTCCATTCCCCTGAAGGGATTTGTGAATTGACACATGAGGAAGCAAACTGTACTTCTTGGAGAGTGCTGAGGGATATATACTCTGGGAAATCTACAGTACAGTAACTAAGGAATGGAGTTACATGCATAAGTAAAATCTGCTTAATGGGTTTGCAATTAGTGGCACTGAAAATGATATGAGAGGGAACCGTGGTTACGGCTGGTAGAGGTGCAGACTAAATTATATGAAGGTGATACACAGGTAGCATTTCTGATTTCAGTATCATCCTTTCATTCTCCTCCAGGAAAACCTGGCCTTTGAATTTTCTGGGATGTGTGTGATTGTGTGTGCTGTTGTTGTTACAGGATTTTTGGTGGTTTTAGACATGTTTCAGCTTAAGTGAAAATAGAGGTTATGGATTAGGTGAAGATACGACATTGTACCTGGTGTCAAAGCACTTGATAAAGGACAAATATTCTAAATACTCTTGTGTTTTGCTTGGGTACTTTGTAAGCTTCATGAGTGTCGCGAGTAGGGCTTTTAATTACAGTTTTGAAACAAGAGAGTTGAGAACTTCAATATGTAGCCTTACAATCCTCTCCTTCCTTTCAAAAGAAGATTCTTCAGTTGTGACTCTACTGATGTCTCATGTATTTCAGGCCTTTGATCTCTGTTCAATTACATTGTTCAAAATGCTGTATGACTTCACTCCTCTAGGAAAGTAATAGGCACACAACTTCATGTGTGGCTGAGGAGGTTTTTTCCAACGGAGACCACTCATTTTACCCAAATGAGTGAAGGAGTTGTTCTTCATTTATTGTGTCTGAATAATACAGACTCGAACTTCAGTTTTAGAGATTTTGCCCTCTTAACTCTGTTCATTTTTTGTGATGGTGGCAAACTTTAAACAGAAACTTCAAATTCATTTCCAAAACCAAAATAAATATTCCATGTCAATATTAGCTGGGAGTGCACTGGAGAGGAGTCTGGAGAGGCAAGGTATGAAGTATTGTGGAGACCAGACTAAGGAGAGTCAGAGTCAGTTCTGAGAAATTAGGGGCACGCAGAGGTGTATTGCAGTGGGAAGAAAACAGGGTCTTCTGGATCTAGGTTTTTCCCATTGTGCTTTGTACTGTGCATCCAGCCATCTCAGAATTCTCCCTCAAGCTAGGATTTGGTGATCCTGACCAAAACATAAGTTACCTTGAAGACTATGGAATTAAAATATGATTGTGCTGGACACACAGGAATGGGAGAGACTGGCCCTCATAGTTTGAGGTAGGTCTGGAATGGGGCTTTGGTTCATGGCTTGTGGATTTAAGGGAAGCTTGGAACTTAATTTGAGCGTATAACTTTGGCTACATAAAGAAAATGGTCTTTGATTTGCCAGAATACATCCAACTAGTTCTTTCTTTCATTGTCATGTTTTTTTATGCATGTATATTGAACAAAACAGATGCAAATTACTTTGTGCTCATGATTCTATAAGCTCTTGCCATATCCGAGGCAGCAGAGTTAGGGTTATATTGGCATGTAGTTCAGCTCTTTGCTACATTGCTTGCAGCACTACTCAGGATTCTCAAGTGGTGCATAATTTCTGTACTACTGCCATTTTCTACTGAAAGCTTCTGGTACTGTAAGTACTGAAAGGACAGAACTGAAATCAGTGGCTTGCTTAACCTAGACAGTGACCATATGATGTTGAGCTGCTAATGTTGTTTTGAAGAAGCAGGAGTAACTTCAAAATGCTTATGTCTATGTTATACATAGAAGTGCATATGTGTTGGAAACTCCTGTGGAAAGAGATATGTGTACCAGTGGTTATGCATCCTCCTTCTTGAAGAAGGTGAAACACAATATGCACGAGGGATTTGATGAGATGAGGTTGGGGTAGATGGTTGAGACAAAGTTTGTTATTGGTGCATGTTGTGTTTTCAGGAGGACAAAAACTAGACTGTGTCTGCCATCAGCTTCCAGAGGACAGAAGATTTTCTTTTCTGTCTCCAAGTATGAATGAGAATAAATGCTGTAGTTCGGGATGTCTGGAATCTGTATCTGTCCTGCTTTTTCTTCACCAGGAGAGTGCTGGTTTCCTTTTCCAAGAAAAGACTAGCAACGTTAGCAGTAGAACCAACCTTGGTGCACTGGCAGAAAACATACCTTCACCTTCAGAGTTCTAGATTTGCCCTTTTTTACAAGTGTCCTAAGGATCTGTCAGCCATGATAATGTTAAAAAGCACAGACCAAGTTTTAAGTCCACCCAATTTCACTGAAGCATCCATCAAACCTAGAAAAGAAAAGTTTACTCTAGCAGAGTAGAAATGTAGTTGTTTTGTAAAATTGGAAAGTTATAGAAAGGCAAAGCCAACAAAACGTACTTTCAGTAGATGCATATATATGACACTTGTAGTTTTCTTTATAAATGTGATTTGAGGTCTCTGAGTTGTGTTGCTGTTGAAGAAGCTGATGGAATGACTCAACATCATTTCAGTCTTTGAATAATGTGTTTCAGAACAGAAGGCTAAAATTAGCAAGGAATGAGTTAAAGCCCTTAGTCTTACAGGCTCCTCAGGGCAACTGCTTCTGTGAGCCTGCTCTTGTTCCTTTTGTAATTGTGGATTGCAATGATTTTTTTTCTTCCTCCCTTCTCTCTCATGACCTTCAAGGCCATTGTGTTTAGTTGCATGTATTTTTAATGGCAGATTCATCACAAAGTATTTAAAACTGTTAAAATGCTTTTAACTGGCATTTATTTAAAAATGTATGGTGTGCTTGTGTTAATTCTAAAAGTGGAAGGTGTCACAGTATCTAGCAGCCATTGTGTAAAAGTAGCCTGACTTCATTTCAAGGAAAGAACTGCCTGATAGTTGAGCATGCTAGTGACAAAACAGAGAAAGGCATTACTTATTGTTGTGGGAGTTTTAAATACTTCTTTGTTAGCAATCATGCCAAGAATGAGATAGCATGCTTAAACTGTACTCAGGATTTCAGGACTGAGGTGGAAATGTTTATTGATGGAAAAATCCAGGCTGTCTCTAATCTTGAAGCTTACTTTTCTTTCCCAAACTTGAATGAAACCACATAAATCTTTCCACAACACATCTGTACCATTCCCTGGCCATCCTTACCCCACTCGTTATTTGTAACTCTTAGAGTTAAGTTCATAGGACCTAATATCTTTAGGTATGGGGATAGCAGTTCTCAGCAATGTGAGATAAAGAACATATGAAAGTAAAAATGTTCTTATTAACTCTGTGTAGTTGTGCAGGGTCAGAGAGCAAAGACTGCTTCACAGACTCTTCTCTGAGATTCCTGAGTCTCTCTGGTAATGCTTTGATGCTGTTTCAGAGAGAACAATATTAATGAACCAATCCTTAGTATGCTTGGACTTGTGGTATCACCTGGATCAGCATGTTGTTGGTGAGCAGAACTTACCAATATTTGTCTTCAGCTTTGCTTTGTGTTTCCAAACACACCCACCAGGCCAGCCAGCAGGAGCCAGGTGGGTGCTGCTGGTGAGCAGAGTGGGGTCCCTGAGGGGAGGCACAATTGGGGCCTTTCTTCATTAGCATCTTTTCTTTTTTTGTGTGTGTGTCACTGCACCATCCTCAAAACTTCCAGGAACATAACTGTATTTGGAAAATCTGTTGTTTTGCTGGGTGTGGATCTGGCAGACAGGAGTATAATGGTTCTTAGAGAGGTAGGATCAGAGGTGTGCAAGGTGAAGCTGAGATAGAGTAAGTGGTATTGAGATAGGAGGCTTACTCAGCTAATACTTGGGATCTTTAGTGTTTCATCCAAAGCAAGCTGTCTGCACCTTATGGAGGGAGGAGCTGCTACATGCAGAAGTGAAACTTCTGAAAATTCCCCTTGGCTTGGCAGCAGAGTGGCCAGGATGACAAGGTGTCACAGCCAGGACTGTCAACTGAAGGAATTTGGTTTACACAGTTCAGGCAAATAACACTTTGTCTTAGTATGTAGAAAAGGTGAGTGAATCTAGAATACAGCTTTGAATTTTGGAAGTCTCCATTTGATGTAATGTTACAAATTAGGAAACCATTTCTTTGACATAGTTTCTCAGTAGGGAATCTAACACAGCTGGGAGAGGAAAAGGGTTTAAGCCTTCAGTGGCAGGTCTTGTTGCAGGTAGGTAGTCTTGTGAATCTAAAAAGGTATTGTGACATTACAGCTTTTCGGCTAGGAATACCCCTCTCTTTTTCTTCCTTCCTCTCTGAATTAAGATAAATTTCACTTTTTCTCAGAGGTAGGAGAGCAAAGTAAGCTATAAAGCCATGACTTACCAAGGGTGTAGCAGTGTTGGTACATGCAAAGTAGGAACTACTTAAATGAAAATAGAATAGACCAGTGAAAATGTGACATTTTTAACAGGTACATTTGTTTGTAATTTCTAATACTTAGGTTAGATGTTTCTGAGACAATACTGGAGGTGCTTCCAGACAAAATAGAGTAAAACTCTCCTCACAGAAGGTCTTTGTTTTTTGCTAGTTGGTCTTGACAGTATCTTACTGGTTTTGAGGGCAGTATGGTGGCTAAAGGTTTTGGGGATTTTTTGAAATTAAATCTTTTTTTATATGGATTGAGTGCTTTAGAGTTCTAATATATTAGAAAAATCAGTTGGTTCAATGCTCACAAAAGAGCCTCAGAGTATTTCTTGACAAGTCCTTGTTGTGAAGAGTCATTACATTTTGAATATTTAATATTAAGGAATCTTTAAGTATTTCAATGTTTATTGTGATTTCTTATTAAATATCTCAATCTTTTTTTTTGTTTATAAATCCAGTGTAATTGTGCTATGGATTCAGATTCAGACTAAACTGAATGTGCTTCTCTTTGTGATATTCACATACTGTCTCCATCTGCAGCTAAAATTCCCATGCTGACACATAAAAGACCAGCTGTTCCTGAGCAGCAAGTTAGAACTTAAGCAGCTTCAAGATGAGAAGTGTATAGGTTGTCTGGCTTTTTTTGCATGGCATCCACTTCTCACCTCAGTGTGTGGAATGATGACTGTATAAGGCCTTGAACAGTAAAGGTGCATCTGTTGGAGTTTATCTCATGTTTCTGAAAGTAAATAAGGGATTCTTGGCTAGTAAACTTTCTGTCAAGTCTGCTATGCCTGGGAAAAAAAAAACAACACATGGGAGGTTTTCCTGTAACTTTGTTTGCTGATCTTAAACTGAAGAGGCCAAATTACCATCAAGCAAGAATGCCTAAATTTTTACTGTGATGACTGACTTTGTGTTTTTTTTTTCCCCCCCTCCAACAGGAACAGGAAATACAGTGGTGATAATGGTTGGCTATCCAAAAGGCATAGAGATATTGGAGCCAGTGAGAAGAGGGATTCCAGTAAAAATGACTATTGTTGTTGGCACACGACATGTGCAGGAATATATTAGTGGTCAATCAGTTGTGTTTGTAGCCATCGCCTTCATCACCATGATGATTATATCACTTGCTTGGCTCATATTTTACTATATACAACGTTTCCTGTATACAGGATCACAATTTGGAAACCAGGTAAATGGAGCTGATGATGCTTAAGAGTATTTATGTCCTTCTTGTGTCAGATCAGTTGCCTAACTTTGATTGTTTATTGATGCATTCTTGAAGATCTGTGCCTTCTTCCTATTTTGCTAACTGTGAAAGCTACTCAGTGGTAGTTAGTGAGGCTAATAAGCAGTATGCTAATTGGCATCACAAGTTTGACTAGTTATAATTATTAGGTGCTCCTATGAAGTAGTGAGAAATATATTTAGCCACTTGTCAATAACAGAGTAAGGGCAGCTTCTTGTGTGATTTGTCGCCTAACTGAACTTCCTTCCTTTTGACATTAAAAGTTATTTTCATTCTTCAGTAATTTTAATTCTGAAAGTATTAACTTCCCACACCAGACTTTTTTTTAACAGAAAGAGACCATGGATCTTGCTTTCCTTAATAAAACCCACAAGTTGTTCAGGGTAGAATTTTTGGTTCTAAAGGTTTGTGAAAACTACTTTTGATACCTGTAATTCAACAACTCCACTGTAGAGTTATTGAATTGCAGCAGACTAGAAGACATATGTGTGGTGAGATTCAGCTGTCTTGGGCTACCTGAAATGCTGAAAACAGTACTGAGAAGGTTAGGAGGAAATAACTTTGCTTATTTGCACTTTTCACACTCCTGTTCTTTGATAAAATAAAAAAATAAATCAGCTTTTTTTCCCCTGAGGGAAGTGCTTCATCATAGAATAATTTAGATTGGAAGGGACCTCTCGACCCCTGTGATCAAGAGAGCAACTTAAATGGAATTGTTGAGCACCAAAGTCCAGCTGAGTTTTGAAAATACCTTAGAATGGCACTTCCTTCTGCTTTTCAACTCCTGCAGTTAGGTTAGGTTTCTTACGTGGTCATCAGCAGCTCTACCATAGTTTTCCACTAATAGTGAAAAATAAAGTTGCACTTACTTATATTTGCAAGTGATTCTTGTTTTATCCTTAGTTCAGGAGAGAATCCAGTTTCAATCACTGCTTTGTATGTGGACTTCCCCTGCCTTCTGCTTAAAGATGTAGATTTGGGGAGGAAGGAATGGATTTTTGTTTGCCTTCAGGAGTCTGAGCTCTATTTAGAACTTACAGGACTCTTCTAGGAAGATACTTAATTTCTCTTTTCAATAACTCAGGATAACACACAAGACTTCTGTATTGGTTAAACTTGTGGTCTCCCTGAAACATTGGTTCCGTAGAGTCTTTTTTGCTGAGCTTTAAGTCTTAGAACTTACATTCTGAGAATACTTCCAAGAAAACAAAATTACTGAGAAGTATTTATAAGAAAAGGGATGTGTTTCTGTGCTGTAACAGCTGTTGGGTCAAGAAAGTTCCTTATTCCTGTTGCCTTTTTGGTAGTTCACACTAATGAAAGTTCACATGCTCTATGAAGCATCATATCACATCACATGCTTTAGTTTTAAGGGTGTTAAAAACACCCTTAAAAGGGTGATTATGGTGTTTCTCAGAAATACGTACCACAGACTCTTAATAGACTGTCACTGGCTTTGTCATCCAAATGCTTCTTAAATAAATGTAACTGTCTAGCATTAGAAGATTATGCCATTTTCTCAATTCTCTCTTCTAAATAGCCATTGGAAACAAAACTGATGCAAGGTTGGAAAATGTTATGAAGATATTAGTCAAGATGTATCATTAGAAGTCTTAAAAGAATTTTGGAGACAAAAAACCACTTTTCTAACCCAAGTGACTTTTCTTGGCTTATGGACGCCAGTATAAGTAAAACTTGGGAGTTAAGTATATTATCCTTTAAAGCAAGCTGCTGTATAGATGCTAAGTGAAGGCGAAGATGTGTATCTTAATATTTATTCTAACATCAATTTAACAATAAAACTTTGGAAGACCTCCCTGCTACTGAAGATGAAACAGGACCATGCAGAAAACTCTGCACTGCTCCAGAAGGTGGAATAGATTTCTACTGCTGGTTGTCTGTTCATTTCTGGGGAAACTTTCAGACTAATTATTTTTAACACAATAAACATTTAAAACCCACAATTTTCAACACTATGCATCTGTAACATTATATATGTCATTGTAATTATTATAGAGAAAAGCTGCTATTATATTTGTTTTGGTTTTTTTCCTTTATTTTTCTTTTTTATTCCTTTATGGTATTTCTTTAGTGAGGGTTGCTGCTAGACAGGTCAGCATCTGTTAATTGGGAGGGTTTAGTCTCTAAGTTTCTTGCAGTAGCTAGCACTTTGTCTTGGAATACAGTACTGCTTTCTTTTCTTGCTTCCCCTCTAAGCATAATTAGGAGTTACTGTACAGAAGTCCAGTATGGTGCATCATGTCTGTAAAGCCTTTCTTGTCATCTCCTTTGCATAATGTGTCCTTTCAGTGCAAAGCTTTGTCTGATGTACGAGACAATGTTTAACTGAGGGGAAGTATTAATAGCTACAAGCAGCCTTTTGACCTGGTGTCCAGCTGTAGGCTGTCTGGCAGGATTCCACCTTCTCTCAAGCTGGTGCAAAACGTATGGTCTGCTTGTTCACGGGCTTGCCTAACTGGAAGGTCTGGTTATAGGGGTGTTGTTTCAGCTCTGATTGCCTCTAGAGCCTACACGGGTTTCAGTTTTCCTGTGCGGAATGACCCTTAATGCCAGCAGTGAGGATGCAAGGCTGCGTGTGTCTGTGTGGTCTGCTCGCTTGGGTACTGCCTGGATTTGATGTAGGAGCAGTGTGCTCGCAGATAGCGCTTGCTGCTGGGCCCCGGGAGTGCAAAACCTGCAGTTCTTGAACATCTGCTGGCTGGAAATGTTTTGTAAACAAATTAATTAGCCAGAGATTATTTTATTTTTTAGATACGTTCAGAAGATTTAGTAATCCATATGGAAAGTATTTAAAAGCTTTGATATGTAATTCCTGAAACTGATGTCTGTACTAATACTTAAAATCTTCTTTCAAGGGACATAGGAAAGAAACCAAGAGAGCGATCAGCCAGCTTCAGCTGCATACTGTGAAACGTGGAGAAAAGGTAATTCACTGTGTCTCGTTATCGCTGTAAGTTTTTAAAAATGGTTGTAAAGTCTTCATAGAATTTAAACTAAAATTCTCACACATAATTGCAGTGTGACTTACGATTTTAGGACTTCTGTTTAAAAGGCAGAATTTAAAATTTAAGAGTCAAATTTGAACTGCTTACAAAATGTAAGGCTGTTTTGTTGCAAATAATCTGGTTATACAGAATGTATACAGGGCTGGTACTGTAAAGATGAGGAAACATTGTTATGTTTTTCAGCACTTGAAAACATCAACAAGTGGATTGCAAAATACTTCCTGGGACCTACTGATTGCACAGTTCTTAAAGCCGTTTTCTTAAAAGAACATTTATCTTTTTATTGATCAGAAGGCCTTGAAAATATAAAAATATTTGAAAAATAAAACATTTGTTTCATCTTGTGACATACAATACATTAAGGAGCTGTATGGACTTATCTTGAAGCATAAATTTTTTGAAGTACCTTTCTTATGTTATGAAATCTATTCTGAAAATTAAAAGCAGCTTTCAGAAAGTTGGCTTTGACAGCATACAACCTAAACTGAACTGTATTAGAATAAGTAATGTAGGAAAAGCCAAAGTTTTGAAAGAAAGTATTTTAGTTGGAGTTTCAGACAGCACTGATCCTAGATGCAAAGTTAGCTTCTGGCTTGATTTCTGTTACTACATAGATGCTTTTTCCCCCAGCCCTTATCTTACTAGATTAGTTTTTACTGAAGGACTGATTTGCTCAGAGATGAAAAACAAGGATTAGGTTGTTTTTAAATCTATGAATAAAATTGAAGTGAGAAAGGACATTTATGTGGAAAAACTTTAAAAGCTGAGGTTCAATAGAAGCTGTTCAGCTAAGATCATGTGCTACAGAGAATGTCCTTCATTTACTAAATCAGTTTTGAAACTTAAAAGTGTCTTTGAACTTATTTACCTTTTTCCTTTTATCCATTCAGCATGTTTAAGTAGTGTTTTACGAGCATTTCTTTTAATTAGATTACTTTTTGATGGAATTTAGTATGTATTTCAAGCTGTGAACAGACGGATATTCATACTTCTGTTCATACAATGGTGACATGAGAGATCAAAAAGGTGGAATTGAACCAAAATGTGGAAAGCAGTATCAAAGCATAATATCAGCATGGGAAGAAAAGGATGTAAAAAGGTCAGGATGAAACCTATGGTGAAAATCACACAGAATATGTTAACAGCTTTTAAACGGATGTTTAGTAAACCTCTATAAACAATTTCTGTTTTGTGATTTTTGCAGTGGACCGGGGAGTTCCTTCCCATAGATAGATAGACAGACCCTTGACTAAAGTAAAAAAAATGGAGGATTTTAAGTCGTTATACAATATGCTGGTTGTACCTATGAATACCAAGCTAGATAGGCACAGTAGAATGAGATAAGGTTAAAATCTCTCTATTAAAATAGTTTTTCTGCTTAGTAAGTGATGTCTTCTAAATTGATTTGAATCAGCCTGCTATCAGCAAATTTATGTAACTTACTGATGCAGAGGTATTTTCATGAACTAATGTAAATTTGTCTGGAAATACAGTCCTGTCTACTCTGTAAATATACATTTTTTTTTTTTCTTCTTGAAATATTTCCTTTCAGCCACTTAAAGGGAGTTTATTTCTTTGTTGTGACACAGGACATCTTTCATTATCCCTTCATTTGAGGTTGAGGTATTTAACTAAAAATAGGTCAATATATTAAAAGTGTATTTGCTATCATGTACATTTTTCCAGAGAAGCTTATGGGATTATTGTAAAATGGACACTCATTTGAGTATTTGCTACATATGGTGTGCTTGGATTTTGCCTCTTGTACAGAATGAAAACTAACTTGTTACAGAATAAGTACTTGTCTTAACTTTTCTTATGTAAGAAAACAAACACCAGTCTTAATGTGATTTACTGGGGAATTTAAGGCATTAATTATGGAAATTGATAGCATGCGAAGGAGGGAAATACTTGCGTTGAACTTGAAAGCTTGCTTGCAGAATTAATTCATTTGAGAGTTTGTGATAATGAAATTGAAGTGCTTCAGTAAGTACTAAACAAAAAATACCAATTTTTATGGGGATGAAAAGAAAGAAGTTTACCTGCTGTCTGTTCTTTTAATACATAGGTTTTATACAGCCCAATTAACATTGGATTATTTCTCTTGCATTTGGAGGTATCCATCATATTTGTACTGCAACTATAAGCATAGCATCAAAAAGATAGTAAGACCTATTAGGAAAGGTATTTAACCTTTAGAAAGAAAGAGAGGTGGGGAAACACTGCATTTTGATGTTCTGTCTAGTGTGAGCTTGGAGAAGAGTTTTAAACCATCCCAAATTGTGTACTTCAGTGTGAAGCTATAAAGGAATATTGGCTAGGATGTGGTAGAAAGAAGTGGAGAAGAGGTTTGGAGTATTCTACTCTTCCTGCTTAAGCACTTTGAAGTCTTTGGGATGGTTAGTTCAGAATTAGATTGTGCACTTTGACTTGTGCTGACCTCTTAAAATTATTTCATTTGATAGTTACTTTAAACTGAAATGTCCCTGTGCTCCCATGATCAAAACCAATATTTGAGATGTAACAAATTACTTAAGGTACCATGTATAGCTATGTAAATGAGAAAATCTAGTTTGGGCTGCTTTTAGTATTTGGTAACACTTGATCAAATCACCTCTTGATAGGATCTTGAATTAAATGAGGGAGATATTTTTATTTGCCACACCATTTAATACATTTTGCATTCTGTGAAGCTATTCTGTTTTGTAATGAAATATAGATGTAATACACTTAAACGTGTTATCATATTTAGGGTTTAGATGTTGATGTGGAAAATTGTGCTGTGTGCATTGAGAACTACAAACTGAAAGACACTGTCCGAATTCTGCCATGCAAGTAAGTTGCAATATTCTTTATTCGTTAATATGTTTTTCTGAAGAAATGGGATGAGTTTTCTTTTAACTCTCCAAACCTCTGGTGGCAGAGATGAAGCTGCCATTTGTGTGGCCTGTTAGATGTTGAAGGACACTGAGAGACCATGTAGCACTTCATACCTAGGCAGGGACAGGGGAGCAACTGGGAGAACTGCAGGAGTGAAATAGAGCTTGCTTAAATTAGAGCTGTACACTGTTGAACTGGTAACTGGTGTGTTTGTGGTTAGTAACATCTCTTACATCAGCAAACATGAAAGAAAAGGCTTCCAGAACTATGTCTGTACTAGTAAATTGAGCAGCACCTAATTGTCAAGATTATAAAGGACAGGTTTGTTTTCAAGGTGATAACTTGCTGTTTGAAGAAGTAATGTGTGGTTTTTCATGCTAAGTTCTAAAGGCCTTTTCTTTTCTTTAGGCACATCTTCCACAGAACATGCATTGATCCTTGGCTTTTGGACCACCGAACTTGTCCAATGTGTAAACTAGATGTTATCAAAGCTTTGGGATACTGGGTATGTTGCACACTTACTTTAATCTTCAAGGTAGAAGTACAGTGTAGGAGGCAAGATTCCATGTAACTGTTCAGGGCGAGAACGGTGGTAACTTGACAAGGCTCAAGAAGCTGAGCAAAGATGCAAGAGTAATTGAGTGAGAACGAGAAAAATAAGGGAATTTTATGGGTAAGAGCTTAAATAGTGTGTTGAGCATCTTATGAATCTTCTGTGATAATCAATTTTTTTCTGTCTCCAGCTGGTGATAGTAAGGATGTTGAAGCAGAGGTGAAATGGTTTGTCCAAGCTGCAAAATTATAACTGAATTCAATAAATCTAGTGCATATATTTGATGTAGTTTAGAACTGCAATTCAAAGGAAAAAATTATAGGTTTTCTACATAGTGTTTGTGTACTTCCACATATGCCCCATGTTTTACCCCTATAAATGAGCTGGTACTTAAAACCTTCCTAAAGACATTCACCAGAAATTGGTTAAGTAGAGAAAATGATGTGCTCTCATTTCTTTCTGACAGCACCAGAAAAGAGAGATGAAGACACATGCGGTAGGTTACTCAGTCACTGTTGATAAATAGTCTTGAGTTGCACTAAAATGCCATAGACGTGAACGTACCTCTCTAATCTCCTACTGATCTACAGAGATCTTTAAAAAGGAGGGGTGTTCTTTGGTTTCAGGGACTTTCCTTTCATAGAATAGGTCTGTGTTTCGACTACCTTTACTCTTACTTCATTGCAGAGGCTTAGCAAATCTATGGAAGAGTTTTATGAATTACTGTTTTGGTTTGTCAAAGGTGACAGTACTCTTGCTATGTAATATGTATATACCAGTTTTTGGTGCTTCAGTGTGTTAAGTCAGACTTTACCCAAGAGTTGAAATCTCTTTGTCATGGGAAATAGCTATTGCTACTTTAATATTGTTATATTAGCAGCTTGTTTTTTGCTCATTTTCAGTTCTTGAAGTTGATATATCTTGTGTTACATGCAGAAGGACTTAACGCTTTTGAATACAGGCTGAAAACTGAAATACTAGTACCTTCAGAGTAGTTATATTCCCTGAATTCATACTGTTCCAATGGTTACTGATACCAATCCCAACCAGGAGGAGTAATACCTCCTCTGCCTGTTGGCCAAAACGACTTTTGGAAACAGGTTGAATGGGATTATATTAAATAGAGAAGCCCAATTTTTTTTTTTTTTTTTTTTTTTTTTAATGAAATGCAGGAAATGTGTCCTGCTTAGACATCAATCATTAAAGTCTCACTGAATCTAATAATGTGGGAAATCAGTCATGACTTTTTTCTTAGCTTAGTTTTCAGCCTGATCCAGGTTGCCCAATCTAGTCTGTAGAGTAATTACCTGAATTTTTTTACTGATGTGAAGAAAAAAAGTGTGAAAAGCAAGGCAGCTTCTCTCAGCAGTGCACTCACTGAGTGACATACCTGCAGAGAATAATGTGCAACCTGATTATAGAAATATGCTAAACCTTCTTCAAAGAGGTTCAAGGTTCAGTTCAGTTTTACAGACCACAAGTGCTCCAGATGCCTCAAAATTTTTAAAGGCTCAAAGTAAATAGAAGGTGCTAAGTCCTATTACCTGGCTTTTGTAAAGGACAGACATCAGTGGTCTCGTTCTTCATTATACTGTTTCTTAAGAGTGAAAGAACTGCAGTTCAGCATGTCTGATTGATTTTGTAGAGCATTGCTGAATTTTGTAGTTTCAATGCTTATTTAGCTGTCTAAGTTTTGGAAAATCATTAACGTCCCCCACCCACATGCATAAAGATTAGTATCATATGTGTCTTTTGTTAAATTGTAGCAGTTCTATAGCTTATTAAAATTCAGTACATTTTAAAATGTGCTGATTTGATGCTTAAGAAAGAATCAACCTTGAATTTCTTAAATCTTAAGATGATCCTTTGTGGGTTGTTTGAGGAAGGGAAAAATACTTGTTAGGAAGCCCACAGAATATACTGCAATATACTTGCTTATGTATAAATAATAGCAGTATAGCTATGACAGTAAAGGTAGTCTGTTTAATTTTAGGAACAGAACTGTATGTGTAGGACTTTGAATTAAGTTTCAAAATGGATCAGAAATAGCCATGTTATGCAACAGGTGAAATAAATCCCTTTTCCTGTGCTGCAGATGTTTTGTTCCTGCAAAGTGACAAGCCAGCTTATTTGCATGTTTGGAATAGACTTGAAGTTAGGCTGGAAGTAGAGGAAAAGAGAAATTTGTTCTGACGTCAAATGTTTGCTCACCCTAGTAAAAAGTTTAAGCTTGCCCAAATACTATCATGAAAAAGAGAGGTTTCTGCAAACTCAAAGGATCAGTAGATTTCCTCAGTGGAGACTGTATGTGCTGAGCCTACTCCTAAACCAGCCTGCAGCGATACTGTTGCTACAGTGCTGAAATACTCCATACAAAAGGCTGACTGGGTGGACTTCTACTGCTGCTCTTGGCTTTGAGGTGGCTTTGGAAAAACGGCTTTTCTTTGGGTTGGCTTTGTTTCTTTGTAGTCAGACAGTAACATTGGAAATGTACAATGTTCAACACTGTTTCCGGGAGCGCACAGATAATAGCTGAAAAATGGTCTTTTTGTCCAATGTGAGGTTACAAAGTGGTAACATGGAGGAATGTTGATGCCTGATGGGAGAGGCAAGTGTCAGTTAAATGTGTTTAATTTTGAAGGGGGACCCTGAAGATGTACTTGAAGTTCCAATACCTGAATCCATAAGTGGTAGCGTTTCAGTTGGAAGTCTGAGTATTGCTTTGCAAGATGAAGACAGAAATGAAGTAAGCGAGTTGTCAGCTTCCTCCACTAATGAATCTGTATTGCAGTGTACCAGTTTAAAAGAGGATGCAGGTGAAACCACAGCATTGCTTGGTGAGTAATTTCGTTTATCATGGGACAACCCTGAACACCATACATTGCATTAGAAGAAGCCCTCCTCTAACTGGTTTGTAGTGTTAGTATTGCAATGCAGAGCAGGCTGAGTGGTGTCACTACCGGTGTTCAAAAAATACAAGCAGGTAGATTTTCATAGAACTCTATTGAGCTGGGGAAAACTGGACTTGGGGGGGGGAGGGGGGTGGG
>JAWWEU010000001.1:89138841-89156560 GCA_035583155.1 Acropternis orthonyx | reverse complement strand
CTCACCTAAAAAATCCACTGTGCAGGCTGGAAGGGCACAGCCACGTGGGGAGAGCCCTTCCCCAGATCTTCATTCACGAAGTCTGGCCATTATATTATTATCCAGCTCCTAGGTCTTATACAGTGAAAAAACGGCAAAACAAGGAAGTTACTTACCTTGATATATGTTGACTTTAGTCATACACAAACAGTTTTGGACACAAAGGCAGTGAGGTGGATTAATACTTGAATTTGCTGTGAAATGCTAAGTATAATTTATATTATCTCTGGAATTACAGCCTGACTCTCCGGACATACATACAACATACAAAGTTTAACCATAGTCAGAAACAGCATAAGGCCTAACACATTTCACAAACTCAAACGCGTGTATCAGAAAAATCCTTATTTATTGTTTAAATGCATAAAATGCTATTTATAATGTATTACATAATTAATCCTGGGCTTTATTTTAAAATATACAATTAATTGGTATAGAACACTGGCAGGAGAGGGGTTTTTTGCCGGTGACAGTCACTTTATTTTGACGTTTTCGTTTCTGATGGATTTTCCCCCGTGTCTAGTGTCTTCAGCAATCTGAAGAGGCCAGCTGCTTCTCGTATGCGACTGAACTCAATACAGAATGCTTGCACTTCTATAAACAAGTCCTGTACATTAATAATTTTGTTTCTGATTAAAGACTGAAGAAAGACACAAACAAGACGTACCAAGCGGTTCTGAAACAGAAGAGATATTGTTTCATAATCCAAATAAGTGTTTGTGATCAAGTCAGTTAAAGGACTCTTGGCCCTCAGCAGTGCAAGGGAGGCATTTCAGGAGGAGTTTAACTTCAACAGTTATCTTGTACTTCAGCTTTGTGGGTGCTGCCCCTACTTTTCCATTTCTCATACTACTATATTTTAACAATCGACCCCTCTGCTTTATAGTTCTGTACCTCTACCCAGCTTTCTCAAGATCAATCCCATGTACAAATGGAGCACCAGACTTACCTATGCACTGTACTTAATTTATTATGTAATCTCTGAATAAAAGCAGAGAGAAGGGATCATAGATTAAGATCATGTCCTCATTCAAGTCTTGCTTAGACTTACTTTCTACAATAACAAATCATAAAGAAAAATGAACAAGCTTCACATCTCAAAATTCCCATCACCACATGATCAAGGCACTCCAAATGGGAAGAGACAGCAACAACTGATTCCAAACTTCCTTCATGGAAAGTGCTCTGTTGCTAGATTAGCAAATGACCCTCTTGCTCTATCTTAAAAGGAAAGACAGTTCCAGGGACACCTAATCCAAGAACATGCCTCAGAGCTCATGGCTCATTTCCTGCCTAATCCAGTGAAAAGAGGGGAGCTTGGAAGTGTTCTTCCTTCTTAAGAGCTGCTTTTAGGTAACACTTTGAAGAGCACACTGGGAGTTGGAAAGTGGAGGTCTAGAAACTGGCACCTACAATTTGTCATACATAGATCCAGTCACTACCATCTGCTTTACAGAGCACATTCTTCCCAAGGACAAAAGCAGATCTTTATCATTAAAGTGGTCTCATATTGTGAGAGAGTTAAACCCAAACCTTTCTCTAAAAGCAACTATATATGTGAACAATGTTTATCAGACAGAACTGAGGGACTTGATAAGATTAAGTGTCCAAAGCACTTCAGATTATTCGGCACTAAAAATAAGCTATCAGCTATTTTTTCAGGAACTGAGCTTACTACTGAAAAATCTGCTACCTGTAACAATTCAGAAACTGAACAACTGATTTCCTTCACTGCAATCAAAAGGCATCACATGCTTTTTCTGCAACATAAGATAGTTACAAGAGTAACTTTAATGATTGAGGAACATGAAACTCAGAACAAAAGAACAAATGCAAGATACTGGCTGACTCCCAGTCTCTGAAAATCATTTCCAATAGCAGTTTTGTCCCATGCTTTCAAACAAAACAACTTGCATCTGTGAGGCACCACACATATTAAAAAATGTTACCTCTTACAAGCTCTGCATGCTACTTAGTGATCAGTATGTGTTCCTTGTCCCTTTATTCTTTTGTCCCCTGTGTGCCTGAAGCACAGCTGCTATTTGCTTTTTTTGAGCACAAGCCCCTTTGAGCACAGTGGCCCACTCTGGGTGTATTCTGAGCTGCAGCCCAGGTCTGCTGCTGTTTTCCTGTTCAACTACCAAATATAACAGACACAGCTGCTATTCAGCAGGTCACAGGTCAAGTCACTCCTGTATCTGGCAGAATCCCAAAGGAGAGAAGCATCAGAAGCCACCAAAAGATAACAAATGGTTAGTCATCAACTGGAAGGGTGCTGAGAACACGACAGAAGGGGGGTTGCTGCTGTCTCAAAGCCCACTGCAACCTGACCCTGTGTACTGGGCACAATTTTTGTCTCTGTAGCTTAAGGACATAGTAGAGCTGGATAAGGCACTAGAGGACACCAAAAAGAGCTTAAAAGGAAAGAAACAGCTGCCCTGTTGCAAGAGAATAAGGTTACAGTCCTTCAGTATTGAGAGGAAGAAGTTGAGGCAGGACTTGGTCAAGATTCACAAAGCCTTGGGTAAACTGAAAATGGAACTGTTTTTCACCAATGATGGACCCAAGAAAACAAGTTCTACTGGGCACTTGGTGAAACCAACAGATAGATTTAGGAGAGATGAAACTACCTCACACAGCATGCAAACAAACCCTCCCCAGGTTTCCCCTGACCCTCCCCAGTCAGGGATCCTTAAAGTGGCTACAACTTGCATGTTGGTACTGAGAAAGTATGACAGGCTTGGGAGGCAGAGTATGGTGTTAGGAAGACAAAAGACTGCAAGCTGTTCTAGGTCATGATTGAAGAGTGGGACTTCCATGTGAGTTTTGTAACATCACCTCAGAGGTCTGGAAGTGTTAGGCACACTTGTATAGAAAAGAAACTTGAAGCTTACAGCTAAGCAGAAGGCAAACTAACACTGGGAGTGAAAAAAAAGCTCAGTGACAGATAAACCTTTTGTACGTAAGAACCTGAGTCACATAAAAGTGCAGTTTTGCCAGGAAGAAGCATATGATGTCTACAAAAAACCAGGAAATAGTAATTACCTGCGAAGACTTTTTAAAAAGTGAAGAACCATCTGCTAAACACTATAAATAATTGCAGTGTGTTGGGGGCGGGGGGGAAGTGCCTTTGAAATAAAGAAGCAGTTAGACAGAATAACTTAATGCTTTATCAGCCTTATAAAATCACAGCCCATATTACACAGAGCAATATATGGGACACTTTTTCCAAACCAATTTATTCAAGTACTCACCTGCATATACTTGTCTTTAATCTGTTCACAGGTGGAGATACAATTGGAGATATAAAGGTGAATAAATTCAGGTGGGAGATCAACTGCAGTAGTAAGCCTGTTAAAATAAAAAATATCCAGTGGTTTATGAAACCATAATTTTAGTGATTCTGTTGCAACTTAAGAGTTAGACTTGTGATATTAGTTTATTCCCAGATCTGTCATACAGAGCTGATTTTTGACAGCTTCCACAGACATTTCTATTTATTTATATCTCCTCATTAAGAGTCCACAACTTTTTATTTTAACTCTGACATGGTACAGAAGCTGAGTTAGATTGGGTTTCTATTATATCTGACACAAACATTACACAAATGAGTCAGTGAGACCAGTTTCCAATTTACAACAAAGCTCTCCAGCTGTCCGAGCACCAAGACTCTTCTGCAAAAAGCCCTGCAATACCATTTTGCCTATTCATATTTGAATTTCATGTTCTGATTCTAAATGCTGAAATCCTTCCATAAATACACAGCTGGAATTACTTCTTCATTACTGCAAAAGATAAGTTTCCTTAGTTCCTTCAGCTGTAAGTTTTAGTTCCAGTATCTGGAGCAATATGAATCTCTACAGTTCAAATAAAGAGACTGTGAGTAGAAGTGTTTCTTTCCACAAATGATATTTAAGGTGCAATTTGACCCTGCTGCAAAGAGACTGCTGAAGAAGGCTGATTTGGTAGTTCACGTTCAGTAATTGCCAAGAAATGGAAGAAAGTAAGAGAGACGTACTTCTGTAGTTTGTGGGGATTAGCTGTCTGAGAAGTTTCCTATTTAGGGGGCTAGCATTCTGTTAAGAAAATGGGTTGTATCTACACACAGTAGTTATTCTCACTGAAAACAGGGCATGAACCTACAGCAGGGCTGCTATTTACAATAACACCTTTTGTTCACTTAAACTGCATCAAGAATGCAAGTTGTGATTAAGCAGATTAGCTGTGTGGAATTAACTGTTTGTGGAGGATTCTTGCAATAGCTGCCCTTTGTCCCACTGCAGTCTCCTATCTCCCAAACAGGCATGCCTCAAGAAGGATTAAAATGAATTTTTCCAGATGTCCTAATAAAACACAATGGCTCCCTCAATTGGAAGAAAAGACAGAAGGTAGAGATGAGGCTAACTTTTAGTTATGAGAAAAGAACATGAATTCTTGTGACCCATTAGAGGAGGTGACAGTCACTACAGCTCAAAACCAAACGCTTTCAGTAACTGGTCATTTTGCAAGTCAGTAACTAAACCTGCAGCTTCCTGAGACATAGGACATGTGTGTACTAGTGAAATTTATATATTAATATTTATGTATTAATCAGAACCTGAAGCCTGAAGAAAACAGACATATAGATTGCAGTAACAGACTTTCTTAAGTGACCCCATTTTAAATTCTGGTTTGAGCTCAATGTAACAAACAGTTTGACAAAATAATCTTCTAGTAGTTATCAACTCCAGCTGAAGTTATGCACAAAAGGATATGTATTTCTCTATTCTTTTCAAAGGAGAAACACTTTTATAATATTAGAGAGTAATACAGTGTTTTCTAAAGAAAATAAGCCTTTTCCTACACTGTAACCTGACTAGCTATTTCTTCTGTTCCTGTTACTTTTGGTAGTGTTTGGAATGCATCTACATACAGCCCTGTGGCCAGCCTCACAATCACTTAGTAACTGTTCACTTATTTGTTTTACATACTTAATGAAACCTTGTTAGATTTGAGATCCTACTCACCGATTTACAACTTCCATTGAATGTAAGGACATGTCCATGTTGACCAAGACAGAAAAATACTCTGTTATTTGACTAGACTGCATTAGTTTCAGCAACATTTCTATAGCTACTAAAGGATTGTTTTCAACAAGGTCTGGCAATTTGGCAGGAGTGAGACCAATATGGTAAACAAGCTTGGGGTCCTTTTCCAGTTCTCCAAGGAGCTGCAAAGGAAAAAAAAAACAAACAACCAAAAACTCTCAGTTTGTCTGTCCTCAACTATTCATGTTACTTTTTGAAGAAACTGCAATAATACATCTAAGACACAAGAGAATGATAACCCTTAAGATTTAGGCTTCTCTATTGAAAAACACTGGAAGTCTGCTTTAAAATTTCCATGTACAGGCAACTGTGCCCATAAAACCTTTAATAAGGCATGTAGTAGTCTTTCATCAGGGGCTGGCAAAGAAGGGAGGGAAAAAAAAGCACATGAAAAGTTTCAGCTTTCTTTATTTTCCTGTCCAGCAGAAAGAAGTCTGAATTTCAAGTTCACTGCTGTCAGAAAGAGTTCTGCAAATAAGGGTTATTTTATAGTATTGGGATAATGATTATGAAAAAAAGCCCACTGAAATCAGGGGTAGTACTATGAAATTGAGAAAAAATAAGTAATTTGGTGTTGGTATTTCTGAAATAATTATTTATCAAAAGCTTTCACAGAAGCATGAACAACTTAGTTATATTAAGATTTTTTCCATGCAGAAAAGTATCGGTACCACTTATTGATCAACTGTAACTACATCCAGTCACTGATATGAAGTTTAAGGACTTCTGCCTTAATAACACAAACCCAAGTCAAAATTCTTGGGTTTTTACAATTTGAAGTACTTGGAGTTTCCTGAATCCAAACACAGATCAATAAAAGTGCTCAAAGTCTTCTAAAATGCCTGAGTTAGACAGCTTGTTAAGAGAATAATAGAATAATTTTAGATACGAAAGTGCATCTTACTTACTTGTGTTTGCTGTGGGGAAGTTAAAGGACTTTTAAAAGCTTTTGCCATGATTCTTTTTATCTCCACTCCAGTACTGTTCTTAACACACATTGATTTATCCCACTGAATTGTGTGATCTGGCTCAATTGGATTTAACCATGCCAATTCATCCTCACATATATGGAGTGGAGGTGGTGGTCGAATAAACTCTGGTCGAAAGTGACCTAAAATCACAACAATGTGAAATGTTTTCTTAAGCTTTGGGTATTCAGTTTTAAATTAGTACAAAAAGAAGACCCCCAAAGCCCCTGTTTCTTTAAGCCATTATAACACTGAGGACAGCATTACAATTGTTTTTGCCTCCCCGAAAAACATTTATTTCTGATTTTTAGTGATACTGTTACATCAGTCTGTTTTTCCTCTTGATTCAGATCACAAAGTTACCAATCCTACGGTCTTTTTCCCTTCCACAGTAACTGCTTCCCTGGGAGGTGTCACCAGCCAATGCACATCTTAGTGCAGCGTCTAAGATGTGTTAGCCAACAGGTGACACGGGGAAGAGCTTGAAGACAGACTCGAGATTTTTCGAAGTTTGAAAATGTGAACACTACAGAATCTGATCTAGAGACAGTCTGACAGTGCAGTTCTGCACTGTTTCAGTCATCTTAATTCCCATTTCGTACTTCTGAAGTCCATTCTATTTTACCTGAAGTATAATAACACATCATGCCATGTTACAGTATCAAAGATGTGAAAACACACATACTTTCTATAGGAGGTTTTGGTCCACTCACTAAGGCTTCTGTGATCTGGGAAGCAACAGAGCTGTCAAAACCAGAGTTGGAAGAATCTGGGTCAGGATCGCTGAGAATGCTGGGGAAGCTGGCCTTGCTCTGTGTTGGCAACTCGGACTGGCGTTCTGAAAGAAGAATATTAAAGCATAAAATTGAAACAGCGGTGCTTTGAATACTAAAAGAAGTGAGAAACAAGCAGCTTTAAAAAAAGAACTAGCTTTTAAAAAAAAAACAGGTAACACCAACATGAAATTTAGTGCAGTGTCAGACAGTTGGTAAGGAGAGTGCTAGCTGACAAGGTAAGGGACTAAGGTATGCACAAAGGATAAAAAAGAAATAGACATTAATCTTAAATGTAGTCTTGTCTTTAGAAAAGCTAAGTAACTTCTGTAATCTGCATCTCAAAGCATGTTAGTAGGTTTCCATGCTACTCCTGAAAGAGTTCACATGGTGTATCTAGTTCTATAACCACTCCTCAGAGCAGGAACATGAGAAATCTACATGGATCTATCTACAGAAGACAATGATCATACTAGTCCTGAAGTCAGCAATTCAAATTTACCCAACACATTTCTGTGGCATTACCTGACTTACATGTGCACTCACTGTCAAGCCACGGTCAGTGCTCTTGTGGAAAACAGTGGAGTTTTAACTGCTATGTGATGCTTCAGACACTGTCATTAAAGCAAACCTGAAAGGAGCTGAAAGTGTCCCTTTAAAGGCCAAACTACAGAATGTAAGTTACATAAAAATAACACAAAGGTTAGTATATACAGTCAAAACCTTGAAGAAATTGGCCAAAAGGAAAATATGGGGCTCAATACTTCCCATGTCAGATTTTTGCATGCTCTTCTGTCACAATTTATCACCCTTCTGTGTCTGAAGACTTGGTAGCTGCTCTTCTATGTTCTCTGTACTATTTTTAGAGATCATGTTTTCCATTGCTTTGGCAAAAAAACACCAAAGGACAAAAACCAGAAAAAACCCCACTACAGAAACACCCCTGACACTCCTCACCCCATTAACAGAGATCACTAGGCAGAAGATTAAGCCTTAAGCAATCTGAAGTCCAAAATTGTTGGTACCACACAAGAAATCCCTTGAAAAATTTCCACATGAAATTAAACACCACTCCTTTTCCTGGCTAATTGAGTGTAGTGCTGTCATATTTTGGGTACCCTAACACTTCTAATGCTCTTTTTTGTGCAACCATGCTGACCCTTTCCAGCTTCCCATGCACATGAACTATTTAATATAACTCCAAACAAATCTGCGAGAAACACCAAAACTGTGAGTGACAAAAGGATCATCAAAACAAAGTACCACCCAGTGGTAATTTATTTTTTGGCTTTCTGTCCTACTTTACCCAACTATTTCAGATAATGCAAACATTTACATTTATGCTCACCGAAGCAGCACAACAGGGTATGTTTTTCTATTAAAGGCAACAACTACCATTATTTTCAGTTATTTAAAAAAAACATTTTAAAAGCAAAGTCCAAATGAGCTGGTTTATAAAACATGTCTTCTACTTAATAAACTGTTTCAAACTTTGTCTTATGAGTACTTTCATTTAACCACTGAACAGAAGGGTTGATTGAGCAAATGAAGTACAGCAGTGGGAGGGGAAGCATTGGGCATTTTTTTCTATCTTTTCATTTATAGTCTAGAACTTAAATCCATTAGTTAGGAAGTCACTGATTTGTTTGTAACCTCATAATCTGAAATTATTACTGATGCTTAATTAGAAATATTTCAATTCACTGATTTCAGAAGTCTGCCTGAGCCCTTAGTTATTTGCATTGAAGCTCAGAAGTTCACTCTCACTGTTCCAAGAATTAGGGCCAAATCAATAGCTTCAGGTAAGCAGAAGTACGAATTAGACCAAGCTATTTAACAGAAAATAGTAACAGCACCTTGAACTAAGACATTTAAATTTTAAAAATTGAAACTGAAAACAAACCCATAGATTCCTTTATGGAGCCTTACCTTTTTAATTTTTACAGATAAAAATAAACTTCTTTTGATTTCTAAAGAAAGCTCTACAATGTATTAAAAACAAGTCAATTGCTCCCAGATCAAATAAGGGTTAGCAGACAAACACTTAGGAGCACTCTGCCAGAAAACCCATCCCTGCAGCTAGGAAAAAAAGACATTTTTGATAGAGTAATACAACAGAGCAACAAAAAGAAGTTATAGGGTAATACCAAAGCTTGAATTAGCTCTCTGGATATCAAACAGAGAGGAGAACAGAGCAAGTTTCAATACTCATTCTCAAGATGCTCTATTCCAGCATTCTACTGGGGTTTTTTTGAGGGGGTGGGGCAAACACTAAAAACAAAAAAGAAAAGTCAAAAATAGAAAAGCTACCATACAGCTGCAAGTGAATTGTCACAGTGAGTTCAAGTTCAGAAGACAAGCCAAGTAATTTTTCTCCCCTTTACAATAAGAAGGATTGGGAAAGATAAACTGATTGAAAAAATTTAATGCTTTAAATTATTTCAGTTGGTTTTGGAGGTAGATGCTAAAGCAAGTCAAAATCATCCTGCTCTAAATAGCTCTCCGTTCATCTCAGGGACCAACAGGCTACCAAGTCTTACAGCTGTTACATTCTGGAAAACCTGGGGGGAAAGTTTAAACACAACACCACAAATATTGCATCTAAGTGCCATCATCCTGCACCAACTTCATCCTGCATATATACTGAACACTTGTGGAAAAAAATCACAGACTTTCCAAAACAAGTGAAAGATTTACCTTCTAAGAAAGTGATTAGAAAGCAGTTATTCTAGGCAGCTACAGCAAGAAGCCTGAGTAAGACAGCATAAAGCTTTTCTAGATGCAGCTGGTTTTGTTACATAACCCTGCTACAGCTCACGAGCAACTAGTTGTGCATGTTTGCTGGATTATTTAACAAAGATACATGCACATGTTTAGGGCTTACTTTTGCAAAGCACCATTAATGACTTTGTACTGTACTTTCAGCCATCATTGACTTCTATTTTAAAAAAGGACTAAAATGTGGCCTAGAGTACCCACTCATTTTGAGGTTGCCCAGAAAAGTTGTGGATGCCCCATCCCTGAAAGTGTCCAAGGCCAGCCTGGACAGGGCTCTGAGCAACCTTGGTGTAGTGGAAGATGTCCCTAACCATGGCAGGGAGGTTGGAACTAGATGATCTTTAAGATCCTTTTCAACCCAAACTCCTCTGATTCTATGATTAGATTTTTAATGAGAACAAACTCTTCAGAAGGCAAACACAGTACCAAGGGCAAAACAAATAAAAACAAAGTAAAAAAACCTCCAAGCTTCTTAAGGCATCACATATGTCTTACACTAAAAATCAAAAGTTACCTCAAGTTTCACAAAATCTGAGTTTGCTAAAGTATTCTAAAAAATACAGACAGGATGAACAGAGTAAGAACCAGAAGGGTTCTGTTCTTGCTCATGATGGTATGTTAGGGTGTTCAATTAGCATTTTCAAAAGAACCCAGCCTGGAAATAGCAGCTAAGGAGGACACCAGAGAACATTTGTATACTGTGAACAAGGGGCAGTGTACCACAGCATTACAAGTCAGTGTCAGAGTCTACAGAAATGACAATACGGAGATACAGCTGCAGGAGAGAGAAAGTGTAAATAGCGCCCAACATCAGAGCAATAAATCACATTGTACAGATGTAGAAGTGGGATGGTCAGTTTTCAAGCAGGCAAGTGTATTTGCACATACTTAGGGGAAAAAAAACCACTATTTTTTTGTGTTCAAACTGGCTCCTTGTTCCCAATAGTATTTTATATTTCAGATTAGCTCCAGATGTGACTCATCAGTCAATGTGACCTGAACAATCACATTCCTTCTCCTGTCAAAGGATAAGCATCATATTGCTTTTCTTTTCAATCTAGTAAAAGTAGACAACTTTCCCACTCTTGAGCTAATGCTGCAAGACCTAACTTTACAATAAACTGACGATATAATTGCAATAATTTTAATAGTCAATTTACCAGGTCCAGCTGAAGTACCAGTACAAGACAGTAAAGTGACAGTTATGCTTTTTCTCTCACACTAGAAATACTGCAAAGGGTGAAAAGGGATAAAAATACAGGAAAAACACCCACAAAATAAACTAAAAAACAAACAAAAACTCCACCATTAAAAAAACCTACAAAGCTTTAGACTGAAATCTTCCTATACTTGCAAAACACTCTCATGTTTAAGGCAGTGACATACATGCTTATAAAGCTACCTGTTAAGAAGCACAAACAAGTTAAGATGTAATATCTGCTTGAGATTTCTCCACATGCTGGAAGAAGGGCTTGAAGACCCTAAAGCACAGTTCAAACTTTTCCACATTTAGGACAGATGAGAGTGTTTGTCAGGTAACTCACAGCCATATTACAATTAAGTTTTCATTCATAAGAGAACCACAGTCACAAACCTCCCTTACCTGCTAATGCCAGCTGAAGCCCACTTATATCCACTGACTGGGCCATGTTCCCCACATCCATTGCAGCAATCTGCCGAGGAGTCTTCTTGAACAGCTCTCTAGGAGGGGCCAACATCAGTTGAGAAAGAAAGAATTTTTCTGGAGGAGTTATGGGAGGTAAGAAGCCTGTGGAGACACAGTGAAAAACAATCCCTGGTTTTTAATGCAGGAGCATTAACAGTTTTCATGTGCTTCGTGTAGAACAAGCAAAAGTAAAATGCAAACTGATGTATTATTTATGGCAAGGTCAGTGCAGCTGGCGAGTCTGTACGCACACAGAAAGTTGCTACCTACTCAGCTCTTAAAGCAATGCAAAATGCAGCACTACACTGATCAGGAGATTCATCTCGACATGCAAGATCTGATGCTCAGTCACTCATGGTGGTTTATGCACATGTTTTGCAATACAGACAACCTGTGAGATATTAAGTATGACCTGACATCACACTTCACAGAATCAGAGAATGGTTTGGGCTGGAAGGAACCCTAAAGACCATCTAGTTCCAATCCCCCTACTGTGGGCAGGGGGACAGTCCACTGGACCAGGTTGCTCAGAGCTCCATCCAGCCTGACCTTGAACACTTCCAGGAACGGAGCATCCACTTCTCTGGGTAACCTCGCTCACAGTAAAGAATTTTTTCCTAGTATCTAATCTAAATCTGCCCTCTTTCAGTTTGAAACACCCCCCCTGTCCTGTCACTACAGGTCCTTGTAGAAAGTTTGTCTCTAGCCTTCTTGTAGGCTCCCTTCAGGTACAGGAAGGCTACAATTAGGTCACCCTGAAGCCTTCTCTTCTCAGAGCTGAACAAACCCAATTCCCTCAGCCTTTCCCTGTGCTGAGATGTGCTCCATCCTTCTAATCAACTTGGTGACCCTTCTCTGGACTCGCTCCAACAGGTTATTTGGGTTTTTTTTAGAAATTGATTTACACAGCGGTGTCACGCTTGTATTCACTGAATCAGTTAGGTCAGGAAAGACCTCTGAGATCAAGTGCAAGCTATGACCAAACACCACGGCACTGAGTGCCCCGTCCAGTCTTAATCACCTGCAGGGGCAGTGACTCCACCGCCTCCCCGGGCAGCCCCTCCCAATGTCTGGTCACCTCCTCCTCTCCCGGCCGCGGAGCCCCGTCTGCCTCAGGCATCTGCAGAGAGCTGGTGGGGCCGAGCAGGCGGCCTGCCTGACACGGGGCCCAGCCAGAGACGGCGGCCCTGCCGAGCCCCCCCGCTTATTCCCGAGCCGGACGCACCTGAGAGCGGGGTGCGCTCGGCCTCGTCGCCGCCGCGCTCGGGCGCGGGGTTGAGGAGGTGGGCGAAGACGGCGGCGAAGGGGTTGGCGGCGAGGGGCTCGGTGCGGTACATCTCCCACAGCAGGTACAGCGCCGTGAGCCGCTGCGCGGGGCTGGGCAGCAGGTCGGGCTGCTGCAGCAGCAGGACGAGCACCGAGCCCAAGCGGAAGTGCTCGGCCTTCCCGAAGTAGTGGTGGAAGGCGCTGGAGAGCCCCTCGAAGGTGCTGCCGCCCGCCTCCTCCGACACGATGCTCAGGAGGCTCGACAGCTCCTTCGGCGACAGGCTCATCCTGCCGCCCGCCGCGGCCGGCTCGCCCGCCTCGGCTGCCCCCTGCGTGCCGGGCGCGGGGCTCCCTCCGCCCCCGGGCATCCGAGACCCGCTCCGCTCCGCGCCCGGAAACGCGCCCGGGCCGTTCCGGGGCGGGCCCCGCCGGGATTGGCCGCGCGCGCGCCCGCGGGGGCCGGCAGGGGGCGCGCGGCTGAGGGGGAGCGGCTGAGGGGGGTCAGCCCGGGGAAGGGCGGGCTCTGGAGGATCCTGGCAGCGATCGGCGTCTCCTCCCACACAGCCAGACACAGGGCAAGAGGATGTCGCCCCAACCCGCACCAGAGAGGTTTGAAGCCGCAGTCCCAGGAGGAATTTAAGAAGGGGCTGGATGTGGCGCTCAGTGCCGTGGTCAAGTTGACGTGCGTGGTGTTTGGGCATAGGTTGGACTCCAGGATCTCAGAGGTCTTTCCTAACCTACTTGATCTGTGGATCTGTGATCACATTGCGCTGTGCAATATCCCATTGCTTTCCGAAGGAAGGGAAGGCTCATCCCTGGCGCCTTCTGTCAGCACCCTGAAGGGGCACGAAGGCACATTCCTTACACTCAGGGGGCCTGTGTGTCCCAGGGAGAGGGACAGAAAGAGGCGCCAGGGCCATGTCCCAGCCGGCAGCAGTGGCAGTCTCGCATTGCCTCTGGTGTTCAAGGGTAAGGCTGTGTCCATTGCCTCTGGTGTTCAAGGGGAAGGCTGTGTTCACCTGCTACCTCTGCCCATCTCTGTCCTGCCCCAAAGGGCCTCCTGGAGGGCCAGTATTCGTCCATTTCTTCCATGGTCCAGTTCTGCTAAGAGTATCCGCCTTGCTGGTGGGGTTCTCAGCAGAGCTGAAGGACGGGGAGCAGCAGTAGTACGTGTCTGGGAGCCGGGGATGGAAGCACATTGCTGTTAAGTGGGATGATCTGTTTCACTGGCTTGTCCTGTGTAAGTGCATCTGGCAGGACAGCAACTCATGGCCGTAGCCTGAAGAAGTGCTGAGGGCATGGCCTGGAGGAAAGGCTTTCTGTGGAATGTGCTGAGAGGAGAAGAGCTTGGAAAGTCCTGAGAGCAGGCACTGATTCTTCTAGTATCAGTAATCCTCCCAAGTCACCCAGCCTGGAAGACCTTGGCCTTCCACTTGACCACACTGGTGTAAGAGATGGGATTCAGTTTCTAAAATAATATAGATTGAAAGCTTGTGTTCTTCATATAGACCAAGTAATAGAGGTGACCCCTGATGCACATTACTGATGGGAAAGCAACCCAGATCCCACAGGTGTAAAGGGTACATATACAGCAGTTAAAAAGTGATGGTTTGGCGTAAAAAAAGCAAGGTCTCCAGCCAGGTGGGAGTGGAAAGCCTTGTTGATAGAGCAGCTACTAACTAGTGGACTGGATCACAATGAGAGGTCTGCTTGCAAGATGCACTGCTGGAATACTAGAGCAGATGGAAGAGGATGCCAGTAAGCTGCCTAAGATGGCCAGCATATTCAAGGAAACAAAGGTTTACTTGGAAGTTTAGGCCAATTTAGAATTTAGTAACAACTGCAGCAAGAACTTTAATTGTAAGTTTTAGGAAGAAGGTAAAAGGATTGCAAATTGCCAAGGAAGTAAACTGTATGTGTGTGGTAGGGCGAGCTAGACAACTTGGGAAAGCATGGACCTCAGACAGATCTGCTGCCAAGAGTTGTATTTGTTCATTTTTGGGATGAAGGTTATGGTTAGAAATGATTACATCTACAATTGTGGCTTAAATTGAGGGACAATTTGCTGGGTGCTAATCACCCAGGAATACACCGAAACAAACCTGTGATGTTTCTGTGCAGGTGGTCTTTTTTTGTACAACCTGCTCCCAAAAACAAACTCTGCTGAAGACATCCGAGCAAAAAGAAGAAACATGTTTAGAAAGAGAAAGCTGTCTCTTCTTTTCCTGTAAATTTCAGAAACAAAATCCACTCTGATACAGTGCTTACTAGAATATTATATGCAGAACTGCAGGAAATGGACTTCAGAGCAACAGAAAGTTTCCCCAATGACTAAGATAGCAAAAAATTGTGTGACTCGTGGCTCACTAATGCAGCCATTTGAAATTATTCTATCTAGATTAAAAGGTTTCTGGTCAGAACAGGAAAGCTAACAGATTAGAAGATGGAATACTTTATAGGAAGTGGAATGGGTACAAGCATTAATTGACAAAGGCAATTTTGAAGTCACAATGATTTTAAAACAGATTACCATTTCAGGATAGGAAAAACCTTAATCTAAGAAAAAGATAGGGGTAAAATTCTCTTGGGGCATGAAGAGTAGTAAATGTGCTGCAGAAGAGTGTTTCTGTGGCTGCACAGAGCACTCTATTTTGTGGACACATGAGTGTGTTGGATATTCTTGGGCTCAAAACATTTGTAATGAAGAAGCAAGGGTATGTGATAATAGTGCAGACTCAAACAAAGTGAGTTCTCAGCCAGATTTGATTTCTGAAATGGATCACATTGCACTCAAGAAAGAGGGTTGGGGCCCCAGCCCCCTCAGTGGGTCAGGGGGGTTGGATTCCAGAGGAGATACCTCACTGCAGCACAGTCTCCCAGTGTAAAGGGAAAAGTTCATTTTTCTCCCTTTGCAGAACAACTCCTCTGGGAGCAGGCTGAGCATATTCCATTTCTTCTGGATGGCTTATAAAATAGCTATTAAATGGTCAATACAAGCATAAAATATACCTGTCATTCTTTATGTTCGGGTTTGAGTAAGAACTCCAGTAAAAATCATGCTTTGAATGCCTAAAGAGGGCTGAAGGGATTGGGGCTATACTTAAATTACTGACTCTCAGTCTACTTGTGTAATTCTGTCATGTTGGCTCATAAATGTTCATAGAGATGTAGAGATTCCAGACTAAAAGTGACAGACAATCTAGTTTGGCATGTAAGAACATCAGCCTTTGATAAATAGTAATTGCTACTGGAAAACTAGATTCGCGACCAAGGGAGAACATTGAGATTTCCTGAGCTAAGGGAGAGGCTGTGTCATTTAACCATAGAAGTTGTTTTTCCTTCTTTTCTTATTAAAATTGATTACATTATTGTTTGCTATTGTGTTTTAGATGATGCATAAGGAACACAAACTGCATTGCAGGCAATAGGAAAAAAACTACTAATGAAGGATCAATAGAAAAAGACATTTGGAAGGAGAAAGAAAAATATTAAAGAAGACGTATTAAATTGACTTGCTGTGCAGCAAGTATTTGAGTTTCTTCTAACAAAGAGGCTGAATACTCAGGAAACAGCTCCCACCAACATATCTTTTATCCCACCTTTCATTTGGGAAGGACCCAGTAGGAAGGAATTAAATCACACCTCAAAGTCAAAGGGTAAATTAAAGCACTTCCAGATTGTTCTGTTTATTCTCATGAGAATTCTCTTTTGTACACAAATTCCTTTCTGTAGTAGTTTAAGTGACCCATCCTGTCTACAGTGTATTTTAAATAGCAACATACCAAAGAGAAGAAGGAGTAGATGCATTTTGTATGCATTTCTTCATGTGTGTCTTCCTAGTGACAATTGCATGTTTTTCTTACTAGTTTGTCTTTTCAATTCAAAACACAAGATAGGACCACCAATGCAGAAACAGATTTTGTTATTCCTGAAGTAATCAACAATGTTGGCGTGCTAACAATGCCTAAAAGTCTTCCTAAATAACTGTATGAGAACACATCTTCACTTGTTAGTCAGCCCTCAAAGCTGCCAAGGCATCTTGGATACAGCTTTAAGAGCACTTAAGAAACGCCAAAAATATCATTGCATGAATGGCTTTGTAAGTGCTGAACACTTGAAATAAATGTTTGTTGCTGAATTCTTTATCTACTCTGAGTTTTAGTGATAACTCTGGCTCTTAAGCCAGTTTTCACATGGCAGATGCTTACACGTAAGTCAGTGTTAGTCCACTCCGTTTCATGAGTGTTGAACACTTCCAGAAGAGATGGAGGTTTGGCCCAATTAAAATTAGTGGTGAAACTGCAGCAGGATCATCTAGGCACATAAAAGCAGCATACAGTATGGCTATTTGGATATGTATCTTTGCATAGACCCTTCTTCTGATGAAGAAACCCTTCCTTGATAACTCAGAAACACTTTTTCCTCCAAAAACTATTTGAAGCAAAAGAATTTTTTTTTCTTGCTCTTTATTCTGACAGGATTTTTTTTAATCCATTTGTAATTTTGAAATAACTGAGCATATGTTTTATGTGAAAACAGTCTATGCATTGCTTGGAAACTCTTCACTGTGAACTTTAATTTGAGCACTCAGCATTTTTAATTTAAACTGTGCAACTGCACGTCTGACTCAAATGGAACTATTTCCGTTCCCTGGCTCCATGACTTGATTTGTGCTTTATGGTTCTGTTTTAATCCAAAATCAATTTCAGTTGCATCTTTACCTATGCAGATAAAATTGCAGGAGGAAGTACTTTATGTTTAAGCTGCAAATTTGAAATCCACCTTCTGAAAGAATATTCAGTAATTCTGAGTTGATTAGGGAGCTCTTATGTAGGAAATGGGAGATTCAGGTTCTCTTTTTTCCTCTGCCTGCGGGTTTTAAACTCCAGTTCAGGCTATGGCTACTAGTAGAGGAGGGTCTTCATCTTCTCTGGCTGAAGTTACCTGCCTTTGTTACAGGGATTGAAAATTCACTGCAAGGGGAGGGGAGCAAAAGCAAGGTCTGATGGTTTTAGTGAGAGTGTATTTAGTGACGTGCAGGATGGTGGCTGGTCTGTGTTCTAGTCCTGCTCCAGGAACAATGCAAAAACTATATATAAGTAGTTACTCATACATAACCCAACCCCCAGCCCCCCCCCCCCC
>JAWWEU010000001.1:89104859-89130712 GCA_035583155.1 Acropternis orthonyx | reverse complement strand
CTGTAATTCTGACTTGTAATCTGTTTGTGAGTTAGATTCATTCCTCCTGCTGGTTTACCTTTAAACCAGCACACTATTTTGTATTTACACAGTCTTGTACCAACTTCCCCTTTCCCAGTAACTATTAAACTAGAGGCTATTTTCAACCAGAGAGGCCTGGAAGAGATGGAGTTCTACAGTCTCCATCAGCTGGAGGTCTGGCAGTGGAGAAAGGCCCTGCCATGGAGTCTGTTCTCATTTTCACTCCCAGGTCTCTCAACTCTAACCAATTTTCATGCTTTCACTTCTTGGCCACTCTGCAGCTGTGTTGGACCAGTGGGCCCCAGCAGGGAGTCCCTGGGAGGGAGTCTAAACCACACTGGAAGGAGAGAAGACAGGAGGCATTGCGGGAAGAGGGGATTGAAGATGTAAAGGCAATGTGGGGACATAGAGAGCGGGTACAGGAAGGCTATTACAGTAAGGGAAGGCAGAGAGGAGAGCAGAGGCTGTTACAGGTTTTGCTGCCTGCTAAATCCTCTTCTTTGACACATGAAAGGAATGTGAAGGTGCAAGACAACAGGAATTAATAGATATAATCAGTGCTTTTCAATTCCAAGGGTTTTATAAACATCAGTGAACCTTCATGAGCTGTTGGAGAGGTATTTAAGCTGTATTCTATTTTCACAGATAAGGAGATGAAAGCTCTGGCTCAAGTCCAAAGTTTTCAAAAGCAGAAACTACTTTTAAGAGCTCCCTTTGACACTCAGTACCAGAACTCCAAAGGGATTGATTTCACAGTTGCCATCATTGTCAACTGTATCCTGATTACTTCTGCAAAGCCAGGTCTAAACATGCACACTCAAAAGGAGAAATTGCTTCTGAAAATTCAGACTCTGTTGGCTTGTTGGTTTTTCCCAAAGCATATATGGAGAAACTGGTTTATGAGAGAAATAGATACGTAAAAACATTTACATTTTTTACTATTGCACCATGACAAGAATGCAAAGAGTTTGCGGGCTTAAGACACTTACAGAAAGGGCAAAGTAAAACAAAGATTTAAAAAAAAAAAAAGATTGCCATGTACACCCATTCATCTGTGCAAATGGGAGGGGAAGCAGAGCACGTTTAAAAATCTTTCTACATCTCCCATAAAGACTAGGCAGATGGTTTGGGTGCATTTCTGTAAGCGTGTGATGAATATTTTATTCCTGAAAGGAATACAAAACTTGAATGTGTATGTAGTCACCAGCTTCACTGAAGTGAGGGAGAAACAACACAGGACTTCATTAGAAGCCATGTGAATTGGTAGTCCAGAAGAGAAATATAATTTAAAAAAAGGGAAGAGAGAGCTATAGTTATTTTCTTTGGAATTATGCATTCTCAATTTTAATTGTTCTGTAGCCATGCAAAGACTAACATCTTGTTAGCCTACCTGCAAAAACATAGGTGGAGAAAAAGCCTCCAAATTCTGTTGAAATGGCAGGTGTCACATTTAAATTAGCTAGCAGCCAAAACAGGAGGAGATCACAGAGCCTTCACACAGAATACAGCAGTCAGCTAGAAGCAGAAATGTAGTGCTGATCAAAGAGAGTAGGTTCAAACCCAGTCCCAGGCATGTGCAGCATGACTCCTACCCAGCAGTATCAGCAATGTGCCAAGCACAGTCTCAGCATAACTTTGTGTCATAGCAGATCAGTGGGAAGATGTAAGAATCACAAGAAATGTTCCTTTGGGGATCCCCAGTGCATAAAAAAGAGTAAAAAGTTGCCAGAAAAAAGTATCTTAAAGGGTCCCTCAAAGGCACTCACACATTTTAAAACTTGTCTCAAAGTGCTGACACTTCTGTGACAACCAGACTTGTGCTTTAATAGTTTTGCTACTCTTGCAGCTGCAGCTCTCCACAGATAGTTTAAAATCTTTAGGAGGTGAACAGGAGTGGTGGTTTCTCACTACATCTTTGGCTGCACCGCTGTGTCCAGCCCTGGCACCACTGGCAGTCCCAGCAGTCCCAGCATTCTTACCTTGATGCCACTGAGGTGGTAACGTGGTGCTGAACCCTGTGGTGGGAGATGCCAATTCTCTGCAGCTGACAGATGGGTGGGCAGCATTCACAAAAATGGGAAACAATAGAGTTTTAGGTGGCTTCAGGTTGGTTATAGGGTCCCTGAGTGTGCAGGGTTATGACAAATCCCATGGAACAAGAGTACGGCATCAGCCCCTGTGGCATAAAGGTAGGATGGAGACCATAACAACTTTAAGGGACATAATATACTTTCATGTGTTTCTATTCTGCAACTCTCATGTGCCCCGAGTCATCTCTAAGAAAAAGGCATGGTTAATTCATGTTTTTAAAAGGTGTTAACTGTCTACACAACCTGATATTCCAGGGAATGGTTGTTCAACGGAAAAACAGAGTGAGCACCTAAAAGAAAGTCCTAAAACAACAGGAACTTCTGGCTCCAAGTGCAGCAAAGCAAAATGGAAATTCTTCCAGCTTCCTAGGCCATACTTTTAGCTAAGGCAGATTGTACCCAGATCCAGAAAAAGACAGCTATGGTAGAAATACCACTGCCCATCTTCATATGGAAACAAGAGGGGTCACTATAAACAATACTGGCATACTTTTGGAGGTGGTTTGGATTTGGGTTTTTTTTTCCTTCAAATCACCTATGTATTGCTGAACTCATGAAGACTTTTTGATCTTGGAAGATGAATTAGTATGGGGATTTTGGATCAGGAAACAGCCCAGGAGGAAGCTGCTGCTAACAGCAGCTAACACTGGCCGCTCCACTTCAGGGTTCCTTTGAGACTGCCCAGGACGAGTCAATGCCAGCAGCTGTATTTTCAGTAGCGTGTTAGTGCAGCAATACCTTTTCCCCATCAAGGTCATTTGTTTTTGCTGCTGAAACACCACTGCTCTACATAAAATTACAATTAGAAAATGGGCAGGTCGCAACCTCTATTTAGGAAGTTTTCTCATTTCTGCTCTGGGCTTTTCACTTTGTCACAGGTTATGGAGCCTTTACACCTTTACTTCTCATTCTGCCACCTTTGTTCTTTGCCCCACTAATTCGCTCTGTTGTTCAAGATCTTGTATCACCAAGAATTCATTACATTCCAAAAGGTATAAGTCACTGGCTGCTTGATTCATTCTCCCTAAAGAGTGCCAGTGCATTTTATAGGAGGCCAACTCTTCCATTCCCACTACACTACAGCAACTACGCCAAGCCAAAAATAAATGGTATTCCTGAAGTGCAGTTTCTTATAGAGGATTGGGCATTCCTCTTCTTTTGTACCAAAATAATTTTAGTGTCTTATCTCTGTGTCAAACTGGGTAATATATAGAAATCTTGACAGGATGGGGTCTACCCATAGCTATGTCTTTGAGAATGAAAATGCCTCTGAGGTGAGGGGTCAGGTCTCTGAAGGATGAACAGGGAAGGTGTTTAGAGTGGTGATGAGAAATACCTTCTTCTTTCCATCGTAACAGAAGTAATCAACAGCATCTCCTCTCAGCTTCTCAGGGTCAGTACCAATGGGATTAAGCAAGCTGTGATGAACAGGGGTCTTCTGCACCTACTGAAGATGGAGAGGAAAGCCAGTGTGACTCAGCTCTGGAAAAGTGCAGAAGCATCATTAAGGACTGGTGGGAAGGGTGTCAAGTGACTGGTAGGGCAAGTTGTGGTCACACTCCTCTGCTGTCCTTTGCAGAAATAGTGGCCATGAACTCCCAGCCTGGGTTTTCTCTCTATCACCTGCATGCCCTGAAGGGATCTGCTGTATGTGAGTAAAGGGCTAAGGGATTGGTTTTTTCCTCCAGTGTTTTGGAGAACTGGAAGTGTAGTGAGACACAAAATAAAAGATGGAGTTGACTGCCTTAAAACACATTTATGTATTTTAATCACATGTCTTGAGAGAGGCTGTTTTCTTAGAAAATGTTTGTTAAACACCTTGAAATGTGATAACAGTAACTGTGTGGTTCCCAGAAGAGGCCTGACAGTCCTAAATTACAGAAGTGGGTGTTGCAACTGGAAGTGAGGGAGTGATGCTGGAAGTAAAACAAGAAGCGGAATCAGCAGTAATTTTGGATATTGCTTTTCTGAATACTTCATCAAAAGACCTGGCACTTTAAATATAAAAATGCACATTATAATGTTGTTGACAGGGAAAAAGCCATGAAATGTGATTGCATAAAACTGAGTCAGGACCTCTAATGTGTTTTTACAGTGTTGCCTATAGCTTAATTACACTTGCTCCTGACAGTGTATTATATCTTCTTACATCTTCATTATTGCACAGGCATTAATTTAATCAGAGATAATAAATGAAACCTCTGGAATTAATTACAGGTTACAACAGTTTTGTTACTTTACTAGAACAGGTAGAAAGGCAAAAACATATGGACCCATAAACATTAACTGGCTTTTGCAATCCAGCCATTACAGGAGAAAGACAATGAAGATTAAATTACTTGGAGATGTAGCTGAGAACGCTCAGGCAGTTTTCGGTGTTTCCAAGGCTCAGCAGTTCTCGGTGTGGACGACCTTGACTACTACATTTCCGGGATCCTTTCAAGCCCAAATGCATCTTGTGTTTGAATCTATTTAAAAGATCTAAGTTTAAGAACTGGTTTTGCAGATTCCTGAGATCTGATCTATCTGGCAGGAGGGGTCTTTGCAGTGTTGTTTCAATGGAGGCATGCTGCCAGGAGTTGGGATCTGCGTGTGAATTACTGTGGATTTCCCTTTGGGCCCTCTTGTTTCTGCCAAATTTGAAATGGACTTTCTGTGAGTGAGAAGCAAACATGGCCGCTTTCCAACAGGACAATGCCTGGGAGGGTGTCTGACAGGAAAAAACCTTGCAGAGCAGCCTTTCAGAGCATCTTTAAAAAAATCTCCTATTGTAGGGGATTTCTGGTAGTGAAAAAAAGTCATTACCTGGGCATAGAAGGCAGAGGGTATCTTGCTAGGTTGCCTAATCTTTCTGATCACAGAATTACATTAGAAAGTAACTCCATCTTAAATGAAATTATTTATCTTATACTATTTCTAAAATGTCTCTAGTCCCTTGGTGAACTATTCATGGTAAAAAACTTTCTGAACAGTATGATTTGCTTAGTAGGCTTAGTATTTAATCTAACCTTTCCTTTAAAAAAAACCCTCTTCCTGCATTTACTGAATTACTTTTTTAATGCAATAAACACATCTTCTTTCTGTTTAACATACACATGTGTAACATGCCTTGTAGGCAGCTGTTTTGTGTTGCACTCAGTTGTCAATTTTGGCCGAGCTACACATATATCAGACCCATCCAATGTGAGTTCACAAGTCAACTTTAAACCCTTAATAATTTCTGGGGTTTTTTTCTTAATCTGTTTCCACTAGATCTACATTGTTCAAGTACTGAAGTACTCTGAAATTATATGATATATCAAGAATGGTCATTTTGCACTTCAGTATCTACCTGGTCTGTGATGGGGATTTGTCTCCAAAATGCAGGCAATATAATCTTGCATTACATGGAAAGCCTGGCAGTCCTAGCAGTGGGGGATTTTAGATCTTCAGTTCTTTCAAGGGTGGCCCAATGCCTGGAGCAGCTGGATGCTGACAAAGTGTGTCACCACATCTAGTCCTTAAGTTTGGGTAGGTAGGAGATAAGGTTTTTTCAAAATACAGCCACCTACCAATATGGTGAATCTGAAGACTTGTGGCTTCATTTCCTAAGAAAAATCCCTTCCCTGCTATCAGAGTGCTCTGTGGTTTTCAGCCAGGGGGCTGTGGAGCTCCACATTGGTGGATGGCTTCAAGGTGACATGCCAGGATTCAAGGGGACATGCCACTAGGAAAAGTAAATGTATTGATGCCTGCTGGCAACTGGTCTACAGGAAGCTGAAGTCATAGTGGAAAACATCGGGGACTGCAGAAAAGAAAGGGTTGAAAATAACAGCTGTTGATTAATCTCTGTGAGGCTTTTTTTTTTTTTTAAATTATTTCCCTACCACCTTACACATTATTTTTCTGCACTCACTGCCTCCAATAAATCCAAACTCAGGCTCATCTGAGTTTCAGGAACTGTTTTGGGAATTGAGTCAGCTCACTGACTAGAGCTTTTTCAGACACTAATAAAGACACAAGGTAAAGAATCAAAAGTGGAAACATGGAGATGATTGGACTGTGCATCTGCAGAATGCTAGCCAAATTCCAGCTCTTTTTTTTTTTTTTTAAAAGCATATATAAATTAATCTCCATCTTTAGGCTCTTATTTCATGGTAAGTGCAAATGAATCTCCCTTGCCTGACAGATCAGCCTGTTTCTTTCCCTCAGTCCAGAATATGTGTTTTCACCCTACAGTCACAACATGTCTAAAGAACTAAGCTAGCTGAAACAATTAAATGAAAGGCAGTTTTCAACTAGTTTCATTAATGCAATTCACCACAGAATGTCTGACAGGGGCAGGGAGGAAGCATGGACAACCCTCTTTTTGTGGCACCCCATGTGCATCAGCTTCAACTCTGCACCTGCAGGCCTTGGAACCCATCCTAGAGCACTGCACACTCACACTCAGCCCTAAGTTTGTTCAAGTATTGCCAGCCTCCCCTCTGATGTAGGCTGAGAGGGTTAGGTACCCTCTGCAGGGGCCAGACAGGCAGGAGGCCCAGACCACCACAGCTGCCTGTTTCCTGCCAATGGAAGAATCATTCATTTTACGCACTGGAGGAATCTGCCTTCCCTGAGCAACTCAGTGACATCCAGAATAAAAATTATATATCAGTTTGATGGATGAAAAAGATGAAGCCATGTGAAGTTAAAGGGCATTACTAAAGCTGGGAAGGCAGTCAGTGAAAAAGGCAAGAAAGTTTTCCCTGTGACTGTCCCCTGTGCTATCAATACTCCATTCCATGGATGCTCAGAATCTCTGCAGTTTTTTTTGGATATGACTGATGCTCTAGTGTAGGCTGAATGACAGACTCTCTGCCTTGTGCTATTGGTACTGAAACTCAGAAAAGGTACACAGCATCATAAATAACGCAAACACAGTCATTTCAGAGCATATGCTAAGGGTGGCATAAAGCCAGAAACCTTATTTTCTTTCAGTTCTTTAGTTTCAAATACATCTTCGTTGTTTTTAAAGCTATTTTTCTCTGGCCTATTAACCTTAAGTACCTTCAAGCAAATGAGTAAGATAGTCCTGTCTTTTCTAGACTACATCAGAGAATAAATAAAAAGGTGTGTAACTTCTCACAGCACTCTGTTTTTTGTCTAATAATTTCCTAGATGCTCATCCTCCCTGGTTTTATTTACCTCTCCAGACACCATCATTTTGAAACTATTGCCTCACGGGAGACTTCAGAAGATCCTCACATCATTGAAGTCCTATTCAAATACTGCCTGTGAAAATAGCCAGTACATCACTGTAGGACTTTCTCCATGAACGTAAATCTTTTGTTAGCTGTTGCCAAAGGCTATCTAGTTTTCTGGTAGAAGCTGTGCCTCAGGATGTCAGGCAATGCTGCACTCATTGCCACATTGAAAAAGAAGGATGCTCCTGCTTTCAGTAGATGTGTTTATTACAATATATATTAGAAAGTGCTTTGATTCATTCTGTCATCCTGGGTCAGTTTTCCCCCATCTCATCCATTCTCCTTTTGCCCCTCTGAAGCCATTTCTCAGAGGTTCTTTGTTAATTGCCTTCCACCAGTTCCATGTCTTGGAAAAGCTGCTCAAAAAGCATGAACAATCCCATTTTGATTGAATGGTTGCTGGGCCAACTTGGATGTGGTGACTCTGAAGGATTACTGTTGGTGGGGTTCAACAGAAGCCTGTCTCAGGATGTAATTAAACAGAGGTAGGTCTGCATGACACTGGATCCTGAAACCAACTACTTTACTCTTTCACTAACTCTCAAGCTCAAAAGCACCTCAAAGGTCTGCAACAATCTTGGTCCTCTTCTCAATTATGTCTCAAATCAGCCTGCCCAAACCCCAAGGTTGAATGTAAAAAACATTCCAGACACAATAACAGTAATTAATATTCAAATATCTGTAAAGGGAAGAAATATTCACCCTCACACATCACCAAGCATTTATATTCTCAAGACTTGCATAGCTTTGGGACAGTTTTGGGGACAGGGGAAACCTCTGAGCTATTCTTATCCTGCAAGAGCATTTAAAGTAACCTCTCCTTACACTCTCATTAATTTTTAATACATGATTATGTGGACGTCCATCTTCTCCTTTTAATAGCTTTTATTTTTATATCAGACAAGTAGTATGCTGAAAATGCTTGCTTGCTATTCTATGTATGGAAACGAAGTCATTGCTGCACATGGAAATTGTAAAGAACACGGATCACACAGTGTTTAGTAGACTGCAGCTCAGTACAAAATTTTGACTGCTAAATGTTCCCACCGGCAGCTGGAAACCAGTCCACATGGGCACCTTCCAATTCCCAGTTAATAATTACTGCTGGCTTTGCTAAGTAGTGCACTGCAGCATCGTTCCCTTTCAAAGAGCTGGAAACTTCACAACTCATGTAACAATAGGCTGAGGTTGGTAAAGCAAAGCTCAGATCTTTTTCCCTAGTCAGAATTCTCTACTTAGAGGGATCTTTGCTGAAATATATATGTGATTTAACCCACAGTGACTGGGGCCTTTAATCTAGAAGAGTGAGCAAGGTTTAGCAGCGTGCTACTTCAGTGGTTATAAAGAAATTATTTAGTATTTGCTGTTAACTGGAAATGGAATGTGATTGAGAGAAAATACATTGGCCGTTTTAATCATAGAAAGGGTTGGGTTGGGAGGGACCTTAAAGATGACATATTTTTAACCCCCCTGCCATGGGCAGGGACACCTTCCATTACACCAGGTTTCTCAGACCTCCATCCAACTTGGCCTTGAGCACACCCAGTGATGGGGCATCTGCAGCTTCTCTGGGCAGCCTGTTCCAGTGCCTCACCACCCTCATTAATGACAACCTGTGTTAATAAAATGTAAAACACAGTGTCAGAGCATTACCAACATAAGGTGCTGCAGCAGTAACCATTTGTGCAGGTTCACAAATGATCCTGATAACAATTTAACCGCAAGCAGTGCCAGATTATTTGTTAAAACTAGAAGAAAAAGCCCCCAAACCTGTAAAATTAAGATTATGACTTTTCAGCTGAGAAACGAGGTTTCAAGCACTGGCCTTCAAACATCAAAGAAGTAGCTGCGGGCTCACACTTCGGGCTGAGAGCTAGAAGGACGCAGGAAAGCAGGGTGCCCCATCCCCACCGCTCCCTAAGGCCAGAGCGCCCTTCCCTTCCCTTCCCTTCCCTTCCCTTCCCTTCCCTTCCCTTCCCGCTGACCCGGCGGTCCCGGGGGCCGTGGGGCAGGCCCTGGGGGGCACATGCCGGACGTGCGGCACCTCTCACAGCCGCCGTGACTCGCACAGGGGGGTGCAGCAGCCGGCAGGGGCTGCCCCGGGGGTGCCGCAGGAACCTGCGACTGCTCTCTGAGGCTCGGGGCGCCCTGGGACCCCCGAGAGGAGGAGGCTGGACCTGCCCCCTGCCCCGCGGAGCCGCCCGCCCCGCCGCACAGAGCCCGCGGCTCGGCGGGGAGGGCGCCCCGCCCCGGGCCCGCCCCCGGCCCCTCCCCGGCGGCCGGGACCGCGCCGAGGGAGCCGCAGCTGGAGCCGGCGCAGCCCGTGGGGGGCGATGTGACCCGGGCGGCTGGCAGCAGAGCGGGCTCGGCGGGCGGAGGGACCGGGACCCCGAGCCGGGCAAAGATGTGGCTGAAGCCCGAGGAGGTGCTGCTGAAGAACGCCCTCAAGCTGTGGGTCACGCAGAAGAGCAGCGGCTACTTCATCCTGCAGCGCCGTCGGGGCCACGGAGACGGCGGCGGCCGCTTCACGGGTAGCGGGGGGCTCGGGGGGCGGCGGGACCCCCGCATCTGCCCCGCGGGGACCGGACCGGGCCGGGGGGGCGGGCTGGGCAGGGCGGGAGCGGCCTTTTGTTCGGCTCGGCTCGTCTCGGCACGGCACGGAGAGGGCGGTGCGGGCGGCCCCGGCTGCCCTCCGGGCTGCAGCTTCGCCCTTCCATAGCCTTGAGCAGCGCCGAAGCCACTTGTATTGTTAGTTCCCCGCGCTCCGCTCCCGCCGGGTTTCCCCAGCGTGACTCAGGGCGGGCGCGGGGGGCTCTGCGGGGTCCCGGGGCGGTGCGGGAGGGATGCCGCCGGGGGCACCCAGCGCCGCCGTACCACCCGTGCTGCGCCCCGGCCGTCCGCGGCATGCGGATCGCCTCCCCTTTCCCTAAGGAGAGCTGTAGAAATACGTGTAGGATTCCTGGCTTTTGGACGATACGTGACATTTCGGGGAGGGGGGGGTGTGTTAATTCAGTGTTGTGGAAAAGTGGATTCCGGCTAATTTTTTTTTTTGCGTTAGTTATCCTGCGGCTTATGTGGCTGTAGATCAGGTACGTTACGTGCATGTGGCACTCCTGGTCCGTGTAGTGAAGGATCTGTTCGGAGGAGCAGGATCGCGCTGTACCCTCGCAGCAGGACAGATCCGTGAATAACTCCGGCCGAGTGGAGGATTCGGGCCAAACTTTTGGTTCAAACACATCAACAGCTGAATTCAAACTAACTATGCCTTAGAGAAATAATATAGTTTAACGATGTAGTTCTTACTTAAAAGCAGAAGAGGCTGTTTTGTACCTTACAAAAATCAGAATTTTAAATAGTGTCTTATATATTTGAAAAGACGGTCAGGCATTTTCAAAGTCAATGTTTTCTACGGAGTTTAAGAGGCTGCATTACCACGTTTGATATTTATTTGATTAAAACCTTTTGTTCCTGAACCATTGACCCCTGCCATTTGGTAATAATGCTTTCTGCATTTTTTTTGTCTGTGTTTTTTTTTGTTTTTAATCAGAGCTTTTCCTACCTGTGCATAGAGTGCACAAAACTTAATTGTGCCTTGATAGGGCCCATGCTATCAAGGTATTACTAATGAAATGAAAGTTTTGCCAGCGAGTTAAATGCTTACCCTCGTGTTTTTCCCTGCCTCCTGTGTGCAAGTCAGACCACTCTTTTGTGACGGTAAGGACGATGTGGATTAATTTTCAGAGTTAAAAATAGCCGTTTACAGCTGCTTGATTTAGGTCCAGGACAATCGTGAGGTTCAGTTTCATAAATGTTAGTGCCTCGTGCCTGAGCTTTTCACTACAGAAATTTGCAGGCTTAAACCAAACAAACTACTTTTCTCTCTAGTTAAGTTTCAGGTGAATCATTTTGCTGAATCTACAGTGCACAGGCTTGCTCAGATCTCTTGGCGGGCAAAGGGAAGCCGCTCCCGTCTCACCCATTTTGTAAGGGAACTGTAGGTTCTGACAGTCTCTTAAACCATTTGGAGATGTTTGTATTTAAAAGGGCTTAGACATTTGAGTCCTAAAACCAAAATCCAAGAGTTATGGAGCATTAAACATAGCTGGAGTTAGTGATTTTTTTTCACAGTTTTAATTTGAAACAAATGAAACAGAGACCTGTACTGAGAAACAGCTGGGCTTTGCTGGTAGCTGTTTGCTTTCAATGGAAAGCTGACATCCTGATTCTTGCTTTACATGAGTATAGAGACACTTTATTAATATCTGTATTTTCCAAACTGGCAGGTACGAAGGACAGTAAAGCACTGCCATATTTCAGACTATGGTCTGTAGTTAGAAGTTTGTTTTACTGACACCAATATCCATATCTGTTTTCCCTTTAATAACATAGGCCTTCGGCAATTGCAGTTAAATTTGGTGAAAAGGTTGAAGTTTCAAAGATGTGAAGATCCTGGACATGAAAGCAGGTGCCACGATAAAAGAGAATCTCACAACTTCTCCAGTGAGGAGGAGGAGATGTATCCTTAGGCTGTGTTAGAACCATGCGGGATCAGAACAAAAACACCTCCAGAAGACTAGGTTTTTTAAGAGCGTAGATGGGGCATCAGACTACCCATGATGTACTTTGCTTTAAACAAGGTGGAAGGGTGCAGCACCTGAGCTGCCCTTGTGCATGTTACCACATGGTATTTGCACTGAACCTATGTGGGGACATCTGTTTTATGGCCCAATTCTCATATTTGCATGTTTTTTTTCTTCTAGGATGTTTCTCCTTAGCAGGGCATTTTACTTATTAGGTAAGAGTAAGTTAGCACAGCTAGAGGTTATACTTTGTGTGGATTTAATTCCAGAAGGATGGACTAGAGAAGATCTCTTGCACAAATTTGCTTTTCTTCTTCATCTGTGTTGCTTTCTTTGTGTACTGTGTTTCAGTCAGACTCCGAGCAGATGTTTGTAAGTGAGAGTCTGTATTTCCTACTGTTACTTAATTTGTGTCCTAGGGCCATTACCAAATGCACACTGGGCTTGCAAGCAGCGGGTACAAAAAATTATGGAGGCTGTATTTAACTCTTCATTACCTGACTGGTGTCAGTCTGGGTTCTGTCTTCCTGAGCGATATGCTTTTCCCAGTAAAAGTTTAACTTGCCACTTTACCTGGCTCTCTACTTGGCAGCTCTGTTAGAAAGAAAATTGATAATGTTTTAGAAATACTTTGCAACACTGAAATTATTTTTTTATCTAACAACTAATTTTAAATCTAATTTTAAGTTAGAGATTAAAAAAAAAAAAGTCATCTCCTCAGTTTCTGTTAATTCTGGTGTTTTCTTAGCCTAATTGGAGAGCCCTTTAGTGATCCCTACAAAAAAGGGTTGTGATGTAGCCATGACTAACAGGACAAAGTTAGCTGGCTTTCGTACTTGCTGATATCTTTGGTTCTGAGGCTACATATTAATGATAAGCTTGAGATGGCAGTAGTAAAAAATATGGCCAAATGCCTTATGGTAAGTACTGCAAGATGGTTTAGCCTTTAAGTGTACCACTACTTTCATTTTTATTAGAGGATGCTGAAAGCTTCATGCACTTTCCTGTTAGATTAGATTAGTTCTGTGCATTTTGACAGCAAAACTGCTTGTTCTGAGAGGTGTTGGGAACAATTTCATCACAAGTGCTGGACTGAGAGTAGTTTTTCACTCTTACCAAGCTAGCATTGCAGTTGCTGTTTATACAGTACTTCACGTTGCACACTCTTAGCATATAAAACCCCACTTAGGATTCTTTTAAACACTTGTGAATCCTCTGTTTTATAAATAAGGTTAAATAAGATCTTGAACTCTTATTTCAAGCAGCTTTTTGTCTTGTTGAGATACAGTGCTTTTTTAACTTAATGCTTGAAGTAGGCAGTAAAAGATTGTTTTGTTCCTGTTTTACCCATGTTTTTAATTTAGTTATGATATTTTGCCCTACTATTCTTCCAGCCTCCATTTTCAACTCAGGGCACTTTCCAAGCTGGATATGGTCCTATATTGTTTGCAACTCACAGCGGATGAACATTCTGAAAGGAAATTAATTTCTTCAGGTCATATAAATCTTTATGGTACACAACTTTAAGATTATACATTGGCAAAAAGAAGCATCTTCTGTATGTGAATCTGAACCTTATTATTACTTTAATAAAAGTAAATGCGATAGGCATGATAAATAGACTTCCATGAGCTGTATGTCAGCAATTGAAATAAAGTCACATCTTAGGATTTAGTTTTTTCTTTTAAATAAAATTCTTGCAGGGTGATAGCTTTCAAACTGATCTACAGAGTACCTCTTGGTTGTGAATGGAGATTTGACTAGTTATGTGGTAACGCCTTTCTTCCTTATTTTCCCTTTGCTTGGATTTTGGTTTTTTTAATGCATACAGAAAAATGGCTATTAGTAAGCTCTGTGTCTTTTTCATGGAAATTAAAGAAGCAAGAGATCTTTTGCTGCTCCTTCATACTCTCCTGTCCAAGTGGTCCTCTAATCATTGTCAACTACCTCAGCTTTTAGGAGCCCTGTGCATGTCCCAAGGTCTAAAGTAAATAGTTTTTATAATAGAGTCTCTTTCAGGGAAAGGCAGCAAGGGGACCACAGTGGTTGAGGATTCCTGCAACTCAGATGGGAAATTCATCTAGATTGCCCACGTTCCTTACATTGTAGCGGGAGAGGGTCAAAAGTACCATGAAGACTTGGATTTTTACTAGAGAATGCAAGTGAAGTTTTTTACCTTCTGAAAGGGGGAAAGGCAAAATTAATAGCATATTCTTAGGATCAAATTAAAAGGTCTGTCCCAATACAAAATGGTTTGCCTTTTTGTCTTAAGATATGTCCAGAGTACTAAAACAAGTTACGGATTAAAAAAAGGCTCAATCTGAGTGCTAATGAAAGAAAAACTAACCCAACAAAACACTTCTATTTAAAATGTAGCAGTTTGAGGAGAGGAAGATGCCACAATACTGATGAAAATAAAGGGCATTGGTATGTTCACTGCCTGTGTTCATGGGTTTGTTTTCTGACTGAAGCCTTGCACAGGAGAGGGAGAAATCTGCGTACTTTATTGAAAGCTTGGACTCTTGTCAAAACGTTATCTGGCCTTGCCCACAACTGGAATTCAGATCGGCAGGTTTTTTTCCCCTTTTTTTCTCTGTTTAGTTTACTGTAACATTTTTTTAAGGAAAATGCATACTCAGAAGCTCTTTCCCAAGAGGGTGGCTTCTCCATTACAGTGTTTGGCTGGGAGGCATGAGCGGGAAGGAAGGATGGGAGCAGGGGGCCAGGCTATTACCTGCAAAACTGGGTGCTCAGATTCCTGACCCCTGAGGCCCCTGAGCTGTGTGTGCTGCTCTGGCCTCCTCTGCTTGCCTTTCTGGGGTCAGTTTCCTACTCCTAAGGCACAATAAGACTAAGCCAGTAAACAGCTACAGTGGCTTTTTATTTTCATGCTGTGGAGGTAAAATGGCACAGGAAAAGGCAAAAGAATCATAGAATATATGGGCTGGAAGGGACCTTAAAAACCATCTAGTTCCAGCTCCCCTGCCACGGGCAGGGACACCTTCCATTAGACCAGGTTGCTCAAAGCCCCATCCAGCCTGGCCTTCAACACTTCCAGGAATGGGGCATCCACAACTCCTCTGGGCAATGTGTTCCAGAGTCTCACTACCCTCATAGGAAAAAACATCTTCCCTATAAAATAATTGAGGATGTCTGTGGTGGCAGAGTTAAAGTAGCACTACTTTGGTCTATTCAGTGTTATTTACAGCACACACCTAAAAAAGTGAGAGACTTTTTAATGTTGCCCCCAGTAGTGCCCTGTGTCTGAATAATTTACAGGGCTGCTGCAGCAGCTTGTGTATCCCATCTTCTTGTCCATTTTCAGGTGGAAAACAGTTTCAGGTATTGTCACTTGTAACGTGAGAATCAAAACATTTGGCTCAGCAGCCTTCAGGGCTGTAAAAATAGGCTTGGCATGAGATGGACTGATGGCAGAGGACTGAGATAAGCAGCTGTGAATGCTCTGCCATGGCATGGTGCCTGCCGCCCGGGGAAGCAGCCTGTGGGGAAGCAGAGCTGAGGAGAAATAAACCAGTGATCCAGGGCAGTGATGTCATTTGCACCATTCCAGAAGAGAGGGTGCGTGGTTCATCTCGCTACTTGCCCCAGTGTGGTCTTTCTCTCCTGATGTGGTGGTCCAATGCAAGAGCTCAGCATCACATCCAGAGATAACGGAGCCATAGGGGCCTCAGGACACCAACCTCCACAGTGAAATGCCTGAACTGAACACCTTCCCTGCAGAACTAGGACCTAGGAATAATGGTTAAGTAATTTGTTACAATTTGTTTCTACATGCCAGGTTATAAAAAGCCCCAACTCAACAGTAACCAAGTTACCTTAGTGGAAGCGTTTGATCTGGCAAAGCCTGCCTTGGAAGTATTGTAAGGGTTTGGATGTTGAGTGTTTCCCTGGGTGAATAAATGCTGGGAGCGTTAGGTCTTTATGCTGAAATCTAATGTTGTCTGTGCTTATCTTTGAGTGTGGTGAGCCCTTATCGCTACAAAGGAAACAGAACCTTCCTACAGCCGTTGGAGGAATCCTCCTTCATTCTTTTTCTTATGTACTCACCCAAATAAGTTCTGCAACTTTTTTTTTCCGGTGGTAGAAGCGTAATAAGAAATACTTTCTAATGGGTGCTGTATTGTATCAAAACCTGTTCATCTAATTTTGCAAAATTCAACAAAGACAGTGGGCTGGTGTAAAGTCAGGATGTTAAGCCCTTGTCATTAGTGGCCTTGCATGACTGAAGGTGTTCTTACCCATCAAAACCATGTATTTTAGGGAGCCTGAGTGAAAGTAGTAACCTGCTAAACATTGGAGTTTTGAACTTTTAGAGGAATAAAATCAAGATTGTATGAATGATGTCCCCAGACAGTTATGCTGGGGGCCACCACTGGCCAACAGCAGCCTCATGCCCAGTGTCCTGGGCTGTATCCTGCCATGGTGCAGCTCAAAAGCCTCCACCTTAGCCTACAATGCTCAGTGCCTGTGGGATGTGTGCCACTCTCTAGCTGGGCTGTAAGAGGTGAGGATGGAGGCAGCAGTGGTCCTCAGTGCATCTCAGCTCTGGGTCTTGCCTTGGGCCACCCATGGGGTTGTGGTCACTAGTTAGGATTCCTGCATGGTAGGGTGGTTGAGGCCCAGTGGGAATCAGCTTCATAACCCTCCCCATCCCTCTCTCAACAAGGACATTGGTCCTAGGGAAAGCTTCTGAGATGTCTTGCAGAGCCAGGGAAGCAATTCCTGCTAGTTGATGCTGTTCCAGGCTGAGCTTATCCTATTTGGTGTCAAGAGTAGCTTTCTGCTCCGCCAGCTGGAGCACAGGGATGATGGCAGGGGGTAAGGAACGGGTACATCCACCTGTTTCCTCGCTGTGTTCTGCCTGATGGTGGGCTATTCCTTCAGCCAGTTTGCTTGTCTCCTCTAGCGTGGCTAATTGCTGCCCACCACGGCTATTATGAGACTAATTGTTTGCAAATCACTGCGGGATGGAGGAAGCTATGTGACAAAGTGTAATCAGGATTCAGGGTACAGAGTGTTTCTCTGCCTCAAAGAACCGAGATTAATTCTTCTTTGTTGAAGCTGTTAGTTCAATTTCACTTTCCTTAAAAATACCTCCAACTTTATTTTTATGATCGTTTGAATTGTTTGATGTGCTCTTTTCTCCCAATTCACGTGTCTGAACATCTTAGAGTGCCTCCTGCAGCTACTAACTCTCCTTGCAAAACTGCAACCACTGGGAAGCAACCTGTGCTATTGGCTTCTTCCACTTCCTGGGAAGAGCTTTCTCCTTTCTGGTAAAGTATAGCTTTTGTCAGGCAGCTAGGCTTATTTTTCTTTCCGCTCCTGGCTTTCTCTGGTGTAGGAGATGTAGCAAGCCACAGTGAGCTCCCAAGGATGAATTGGAAGGCATGCTTTTCACTTCATGGCTCTGTACTGGATCCATAACCTGGAAGGGTGCTGAGCTGTGACTGTAATTGTAAATGCCTCAATTCGGTGGTTTTGTCTTACAAAAATAACCTAGTCTGATTGAAAAAAAAAAGAAGGGTATGAGTATTTAAAACATGGCTTTGGCATGATATAAGTGTAGCCACCAATTGTTCTTTTCCATGTCCTTGCAGAACAGCCAGTGAGCTGTCACTGCTGTCCCTAGAGACCACATGGTGCCATCACTTTCCTGACTTTGGAAGTGCCAGATGCCTGTGACCAAGAGAAGCCTCAGCTTTGGAGTCACTGAGCAACTTGGTAATCTGGTTTGGGTCCTTGTACAGTGGTGGTCCTCTGTCTGTTTCCTTGGAAGGGCTGGATTTTGGTAATAGTTTTAAGTCAGGCCTTGTTGCACATCCGTCCAGCTCTGCAATGGAAATCTCAAGTCTTTTTTTTTTTTCCAAGTAGACTTAGGAGAAGTGAAAGGACATTTTTCTCTTTGCTTCAAACTTCTGCAGTGGCCACATTGCTTGTACAGTGACTAAAACTGTTCCCCAGGATGCTGGAGACATAGATTGGACTCAGTCTTCTCTGTCACTCCTTTCATTTTGGAAGAGGGCTGTAAGTGCTTGATTTGGAAGATTCAAGGCTGTGGCACATGGGTGGGAATAGGTGCCTCTGTGTGTGCCTCTGACCTGCAGTTCCCCAGATTTTAAAAGTGCCATCAGAATTTCTTACAAACTAATTGCAGGTACCACATGTAATTGCTTCTTTGAGCTACATTTGCTTTCACTCCCTACTTTGTAATGAATTTATGAGTTCATGTTAAATGAAAGATCCTGGATGTAGAGACCAGATGTCTTGTTTAAAAACAAAGTAAAACTGAAAGGGTAACATTGCTGAACTTTGTGGTACTGCACGCTTCCTTGTCACTTAGACTTAGATTTAACTCTTTTTTTTTTTTCCCTTTTCTTCTTCTCTCACCCACCCCCCTGCCCAAAAGAAAAAATAAAAAGGCAATAAAGCAATAGCAACTTTGGCCTTTTGCCATGTCATTTTATTTTTTGGTAGGATTTTATTAACTTACTGGTCCCAGACTCCTAAGTGATCAGTCCAAGTCTCTCTGCCTTGCAGCATGGTTTAGCTGCTGAAGTGACCACCCCATTTATGGGACAGCATTTGAGTAGTTCTCAAAAATTTCCCTTTCAGACCTTTAGAATATGATGGAGGTAAGTAGAAATTGTCTTGTTTTATGTCCGGGGTGTCTTGGACTAACTCTTGAATATTGTCCTAAAAGATGGAAATAACAGATACTTTTTCATCTCAAGTTTTTTGTTTGAGTTCAGCTTTAATCACCCTCTGCCCAGTATCTCGGAAGTTTAAAGTGATTTTTGAAATACCATGTGGATAATTGACAGTGATTCAAGAAAAGAACCTGCATTCTTTAGTTTTAAAGATACAGTATGTTTAGTAGAAGTTGGTGTTAACTTACTGTAAACACGTTCCTTTTCCTAGATTAGTTATGATCATGACACAAGATAAGTTGAAATGGGATCTTTTATCTTTCTGTGGGGTTATAAGGAAGCATGTCTTCAAAGATGAAGAGTGATCCACTTGTGATAGTTCATTTGAGAACCTGATCCCTATAAAATATCCTTGATTTATTTTGTGCATGTGTGTGTGAAGAAATACTCAACAGGTTCATGGTGCATGGTGTCCTGTTTGTGTCCTACGTGGTTACAGACTGACCTCTGTACAGGGCAGACAGTCTCTATCTGTTATAGAATTTGAAATGGTTCCTTGCTAGTTTTTATACTCCAGTTTATTTGTTGTATTTTATCTGTAATATGCATGTACATTTGATACAAACTGTTTTGCAATTGTAAGTACAGCAGTCTTGTTTTTCTTGGAGTTATCCAGTTTCCAGTATTCAAATGACAAAATATGCATGAAAGTAGATGTTTCAGTGATATAAAAACTACAGAGTAAGGTGTGGGATATGTAGTGAGTTTTCCGGATATGTTTTATAAACTTCTGAAAAAATACGGGTAGGGGTTGCCCTACCTGAAACCCAGCTTCCAGCTAAAGTGGTCAGATTTATTGAGGAGAAGTATATAATTTCAGTAGAAAAGTGTCTTTTTCCGCTTCTCCTGTCTTCTCCTCCATATTCGTCAAAAGTGTGCGGACTACACCAGACACTGGCATGTGAATTTTAGCCTGGAAATATTCTTTCTGCATGAAGAAACTTGTACCTTTTGAGGAACCTGCAATGTTCTGTCAGTGGTCTTTAGCAGAAGGCTTTCTAAGCCTTCATCTGCAGCTTTCCTTAGTACAGCTACTGTACAGTTAATTGCTGTTCCCGAAATACTTCTGCGTCTTGGGAGACCAAAAAGCGGACGAGAAGTTGGTGAAGTGGCTCGTTAAAGGGGAAGAGGAATGTTGAATTTTAAGTTCCTCCTCAAAGACTTGTCCCTTATAGGGTAAAAATAAAAAATTGGGAGTTTTGGGAAGAAAACCAGTGTAGAAGTTCTCCCTTTTCCCCTTCTACTTCTGTTTCATTTTCATTTTTTTTACTGTCCTGGAGTATAAATGGTTTCACTGTTGCCTGTGATGTGGAAGAGGTCTGCATCATCCTGACCAAAGGCAAGCTGATGCATCAACATGTGAACCAGAGACCCTTTATGTGATTTATATGTGCTTGCAAGCCAGAGCCCTTTTAGTTTATAAACAGATTTTGTTTCATAAGAGACCCTTCCATGGAACAGACTGCTAGGATATATTATTACAAAGGTGCTTGCTCACAGGCTCGGTATTTTTCAAAGCATATTTCAAAATCAGAATACTGCATAAAGTTTCTTGTTTGTTTGTTTGTTCAGGGATTTTTTGGTTGTTTATTTTTTGATGTTATGATTCAGAAGTTACCCTGAGTGAATATGAGGCAACTTGCACTGGAAAAATTTTACCTCCGGTTTTTGTAATTTTCATGCCACTACAGTTTCAATGAAATTATCATATTAGTCCTGAGTGTATATATGAATGGTGAATCCTTTACATGCTCCTGCAAATGCACTCTTAGTAATTCCCATTTTTTTTTTCCCTTTGATTCTTAGTTCTGGCTCCTCTTTGTCACCCTTAGTTAATATATTAGCTATGGGTAGTTTAGACAAGGGAGGTGATTATTTCTTTGAAGCAGGAATGGGTTTCTTTTTAATAGTTCGTAAGCAAAATGGAAATTGTAAGCAGAAGTAAACAGTGAGAAGAGGAATTGAGTTTTCTGGTCTGTCATTCAGGAAGAGAAAAAGGAATTAATTTTGCACAGGCTAAGAAGTAAAACAAAATTTTGCAGCTACTTCTGTGCTTTCATGTGTTTTACCATGATTTTGAAAAAAGAAAGGTATTTCACAAATCAGATGTTCATTAAGCATTCTCTAGGAATTTTGGTAGCACTTGCTCTTAGATGACTTTTTTCCAACCTTAGTGAAATGAAAAGAAGTCTTTCTCCTAGGTCTCTCATCAGGGGAAAACATCCACAGTGCTTCCTAAGTTTCTTTTTTTTTCTTATGATGTTTCAAGTCTCTTGAAATTTGAAAGTTAAACCCTGTTTTTGTTGTCTGCATCATTTGATGCTCTCTAACTGGCTTTAATCCAGCTGTTTGAAGACTGCACACTGAAATTGGTGCTCTGTTTTTTGTGAGCACAAGTAATTTGCTACCTTTTATACTAGGATGAATTTTTATGTCTTCTTCTTGTAGTTACAGGAGGGCGTTTAGCAAGTCCAGATTTTATATGTATCACTGGTCTCCAAATTCAGATCTCCAATTTAAGTAGATGGATGCAACATCTGGTGATGTATTTAGCTGAGAAGAAAACTGCTGGTGAAGAATACTTCACCATAGGGTTTTAAGACGTATTGTGCCCAACTTCTGCTTGGCTTTGAAAACCTCATTGCCAGTGTGTGTGGATGCAAGGAGGAAGTATTTGATGTAATTTTCTTCACTCTCAGAAGGTTTTTGATGCTGTTCCATGTGAGCTTCTTACACCTTTAGACCAGCAAGTGGTTACAGTGCTGTTTTGTTGTACTAGACTCAGCTGTGGTTTGTTGTCCATCTAGGAAGGGAATTGGGATGAGGACTTTGTAGGTCTCCACATTAATCACTTAGGTGATGGACTGGAGAATGCCAGTTTTAAAACAGCACGTGATGCCAAGGGCTGGCAAACCTTTTGGAGGCTGAGAGTAGTTCCTTTTGTGTTGCGTTAGTGTTGAAGGAACAAAAATGCAACAGGTTGAAAAGAGTATATATGCTGAGGGAAAACACAGTGTTGCAGAAAGCTTCCTGGGTATTCTATTGACATAAGCAAACATGGTAAAGCCATTACTCACCCTCTGCCATCCCTGTCCGCAGGAGGTTGTGTGCAGGATGCACAGGGGAAGTGAATATAAAGTTACTCCTGAATTGCTATTTGTAAGCACCATAAATCAATTCTGAGTTACTTTAATATGTAAATCGTGGCCCTCAGATAACTTTTTCATGGATAGTTTGGTTTTCCCTGTTCAAGGGAATGCGTAGCAAAAAAGGCCAGCAACTCCAGGTGACCTCCAGATTGTAAAGTCTCTTTTGGAGGCAGCAATTGCTTGTGTTCTTCAAAATGAGTTTGCTTGTATTGATATCAAGTGCTGATTTACAGTGGGATACTGCAAGCTTTCTTGGATACAGTGGCATGTATGCAAGATACAGGAGGTGATCTCTCATTCTAGTCGTGGCTGTGACTTCAGTAGCAGTGAGCATCAGGTCCAGTTTAGAGAGTCACACTTAAGGATAAGCCAGAGAGATTCCGGTTTAAGCTCAAGAACAATGAACTGTTTCAAAAATATGATCCATAAGGAAGTGATGAGATGATTTGGGTTTCTTTAGAAAAAGAGAAATCATTAAAGGGTGGGAAACCATGATGATACTTTCATTATTAACATCAAAAGTGCCTGTGGCCAATTACTTTCCATGTTCCAGGGAGCAAGTTTAGGTTTTAGCAAGAAAGTTTATGATTGTGGTGGTTGCCTTGTTTGTTTGGGGTAGTTTTGTTTTGGTTTGTTTGTTTTTTTGGACGAATACTTAATGAAAATAGTGGAAGACGCTAACCAGGGAAGTTGTTGCATCTTGGTTGTCAGAGGTTTTGAAGAACAAGTTAGACAAACACACTTATGGCATGGGTGTAGTTATCCAGCTTCAGAGCGGGGCTGGAATGGTAACTTCTTAAGGTGCCCTCAGGTCTTCTGCTTCGATTCTGTGGTTGTATGCATATATATGAGGCAAAATCTGAAATGCAAAGAACTCTATAGGCTTTTGATCTTCTAATCTGGTTTGCCTTTTGCATTTTGAACATCTGTAAATCACAGCATAAAATTGGGAAAGAATCGTTATTGTTACATTCTATATTCTTATTTTATGGCGTTAGATCTGAAGTGACTTGTAGGCTGCAGAAGTGAAAACTGGTAGTAATCCTCTTTCCCCCCCTTTTCTTTGCAGGTCGCTTGGTTGGTGCCTTGGATGCCGTGTTAGACTCCAATGCACGCGTCGCTCCGTTCCGAATCTTACTGCAAGTTCCAGGCTCACAGGTTTACTCTGCCATTGCATGTGGTGAGTTATTGAATGGATCAGAAGTTTACTGGGCCCTAGCTATTGGTGAGTCACAGACAGAAAACCCCAAACCCCTTCTGAGCATGGTCAGTGTCTGCATGTCCAGGAAGCTCAAGATAACCCCAGCTAGTTGTGAATGTGTGGAAATCTATTGCCTATAGCTTGTTTAACAACCAAATTAACCTCTGGTTAAAATCCCAGATAGGAATTATTAAGAAAATTATGAAATTATGAAAAAGCGTTTCCTAGGAACTTGAAATTTCTGTAGAAAACTTGTGTAGCTGAGGGTGTTTTGCTGTGTTATGTTTTTGTCTCTTGCAAAGTAGTGTGGTTCTGTTCATGTGCATCTCTTTTCCTACAGTAGTAATAGTCCCTTACAGCAAGAAACTACTTAGTTTAGGCTTTTGCTGCTAATGTCTTCTGTTTGCTTACTGTGACATGTCTTACACTTGGTTATAATGAAATATAACTGGAACATTTGGAAGATGCTACATGATTGAGGAGGTTGTTGCAGCAGGGAGTCTAATTGTCTAATTGCCTGGTCTGTTGTGCATTAATCCCTTTTGCAGTGTTTCTGCAATGTCTGAAAGTCAAGCTCGTCTTTAGAAAAGCGATATTGGCACAAATTGCAGCAACCTTGCCATGGCACAGTAAAGACCATCTGAATGCACTTGTTCTCTTCATCCTGTTCTTGCTTGGCTTATCTGCAGGGCTGTTCTTATCCCTTCTGCTCCAATCTATAAAACCCTAACATTGAAATTTACAGCAGTTTTTCTTTGGGAATGGTTCAAAGCTATGGCCAGTGAGGCTTAGACTTGACATTAGGAAGCATTTCTTTACTGAAGGGATGGTCAAACCTGGAACTGGCTTCTTTCTGAGAGGTGGCTGATGTCCCACCAAACCTGTCAGTGTTTAAGAGGCATTTGGACAATGTCCTTAATAACAGGCTTTAACTTTAACTTTTGGTCAACCCTGAAGTGGTCAGGCAGTTGGACTAGATGATTCCCAGGATTTCAAGGATAACAAGAAGGGCTTCTTTAAATACAACAATAACAAAAGGAAAACAAAAGATAAAGTGCTTGTTACCAAATGGAGGGGAGACCCTGGTAATAGAGGATGCAGAGAAGGCAGTAGTACTGAACACCTTCTTTGCATTGATCTTTGCTGACCAGTCCAGCCCTCAGGAATCTCTGACCCAGATGACCGGGGTGAGGAATGCCGGAGGGAAGACTTCCCTTGGTCAAGGAGAATTGGGTTAGAGAACACGTTGGCAAACCTGACATCCACAGACCCATGTGCCCTGATGGGGTGCATCCATGAGTGCTGAGAGAGCTGGCAAACACCATAGCGAGGCCACTCATGATCAACTTTGAAAGGTTGTGGTGATCAGGAGAGGTGCCTGAGGATTGGAAGAGAGCAAGAAGGAGGACCCAGCCAGTCAACTGTACCTCAGTCTCTGGAAAGGTGATGGAGCACCTCATTATGGACCATCCCTGTTCACAAGGAAGACAAGAAGGTGATCAGGAGTAGTCAGCATGGATTCATTAGAGGAAAACAATGCATCACCAACCTAATTGCCTTCTACAATGAAAATACTACGTGGACAGATGAGGGGAGAGCAGTGGATATTGTCAACCTCTGCTTCAGCAGGGCTTTTGGTACTGTCTCTCACATCCTCATAGGCAAACTGTGGAAGTGTGGACAGGATGAGCGGACAGCGAGGTGGGTGGAGAACTAGAACTGATTTAATGGCAGGACCTAGAGGCAAGCAGTGGCACAGGGTCTAGTTGGAGGCCTGTCACTAGTGGTGTCCCACAAGGCTCAGTATTGGGCCCAGTATTTAACTTATTCATCAGTGACTTGGATGAAGGGGCAGATGCCCCCTCTGCAAGTTCACTGATGACACAAAGCTGGGAGGAGTGGCCAATACCCCAGAGGGCTGTGCAGCCTTTCAGAAGGACCTCAACAGGTTGGAAAGAGGGACAGTAAAAAACTGTCTGAAGTTCAACAAAGGCAAGTGCAGGGTCCTGCACCTGGGGAGGAATAACCCCATGCACAGGCTGGGGGCTGACCTGCTGGAAAGCAGCCCTGTGGAGAAGGACCAGGGGATCCTGGTGGACAACAAGCTGTCCATGACCCAGCCGTGTGCCCTTGAGGCCAAGAAGGCCAATGGTATCCTGGGATACATCTGGAAAAGCATTGCCAGCAGGTTGAGGGAGGTGATCCTGCCCCTCTATTCAGCCCTGGTGAGGCCACATCTGGAGTGCGGTGTCCAGGTCTGGGCTCCTCAGACAAGAGAGACACGGAGCTCCTGGAGCAGGTCTAGTGGAAAGCAACAAGGATGATTAAGGGACTGAAGCATCTTCTTTATGAGGAAAGGCTGAGGAAACTGGCCCTGTTCAGCCTTGAGAAGAGATGACTGAGAGGGGGACCTCATCAACGTTTGTAAGTATCTGAAGGGAGGGTGCCAAGGGAATGGAGCCAGGCTCTTCACAGTGCTGCCAAGCAATAGGACATGAGGCAATGGGCAGAAACTGTTGCACAGGAAGTTTCACTGGAATATGAGGAAGAACTTCTTTACTGTGCAGATGACTGAGCACTGGAACAGATTCCCCAGAGAGTTTGTGGAGTCTCCCTCACTGGAGATATTCAAGAACTGACTGGATGCAATCCCATGCCGTGTGCTCTGGGAGAGCTCTGCTTAAGCAAGGAGGTTGGACCAGCTGACCCACTGTGGTCCCTTCCAACCTGACCCATTCTGTGATTGTTGTAGATACCTTCCAACAAAACCCTATTCTTTTCTTTTTTCTTTTTTCTTTTTTCTTTTTTCTTTTTTCTTTTTTCTTTTTTCTTTTTTCTTTTTTCTTTTTTCTT
>JAWWEU010000001.1:88960929-89104759 GCA_035583155.1 Acropternis orthonyx | reverse complement strand
TTTTTTCTTTTTTCTTTTTTCTTTTTTCTTTTTTCTTTTTTCTTTTTTCTTTTTTCTTTTTTCTTTTTTCTTTTTTCCTTTTTCTTTTTTCCTTTTTCCCTTTTTCCCTTTTTTCCTTTTTTTCTTTTTTCTTTTTTTTTCTATTTCTATTCCTGATGAAGCCATGAAACTGTTAGCTAATGTAAATGTTGTCATGTTGTTGATGGCATTTGAAATAGTAGTCCTTTAAATGGAAAAAGCAGTCTATATATTCATCCCTTTCCTCTGTACAAGCTCGTTCAGCAATTCTTCCTTGGTTCAGCAGAGATCTCTGTGCATGTTTTCCATTAATATTGGGAATTTTTCCCGGGGCCAGATGTGTGTGAAGAAACTTGCGTAAAGTTTATTTGTGCTATTTTTGTTTTGGCTTTTGGGTTTTCTTTGTTTTGCAATTGTTCTGTGCTTTCTATCCCTACCCCCTTGCTTTTTATATTTAAATAATGCCATCTCATGGAGAAATTTAAGAGCTTCATGCTGTTACAGTCCTCTGATGAAGCCAGGTAGCATTCACTGGAAAAGTAAGCTCAGTGTTGCTGTCATGGGCTTCTTGATTATTTGAGCATATGCAGTACTTTCTAGGTCTGATCTTGCCATATCCACATTCTTACTGCATACAAAATTTGGGTTTTTCTCACATTAAAGAAACTACAAATAAAAAAATAGTGTGGTTGCAATGGTTAAGGATTTTGCTGAGATAAACTTATTTGATTAATGTTTGTTAAAATTCTCTTTGGCTCTTCTGAACGGATGCTCATCCTGGAGAAAATGAGATTTACAGTTAGAGAGGGAAAGCAGAGGGGTCTGTTTTGTATGCTCTGTGGGTTGCCAGAGCTGCACAGAAATGAAGAACAATGGAAGCAGAAGTTGTTTATGAATAATATTGCTGCTGTGAAACCCTGATGTGAGTGTCCAAGGGAGAGCTGATGCTGGCAATAGGAGTGGGAGGAACATCACCTCACCCTTTTCTTGGAAAGCTGGAGGAGGATATTCCCCAGACTGAAATGGCTGTTGCAGCTCACCTGGCTCTGCCCTGTCTCAGCAAGGTGCTTCACACAAACATGATGTTAAAGGAGTCTGTTACTGGCTTTGGAGGGAGCAGTGAGTCAAATTAAGTTCCTGCTGCTGTATAGCAAAGGCAAGGAGCAGCTCCAGGGACTCCTTCCAGTCTCCCAGTGTAACTTCATTACAGATAGCCATCATGTCAGTAGGCAGTTAATTAAAATGACATTTTTTTAATTGTATGTTGGCAGTCCTCTATTCCAGGAGTTGGAGGATTAAATGATAATATATGCATAAAGGTCAGATCTGTGTTACAGACTTTTGCAAATCTTGAGGGCTGCTTGGAAGTCTGATCCAAGCACGGCTGTTCTGTCAGAGATGTTTTAATCCAGATGGTTAGTCATGTTACACCAGTACAAGTGAAAAAAAAAGGCTAACCTCAGCCCTAATGTAGAGCCAGTTAAATTTTTCCTTTCAGAAGGCTCGTGGACAAAACAGAAACTCTAGTCCCAGTCAAGTGAAGTGGGTTTTAGGAGAGGGAGAGCAAAGGGATTGGTGAAAAGTGGGTTTAAAGAAGAGGTTATGAGGAATGAGGCAGTGGTTAGACAAAACACTTGGCACAGGCAGATGAAGAAGGTGGGTAAGAGGTGGAATAAAATGCTGTGCAGAACAGCAGCACCGGAAGAAGAATAAGGAAGAGAAATAGGGAAGAGATTGGCAATGCTTGGGTCAAATCACAGGACAACTTTAAACTGTGAAACTGAAATTAGAAATTAGGAAAGGACCCAAAAAGCTGAGGAGCTGGCCTGACCAAATGGAATGAACAAAAAGATCTTTCTGTATTTGAGCAGAATCCCTGGAGGCAGGCAGGAAAGAGTGCAGTAGACTCTGAGGGATATAGCCACTGCCAGCACCCAGGCTCAGAGCATGCGGTGTGGATGCTGCTGTGAAAGGCATCTTGCTCATGGCTTATTTCACAAGAGGCAGCCCAACAGCTCTTCCATACAGGCAAGGTCTTTTGGATTGCTCAGAAATAAAAATTCAACTCAGTATTTGCTTTGTGCAGCCATTTCAGTATAAAATTATTGGAATTTTGGTGTTCTTAAGCATTGATATAATTTGTTTTCTTTACCTAAAGGACATTTAAGTGTCTCCTCTTTCATGATTTTTTTTTTTTTTTAAATTTAACCTTGATTAATGATATTTATGCAGTTTCATTGCAAGACCTTCCTGTCAGGGAAGTTAAAGCCTGGAAAGTTTCCCTGTCAGTTGGCATTCTGCATGGAAAACAGAGCAGAGGAAAGTGGAAAATCCTTACGTAAATTTATCTTTTTTTGTTGTTATGAGTCAACATGATACATCTCTGATGTATACACAAAACAAATCTTGAGATAATGGGTCTTCTGTTTAAATTTATTTATTTAAAAATTTTTATTATTATATTCACCTGTGATTTGTGTCTCTTATATCCAGCTACTTCTTTCTTTTACTAGCAAGGCACTAGAAGAAGAAATTATTGCTGCCTTTACTTTTTTACCTATAATGTTTAGTCACTGACCAGTAAGATCTGGAGGGGCCAGGTTTTCCCCTGATGGTCCTGTATGGCACCTGCCTTGTTCTGACTTTTCTGTCATTGTGTTGTGCAGAGGCAATTCAGTTTCAAGCAGAAAAAGCCAAAGCAAATAGTGAGTGAAATATTATTTCTGAGTTAGTGTGAACACATTACATTTGAAAAAACAGCAAAACTCTCACATAAATCTTTAGAGAAAGAAGCTTTAAAGATTTGAAAACCTGTATTTGTCAAAGATTTTCTGTTCAGTTTATTTCTTCCCCAAACAGTGGAAATGTACTCTTGTGGAACCTTTAGGCATTACTGAAACAAATTCTTTTATTTTAAGATAATTTATTTATTATAGCGAGCTTTTCAACTAGAGTTTAGATTATCGGTATGCCTTTCAATGGGTCTGCATGTGTGTGGGTGGGGGGGGTGGCGGGGTGTAAGCATGTGCATATCCAGGGAGGGAGAAAGGAGGATCAGGGACTCTTGGGAACAGGGCATAAATCAAAGGTTTCCAGTTGCCGCTTAAGGAATGTCATGTCAGAATAAGCTGCAGCCCAGAAGTTCAGGATGAAGTTTTGCTGGTTGAAGTTTGCTGCCTTGACTTTTAATGCAGCATTTGCTGGCTGAGAGCATTTGAGAAGATAAAACTAAAAGTAATAAAACTAATCCTCTAAAACAATGAGGTTTTTGTTTTTTCTCTAACTATATTGCCATGAGTGAGACCTTTTTGACCTGTTTGCTGCTAGGAATTCTGAGGTTGAAAGTTCAGTTTCTCATAATGAATTTATGAAATAATGCTTTTTATTACTTTTTTTTCCTTCCTTTCAATTTTATTTTGTAGGATTAGTTTCAGTACACTGTATTTTACTTTTTCAGGTGCCACTGCAGAGGAAATAAACCAGCACTGGGAATGGCTGGAACAAAACTTGCTCCATACTTTGTCTGTGTTCGACAATAAAGAAGATATTGTTAGTTTTGTCAAAGGGAAAGTGAAGGTAAGGAAACTGTCTCACGTTCACCATTCCTTAGCCAATTATATGTGGTCTATTAGAAGTAATGTCACAAAGTTGTTGTCATTCATAATTGGTTTTGACCATCTAAACATTATTAGTTTTCTGTGTGGCTCTTGTACCTGATGTGGCCAGCATCTGTGCATCTTTACTCCTGTTTTCCTTGGACACATCTCAAAAACAAAGTATCACCTGTCCCTTTCCAGGTTCACTGTTCCCTCCCCTGTGATATGCAGCTGAGCTGTCTTCAGCATCTGTTTTCAGTTCCTCTGCCTCTCCAAAACATTATGTTAAATACCTTCCCTTTGTGTATCTCAGCTTTTCCTCATTACTGTGTTTCTCCTCCTATCTCCCATGTTTTTCCTAGCTTTAACCCATCATTTGTATACACCTGTCCCTCTAGACTGGGCTCAGGGTGACATCAGGTGATAGCCATGGGGCCTGACTCTGCTGGCAGCACACCTGTGTGGGCACCACCTCAGTCGCCGCAGCACAGGGACAGGGGACAAGGCCCTTGTGCAACAGCACCTGCAGCTGTAAGGATCTGCCATGGAAACTGCTGCTGGCCTTGCTTGTGCTTGTTTTTGGAGTCGTGATCAGGCATGTGAAGCTGCTGGCTGGCCCCAGGATTGGAGAAATGAGCCTTCGTTTGGAAGGCTAAAGAATTTTCAAAGTAAAGGAATTTTTGACCATAGACTAGATTTAAAATAATAATGGCATGTGGGGTAAAACTTAGAAAGCCTGATGTTCTGAGCTCTGCTTTTGGTGAAATACATGCTCCAGGAGGAGCTTGGTGATGCCTGGTGGGGTTGTGGTGTCACTAGTGTCTGCTGTACCTCGGGTCTCACTGCAGGCTTTTCTTTGCTGAGAGTTTTAGTGGGGTGCTCTTCCCCACATAACCTCTTTTCTGGTTTGGAAAATTCGTAGGAAGAACATGCTTTTGGTGTATTTCAACCCTGCTGCTGTGATCTCAGTGGGGTCCGAATCTGGGGAAGAAGGGGACAGTGGCAAAACATCACTGTGCAAATCCTAGTTTTTATCCTGTTTTCTTAGAAAAAAGGCATTTTGTCTTAGGCACACTGAAAGGACCACATACAGTTAATCTCTCTTGATGATGCTGTGGCAGCCTATTACCTAACACAGCACATATTTAAAGTTCTTCAGGTTTTATTAGTTAAGGTCAAGTCCAGGTTTTGGACCCCTGTACCTGCTGTAGGCTTTGGTGTATTAGGACTAGTTGGTAATTGTGAATTACACCAGGTGCTGCAACATATGGATTATTTATCTGCACGGTGCAATGCATAATTAACTCCTTTGTTGTAATGCCACTATTAAAAATCAGAAATCTTAGTTTGATTTATGTCGGTGCATTTGAAACCATGTTTTTAGTGGATCCAAGCATCTCTCAAGTTACTGACACATCTGATTGCATTGTTTCTTCTTTGTTAAATAGTATTGGTCAGTATAAACAACTGTCACTCTACTTCTGCTCTGTATATATCATATGAGAGCAATCATAAGACATAGTGAAAGTATAAATACATGGTTCTGCCAGACTCATTGAAAAAAATTATATATATAAAAAAAGGCCCCAAAAGTCTTGCTTTGGGAGCCTTAAAAACTGTATGAGAGATACAAGCACCAGAGAAATTTCTCAATTTGTGAAAACTGCAAATGAACTCGGATTTCTTTGTGAGAAAGGTTTGCAGTATTAAAATTTGAACGGGTAGCTTGTAGCAACTTGCCTGAGTGTGAATGCCGTGGGTTCATCCTGATCCACTGTCTCATTACGGACCCAGGCACTGATTGCAGAGGAAACCAGCAGCAAGCTTGCCGAGCAGGAGGAAGACCCCGAGAAGTTCCGAGAAGCCCTGGTGAAATTTGAATCCAGATTTAATTTTCCTGAAGCAGAGAAGTTGATCACCTATTATTCCTGTTGCTGTTGGAAAGGAAAAGTTCCTCGGCAAGGCTGGCTTTATTTGAGCATCAATCATCTCTGTTTTTATTCCTTCTTCCTGGGCAAAGAATGTAAGTGTAAGTGTGTAAGAAATGTAATGCTGGGGAGAGATACAAAATACAACTGCATTTGAAAGCAAGAGTAGCCAGAATTGTTATGAAAAGCCTACTTCACCTCTAAAGTTTAGTTTCTGAGTTTTTTGTTCAGCTGTAGGATCCTGTTTAAGTTTTTGCTTCAGCCTTTATGTTTTAGTATGAATCCAGTAATAAAAATTGTACTGCAAGAGCACACAGACATAGTTGCTGTCTGCTTCAGTTTTTTATGCCATGGCAAAGCAGCAACGAACCTCCTACAGGTTCTGAAATAGAGACATTCAGTGCTGAAAGGGTGAGTAAGGATGGGTCCCTCCTGCAGGTGGGGGAAGCAGAGTCATGGCATTGCTGCAGGGCAGCAGGGGAAGTTGCTGCTGGGGCCAGGGATGCCTGAGTCCAGCTGCCTGCCTGAAAATAACCCAGGAAACATAAAAGGGCTGTGCCCTGGAGAACCAGGTGAACATTCAGAGCTTTTAAGGAAGAACAACAGCAATTTAGGGATTTGTTTGTGTTTCTGAATATAAGTACAGGAAGGTCATGAGAAGTGTGTCCTGGGGTTTTTAGGCTTTCAGATGGTTCAGCAAGTTGTAAGAATTTGGTCACGGTATTCCTCTACAGAGGAAAGGTTATGTGATTATGAAAAACCTGTCAGAATAGATATTAGAAGATAAAAATGAAAATAACAGATATAAGATGGTAAAAATGAATGTAGCCATTTAAAATCTATAGTGTTTCGCTGTTTGGTAAGATTGTGCACAAACTACTAACATTTTAAGTCCTGTTTATCCTGCTGCAACTTCAGCAAGGACAGCAACAGAAACCTTATACTGCTATAAATATAGCAATAATTTACAGTTATAACAATTAAGAAAACTTTGCCATATTTCATCTGGATTTAATATTGAGATATAGCTGTAGATTTAAAAATTAAGTGCATTAATGTAAAGATAAGAAAGGTAGTAACTGGAAATTTCCAAGACTTAAAACACAAAGACATGCATGCAGAGTTGGGGGTCCTTTCTTCCCTTACATTATTTCAGGCCAATTATTTTGTCATATCAGTGAAAGGTGGAAGAGTTAGATTTAAAATGCAGGTAAATTTGTTACTATAAAAACGAAAGTTGAATTTTGCTGGGAAGACTAGAATGGAGTCTCTTGATAGATGTTGAATATCTGAATTCTTTAATCTCCTTATTTCCTGTTTAGTATTAAATAATATCATTTGTCAATCATTTCTTCCTGCCACAGTTGTAGGTATTCTCTCATTAAATCTGAGATAGCCAGTCTGCCAAAGCACACAAAGCAAAAATGATACTTATTAATGATAGATACCAGAGGAAGCAGGAGGGAGAGAGAAAAACCCTTTATATTGTTCCAAAATTTTTGTTTATGCAACATCACAGAAAGTTAAGTGATACTGGAAGTACAACATCACACTGTATTGTTTAAGAAAAGGTTTCTTCTCATATCTTTAATAATATTTATTATGAAAATACAAAAACCCGAACAATTACATGTTTGCAACTTTATATTTTGACCATGAAAAATACACTGTTCATTTACTGTTGTAGTCAGTTGCATTGCCTTTGTGTTCCATGTATTTGCATGGAAATGTCAAATAAAAACCTGAATTTTCTTTTGGTTAAACAAACTTCCCTAGCTCAGTGGGAAGCATTATATATGCTGAAATGATTCCCACTTCCTTGATTCTGATAAACCAGATTAGTTCTGTTTCTAGGCTAGTGTTTTGTCATGTTTTTGAAATATTTGTATTGCATGGAGTAATCCAGATTTACTATGGTTCTTGTTACTATTTGAGAAGCTGATTACATGTAGAACAAGTGATTAATTGTCTTTTTTTTCAGGTAGCAATCATAAATCTGGTCAAATCTGGTCTTGAAATGTTGTTAAGAAATCACCATTATTGTGTTTTTTCAATACAGCACAGGGAAAAAACCCAATATATGAGTTGGTTCTCCATTGTGTTTTACCTCTAAAAATCCCCCCAAATTGTAGACTAGAAATCTCTTTATAGTCAAAGTATTAAGTCTTCTGCTTCTGGCAAGTCTGTTCCCTTCTTGTTTTATTTTGTGTTGAAATGACCTGGAATGCAATATTAGAACCTGTTTTCAGCTTCTCATAAAATTAACTTATGGCTTATGTGAATATAAACTCCGTGAAACACTTTTTCCAGGACAAGTCCCCTTTTATCTAAGCCTCAAAGTATTTGCAGGATTTCAGAGGGTTAGATCGTCAGATATCTTGAAAGGGCGTGCCAAGGTTTCTTCACATATTTTAATTAAACTTGTGGTTTTTTCTAAAACTTTGGTCACACTGTACCCTTTATCAGTAGTTTGGGCCCCTTACAGTCTGCTGTGCTGTTTCCATAACCAACACTGTAGAGCCTGTGTGATTCTGACCTGCCTGAACAACAGCGCTATTGCTGCGGCGTTGTTTAATCTTTCTTCTTTGGCTGTGCCCATACAGATGATTTTATGACCATTCACAACAGTCTGTGCATGTTGACGCAGCTGTGCTTTATTTAAGTAAGAAAAAATGTAATCTGCAAATAATCTTGACAGCTGTGGTCATGTAATACAGAAAACTTGCTGAAGGTAGCTCCTTAGGTAATTAATGATCATGGATAAGTGTCATATATATATGACAATGTTTGTTATTACTGCCTTTTTATTGCTTTATTGGCATCAGGAGACCAGCTGGGGATGTTAGGGGGTGTAGTCATGATGTTATTGGCACAGAGAATCCTGGGTGGCTTCCAACAGTTGTTAAGAACAAATATAATCTATTTTAAAGTCCTTTCCAGCCTAATTTCTACCCAGAGATTCATACAAGAGGCAAATAACATCCTGCAGTGGTTATCTAAAATAAGCTGATTCTGTTTACTGCTTGTGTTTATATGATTTGTCAGTGTTTAAGTATAGAGAACTGTGCCCTATGCTTTTTGTTTTCTATAAACATGTCTGACCACAGATAATGTTTAGGGCAAAATTTGCCTGTGCACCATTTCAGTAAAAAGTAACCAAAATGCAAAGATCCAAATGCCTAGGCAGCTTTTTTTTCCTTAATGTCTTGTTTATAGTGGTAGTCACACTTCACAGAAATCTCCATATGCAAAAGCTTCCTCTTGGATGGGAGCTAGCTTTATTTTAACAGCTAAAGTAACTGTGTGTGTAATGGGCTTTCCACCTGCCAACAGTTTTGTTTCTGGGAGATTGCAAAGCCCTTCCCTATTAAACTGTTTCTTCTGGTTGTAAGGGAGCAGGATGTGAATGACTTGTAAGGGAGTTAGGAGCACAGCATATGGCATGTGTCTTTTGCAGACAAAGGCACAAATCCCTAGTCCAGCATTTCATATTAAAATAGTTAAAATTTTGAGGGAGAGGTCTGAAATAGACTTTTGAAGTGGGGGAGTTTGAATGCAGAGTCATAACAGGCATTTCAGCATGTGCTTGGTTTTGCCTATAAAAATGTGTCTCTTTCCTCTTTGGTTGTATGCATTTCATTCTGAATTTGCTTATTTCCCAAATCTGAAAAATGTCAGCAGAGTTTCCAACCCACTCTTGCTTGTCTCTCGGATTGCAGTGAAACTTATCATTCCTTGGGTTGAGGTCCAGAAACTGGAAAGAACCTCCAATGTCTTCATGACTGACACAGTCCGTGTCACTACGGCAAATAAAGAGCGTGACTTCTCCACGTTCCTCAATATCACTGAGGCTTTCAGGATCATGGAGCAGCTGGCAGATGTGACACTCCGAAGGCTACTGGATAATGAAATCTTTGAGCTGGATCCAGGCCTACAGGATCCTACTCAGATTACCAAGAGGTAAAAAGCTAAGTTGTTACATGAGCAGAGGTTCGATAGTGGGCTTCATGGTTTGGTGTGTTAGCTGGGTAAGACTTCAAAGCTTTGCTTGACTGGACACAAAAGAGTTTTTATAATATATTATGGTGTATCCAATAGGTGCATTTTAACCTGTGTGTGAGATACCTTTTTCCACTTTATATTTTTCCCGTAAACATCACATGTTTTTTTGTTTGTTTGTTTTAAAAGTTCCATTCCCTCTAGAAGGGGAGATTGCAGCAAGGGATATTTTCCATCTTCCCTGTAGAGCAACATTATTATGCTTACAATTTGGGCAATGTGTAGGCCTTCCTAGTGCCATCAGTTCTCTAGAATTACTGCTTTTTGTGATATCTGAAATACAGAGTTCCCACTAGTGTGATTGCCATAGCCAACTTAGCAAGCAGTTATAGAACTTAAAAAATGCACAGGCAGTTGCAACAGTTCAATGTGCTATTGTCATTCTACCCCATGCATCCCTGAAATGCATCTGTGCATTCCTCTCCCACTACAGAATGCATTGGGCTCTCTGGGAAAGGCTGATCACTATTTCTCTGCCAGTAGCACAACACACAACTCTGTGTTTTATTTGCTGCTGTGAGAAAGGGGAAGGGAAACTGCCCAGAGGAATTTTAGGTGGGCAGGATGGAATAACCCAAACTGGAATTTGCCTGAGGCGTCAAGGTTAAGGTGATGATTTAAAATACTTCTTTTCTGAATGGGGTGTGAGTGCTTATCTCATCTTGAATCATGCCCTTTCTTGCTCTTCCTTCCTCTCCCTCTGCCAGAGGTATGAAGGGAATCATCCAGGTGTTGCTTCCTAGCTAAAACATACGGAATGCATGGTATCATTTCCCAAAAAAGAGAGACATGTCCAGTAGTCCTTTTTTATTATTTCTGAGGAGCGGTTTTATGATGGTGCTAAACTCTTCTACAAAGCTTCATAATGAAGTTTGAAAAAATGAACTTTTGCTGCAATTTTATATGTATACACAGTAAGGAAAATCACTGACCAGGATTTCATCCATAATGTCATCAAGGAATTTACTTGAGGTAATACAGTGGGGAGCAGCCATAAACATACTTGAAGCCTTTTTTTTTTTTAATAGCTAGGGTTCCTTGGAATGCAAGAGCTACTGTTGTTTTTACACTGTATGTGTAACTGGATGTTGTTAACATTGCAGGCTTTTGGCTCAAGAAATGTAGGACGTGCTTTAGTTAATGAAGGATATGGCTGTAGTAGGTTGTGTCTCTGTCCCTTTCCATGCTTTACCATTCCACCCTCCAGCTTACTTTTGGACTGAAAAGTTAGATGCACGAAGCAAAGAAAGGAAATCCAGAGGAGATGTAACAAAAAATTGGGGTGAGATATTTTCAGCATCTGCTGTTTTTTAACTCATCATTCTCATTTCCCCAAACAGTCTTTGAATCAAGTGTATCAACTGAATAAAAACACTACAAAGAAAGTAAAATTGCAGTTGCAAAGTATAAGCTTAGTAATATGCTATCATAAGGGGCTCTCAGGGAATCAACTTTTAAGTACCTGGTGGCATTTTTGAAAAGTAGTGTGTCTTTTAGCAATCAAAAGACAGAAAACATCTTACAAATTTATTCAAACAGGTTTTCTCCTCTCTTTCCTTCCAACATGAGAAGTTAAAAAAAAAAAGGTGAGGGACAAAGGAGAAGGAAGGACAAAAATACATTCAGTAGGGAGTTCCTGGGCAAGATGTTCTCTAACTTGTGCGATGACTTGGGATGGCAGAAGGGGAAGCATGGAAGATGCCAAAATCCCATTTCCTTTGCATGAACTAGGTCATCATCATGGCTAGGCTTCACGAACGAAGATTTGGGATGAACTAGGTGGTGGTTGGAGAAATTGCTGCTTCTGGTGCCCTTTGCCACACTTCAGCAACTAATTTAATAGAAGGTGATTAAGCAAGACTTAGTTTTTGAATAGTGGATAAACTGGTTTTTAGTGCTAAGATGTTTTGGGGGTTTATATTTTTTTTGGTGTATGAAGTTTTTGTTGCTGCTTTTTTTATTGAAGCCATTGTAGTACCACAAGAACAATGACTTTCCTCTCAATTCTTTCCCCCTAATAATTGTCATTGTTAATTCTTATACATGATTTGGAAGCAAGTTTGTGAAAATGAAAGCAATAACCCAGACACCATTAGAACTATTCCAGCCCTGTCAAATTAATGAAGTTGCTGTAAATAAGTTTCTTTTGTGAGAGGCTTGTCTCAATATCTTTAGTTAAAAAAAATTCCATTTTTAGTGCCATCCTGGTCTGTATGTTCTACATTCTGAAACCCAGAAACTTATGTTGCTGTTCCTGAGGCTCCTGGGGTCTTCTTGCCGAGCAGTGGAGAGATGGGGCTCAGAGAGGCTGTGGGATTAGGCCCGCAGTCTGTGACACAAATAATATCATGACCAGAGTCAAGCAAGTTAGTATGCAATTTTTCATGTTGTTTAATGAAATAAGGCTCTGGACAATGGATTAGAAGGGATTAATGGCAATTAAGATAACTGCCATAAAAAGCAAAGTAAAGGTGAAGTGCCATTTCTTGCAGACACAGCTATGTGCCATACAATTTTACTTGAACATATGGTAACTATTTTTTTCTTTTTTAATAGGAAGGTTGCTAAAATCTCTTGTATAGGCTTCTTGTACTTCTAATTTTCATCTCTTTCAGGATGCAAGAATACCCATTGCATTCCTCAAATGTAGTGAGGAAATTCTCCAGAGCAGAACCTGTGATTTAAAAGCTTTAGTGCTGGAGTCAGTAAGGTTTCAAAAGTATGATATATTTCCCCAGGCTCTAATCATATCAGTTTCTTTTCTTCATGTCTGACTGTGAATTACCAATGAGAATGGCTTTGCTTCATATGAAGGCAAAGAAGGTTGTTAACACTGATCTAAGCTGAACAGAAATGGATTGAAGTATCCTGATTCGTAAATGTCACTATAGTCTGCAATAATTCCTTCAGAATCTGAGAAAGCTTTAAATCTTGAGCAACAGGAAGAATGTGACTAGAAAAAATGACCTTTTATTGCACCTGTGTGGCAGAAGGTAGGGTTTGGGTTATTTCTTTGTGTCACTTGTGACAGAGGATTACCTAAAGTATTTTTAAGGATTTGCAGTAATGGGAGTATCAGGGTCTATACTGGTACATCATTGTTCTGTCGCTTAAAAATCTGAGGTCTAACTGGAATCTTTAGTGCTGCTTTTTGAGTCTTTTTTGAGTCTGTCACTTCTTGTCCTACCCAGGACTACTGAAGAGATCAGATGTGCTCTCTTTCTTTAGAGCAATCATTTTTGCAGGTTGATGTGCATCTTCTTTCTCTTTTTTTCTTTAAACTCCACTGCCCTACTTCAGCCAGGGTTTTCTTACCAGTCTGGATTTTAACCATTCTGGTCACTTTTCTCTGGGCATTCATCACTTACACCATGAAGTGGCAGGTGTGGTATGGCAGGATACAGGATTGCCCCAGAAACCCCACCAGTGCTGAGCAGGGCAGGAGCAGCGTGGCTGTCTCTGCAGCAGCTCTGGCACTGCCATGCTGCACCTTGGTAGCTGTGCACTTCTGCAGCCCAGCACAGTGCTCCTCTTGCTCCTCTTGGCTCTTGTTCCTCTTGTGATCCTGTGTAACCCCAAGGTCTGTTCTTTTTGCTGAATGGCTCCTGGTAGAGTTGATCTCCATGCTGCATTTGTGCAGGTTACGATGTACAGATGGGAATACTTTTAATACCTTTTTCCGCAACGTACTTTAAGTTTATGAATATCAATCTGAACACGCTCCTGTTCTTTTGTTCATCAGCCTCTACCAGCCTTGCACCAAGTTTAGTAACAACAAGATCTTGATCCGTCATGTAGATTGCTGATGAAGACATGGAACAGAAGCTAGTCCAGGACAGATTCCCAATGAATTCCTCTTGATACAACCTTCCAATCTACCAGAAGGCCTTGGAGGGCTGCTTTTTTTTCAGTTGGCTTGGTACAACATTTTTTTCTCTTCCAGTTTTATTAGTTCCATGAGAGGCTATATCAAGATTTTTATAAAGTCTGGTTAAAATGTGCATTGTGTCTCCTCCATCTACAAGTCTAGTGTTCCTGCTGTGTGAGGGATTGATGTTTAGTTTACATGTGTCCTGACAAGTCTATGCTGGCTCTTTGCAGGTAACTTCTGGCTTGCTCATAAGAAGCAATTCTTGCAATAAACAAGATGTTTATCGTTGGATGTGTTATTTCCAAAATACCTAACTTTTTGGAGCCTGACTAGTGAGAGGACTCTAGTAATCAGTCTCTAAAAGCAAGAGGTCAACCAGTCTGTTTAGATTTTAGATAGGCAGCAAGTGACTCAGCAGAGCTGAAATCTTGCCAGCTTGGCTTCTGCTGGATTTAAAACACAGAAAAGCTTTTGACAGTGAGGACAGCATTTTAAGTTCCCTGATACTTTTAGGCATTTTGTTAGTATTGTGTGTTATTTCCTTTAATTTAAAACTCTTGGAAGGTGACGTAGGGGTCACGCACAAGGAGTTTTCGCAGTTCAGGCTTGCCGTTTGCTTTGAAGTGCTGGAGTTGGAGTCAGTCCAGGATTCCATAACATGCAAGTTGGGAGCTGCACTTGGAAGGAATTGCTGAGTTTTCTGAAAAGTAGGGAACAAGGCAGTTGCATCTTCTTGCCTTTTATTCTTCTGATGCTTGTTTAAATACTCACTTGTTTTTTTACAAAATGATAGCTTTCTTTTTTTTTTCTTAGGTACTGCTCAGTACACCGGATTTGCTTAAAAACCAACATGGAAATTATTAAGTGAGAGCAGAAATTTTCAAACAGATAGGGGTTCAAGTAGAAAGGCTGTGTTTCTGTTCAGTGTTGAAGGTATTGTGAAACTCAAAATGAAAGCTGTGGGAGCTGGTGCGTGGGCCAGCCACTGCATCTCTGCTGTATCATATTTAAACAATTGCCTGCCGTGTTTTAGGAGCTAATTTTGTTTGTGGGTTTTTTGGAGTTGTATGATTGGGCATTTTTTTTAACCAACTCTAATTTTGTTTGGCTTTGTTTATGAAGGAAAGCCTTTAAGCCCTAGAATTTGCCTGCCTAACAGGAAATATATTCACGGTAGGCAACTGTCTAATAAAATGTCTTGTTTGAGCCCACAGTGGTAGGTGCTGACAGCATATCATTCATGTGCTACCATTTTTCCTTCCAGGGTCCCTTTGGAGGGCAGGCTGGACCCTGTTTTAGCACTTTTTCCTGGGCCAGCCCTGACTGTGTTTGGGTCTCTGTGGTGGCCCTGTGTCAGTCTGAGTCATGGGGGGACAGGCAGTTCCAGGGATGTTTGGGGTTCACAGCCTTCCCCTGGTACAGGGTGAATAGGGGGTGGATGCAGTCCTGGTGAATTTACTTAGATTCAAATGTGGGGAATGTCGTTCTCCTTCAACTTCCTTCAACTGGCTTCTTGTCTGAAAGGCCCTGCACATGGAGCCTGCATCCCCAAGAGATGCAGCAAAATCCTGAAAACTCAGAAGCTTCAGATTTTGGACCATTGTCAGCTCTTAAATAACAAACAACCTCTGCCTCAACAGAGGTCCCACTATTCTGAATAATGCCTCTTTTCACATAAAGGTCTAGAAATTTTCACAACTGAGGAGATGCAGGGAGGGTCTTACCTTCTCAGCACAATAGCAGGAGAGCACAGCTCTATCCAGACCTGACTGTAGATGCTATCAACAGCATTCATCTGTGCTGTGCAGAAATGGAAAATATTTTAGTGGTGAGTTAACTAGAAGGCATATCCTGATCCAGCTTTGTCACAATAGCAGATCGCTGTGGGCACTTATCAGAGTTGCTCTTGCTGTGGAATTTTAACTCAGGAGCAACCTTTTTGTCTTCCTTCATAAAGAGAGTTTCTCTTTGTTCTCTGTGAAAAAACAGGAGACTATTTGTCTGTTTTCTTTGGATAATATTATTAAGGAAGATAATGCTTGAGAAGGAAACAGCAGCTGAATGCTGGTTGAGCGCATTCTGTCTTTTCTGTTGCTTGCAGATACAGATCCTCCCTTCTCGGGTCTCAGTTTGTTCTGGATTGTCTTCCTCCTTGTTTCACATGGCTTTGTTTTTTTTCTATGGATTAAACTAAAATACCACCCCCACCCCAAACAAACAATCTATTTACTCCTGAATCAGAGGCTTCATTTGTCTCAACTCATTTTTTAACAGCAGGGCTGGGGTAGGGGGAAGGTGTTTGCAGAAGAGGAGGGTGAAGAGAGGAGTGGAGAGGGGATTTATAGCACCAAGGTACCACTCCCTGTTATGCCTCAGCCCACACTTTAAATTCTTTCAATGGCACAAAGTCAAGCTTTTTTTTTTTCCCTTTTCTTTTCCCTAAGGTGAATCATGCTTGGAAAAATTTACTTGTAGTAAAGAAAATGATAGAATTTAAGCCCTAATGTTTCTGGAGCTGCTGGTAGTGAGCTAATAGCCATGGCCTGTTTATAATGTAATTGCATAGCTCTCTAAATTACTGCAGGCTTCTTCATTTAAAAAAGGAGAAGAAAAAAATCTCCAAAGCTGAGTCTGTATAACCGTGCCTCAGTAATGAAAGTTTCAGTTATGTAAACTTTTTTTTTCCCACATAAATGTGGATGGGTGACTGGAAGGATCAAGTACAAACTGAGCGTGGCTGATGTTATTGCCAACTGAGTCTGTAAATGACCTGAAACTGTTTTGCATTTTGCAACTGTTCTGAGGGCTCTGATACCTCTGCAAGTCAAGGATTCCATGATGCAAATGCCACCATCATTAATATTTCTGTTACTGATCACTTTGGAAGTACTCATTGAGGAAATGCATTACTTTTGGATGTAGGTGCAAGTCCCTGGAGTGATGTGGGTAATGCTACTGTGAAGGGAAACAAGGAACATTAAGCTAATCTCCATTGCTTGATGTATGTTTATCAGATGAAAGATGTAATTATCTCTTGGGCTTTGAAATTTGTAACTCTTTGAGCTGGGAAAGTCATACAGCAGCCACAGAAAATCTGTGGTTAAATAACAATTAACCTTCCTCCCTGCCTCAAAAAACAGAACAGCTGATTTAAGTTAGTGTCCTTTTCTTTCCTAGTTAATACACTAGTTGTGTTTGACCTTATGGTTAAACAAGCAATTATTGATAATGTTTTTCTTTTGTATTTCAAAGTTGGTCTTTTAGCAATCTGTTCACTTAAGCACTGAAGATTGCTGTGCACTGTGTTTTTATTCTGTATCCCTCACTCTTGGTGAGGCCAACAGGAAAAGCAAACCTCGCACCGTATGTTCTGGCTTTTGGGATCTTGTGATCCATTCTTACTGTTTTTTCTGAAGGGATCTTGAAGCCAGAGCACAGAATGAATTCTTTCGGGCCTTCTTCAGATTGCCCAGGAAGGAGAAGCTGCATGAAGTTGTGGACTGTTCTCTCTGGACGCCGTTTAGTCGTTGTCACACAGCGGGAAGGATGTATACTTCAGACAGTTATATCTGTTTTGCCAGCAAAGAAAATGGCTGCTGTAACGTTATCGTCCCACTTAGAGAGGTAGAGTTGTTTGTTTGTTTCACTTTGGGTCCTTATCTGCCTTTTTCTGGCCTAAGCCTCCACTGTCCACTTGACTTATCTGCAAAGTATTGTCTGATGAAAAAGGGTAGGATGTTTGTGTGTATCCTGCCTACAGGATTGTTGTACAGCTTGTTCTGGGACTCCTTCTGGTCTGAGTTCCTAAAAATACAGGTGATTCTACGTGATCCTCAAAGTGAAGTAGGGACAGGTAATGAAGCAGGACAGAGCACTGCAAAAGCAAGAGTCTGCTTGGCCCAGGACTTGGACAGGGCTCCCCTCCCAGCTCCACAAAAACGCATTTGTCCAGCTTGGTGTTGATGGAGACCACCTTGGACCCATTCCAGCAATGTAAAAGTATGCTTGCCTGGGATCAATACTTAAGTGTTGAAGCTCTCCCTCCACAGACAACCTCTAACAAATCTGTGGATACTTTTCAAAGCTATAGGGCAGAGAGAAAAAAGGGGTATTCTGAATGCACTGACAAACTGACAAATTTACATGAAATCAAAGACATGTTTAAGTGGAGGGAGAGCACATGGGAAGGTGGTGGGAGTAGAAGAGGAAACAAAAGCTGTCAGCTAACATCTGCCTGATCTGCTGTGGGTACAAGGCTGTTACGATCTCTTAATGAAAGCTTTCCTTTCATCCTTGACTAATAACAGAGTAAGATCCAAATCATATCCTCACTGTAGCAACTTGCCTTCCACTGTTATAAAACCAGAAAACAATAAGAGAACAGTGTTATATACTTAGAAATAATAAAACAACTGTTTCTCCCTATCTTCAAAGGTGTGAAAGTAAATTTCCTCCTCCATCCCCCAGTATTTGATCAGTCCTTTTATAAATCTGTTTTTTAATCATATACCCCTTTCTTATCTTTTCCCTCAGTCTACTGACCAGAATTGGGCTGCAAAGTCATTTAGGGGGAAAAAAAAAAGGCACTGGGATACTTTTTGGTATCTGACTGAAGCTTCTAAAGAGACCATGAACTTCCGGTAGTAGGATGTGTTTGATCTAGGAAAGTCAATATGAATAACCATACTTAAAGCATGCATGCATATGAATGCTGTGTTTGTACATTTTGGTACGTGTAGAATATTTGAAGATGTTTCTGTGGATGTGGTGCATAATGTGTTTTCCATAATGTTTCTGGAAAAGGTAATCAGTATAGAGAAGATGGAGGACACAAGCCTTCTCCCTAACCCCATCATTGTTAGCATAAGGAGCAAGACAGCCTTTCAGTTCATTGAACTGAAGGACCGGGATACTTTAGTGGAGAACTTGCTCCAGAGGCTAAAAGAAGTGAACTCCAACAACTCACTGCACAGCAACAACTTGCAAAATAACAACCAGGTACTGATTTTCCCTTTTCCCCTTTCCCTCTTTTAGTTCATTATCCTACCTTCCTTGGGGGATTGATCTTGAGCCAGTACTATCTGATGCCTTCCTTAAAGACCTGCCTGGTGGGATGGAGCACACCTGCAGCATGGTTGGGATTGACACACTGGGGAAAGCAGTGAATATGGTGGGCAGCAGGGCTGCCCTTCACAAAGACGCCAGCAATCTGGAAGAATGGACTGACAGAGACCTCATGAAATTCAACAAAAGCAAATGTGAAACCTGGAAAAGTAGCCCCATGTGACAGGAGGGGCTGGGGACTGGCTGGCTGGAGAACAGCCATGTGGAAAAGGCAATGGAGTTATGGTGGACAAGTTGAGCTTGTAAATCAGCAGTGTGCTCTTACAGTGCAGAGGGCCAACACTCTATCAGATTGTACTAGCATGGCTGTAAACAGCCAGTCACAGGATCTTACTATTTATTCCCTCTTGTTCATTGCTTCTGAGGCTGGTCTGGAGTACTGTGTCCAGTTTTGACTCTACTCTACTACACAAGAAAAGCACTGACAAATTGGAGTAAGTCTAGTGGAGGGCTACAAGATGGGGGCTGGTGTACATTCTTTGTAAGGAGAGTATGAGGGAGCAGGGCTTCTTCAGCCAGCTTTCTGGTAGATAGTGGAGAGTTGGAAGATGGAGGAAGACTCATCTTGGATCCGCCAATTGAAAGATGAATGATCACAGCCTCAAGATGCAGCAAGGGAGAATGTGAATAGATAAAAAGAGAAAGATTTACTCTCAGAGATGGGCAGAGCTGGACCAGGCTGCCTAGAGGGACTGTGGACTCTGCTTTCTTGGAGCTACAAAACTGACTAGGTGCAGAGCCCATCAACCAGGTCTAAGAGCTCCTACTTTTGAGCAGGGGATCGAAAAAGATGGTCCTTTCCAACCTAAATTGTTCTCTGATTCTGTCTTTAAGTCCAAACAGTAGAAGACTGGTAGCTTGTTATCAAGGACACTTAGAATTGCTATCAACTTTTGGTTTAAAATACCAACATTTTTCCTGACATGCAAATAAATGATAATTTATATAAAGTCTTGAGTAAGACTCTACCTTCTAAAAGGTGTGAAAAGTTTTGATGCAAAAGGCTCTGTGTCTTGAGGACAGGTGAGGATGTAGTCCTTATCCTCTTTTCAGTCATTACCACTTCGATTCTGCGTTGCAGAACAGTCTTGCTTTTGGATCCATGTGCATGCTGAGGGATGGTGAGCCTGCACATCTGGGAACAGAGGCTTCAGAAGGGAAGGAGAGAAGTGAATGTGAAAAGGAGAATAGTTACTTGCTCAATGCAGAAGCACTAAGGTCAGAATTTCATCAGTCAGGAATGTCAGACCTTGACTTTGGAAAGGTATGTAACATTTGGCAGAGGCTGTAGTTTTAGGGGGTTTTTTGTTTCTAAAAAAGCTGGGGTTCCATTCGAACAGATATGCATTTTTAGTAAAATGCACTCTGTATCGGTTGGAGAAGTTAGATATGGGATAACAGCTTTTCTATTTGCTTGGATTTTTTCTTCTCCTCTCCTCCCCTCCCCTCCCCCCCATTTTATTCTGGTGAATATTTATAATTTTTCTCCCTGTGTGGTGAATTGAATATGCAAAATGGGGAAAGCTGTACTCCCTAGAGCAGGCTTCCCATTTCCATTGGTAATGGAAATACCTTGTGGAATTTCTAATATGTAAAATGCTTTTGTTTACCAGTTCTCACATGCACGTGATTTGTTCTTTTACATACATCTTCTTGTTCCCAGTCTAGGGAGCAAATCAAAGAGAGCCTGTGGGATGACCATTTTGTAGAATACGGCAGAACTGTGTGCATGTTCCGCACAGAGAAAATCAGAAAACTTGTTGCTATGGGAATTCCCGAATCCTTAAGAGGCAAACTCTGGCTGCTCTTCTCAGGTGGGCATGCTTAGAAATGCTGTCTATAGGCATCATCAGATTCTGGACATGGCAAAGCATTTAGGCAAGAGATCTCCCAGGGGCAATTAAATGTCTTATACATGGAAGTTGGGATACTACTTACAGAAGAGAGATGATCTGAACTGAATTAATAAACGCAAGGAAGTACCTAGGTAGATCTATAACAATTTTATCTCAGGATGACATCATATGATGTGCAGAAGAATCAAAATAGCATCTTCATAGTATAAGTAATTTAAAATTAGTGTCATGTTTTCATAAAACAATGTTCATCTTCAAGCAACAATTAGATTGTAGCATAAGTATTGATTTAACCCTAGACAAATCAGATTATTGCAAAATAATGACATCTTAAAGTCAGCAGTCCTGCTCCTGCTCCTTGTTGCATGTTGGTAGGGCTTACAGAAACTGGAGACGGAAAAAATAACTCATTTCATTGACAGATCTGGCAGAGCCAGAATGTGCTTACAATCTGATCTCAAGTTTAGTCATTAATCCAATATATGACATGTTCAGACATTTGTGAAAAAGTGGAGCTTTTCCTCCTTGGAGGATGTGAACAGTGCTGAATACATTTCTCCCAGTAATATGTGTGGCACTGAAACAAGTTACTCAAAGAAACTGTGGATGCCCCATCCCTGGAAGTGTTCAAGGCCAGGCTGGATGGGGCTTTGAGCAGCCTGGTCTTGTGGAAGGTGTCCCTGCCCACAAGAGAGGGGTTGGAACGAGGTGATCTTTAAGGTCCCTTCCAACCCAAACCATGGGCTGGAAATTCTATGATTCTCTAACACTTTCTGCTGGAGAAGTCTTTTGCTCAGTTAAGGCATTTTGAATGATGTTTTGTCATGCAAGCTTTGCTAATACTTACTTTGTTTTCAAAGCATGTATTCTGCTAGGATTTTATCCCTTTTAGGTCTGTAAATTTCAGTAAATTCACAGACCTTGGGGTAAACCATCTTGCCTATACACTCTTGAGCAGTAATCCCCACAGCACTAAGCTTAGCATTGTCCTAATCCACTCCTGCATTCTCCTTGTCACTTCCCTTTGCCCTCAGACGCTGAGACGGATCTCGCCTCACATCCCGGGTACTACGTACATTTGGTGGAGGCATCCATGGGCAAGTGCTGTATGGCAACAGAGGAGATCGAGCGTGATCTGCACCGCTCGCTGCCGGAGCACCCTGCCTTCCAGAGCGAGGCGGGCATCGCTGCCCTCCGAAGGGTGCTCACAGCATACGCGCACAGGAACCCCAGAATAGGATACTGCCAGGTGGGAAATTCCCAGTAACGCTCACTGCTTTTTTTTTTTTTTTTCCTCGCCTACTTTACACTCTCTGCTTTATTGTTCTGTTGGGAGTATTTTTAATGGTGCTTTTGCTAAATAGTGTCCTTTCAGTTAAAGAAAATACATAATTTTAGGTATTAAATGTCATTTACCCTGGAGAAGAAGTACTTAGGTTTAACAAAATGCTCTGTCTTGGCAAAAATATTTCTTCAGCGTTTTGCAAACTCTGTTTAGAGTGACAGGAGGTGAAAAAAATGTTTCTGATGCTTTTGTTTGTTCAAAAATGCGTTTCTTGCACTTTGAGACAGTGCAGAGCAAATTGGCCTGCAGAGATGAAATTTATGTGGTGCACTGGGCCAGAGGCTTAGTGACCCTTTCTGCCACTGTCTTCCAAAACTGATCATAAATGATGGAAGTACTTTGTCCAACTGGCCAGCCAAAATAATAACTTCAACTTCTGTGCAGCTCCCTGAATTCCGATTAACATCCGACCAGTCCTGATCCAGGAAGCGGGAGGGTGAAAGCAACTCCAAAATGTCTTGCACTGTCACTTACCTGCTTTGTATCTGGGCAAATCCAGTACTGTGCTTTTCTCCTTTGTTTCCTATTGCTCTTATGAAAAACAGTATACATAAGCTTGAAAAACTTGTTATGCCTTTGGGTTGCAATTGTGTATTTGCTGACTATTGTCTCTTTTCCTTGCTGTTTTCTTTTTTCATTGTTTACATCATGTTGGGCTACTTTTCATCTGCAATTGAGGTTTTGTTTGCAAATCCCATTTTCTTCTTTGCCCTTGTCAGTCTATGAATATTTTGACCTCTGTGTTGCTGTTGTATGCCAAAGAGGAAGAAGCCTTTTGGCTGCTGGTTGCTGTGTGTGAGCGAATGCTGCCGGATTACTTCAACCACCGAGTGATAGGTGAGTTCGTGTCTGTCTTCTTGCAAACTGGGAAAGGGCAGCTGAGTAGCACAGGGGTGAGTAAAATGCTCAGGGTCTGCTGAGGTCCAGACCCCCCCCCCAGATGATGTGGTCCATCTACTTGTGTGGTGTGCAGGGACAGCAGTTCGAGCCAGGGTTGGTTTTGGTTTGAAGGGTTTGAACTGCAAGATCTATAAATATATGCTCAACTTTACATTTTGTCTTTTTCTTTCATTTTGATCAGGAGGAGATGAGACTTTTGCCTGTTTGGTAAAAATAGAACAGCTTTCAGGTCTTGGTTAGAGTGTTTAGTGCTGGAGACTCAAGCTGTTTATGCTGAACCTAGGGAAGATCTGCTAGAGTAGCTGTTTGTGATCTGATCTGTCTGAATTGCCTGGCTGCTGGAGCAATGCAGGTTTGCATCTAAATTAGCCCTTTGTAATGAGCGCTGATACAAAACCCTCTGAATGTGAGATGCTGGATTTAAGAAGTAAGCCCAGTGACTCTGCAGTGTGCACCATGCACTGCGTGTGTTGTGTCTCCTGTTCTTTGCAGTGCAACTATTTTTAAAACTGTTGTGCAAACATCTGCCTAATGCACAGAAAGAGAGGGGCTGAGCAGCTCCACAGAGTCAGTGCAGGTATGCATACAAGAAGAGTATTTGTTCTTTGCAGTGAATTCCTCTCCTTGCAGAAATGTTTGCTAGCTTTTCCCTCTTTAACGCTAACCTTAGTCCTTAGCTACAGAATCTGCTGTTACACCATCGCTGTGGCAAAGGGAGGGATCAGGGTCACTCATGAGGAGATGGGGATAGGAGGAAATTCCTGGCAGTAGTGGTTCTGGGACTGTTATGCTCCTGAGGAGTGGAAGGAGACATCTGAGAAGATTTCAAGTCTTTTCCTTGAAGGATAGGATTGTCCTACCTCCCTCCTGATACTGTCATGCTGCAGTTATCGTCTTGTCGCTGAACTGGAGGGAAATAAGTTAAAGCAGAGCTATTCCAAAGTTATCTGGATGCTTTAGCATGTTTTGTGGTGCTTTGAATGCCATTGGTATTTTCAGCTAGTGGACTGGGCACTGCAACTGTCCCACTTGTCAGAGTCCCACTTGTCAGAATTTTTGTTCTTGTCTCCAAGCATAACTTTAAACTGCTATTTTGATGACTGAGTTCCATGTTTGTCTGTCTCCTTCCTGGATTAAAAAAGAAACAACTTTATCTGTCCTTGTGCATTTCTAGATATCAGTGTGCCTTGGGTTCCTGGTAATATTGATGCTTGCTGGTTTATTGCCCCTAAGTAGCACTCTCCACACCCAAACTAATGAGCTGTCCCACTCAACCAGCCATATGTCTGCCTTGAGTTGTACTTAATCTGGAGTTTGCATCTTGCCGGTCACTTGCCATGGCTGCAGCCTACATTGTTTCTGTGCTGAGAGTCTTGGTTGTCCTATTACTCTGTTTTTCTGTCCACTGCACCCTAAGGAAAGAGTGCTGTGTCTTTAGAATATGTACTGCCATGGCTCACCACAGTGCAAAGAGCCAGGACCTTCAGCTTCTTCTGCTCCCCCTATTTGAATGGCAGAGGTCTTGTTTTGCACCGTGGTTGCTCCACTGAGCAGTTACCTCTGCAGCTTCTTTTTACCTTAGAACTTAAACATGCCCAAATTGGTGCTACTGATCTTCCCCACCCCACCCCGCTCTGTTTCCTGTTCTTTGAGTTAGTGTTCTTGGCTTTGCCTTTCAGTCGACCTTCTATTCTGACTTGCAACCAGCCCATGTCTAAACTTTGTATTGTTTCTTCCTGCACAGCACTTCCAAGACCCAACTTTTCCTTTTTGTCTGCACTGCCAAGACGGTTGTCCAAATTTTGATGTCTCTGTAACTTTGATGATCTCTGACCTTGCTACCCCTCACTGTGCGTTTCCTTTTCAGTGTCAGCCAGTAATCTCTACAATCAAAACAGCTACTGAATTAATGACCTTGGTTATAACAGGGCTTCTTAGTGCCATTTTCTCTTGGGCTTTTTTTTGTGACTTTCAAAATCTTCTATTTATTTATTTGTGTGTTTATTTATTTATTTAAATTTTTTTGCTTTCAAAATTGCTTAGGCAATTCAGTCTTACTTTGTACTTGCATCACATGACCATCTCCCTCCTTCAGCCTTGCCAGCTATGACCACTCTGTCCTTTCACCATCTTTTTCATCATTTCAGTGCTTGCAGATGGGAAAGGCCTGCAGGCAGGGCTCCTCCTTGAGGAATGCCCTCCATCCTTCTCCCCTCTGCAATTCATACAGGAAATTATAAGCAGATAGCTGCAAGATAGAAACATGCTGGGTCAAGAGTGATGATAAGGGTTATGCATATTCTGTTTCTTGTGTCACCATGACTTTTTCCATCCTCTGCATAAACCAGCAGGCCATCTTATCCTGCTTTATCTGCTAGACTGTCATCATCTTGATACTGTAACTGTTGAAACACTGAAAACTTTATTTCATTTCTCTGATTGGCCTTTTCAGTCTGGGAGATGTCATTTAGCTTTCATCTTGGGTCATCATTTTCTACATGGGTGCCCTGATATTTTCCTACCTCGTCATGGTCTCATGCTGTAATACAGTAGAGATTCAGTTGCTCAGATTTCATGATTTCTTGGAGCCTAATGAAAAGGTGGGCAGAAAAGTCCCTTTGAATACATCTGCTTGACTTCCATCTATGATGTCAACATTTACTGTAAAAAAATTGTGCAAGATCTAGGTGGCATTGCATGTTCCTTTTAAAGACCCACTTTTGCCAGTGATGTCTCTGAGTCTGGAATGATCTTTTTATGTGCGTCTGCCTATCTGTCTCTGGCTTCCTTCAAACACCTCTACAGCTAGCTCAGTTTTTTGGGTCTGTGTTAACTATGACTATTCAATTGTTTGCATTAAGCTTATTAAAAAGAAAACCACACAAAAATTGCTCTCAAGTAACCCTGGTCTGTTTTCTTCATTGTTTCTTTACCCTTGTTTATGACCATCTTATGTGAGAAGGCTTTCTCTTCAAAGCACCATGCTTGATGTGTTTCTCAAAAGCTCTTTACATGTCCCTGGGCACTTATTTTTGATTTGTGGTGCTGTAATGTTTGTTCAGTCTCTAGCAGAAGCTCTTTGTGGCTTGATGTGAAAAGTTCTAAGACAGAGAAATGTCATAGCTGTTTTTTCTTTTCCCTGCCCTGCGATTTGGATGCAAAGCAAAAGATGCTGGCACTCTGCCACAAATTGTCCAGCTTATATTGTGCTTTTGAACAACAGAAGTTTTGAGTGTTTGGGATATATATGTCTCAGAAATTTCATAGCAATTAAAACTGTCTCCTAATATTAGCAGATTATGGGCCATGAGAAAGAAATTAAATAACTTGAAAGGAAAGACAAAATAATTGAAAAACTAACTGCATTTTGTACTCAGGAGTATTTTTAACTTGCAGTGTCTTCAGTTAAAGCCCTGATGTGGCAGATCTGGTTTGTAGACACAGGCCACTTCAGTGATAAGAAACTATATTGATTCTACAACAGCTGCTGACAAAGCAGAACTGAGCTCGTAGCTTAAGCAGAGCCCAGATCTGCTCTTTAGGAAAGACTGGTTGGGACAGCTAAGAAGGCTTTTATCTGGCCGTTGCAGAAATCCTTTGTTCTTTATATAGAATTATGTATGAATGTAAGTATATATTTATATCTGTGCATGTATTTACGTGTAAATATTTTTCTCTCTGCTTAGTGTGTGTAGCCATATCTGAATTTCCATCTTACATGTCCTCACTTAGAATTAAAGCTTTACTGCCCACTTGCTTGAGTACATACACTGGAGAGGAATATGTACTGTCTTATTTTCACTGCATAGATCCCAAGTCAAACAGTAAAATGCTTTAAGATTGCTTTTGCTAGCACTTAATTATTATGTGCTCTTCTAGCCAAAAACAACAGCTGCTGCTATTACTATTTCATTGTGCCCTAAAGGCACTTAGGAGAACCAACACGGTCTTTTTGCAGAAAGTTGTACAGTAAGGATTATGGACATTAAGGTTGGGCTGAGATCATAGCAGGAGGATAATGGGATTTTTCATTGTAGATGCGTGTGTATCTTGTCAGTTTAAATTTTAAAAAAGTCTTGCAATTGATAGTTGACAGAGGTGATTACCTTCAAAGAATGTTTTTTTCCACTGTCAATTCTGGCTAATACTGTTTTTTTTTGTGATTTGCAGGTGCTCAGGTAGACCAGTCAGTGTTTGAAGAGCTTATAAAAGAGCAACTTCCAGAGCTGGCTGAACATATGAAGGATCTGACAGCCTTAGCTTCCATCTCTCTTTCCTGGTTCCTTACCCTTTTCCTTAGTATCATGCCCCTGGAAAGTGCTGTGAATGTCGTGGACTGCTTCTTCTATGATGGCATCAAAGCCATTTTCCAGCTAGGCTTGGCCATACTGGAGGCCAACGCCGTGGATCTGTGTAACAGCAAGGACGATGGGCAGGCCCTGATGATCCTGAGCAGGTATGGCCATGCAGGGCTGCTCCTTTCATCTAGACACTAGTGGGACCCTCCAGGTTGCCTTGCTGCTGTTGCTGCTTTCACAGTGTCTGCCTTAAACAATGGGCTTTGTACATGGGACGAGATGTCCTGTGAAATTTCCTGGCAGTGCTGAGACACGCATCGACTGCGTCAATGTGCAATATTTACTGCTGCTCTCGTGCCTTCCCTAGAGTGACGGGCTTCCTGCTCCAGACTTCAAGGAGACAGAAGTTTTCTTCTTTGGGCAGCATTTAGTCATTTGGCTGGCTTGCCGTTCCTCAGATGAGTAATCACAAAGCCATTTTTGAAAAGCCTAGCTTGCCCAAACCCCAATTAATTTCTAAATCTGAGCTTCAGGACTTGTTTGCTTAGTTGAATTGAGAAGAGCATAGTGCAGTGTGATCTGTGCTCTTATATGTGTATTTCTACTCTTCAGGTTTTTAGAGCATGTCAAAAATGAGGAAAGCCCTCTACCACCTATTGGTAATCACCATGCATTCTTCAGTGACGACCAGGAAGCCTCTCCAGTGACTGAAATAGCAAACCTGATTCATGACTCCTATGAGGTAAAATACTGCTCTGTATCTGCTGGTCAGTTAAGTTAGAATTTTAAAGAAAAAAAAGGTTAAATTCAACATGGATGCTTTGGAAGTTAATACATGTTTACAGATTCCTTAACTAAAGTACTCAAATGCACAGGACTAGGTGTAGTATGAATACCTACACCGTGAGATCAGTTAAAGGCTGGGTATGCTTTTTCTTCAAGGTCTCACTGTACTTTAAAAGCTGTATTTCCAGTAAATGAGAAATATAAATATAGTGAAATACTACACAAATAATAAACTTCTGCTCCTCTCTTGTAGAAATTTGGAGATCACTCTGTGGCACAGATAGAGCACATGCGCTACAAACACCGAATCCGTGTCTTGCAGAGCCACGAAGATACAACCAAGCAAAATGTGGTGAGTAGGGTATTACTTTGACTGAGGTAGCTTAACATTGCCCCTCTGGAGGCACACCACTTTAGTTTTTAAAAAGATGCCACCAGGTCTTGAAACAAGAAAGAATCATTACTGACCTTGGAAAAATTTCTTTCTTGGGATGGCGATGATTTTTCTTTTGCAGCCACATGCATTATTCTCTAGGGTGGCTTTACAGGTAAAAACAACTGCAGGACTATCCAGCCCAGTCCCTTGTCTCTGACTGTGACTGGCCCTGGGCAGATGACTGGGGAAGAGTGTAAGAAGAGACAGAGCATGATGTGATGCTTCCCCAGCCTCCTGTGACCTGTAGCTTAGGGACTTCCTGTCTTTGTTTATACTATCCCTTGAGGGATTTCTCTTTTCATGGATCTGTCCAACTGGCAAACCTAAAGAAGAGGGAAACATTGCAAAGATTTGCAATGCTGCAGTTTTCAGCTGTACCACGTAAGTACAGCCCCTGCAGGGCTCACGGGCCTGCCCATTTCAGTGGTGAGTAGAGACTGTCATTAACATGATTTTCTTTCTTTTTAAGCTCCGAGTTGTCATCCCAGATGTTTCGATTCTTCCTGAAGATTTAGAGGAATTGTATGACTTGTTCAAGGTTGGTCTCCCTGAAAAGCAGGGGATTACACCTATTTGAGACTTCTATGGGTGTAACTTCCAGGTGTTGCTTTGCAGTGCTGCCCTGGACCTCATGTCCTCTGCCTGGGCAGTGCTGTTTGGATGGGTTTGTGCCATTTTGTCCTTTCCGTGGTTGTGCAGTGGTTAAAGAGGAATAGTACTGCACTGATCCTTCAGAGGAGAGCTGCTCCAGAGTTTCCTTTCTAACTTGCTGCTTGGAAATGGTCCATGACAAGTTAGGTTCTGGTAACTTTCACATGCAGAATAAATTAAATAATATGTAGCTCTGCTCATTGGGAGCTTGGCAGTGCTTTTAAGTCCTGCTCTCTTAATGCTGTTTAAAGGCATACTCTCTTTTCCATAGGGGAACTCCCCCCTGCCCTGCAAAAGGTGTCATTGCTATTTGTTCCTCATTTCTAATAATTGTATTTCTCCGTTTTGTTTTTTTTTAGAACTAAAAGCAGTTTCCACATTAGTTCCTTTCTGTTAAACTGATATTTGACAAAACTTCTAATAAAGTTATTTGGAGAGAGGGACATCTAAATTTATACAACTATACTTGATTTAGAGATCCAAGCTTGTAATTACTGCCCTTAATGGACTATTTCTTTTGTATACTGTCCATAGCCATAAATACTGAGAATATGACTGTGGTATGTTGTTAGTGTTACACAGCTTTGTCACTAAGAGCAGCTGTATCCTCCTTCCATTAGCGGTTGTAAGATGATACTGCTGGAGCTCGTTCTTCACTGCTTCCCTCCTGCTGCTCGCTGCTGGTTTTGAGCTTTTAACTGGCTCACAGTCCCCTTACTTCATTTCTTGGTGGTGGTTCCTTTTTCATTATTTCCCTTGCTTCCCCCCCGGGACAGCTTGCTTTGTTACGACTCTTTGTTTTGCCTGTCCTTAGGGGAAGACTGTGAAGTACAGTAGCCAAATGGAGAGGTCTGAGAGAGAGTAAATGAGCAGCTCAAGCCCACAAAATGCTTACTCTGTGTTTTCTCTGACTCTCTGTACCTTTGGCTGGTTAGGGACATCCTGGGCCAGATGTGGCTAATAGAGTTTCAGTAACCCGAAAGCAAATTTATTCCAACAATCTACAGTGTCGCCCTTCAAATTTATTAATTATCCATTACAAATTGTGAGAGCCGTTGGCTGCTCTGATTAAAGGTTTGCTTTTTCACACAGAAATGGTCTTGGTATCAGTATGACACCTCGTGCAGAGGGAATTTTGAGCATTTCACAGCATAGTTTGATGTGAATGCCTGTTTTACTTCTGGTTGTGCTCTCTGATGCTGCGCCCTGCAACAACCCCCCTCTCTGGTCTCCGGTTTCTCCCAGAGGGAACACTTAATAAGGTGCTACTGGGAGGTGACGAGCCCGGTGGCCGAGCGGCACGACCCCAGCCGGCCGTACGCCGAGCAGTACCGCATCGATGCCCAGCAGTTCGCCAACCTCTACAGGCTGGTCTCGCCCTGGACCTGTGGGGAGCACACTGACGTCCTCGCCCACAGGACCTTCCGCCTCCTGGATGAGAACATGGACCGGCTCATCGAATTCAAGGGGCTCGCCAGCTGCTTAGGTATCAACTCACCTCTGGGGTGGGAGGGCAGAGCAGGGGGTGGCACGGGGGAGAGACCTGAATGTTGAAATGCCACATGACTGGCATGGGAGGATGGGTTCCTAGGGCTTGTAATCATCCTAATCAGTGACCTCTACTGATTTTTTGTGTTCCAATCATCCAAAGTTGATTTGCTTTAAAAGACAGCCTAAGGACATGATTGAATATTGCATTAAGATATTTGATGTCTCAGACAATAGTAGTTTTGTTGAAAATCCTGTATGAATTAAAATTATACTTGGGTCTGCACTGAGAGCACCGGATTGCTGCTCTCAGTATACCTTTGAAATCTCAGTATTCCTCTATCTAACCACTTCTTGTACACTTAATATTACATATTGACAGCAAGCAGAACAAAAAAAAAAAAATCTGGCCAGCAGGGTCTGAGGACTGTGCTAGGGTTGGTGTTGAGGCCACCAGCTGTCCTAAGGAGATGGGGCTGCCTGTCCCAAAATCTGGCTGAAGAGAAAGTGCAGTATCAACGGTTGCCTGACCTCAAGCAGAAAAAACTGAATCAACGTTCAAACCTTCACTAAAAATCTGTGAATTTTTATTCTTGCCACTTAAGATTTTTAGAATTTTTTATGTGAACCCTAAGGTACCCTGTATTATATTGTTATTTGATTTTGGTAAAACTTTAAAAAAGGTTCTTCACAGTGTTTCAGTGCATTTGAACATTCAGAATCTCATTTTTCATAGTCACTGAACGTGTGACTTATATCACATTGTCTGTTTTGAAACTGTAACACACGTGAAATACTTACCTCCTTTGGGCTTACTCTATAGAACAGCAGTAAGAGCTGAAGAGGAGAAATATTAAGAATATGTCCCCCAAGTTTTCTGTCTCTCCCCTCTCACATTCCTGTTAATCTGTGGTAGTAAACAGCCTTTGCTAGATTCCCTGCTGTGCTCCTTGATACTTTTAAACAATGCTGAAGCTCCACAGGGTTAGGTACTCCCAATCTGTTTTACAAGAACAAAGACCAAAACAGATGGCTGTCACCTGCTGTTCTTCATTGACAGGCACAACTTGAAGTAATACACTGGCCATATGTTTATTGTCCATGTAAGCAAATATCCTTTGTGCACAGAGAGATGCCTGATTTATTTTAAACTGTGGAAGTAAATGCTCTGGTTCACTTCCTTCTTGTTCTTTTTTTTTTTCCCTTGCAGACGTTATGTATAATGGAGAAATGAATGAAAAGATAAAGTTACTATATAAGCTGCATATTCCACCGGGTAAGAAATCCGAAAGGGAAGGAATACCTCAGTTTCCCCAAAAAAACTCTTGCTTTTGGGAAAAAGCTGCTTAATGAAGATCTCCATCTTGCTTCTTTCCAACGGGGAACATTATAGGATGTGTATTTGTAGTTACACTCACATTTTGCAAATTACTCAGTCAAACCTTTTTGGATTAAATTCGTGAATTACAATGTCAAAGCTTGAATATCTGCTGCATTCAGAGATCTTTTGCAGCCAATTATGTGGTTACTTCCAGACAAAATGTGAAGTAACATTTTTGAATGGCTTGTACGGTAGAGATCTCATCATATCCTGATCCACTTTTGATCAGATGACAAAACTCTGTGGTAGTTCCTTTATGCAGTATTTTATTAAAGTGCCATTCTTGGCAAACTTCCAACTGAAGCATCAGTCTGTCTTACAGTAACATAATTTTACACTATGATTTAATGAAGTACTTAGAAGTGTTCAAAAATGTATTTGCCCAGTTATTTTGCTTTCTTCAAGTATGTAAATTCTAGAAACATAAATAACCATCATGCAGAATTCAAGGGATTACATTTGTCACATTCTCTTGACAGCTCTCACAGAAAATGAGCGAGACAGCCAGTCACCATTAAAGAATCCTTTGCTGTCAACATCAAGACCATTAGTCATTGGAAAATCAAATGGTATGTCCAGAATGGTTCTCTAATGTGTGTGCATACAAGATAACCCAACTTTCCACTTGTGATCCCTGCCATGTTACCTCTGCTCTCTGGGCTTTCTTTTGAAATGTAAATTTACTCCAGTGACTTGAAAATTAATTCTTCTTTTCATGTCTGCTCCAAAAAAGGTGATGCAGTAGATTACCAGAAACAGTTGAAGCAGATGCTGAAGGATCTAGCCAAAGAAAAAGATACTAAAACTGAAAAAGAATTGCCAAAAATGAGCCAGGTATGTACCTTAGAGGCTGCAGTCTATTTTTAAAGATGTGTACTCAAAATGAAATAACTAAGTACAATACTTTGGCTCTTTTTGTGAAAGTGTGACTTCAGCCTGAACTTAGATTCAGTTCTTCAGGCATCAAGGATTGGGCTCCTGATCCAGGGAGCACGTGTTTTAAAATTCTCAGTTACCTTTCCAGCAGCTTCCTCTGCTCAGATGGGCTGGTGAATAGAATCTCAGATTTACCCTCACCTGCAGCCAAACAGGAAAGCAAACGTGTTTATGCAGGCTGGAAAAAGCCCTCCTCCTAAGCCCAAGAATTCCCGAGAATTCATATGGCTGTTCTGTCTTCCCCTGTCTTCCCATACTCTTCTGCACCAAACCAGTGACTTCTTAGTCCACCACCAATTGGGACTTGCCCTGTCATAGACAAACACTGACTAAAAGTGCATGAAATAAGACAGCTGAAGGCTGTCCTTCCTAAAGCCAGTAGCTTTTACATGTTGTTGGTTTAGGAAAATCTACTGCAGGGAAAATGGTCCCATATTAGTAAAAGAAATGTACAGACATGTAAAGGAAGATGGGATTACACCCGTAATTCCTTCTGTGCTGGTGTTGCTACATAAAGTTTTAAATGGGTGTCATGTATCTCACCTGACAGCTCAGCAGGGGCACATGAGCTCTCATAAAAGCATTGATTCACTGAGGGCTCACAAATTTTCTAACGGGATATGGAGACATCCTCTAGCCTTATGATCACCTGTGATGGGTGAGCAAGGGAGGGAGAAAAAGGGGCTGGGCAGGGAAGATGTCTGGATTTTACTAGCAGAAAAAAAACATCTAGGGAAAGATGGGTGAGACACAGAGGGGAAGTTGCTTGCAGGCCTGTGGATGACAACTTTGGTTGTTAACTCACACTGCTTAACAGCCACCAGTAAGGGATTATTCCTTGCCTTTTATCTCACTTGCCCATAGTCATCTGGCAGGTCCTGATCTCCTTCATCAAGGCATCAAAATACTTCACTGCTCTGTTCCCTCCTTGATTTCAGCACAAGGTTTCCTAGCACCAGTGGAGGATGAAATCCCTTCACTGATATTTTTTTAAAAGCAGGCAGAAGTTATAAATGAGCATATAAATGTACACAGCATTCTGCCTGCCTTTGCAGTACCATGCCCTTGACTGAGTCCTGCAGTGATTCATAACGTGGCTGTTCAGTAGTTTGATGTTGGTTTTTCATCCTTTACAGAGGGAGTTCATTCAGTTCTGCAAAACATTGTATAGCATGTTTCATGAAGATCCAGAGGAGAATGATTTGTATCAAGCCATTGCCACTGTGACCACACTGTTACTTCAGATTGGAGAAGTAGGACAAAGAAGCATCAGCCTGGGGAGTGGATCAGATGAGTTCTCTGAGGACTTACAGCCCGAGGCCTCTGCTTCAGACCAGGATTCTGTTTTTACTGACACTGTGAAGACCCCTCACAAAGACTCTCAGCCTTCACCTGTGAGTGAAGGGGACTGGACTGTCTCTTTTGAACATATTTTAGCATCCCTTTTGACTGAACAATCATTAGTTAACTTCTTTGAAAAACCCTTAGAACTGAAACCAAAACTTGAGAATGCAAAGCTAAATCAATACAGTCTCAAAACAAATGGAGTGAGCTGCTCATCACGAAATGAACATACAAAACCAAACACACAGTAGCAGCAAACATGTAAAAAATGAAATGCACTGAAATTATGCCAAAGCATATATTGTAAAAGGCTTTCAGTTAGCAGTGGACTTCTGATAAACAGTTTGTTGGTCTGTGGTTTTCAGTTTAAGAGCTTTAAAAGCTAAAGGGTGTGTAGGTTTGTTTTGTGCCATTGATTTTTATTAATTAAGTTCTTGTTTTGAATGTAAAAGGAAACATCTGTCTCCAGTGTGAAGACACTGAAGCCCTCTTCCGCACTGGGAGAGCAGAGGCTGGCTCCAGTTGTCATTTTTCTTTTTTTTTAAACAGGGGAAAACACTTCTCGTCTGCTGTCTGCAGTTTGTTTGGGTTGCCTTTTTTGCACTAATACTGAAAACTGTTTCAATGCTGGTAATTGAAACTATTTTAATATATTTGATTGTATTCCAATTTGTATGTCTTGCTGAATTGTTACATGTACATGGACTGTGCTTCTGATGTTGGTCTGTAAAAACATGCACTTTTCAATAAATCATTTTTGTACAAGGCTGGCATTGACAGCATTTATTGATTTAGGGAAGGTAAGTGCCTTTAGTCCCTACTTCATTAAACAAATTCCCTGAGCCAGAATGATCACGATTATTTCACTAGTCAGAACCAGAGTTTCCATGCAGCACACTGCTTTGGGAAAACCCTACTGAGTCTGCCTAGGAAGCCAACAGAGGAGCTAAATACAGGGAATTTACAACAGATTACATATATAAAACATATGAGCCATCAGTTTTGGTTGGGTTTTTGTTTTTTAAACAAACTTTGCCTTAACTTAAAATACATGTGTAGTGGCTCTTTATTCCCCCAGGAACAAAACCAAACCACTAGGACTTTGCCACCCACAAAGAGCATTTGCATCTCCTCCTTATTCCATTCACATGTAACAGAAGTCTACGGTATCTTTAATTAAGAAAATCACACCATTATGTACAAATCTAAGGACAGCAAGACACTTTTAAGATGTTGGTACCTGTTCAGCTCAATGTTTCACAGCTGAAAACTTGAAGAGACTGGACAATAAAAACAACAACTTAGGAATAAACTTTTTTTTTATCCTTTTATTGTAATGAAAATCGATTTAATTTTCATCCACATTGACTGTCTGCAGACCTGCAAAACAAGAAATTGTATCACCACCTTTTACTAGAACAGTTTCCTTTAAGTATATGGAAGTCTTCACAAGAAAATGCACCTGTTTCAAAGCTAGTTTACTGATCTTCTGGAAGAGCAAACTACATAGGCAAATATTTCTCCAAATTTTACAATAAATCATGAAGTTGGGGTTTTTTTCATTTGCAGAATTGATTTTTCTCAGATGACAAGCAGAAAGGGCTCAACCTGCCTGAGCTTTTGACATCAGATGGGCTTTATGCAGGAAAACAAACTTTGAAACTGCCCTAACAGCTATGGCCAGTTTTCTTGAATCTCTCAAAATTTACATCATTATTTTACCACATTATGCTTTTTTTTTTTTAATGTGGACCAGGCACGCTAGCAAAGCTAGTTTAAGCCAGCAGTTTAATTTTCTCTACAGCAGAGCTGGTTTAAGACAGCAGTTTGAGCCCTTCAGCATGCTTTTCATCTGGATTTTGCACTGCAGGAGGAGCTTCTCTGCTTCTTGTTCAGAGAAACATGGTGTGAGAGATGACATGCAACATTCCTTACCTTTGAATGTTGTGACTGGTACGTAGGTAACCAGAGTGTACAGTTTGTTTGGTGAATCTTCATCCTCGTTGCGCTTTCTGGACAAACGTACACGGATACGGTAAGGAACGTTCCTAAAATGAAGAAAACAGGTTAATTTTTAGTAAACTATGTACTTAAACCTGTGAATTCATAGAAAAGTTCTTTGTTCCATGACTACTAGCCCTGCCCTCCCAACATCCCAAATTCTTCAGCTCTGCCTGTTTGTGCAAAGACATGAAGAGTCAGTTCTGTTTGTATCTCACCCTCATAGCAAGAGAAAAATCCTGCACCTGAAGAGATTGTACTGTTTACCTTAGAGTAGCTTTTTAGGGGGTTTTGTTTAGTTTTATTAAAGTGAGCAGGTGAGAGTGAACTGAGCCTCGAATAAGATGAGTCCATAATCCAGTAAGGGCATAAAGTCAGAAGTGCATCATCTGTCCATTAATGATCCAGGAAACTGTCACTTCATGATAACTGTGATCACGAATGTGAACATCATGAACATGATCAGCAAGTAGCTGTTAACTAACAAGCATTTCTTACTACAATAGAAAATAGTGTGGGAACACCCCAACAATTTGCTCTGAAAGCCCAAGGCCCCTGTCCAGAGTCAGAGTACTCCCCAGTCCGTGTGCCAGTTGTGGAAATTCTAGTGAGCATCAGACCTGAGCAAAGATCTTGCTTATGGGCACAAAACTGATAAACATTTCTTCCCCACTAAGCCCATGCAATCACAACTAAATTGCATAGATAATTTTATTTTGTAATAGGGAAGTCACAGCTTAGTGTCCTCCCCTAATAATGACCAAAATATGCTGGTGAGGGAAGATTTTTTTCTGCACAGAGTTTTCTGCATAACCTCCCACCTCAAATGAAGTCAAGGTTTTGGGAAACCCCTGCTCAGGGTACTTTGCTTCATAGAATATATGAAGGAACATCCTCCTTGCTGTACCTTCTCAAGAGCACACTTACTAAATTGGATGGACGCAGTCATTAAGCAAAACAAACCTGCTTTGCTTCACTCCCTTCTTGACACAAGTAAAATGCTTTTTTCACTACTTTATGCAGATCACTGACTATCATGTGAGCTAACATGATGATTTTAGCCACTCCTGATCCTTCCAGAGGATGATATTTACTTTGTATAGTTATGTATACAAGCTCACACTGGAAAGACAGATGTGGTGACTCCCTGCTCCACAGACCACACTGCTACCAGTAAATATTAAGCAGTCTTGGTTAGCAGCCTCACTACAAAGCTCTGAAGTTACGCTGTCTCCTGGTTTCACTGCTACTTCTTCACTGTGTACAAACTGAACAGTTTAGCAGGAAGGACAGAGAGCCCCAGCCCACACAACCCAGTAACTTAGTCCCATCCTCCCACTCTGATCTGAAGGAAGGGTCAGACACACAATGCCAGGTACAGTATTGCAAATATGCCATAGGCTAGACTTAAGAATCTAATTCCAGGAAGACATGGTTTAAAACCATGTGTATCCAGTGCATTACTTAAAACATCAATCCCAGTTAACCTTTCATTATGGTTTAAGAGGTTCCACTCCTCACAGGAGTTCTTTAGGACCATCTTTATACACGTCAAATGCCAAATGGGCTGCCTCTGTAGCAGTGACTTAACAGAAATAGTAGTTTTTGACCCCCAAACTACTTATTTGTACTTTAAAAAAAATATTAATGGCCCTATTTAAAACACCTACTTATCTCTTCATGTAGCATTTATCAGTTCAGCAGGCTTCAAAACCTAATCCTGTTCAGACACACTACACAAATCCCAGGCTCATAGGCTGGGACTGCAGGTATCACTAAAAGGCCATAAGAAGTATCTGTGCTAGGTGTCAGGGTTCTACAATATTACACGACCCCAATCCTTTCTCTTCCTCCACCCTCCACTCCCAAACCCACATTCCTTCTTCTTGTGCTTTATTCTTATTAGAGGTAGAAGGAAGCTCTTTCAATCCCAGAGTTTGCTGAAGTTTTGTTACGAATATGTTGGGAGAGCTGACCAGAACATGGAGTTGACAGAAAGATTAGCTTGGCACGTACCCTGTAAAAAAAAAGCATCTGCAAAGGAAATGCAAACACTGCAAGAACCATACAAATGTTTCTACCCAAGTCCTTCCACACCCAATAAGGAAAGCTGCAGAAACGCACCTTATTCCTTTAGCCCAGACTGCTTTGTTCAGTCTGGTGTCAATGCGTACGTCAGGAGTGCCCATCTCCTTCATGGCAAATTTGCGGATCTCCTTGAGGGCACGTGGTGCTCGTTTCTTGAAGCCCCTAGGACACACACGAGACATTTCTTTAGCTTCAGGACACTGTCAGTATTCAGTGTTGCGTGTTGCAGCATTCATGCCCTGATGTTCTCTAAACATACAACCCAAAGAATTGTGTTTTAACAGCAGACTAACAGCTGCATCATAGCATGACTAGACCTTCACCCTGGTAGGCAGCTCCTAACCTTATGCCTAACAGAAACCACTTATACTTACGTAGAATAATTTCAGTAAAATTTTGCAACCCCAAGATCTCCTGAGTCTTAAGCCTTCAGTTCTCATGTCAACATGTTTGAGTATTGCAACATTACTGAAGAGATCAGAGGTTTCACAGACATTCTGAATAAAAGGCCTATGAGAAAAGCAGTGCAAAAACAGAAATACAAACTTGACAGAACCGTATCAGTATCAAAATAAACTGCAGAAGAAGAAAATTGATGTTTTCCTGATTAACAGCTTCTGCTGTACAATATTTGATTCTTTCTTTTATGCCAGCAGGACTGTACCAATACCACCATCAGAATTGGGTTTTGTTACCAGTGTAGCTTGTCTCATGTCCATCATGTACAGATCATGCAAGACTGGGCATTCACAATACAAGTCAGAGCCACACTGTGACTGTTTTGCCATATACGGTGACATGGAGCTGTGTCAGTATTGCCTGAGGTCCCACAGTAGGTTATATGTAGTATTATTTACATACTGCTGTTGATATTAAGTGCTAGAAATGGGTGCATGATTACAAGTGAGACAAGCATTGAACAAAATGTATTTCAGCCGTAGCACACGCCGTGGACAAAAAGTGGATAACCCAAAAAGAAAAGTGGATAGCAGGATCATCAGCATTAAAACAGACTCAACTGCTGGTCAACAGGCAAGGCCAGAACATCTTACTGCCATCTAAAGAATACCACTGCCTCCTGTTCTCACCCATGGTATTACAATACTTCACTGCCTCATTTCTCTTCAAGTTAACTTTGGCCTTTGCACAAACTGTTTTGATTTGGATTGCGTCTTCCATGTCACTGCAGCCATACACAGAATGCAGGGGTGACGGTTTCCTCTCAAACACTTCACTACTGCAGTTTTACAGGGTCCAGCATTCTGCCAGGGAAGAAGCTGTTCTCATTAACACACAACAAATATCCTTTAGCTCGTATCATACCCCAATTTACATCCCACACTATTTTATGACAAGTGCAAAGCCAATTCCAGCAATATTTAATTTCTAAAACTTACTCAGTGGGCTAAACTTTAAACATCTGCTTGGGAAAGAATGACGATGTGTGCACAGAAGTAAATAGTTCCAGGTTCAAATTAAAGTCCTGGAACACTCACAGCCACATAAACATGCCTGTTCCCGAAAGTGTGGGGCTGCTCAGGTACAGAGCTGCTTCCTCGGGACACAGTCGGGGCACAAGGCACCACATACAACACCCAGTAAGGACAGTCCTTCTCTGCCTTTCAAAACCCATCGAAGCCGCTTCCAAAAGCTACTTAACGTAAGGGCTAATGACAACTTACACGCCATGGATCCGCTTGTGGATGTTGATGGTGTACTCTCTGGTTACCACCTCGTTGATGGCTGAGCGTCCCTTCTTCTTCTCGCCGCCTTTCTTTGCGGGAGCCATCTGAGCAACGCTGAAAAAACAACCGTGGCACGCGTCAAACGCAGGCCCAGCTTCCCTCGGGGCTTTTCGCACTCCCTCCCCAGCCCCTTACAAGCCACACGGGTCCCATGTTCGGAAGCTTAAACCCAACCCTAACTAACCCCCGGGGTCGCACCAGCCGCAGGCCTCACGCAGCAGCTCCCCAGCACCACAGACGCCTTACACTTCCATGTGCCTGAGGGCAGCAGGGAGCACTCCCGAGGCTCCCGAGCGCCCCTGGGACCGGCCCGGCCTGACTCTCTAAGCCCGAACCGCCCCCCTCCTTCAGGGCGCCCCGGCAGGGCAGCTCAGCCCGGGCCGCATCCGCCCTCCGTTTGTCCCGCAGGCCTCGCCGGGCAGGGCAGGGCAGGGGCCCCATTCCCGCTGCGGATGGAGGCAGATCGGCGGGGGATGGAAGGGGATGGAGGCGGATGGAAGGGGATGAGGGGATGGAGGCGGACCGGGCCCGCACTCACCCTGCCCGGGCAGGGGCCGGAAAGGAGCGCGCGGGGCACGCCGGGAAACGGGAGCCCTTCCGGAGGGGCGCGGGCACCGAGTGCGGCTGCGCGGGGCGGGGCGGCGTGAGGCGGCCCCGGGGCAGGTTCCTGGGCGAGTGAGCGCCGGTAAGAGAGGGCACTGCCAGCAAACATTTTGCCTCCTGCAGAGCTGGAGCTCCCGTTCCCGAGGCACAAGGGAGGCATCCCGGCGTGGGGCAGTAGCCTGGTGTAACCCCACCTGCCCGGAACCCCGGCCCGAGCGGAGGGACTGCGTTGGAACAAGCTGAGTCTCGGCCATAAGGAACTAGAACAGCCCAGCTCTGTGGGGAGGAGTGGCGGTGCCTTGTGTGTGCAGCAGGGAACAAGCGCAGTAATCCCGAACCAGAAAGTGTGTACAGGGAAGAAAGGAAACAGAGTATGAAAAACTAGGTATTGGCATAAATCTGCTCTGTATCTTTCCAAACAATGTAATAAACCAGCCTAAAAGAAGGCAACCCCACTCTATTTGTAGCTCCTCCCTGTTAGCAGCTTACAGTGCCTATGTGTTTAGAAAGTTAAGTGCTCCAAGGCTGAGCTTGGTTTGGACGTACCACTGGCAACTGGGAGAGATGTGGGTGTGCTATGTCTGAGAGTAAAACAAATTCTTAGAGAAATTTTCCCTTCCTGGGACTTCCATCATAGTGTTGAGATCTGCTGCTTCCGCAGGTATTTCCTCCAAGGCACTCATGTTCCTGTGGTTACCTCTTCCTGCACAAATTTATCGGTTTACAGATTTCTCCTCCCCTTTCCCAGGATGAGCCTGGAATTTGTCAAGCTGGCCTCTAACTTAGCCAACTGGCCTTCACTTATGTTTGTCTATAGTTAAGGGAAAGAAGGAGGTTCCTTCAGAGATCAAGTGAAACCTTTGGATTTAGCTTCCTAATCTTCATCTGGTGGGGTCACTCTTGCTTCACTGAACACAAGAATTTAAAGAGATGAGTAGGCTAACTCACACTGGTATCTAAAGGTAGCAGTAAAGACACTTTCTTAGAGACCTAATCGGACAGTTAAACACTTTTTAGAGACCAGATACTCGATTCCCCTTCATCTTCTTTCACTGAAGTAAACCAGGGTAATTGTATGGACTGAAACACATGTGCACTTATCAGTGTTAGCACCCAGTCTTGCTTGCTAGTGTGTTTTCCTCAGGAGATTTTTAGCTTTTTCGGGGCTCTGGGCAAATAAACTTTTTTTCATTCTTCGGAAAGTTTACTTTCACTATTTCCAGCCCCCACTCCAATTGCCTCCATTGTTCCTCTATGACACAGAAACCAGAACACACTGGGCCCCGGTGATGTGTAGGAAGGGCATGTCTGCACTCTCTGGAAGCTAATGCTGGCTCCAGTGGCTGCAGGCTGCCCTGAGGGCCCTCCCCTTTCAGCCCTGCTGCGATGAATGAAGGTATTAGTATGCTCATTATCTGTGTTGGAGGTTGCTGCTCCTGCAGCAGAGTCAGCAGAGGATAACAGACCTGTACCTTGTCTGCTCCATCCTGTAGCCAATTTGAATTTAACATGAAAAAGACTGCAAAGGATGCTAAAGTGGAAACCAGACAGTCTAGAGTGTGAGCATTCCAGAAGAGACACATCACAAAACTAAGGACGGCAATGTCTTAAAACACTAAAGCCCTGGTGTGTACTGGGTCAAACTGTTCTCTAAACCATCAGTTTTGTCCTAATATACAACTGAGCTGGCTGAGGTCTTTAAAGTTTTAAAGGTGTTTAATATGAGCTGTCTTCGCTAGCAGCTAATAAACTTCCTGAGGTGTCATTCTCAGAGTCTATGCCATGACAAAAATCCCATAGGATAATACTTGTTTTTACTAACCACGTGCCAAACACTGTGCAAGGCTGCGGCTAAGATTAAAAGTCTAAAGTGAATCACATAGTTGAACAGTCACAGGAAAATGTGTGCAAGTCCTGCAATAAAGCCTTTTGGCTATTTTATTTTATTCTACAAATAAAGACAACTGTCCATCATTAAATGGAAAAAAATAATAGTTTGAGTTGTATATAGCATGAAACAGTAGTTCTCTTCACAAAAACATATTTCTAATTCCTTAGTTTATTACAAAATACCCACTCACAAAAAAGCACAAGCACAATCTTTATACTTGTGAAATGAGTTGATATTTCATATACAAAATAATTTCCACATAATTCCATATAATTTTATTTTATATAGAAATAGGTCATTATTACAACAGCTGTACAATACACTACTTTTTATTTAATAATTACATAAAATCTTTCTTAGAAACATATCAACGGAAAACATACAAAAAAAGCGAAAAGTGCATTTCTTTTTTTTTTTTCCTCCAAAGGAAAATTTAATCCTAAATGTTATAATGAAAGAGATATGTAATAGTCTGCAGCATCCCGAGTCAGTGGGCCAAAACACAGTGCATATTTCTCAAAGACTTGGAGTGGGCAAGTTTAGGTTGAAGAAGGATTCATATTGTACTATTGAAGAGTTGCATGATTGTGCTTACAATTTGAGTTCTCTTTTGCAATCACAATTCATGTAGGAAACAGTCCAGCGTGGGTTGTGGGTTTGCTTTTTGGTTGGTTGGTTTTGAGTAATGAAGAACAGTTAGGGTAAGCTGCATAATACTTTTCAGATTCTAAATCAAGGGTTATGAGCTGTAGACCATCTTCACCAATGGCTGGGCTTTCTCCTCCATTGGACGTGCTAATTTGGCCACAAGAATAAAGAAACAAACTTCTCTTTACAGAAAGTGCCTAGGTTTTGTCCTCTGTGCAGTTGTGCAAAATAATAACAATAATCATAATAAAAATAATCTCTTGTTCTCTCCTCAATAGACCTTTGACGCAGTGCTTTTCATACACAAAAGAAGAACTGAAACAGTGAAGGCCAAGTACCTCATGAGTCCGTTGACAGTCTTTTGGAATTGCCAGAGATTGAATGCCTCCTCCTGCTCACCCATTGGTGAGGGAGGCTGCACAGGATAGTGTTCCTCTTTCTTTTGCTCTGTCAGTACACGCTGCACTCACGAGACAGCACAAACTGAACCCAGCGTGCCGAAAGTGCGCTGTCTGTGGCAGTCTGCGCTCTGTGGCGTACTTCTGTCATAGAGCTTGGAAAGAAATGCTTGTGCAAAAGCCAGAACAGTAAGTACAAAGTCATTCTCTTCTGCCTCATGTGCCCATTGGTTAAAGCTAATCGTGCATTGATTGTGCTGGTGGGACTCTATCGCAGTGGCTGTGGTAAATTCGATGATTCTGATAAGCTATTCCTTCTTCTTGATGTTACTTGTTGCTGTTGCTGCTGCTGCTGTGTCTGATGATATCCCATATTTCCTTGCTGTGGTGAGTAAGATGGCAGGAGCAAAGAATCGGGTTGTTCATTGTGCAAAGAACTTGGTGTTTGCACCTACAGATAAAATAAAATTTATTGTGGTGTTCAGTTCTTTCCCACGTTTAAAACTCTTCATCCTCAATGTACAGGACGCTTAAAAATACTAACAGTTTGTTGGCTTTAATTTCTGGAGCTGTTTGGCATGAGGTTAGCTTAACAAATGCTAGAAGGAATGGACAGAGATTGCAACAAAGAACATTCCAATTAGTCACTGAGAAGGGTTTTCTCTTAGGAACGCACTGCCTGCGTTATGCACTGCAGGTTATTCCGAAAAGCCTGTTTAGGAACAGGGTGGGCGAACATGTCAGAAATTACACAGATGGATGACAGAAATGAAACAGAAATACAGCAGGGAATCCTAATGTGCTTCATGCTGTCCCTTCTAGCCCTTCCTTTTTTTGAGTTTACAGTGGGGTGTGACTTTGCAGTGGTGAAGTCAATGAGTTTTGCAGATGCTTTCACTGGAAACAGTATCTGCCATGCTTTTTTCATTAATTCTTGGTTATGATAAGGATTTCATTTCAATAACAAAGGTTTAGTCATTTGAGGTTGGTGCTACTCTTTCAGTGATCCCAGTGGATACATGACCAGGTTTTACAGACTCAGTTCAGTTCCCATTGAGTTAACAGACATCTCATTTCTCCCCTTTCCCCTTACTGTAGTATGTGTTGAATTGGGTCAAAAAATAAGTATTTTTACATCTTCATATCACCTGGTTCTTCCAGGCAATGTGCTCTACTTTATCTTCTTTGCCTTGTGGAGTTGAGAAAATATGTTAATTTACTGAAGGGATCCAGATATCTGATCCAGATCTCATTTTATGTTGATGCTGGTAATTAAAAATCATCTTTTGACTTGTAAAATAAGTAAATTTTATACTGAATAAAGAGTACAGAATAAATCCTAAGGCAGCAATTTTCTCCAGCTAGGAATAAACTTTAAATATATCCAGGATAATCTGATTATGCTTCCAATGTACAGAATTAGCCATTTCCTTTTTAATATTCTAACTGTTCTCACTGCTCCCTTGCTATACTGGTACATGGCACTGTATCAGTGTCTCATACATGTTGGTATCTCTGAAATGGACATTTCTGCCAGGGTCATGCTCCAGTAGAAACCTGAGGCCCTGTTTGCACAGCCCATTCACCTTATTATTCTGCATGTACATTTTATACATCATCCTCTTTGTCCTACCTGCAGGTAGCGTTGTTGCTGATGCTGTTGGTGCTGGAGTTGCATAGGTGGCAGAGAGGATGGCTGGGAAGGAGGTGTAGTGGTGAACCCTTGGTTTAACACTGCTTGTCCCATCAGTACGATTGGAGAGCTGCTGCTGGAAGTCTGCACTTCCAAACTTTGAAACATTTGTTGGGTTTGAGAATACCTACGAAAGAAGGAAGCAAACCAACCAAGAAAAAACTGTTGGAAGCAAAGGTGTTCTCTTAGGGATGGCAGTCCCTAGTCTTCATAATTCATTGAATCACAGAATGGTTTGAGTTGGAAGGAAACCTATAGATCTCCTACTACCAACCATGAACCAGAGACACCTTCCACTGGACCAGGTTGCTCAAAGCCCCATCCAACCTCGTCTTGAACACTTCCAGGGATAGGGTATCCACTGCTTCTCTGGGCAACTTGTTCCAGTGCCTCACCACTCTCACAGTAAGGAATTTCTTCAGAATATCTAATCTAAACCTACTCTCAGTTTGAAGCCATTACCTCTTGTCTTATCACTACATGCCCTGGTAAAAAGTTCCTCCCTAGCTCTCCTATCATCCATTTTAGGTACTGGAAGGCTGCTGCCAGGTCTCCCCTGGCCTTCTCTTCTCCAGGCTGGAAAACCCCAAATAAGTCTCAATAAAGGATTCTCATGCACAGGATCTGCTAATGTGAATGACAGCAGCACTAGCAGCACTGTTTTCCCTTACTCGGTGCATGAGCTGGACTTTGAGGGAAGAATATACCTCACCTCAAAATCCAGACAACATTTTAGGTTCATTAAAGATTCTGGTTTATGCATATCTTTTCTTCAGCCACAGCATTCACATCCCAGGCTCATTAAACCAAATGGCCTTTGATTCTGTTTTAATATGCTGAGCTCTGAACTGTAGCAAGGGAGAAGTAAATGCACCTCCTGTCCTACTGCCCATGGTCCCCTGTGACTGCTTGTGGAGTGGTGATCTCTTGCAGAAACATGGCTGGCGTTGATTACTTCTTAAGCTGCTCATACACATTGCCAAGTATGGTCAGCAGTTCCCATCACCTTAAGCCCCATTGTAGGAACAGAAGAAGCCTCTAGAAACCCTCTGGAGTGAGGGATGGGACAGAAACAAAACACTCGTCTCCCCTTGCCATTCTCTTTTCGCATAGCAAAGCTTTAATATGTGTTTTTTTGTGGAAGGCTGTGGGCAAACCCACAATGGAACTATTGCCAACCAAGCCTAATTCTGTTTATCCTGTAATGGGTGATGAGATCATAGTGTGGCTTGTGTTCACTCAACAGCTGTTCAACATTAGGGGTTAGTCAGAAATGTTACAGTCTGGGTACTTGTAGTGGGATGTGAGCTTCTGTAAAAGGGTCCCACGAGTCAGGAAGTCTATGTGAACTGGGAGATACATCTTTGCAAATAAGGCCTCTTTTATTCAGAGGCATAAAAGCAGATTTACAATATTTAAATTTGACAAATATAACTCAAGACAATCTTAAACAGCAATAGGCGATGTTTAAAAAAAGAAGTACTGAATACCTACATTCCTGAGGTAACATAGAAAATTACTTTTAAAGTAATGATGTATAACAGTTGCCCATTATTTTTGCAGTTCCCAGTTAAGTACAGTGACAAAGTACAGCTTAAAAAAATGCATGTTCTGACTGGTGTGTTCTGCATCCTTCCTCTAAGTTTTGAGGAGACAAACAACTGAGGTGGTTTGTTCACCAGCTTTTCTGGGGGCACTCAGGTGCAGGGACTTGTTGGTTCTTTCAGTTCTGCTGCTGTAGACCAGGCACAGCTCCACTGGCATTACACCAGTGTCTCAGTGCCTAGAGAGCAGAAGTTTTCATGGCACCAGTCATTTCAACTGGGTCAGTGCTGACTTCCTCTCTCACGTTTACTGTGGTGGGTCAGAAGTGCCAGTGCTGAAGCAAGCAGCATGTGAGGGACTAAAATTCCCTCAGCTGTGGCTTGTTAAAATGTCACTGGAATGTTGTATTTCTCTCTGTCATCCTTCCTGATGTGACCAGGCAGGGTAAGGCTGAGCCCGACACTGGAAGGCAGGCTCGGCACAGTAACACATTCCCAATATTTATAACTACTTTGTCATCTTACAAAAAAAGGCTATTGCCTTAAAAAGCAACTTTGATGTTTTATCTTTGACAAGTCACATACTTAGCCTGGGATCCAGCCATGTTGAGGTCTGAAGGGTGTCTTGCATTACAGGACCCAGGCATCATGGGCTGAATAGGCTGGCTGAGCAACAGTCTGGCACATGGGAAAAAAAAAAAAAGTGATGTTGTTGGAACAGAAGGACCACAGGTTTTGCAAACAGAAACAGGACATTTTCACAGGCACAGGACCAGGCTGAGGGTTAGGAGCTGTGACCTCAGGTCCTGGCTGCAGCAGGCGAATCCTGGGGGCTGCGAGGCAGATATTGGGGCAGTGACTGCCCTCTGGGGTATGTCAGTGCCTGGCAACCCACTTAAAAAATCACATTTTTAAAAACTATTATCTGCCAAGTGTCCGACTGCTTGTGTGATATTTCACAACTTTGGCTAAATTCACCTTATGCTCTTCAAAGCCAGATTTGCATTTTTCATAATGCTATGGGATCAGACACCTGCGCCCGGGGAGTTTTACTCCACCCCTGCATTACTCCAGTTACAAGACCCGATCCGTGATTTGACCGCTCTTTTCAATCAGCAAAACTAAAGCACTAGCTGTTTCCAAATTTAAGAGCTGATCAGCGCACCGACACCACCCACGCTTACAGCTTCGGGGCGGGGCCGTACCTGAGCTGCTGGTCGTGGCTGCAGCCGGGGCTGCCGCCAGGGGGCGCGGCGGGGGCCGCGGCGAAGGGCGCGGGGCGCGGCGGGGCGCGGCCGCCCGGGGAGAGCTCCGCACTGCGCGGCGGCTTCGGGACCTGCAAGAGATGGGTGGGGGGGAGAGAGGGAGGGAGGGAGCCCAACGCGAGCAATAGCACGCAATGGCTCAGGTTATAAGGGACAGCAGTGGCTCATCTCATCCAACATCCCTGCTCAAGCACCGTCATCCCAGAGCATCCCATTGCATCCACAAAGTTCTGGAATAGTTCCAGTGAATATTTCCACAACCTCTCTGGGCACTCTGTGCCAGTGCTCAGTCACTTGCACAGTAAAGATACTCTTCCTCATGTTCTGGTGGAAATTCCTGTGCATCAGTTTCTGCCCGCTGCCTGTTGTCCTCTTGTCTTGTGTTTGTAATACAGATACACTCTCTATTTTAACAGGTGTGTCAGAGGTGAAACGCTAACAACTGAGGGCTCTGAAGATAATAATGCAGCTATGTTTGCCGCACACTCAGGGGGCAGAAATAGCTCAGTTTTCTGTTAAGGGAGGTACAACAGGTAGCGGGATGAGCAAACACTGGAAATGCTGAGAAGGCAGCAGTAAGGAAAAAAAAGTACCATGCCAAACCTATTAGCTTTCACATATCTCAGGTACTACTCAGGCTCAACTTTATTGTGCTGTGCAGGAACCTATCAACACTCACAACCTGAAAATCTCACACAGTCTCAATGTACTCCATGTGCCACCACAGCAGACAGGCTTTGTTGTCCGACTGGACCTGGGGAGCAAGTACTCTGTGAGGTCTTACTGCTGCTACCACTAGTGCTATTTTCCAGTGCAATTGGTCAGGTTTCTTTCAGGGCCACCTGAAGAGCAATTATGTCACCCCCACCTTTTGCATGCCCCTCTCATTCAAGTTGAAACAGCTGCTCAATTAACACTCCTGGCTGAGGTCTTAAAAAAGGGATTTAAGGTAAAGTAAATGCTGTAGGGAAATCCTCTATACAGACTGCCCTTATAGGGAAGAATAAGGAAGGGAAGGCCAAGGCACACTTACAGGACTGACATGATTTACTTGCTTGCTTAATAACAGCTCGGTGTCTTCTTTCCATGTAAACACTTCTCTATTCAAAGAAATTATTACCTGGCTTGATATCACGCTTGCTTCTCTCAGTGCCTGCTGGTTTGTTGTTTGTGAAGATGTGATTTGCCCTTGGAGTTGAGGACTGGGTAAAAGCTGCTGCTGAGAAATGGCCCCTGACCTCTGCTGTAGTTGTTGTGGATCCAGCTGCTGAGTATTGCTAAAGCTCAGGGACACTGTTGGCTGCTGTAAGAACATCTGCAAAAGAAGAGGGGAGGGTTTATTTACATAGCCCAGCTGCCTTGAATAATGAATGTGACAGAATTAAATTCAGATATGTAGTCTAAAATAAAGTTATCACATTTAGGGATTCATTATGCATTTACTGTTGGTTGGAAGTCACCTATCATTCCTACACAGCAGTTTTGCTATCTCTAGTTTCTTCATTTCTTGTTCTGCAAGTGCACTCATTCCTTGTGAAATGTTTTGTGAATGTACAAGTCCTCTGTCCATGGGGCAGGCACAGCCCTCGTAAGAGCAGTTCCCAGTACATTCACTGTGTTCTGGGGCATCCTGACCAAAGAGAAAAGAGTAATTCCATGTCTTTTCAGTCATTTTCATTTTTCTTTCAACAAAAATCTGTCTGCCTTTCAGACAGGACTGCTTTTGAATTTGTCTCAGGAAATTCAACACCTTCCATCCAGCTGAGTCTTCAAATGTTTTTAATGAGGCCACAGTCAGGCCAGAGCTCTCCGTGTTGAATGGCCGTGTCCTTATCATTGAGAGGATGTGTAAACAGACAGTCGCTGTCATTTATCTGATTTCCCATCAGGTAACTGTCACCTGGTGTTCTTCCTAACTGTGCCATGCATTTGGCTTGTGCCAGAGAGCTGGCACTTCCTCTGTCAGTGTTTCTGTAAATGATGTCCTCTTTATTCTTGCATTGCAAGAGGAGGCTTTCTTCTTTAAAAGTTACAGGACTTTGGAAGTTTTACTTTTCTAGGGGCTATTTCTTTTATTATAGCTATAAAGAGGAAAAAGTAATCTTTTAAAACTATGCATTATTAATGCTACAAGCCCTCTTTGCAGTATTTCAAACCTAGTCTCCTGCCACCGAGGACTGTATAGAGATATGTGTCCTACGTAGTTGAAGTAATTTTTGGATCTGATTCCAATTCCACACCACTGCTAGGTGCGTGGAACTCCATTAATTTAAGTGGAGCTACTTAGGTTTTAAATGAAATCAGAATCACATTTACTCTCTTCATTATTCATCCATCAGTCTCATGCCTAGCAGTACATCTGAGGTACACCCAGTAATTAGTACACCTTTCTGCAGCTTATTGCTATATTAACAATTCCCTAAACTATCATGTCCCCTGTAATTTTTCTTGGAAAAAGCCCACACCTTTCTCCAAAGGCCTGACACAATGCACTGCTTTTCTTTGCATAAGTATGGCTTGATCCATCATGTTTGTACTTATTTATCTAGCTTTTAAAACACAGTTTTTATTTAAATATGTTACATTTTTCATGGATTTCTGTGTGCCAAGATTTTACTCAGAAAAAAAGGTACAGATAAACTTACATTAATCATCTAGGGGTGGGGGGGCAATTAAGGAAAAGCAACAGCTTATTTCGGGTGCTGTAGGCTAACCACATCTCAGAGATGTCTGATAGAAATAAATAGGTCAAGTGACAGAGTTGGGACTGCTCAAAGCAGGTCTGAAACTAGCTCCGAGTGTTTTCTTTTAAAAACCACTGCTCACTGAGTTTGGAGCCATTACATATCAGAAAGACAGATGGTCTCACAAGTTCTGCCAAGTAAATAGGTCTTATTATGAATAAATCTAAGACAGAAAATATGAAAATTCACTTTCTTGTTTACTTTCTGTATATAGAAGCTAAGCTTTGGACATGTTTAGTAAATGAACTCACTTGATTAGCTCTAGCAATGGAACTGGTCGCCACTGACAAAAAATTTATGATATAAAGCATTTGATATGAAATTCAGAAGACATGAAGCAGGTAGTGCATTTCAAAAATGTGATGGGGATTGTAAGCCCACTGGTACTGGACATATCACTGGAAATTAAGGCCTTTAGGAGGATTAGCTTTGTGTCCTCCCTGTACGTGGTGCACAGCACCAGAGAAATACTAAGTTCATCCAATGTGAAGTCAACATCTATCAAGGTGAATGTCAGGCAGGGTGTGAACTTGCAGGGAACTACTTACTTAGCAGAGACCTCCCTGTGTGCATGCCTCACTTCCAGATGAAGGCCAAGGAGCTTATCCTCAAAAGAAAGCAGAGTAACCTACTTTGCAATTACCAGAGTGTGTCACTGGGTAGGAATGTGAAGTTACTGGTTGGCAGCTAATGCACTATAAATTTAGAATCAAGTTTATCCCAGTAAACCAATTTCATTTGTTCATGTGTTCATACCCCGAGAGGGGTTTCATACCTAGGGACCCCCTGTTGCCATTATAATGGCCAAAGCAGTATCATTACTCTGCTAACATAAAGGACCTGGAAAAAAAAAAGCCCAGAGCAGGCAGCAATGGTGACTGTGTCCCTGCAGAAATGAAGACTCAGGATGCCTTATCAAAACAAGAGTTAACCTGAGAGAGGATCGAAGTGTGGAATTCCTACCTGTTAGTTAAACCTAGAAGCTTAATTTGTACAAAGCTTAATGGTGATTTTTCATCATGTGCCTCTTTTGTGATAGTCCTGCCGGAATTCCCCTGAAACACTGAAATATGGCAGCTTTAAATAACAACAGAAACCTCCTAATAAAAAATGAAATCTTTCTCAGTCCAAGTAGATAAATTAGCAGCCTCCTAACTGTACTGCTGCTAATGACATGTCTTGTTGGTGATTTTGTCGACTGCAAGGTCAGTGATGCATCTTACAAATATTTTTTAATTGGCCAGATTGTTAACATACACAGCAAAGCAGAAAGGGAAGGGAGGGACCCTCTGACACTGGTGCCCCCTCACTCCAAGATACATGGTTCCTACAGCTAATGGGTGAATCACATTGACAAGACATCATGAGGAAAACATCTCTTTGACTCTACCTGTCCTTTGGATAATCAGGGGATTATAGCTTTCGGGCTCATCATTATAGGCATCAAGACTCTTTCTTTATGTAAGATGTGGAAAGATGAGAAGCACAGCACTGGGAAGCTGAGATTCACTGACTTCTAAGGGAGCCTGATTTGCAAATGATGGGTGGCTGTGGATGGTCTTGACTGTAGTTCTTGCAAGCTGGTCAGGCTCAGCCCTTCTGCCTTCCTCCCCACCTGCAAATCATTAGCTAGACTGTTCAATTCCGGAGCAGATACCGCCTCCCTCAGACTTCTGAGGTTACTCTTGCTGCTCCTGTCCTTCATACTTTCATTTGTCAGGGAAAGCAGTAACAGGGATTTAATGGGGTTTTGAATACTTTTATTCAGGGCCCGTAACCCTCCCAATGGTTTCATCTTTCACTACACAAGGCTCTTGCAAATAGTTTCTAAAACAGACTACCATTCTCAACATCTGTCCACCTGGGAAAGTACTGCTTGGTGGACTGTCATACTGCAGTTTTGAAGCTCTCTGAAGGAAATGGAAATTGGGCTTAATTCTCCATGGAGCTACCTGTACATTTCTGTGTTGAAGGGAGTGAACCACTGGGGATGATATGCTAATAAATCAGCTAATGAGGGAAAAGCAGGGAACACTTCCCCCTTTTCAGACAGCCTACAGCACTCCCCCATGCTTACAGCTCTTCTACACACTATTAAAGAGACCAGAAATGTGCTTGATAGTAATGCTTGCCTGTTTGCTACTATGCTTTGTAGCTCTGATAATAGACACAGATCAATGTCTGCAGACATCCAGCTCCCTGAATGATGAAATCTGGGCAGCAAAGCACATGGCTGAATTTCTGATTTAACAGAATCACAATAGAGCTGCATGCAAAAGTGTGAGGCTTTCTTTTAAATCTTCCCTAGGCAAGTAAGACAAATCTAATTCCTGGTTTCAATCTATCCCTGCAACAGCATAGTAATTTCTTTGTGTATTTTTATTTTTTTACCTAGAGAAAGCAGGAGAAGAAAAAGGCCTGGCCAGGAATCAGTGTGACCACTCACATCTCATCACCTTGTCTGATTGCTCTGAGGAGACCAAAAGGCACCCAAAATACAGAGAATGACCTTCCCCATCCAGCATTGCCCCTTCAGGCAGACATGCAGCCCCTCTGTTTCCAGGCTGCTCTCCATTTTCCCTGCCTCTCACTTCCACATCTGCAGTAAGCTGGGAAATGGTCAGTACTGATGGCAGAGAACTTGTAAGGGTCTGAAAATACTTGGTCCAACCTGGTACAGTCTTCATGGGAGAAGGGATCACTCAAATGGTATCACTCAGAGCTACAAATTGACATGGTGTGGTGTAACACACAGATAATACAGAAATGCCACAAAAAATGTTTCACCATTGTTTCTGCCCGTCAAAACTTCCTACCAAAAATTCTCTGTCAGCTTTCTGCCAGAAGTTCTCACCAGAACTTCCTGTTGGGAGTTTTCCTGCCAGAAGATCCTTCTATTGTTTCATCTGAATAGGGCCACGTGCCAAGAAACCATGCACAACCTCCTTTGAACACTATAAAAGTTGAAGAGAAATTTTGGAAAATCAGGACACAAGGAAAGAGAGACAGATCTGCTTACCTTAGCTGAGAATCTCTCCCCACCTCCTCCTCACCCCATCACCTTTTCTCCACCACTGCTTGCTGCCTTCCTGCCACCAGAGACCGAAACGATGCCAGCCTGGAGAGAACTGAGACCCACCATGCCACATGCATGAGTTGCATCGTATCCTTCTACCCTTACCATATTTTTTGAGGTACAAAAGGTGCTGCTGAATCGGGACCCTGTATGGCTTGCAACACAGCTCCTTGTGAGCAACAAAGCCACACATTCCAGAGAACTAAAGTGGCTACGACTGCCTGCAGCTAAAGAGATAACATCAAAGAAGCGGCAGAGACAGAAAAAAAAGGGTCCCCCCCCCACCACCAACTCGGCAAAAAGGTAGTTTTTGGTGGTGTCTTTTCTCTGCTTCTACAAGTAATCTTGGCTCTTCCCAACCTTTTCTTGTTTCTTCTCTTCGCATCTCTTAGCAATTAATAAAATCAGTTTTGGTATCAACAGATAACTTGTGTGAGTTTTAATTTTGCTCAGGGGAATATTTGAAGCTGAAGTTCTTTCTGCAACATTTAAGCAGATTGTAACAGGGGGGCAGTACACAACTACCCACCATTTACCCACTGGGCCTCCTCTTCTCTCTGCTTGAGCTCCCTCTGAGCATATCTGAGAATCTGTCCCATGGTCTTTGGGTTGTTAAATGCACCCTAGTGCATATAGGACACAGTTTTCTGAAAATAAAATCTGTTTCTTGCATATAAGAAGGTGCTCTGATCTATTTTTGCCTGAATTATGCAAAAAAAAGAGTGTACATGACTACTGAAGACTTCACCAGGAGAGAGTAATGGTTGTTACCCAGTTAAAAAGAGAGGAAGTGAGAATATTACATCTCTTGATATGCGTAATAACAACAACAGCTTTCAGACATATGACATAATTCTGAACTGAAGGCTACTAAATTACAGATAAACTTTTCCTTCCCATTAATCGAAGTCAGCTGAGAATCAATAGAAGAAACATACTGAAGCTAAACCTGGCCTACCTCTATGCTTATATGGCATCAGGAACAGGGAGTCCTGGGTTTGGGACCCACAGTTGATGTGCTGTCTTACAGCAGTGCACATGCAGCAGCTTAGGTGGCAATATTTCTCATTTGGCTTCACTGATCCCTTAATTGCCTAAACATACAATCCCAATTTGTTTTAATATGTGAAACTGCATTTCACAGATGCTGATGATGAGTGAGAGTCTATTTCTGTATGGAAGTCACAAGTAAAATTCCCACTGAATTCAGTAGCTACCGAGTTTACATCCTGTGCTTAAAATGTTCTTTGAGATGTTTGTTTCTGTGACAGAGCTTGTCTTTTAAAATAATCTTGTTAGTATAATACTCACAGAGGGTTCCCAGTGCAACATTTCTAGAAAGGGTCACTTAACCTGGCATTTATAGTTAAATTATGAAGTAATCACCTCACATTCAGAGAACTCCCATAAAACTGGATGATTTCTATATTTGTTGTTAAGGGAAACCTGTGATGTACTGAACTGCACTAGCTATTATTTCTGAGGTTTGGTAGACATAAGGGGTCATAAAAAGCAGGTACTGTAGCAGAGAATTCTAGCTCTGTGTAGGAGGTATCAAAGCCAGAAGAAGAGCAAGCTCAGTTAGGCTCGCCCTAAAGGGCTTAAGCTGGTCCAGTGAAGAACAAATTCAGACACCTTCCAGGTGTGAACAAATGAACATCAGCAGAGGTTCGTGGGTTTTACAATGCCAAGGAAAATGATCTCTTGTGCTCTCTGTCTGAGCTGGTATAGGATCAGGAAAACAGGGAGAGAATGTAAGAGATGAACACTGGAGGAAGAGCTGGACAGGCAAGATACTGAGCACAGGTGATGTCAACATGAAGCAGGCAGCGACTGGATGGAAGCTAATGAACAAGAGAGACATAACCACTGGCAAGTCTGAAACTGAAAATTTTTCTACTACAGCTGCTCAGTCTGAAGACTCGGTAGATAAAGTAATAAAATGCTACTGTGAATGACCCAAATTATTCTTCTGCTTCTAAGGTTGAGGTATTCTTTCTTTCTCTTCTTCCGGAGAGCTTTAAACTTGACACAGGTTACTCAAGAGGCTTTCAGAGGGCAACATCCTCATTCAGATAAGCTGATTTCTAGTTGTCCAAATTTCCTGGACTCTGAAGCAATTTTAAGTTGCCAACCCTATCAATGGCCATGTGAGAGAGGCTGCTTGACTCTGCCCCTTCCAGCAGTAACACACCTGTACACTGGAGTCTTGGACCAGGCAGAGCTGCTCCTGTATCTTCTGGAGTTCCTCCTGCTGCCACCGGATGTTGGCCTGCAGTATCCGTGTCCGCTGCTCCAGCTGATCCTTGATGGTCTGGAACATGCTGAACTGTGCCGAGAACTGGAAAAAAAAAAAAAAAAGGGCAGGGGGAAAAACCAGAAAAATCAGTCATTAATAATACAAACAGGCCTCAGTAGAACACTGTTCTGTAAGAAGTTATTGGTTTCTTGACTGTAAAGCACAGCCAGAGAATAAAAAAATGTGTTTGTGATATACTAACATCTAGGCAGAGATAAATCTTGTCCATTTTCAATTTTATGCACATATATTAAATTGCCTCAGTTAGAATGATCTGCTTAGAACTGACCCAGTTCTGTTACAAGGACTGTTTTTGAGAGTATGCTACTTTAGAATATCAAGATGCTCTTAACTGGATGGAAAATGAGTGCATTACTTTTATTAGCTTGTAGTTTGGAGCCCTTAGTGTGGCATAATGGTATATTCCAGATGTGTTTCACTAACGCTTTCCTTTTCCTGCACAGAAATAGCAGGTTTTCAGTGATTTATTCTGCTGATGACTTACTAAGGCATCACACAACAGACCACAATAAGCATTTTCTAGATTTGTACAGTGGAGTAGTACTCAAGCTACAAGAAATACTCATTAAGTTATTTTTATATGTGATGTAAAATGAATAGCTCAGCTCTGTGGGAGAAAAGCTGTTCTAAATAATAGTATAAAATGGAGATCACTAATCAAGGTCAAGAAGGAAGTGCAACCTGATAGAAGCAATAGCTGGCACAAACTGGAATAATTCAAGAAGTGTGGAGGGCAGTTAACACAGCAATAAACTCCTAGTTTTATTTGGTGTTTTCAGGTATAATTCAAAGTGCACTGACATTAATCATTACCTTAAGAGGCTTTGGAATAATTGCTTTGCATGAGCTCAGATTCCAAAAGAAAAAAACAGTCTTTGAAAAAAACAACTTCAAAAAATCTGTAAGCTTTTCTGCAATCAAGACATCCAAAGTCTATCTAAAAACATGTGGTGCTGTGATGTCCAGGCAAAAGAAATATAATAATTTTGATGTGATTTGAAAATGGTGCCCTGTTCCTGTAGTTGTTCCAGTGGCTCTGTGCTAGTTTGGTGAACTGATTCATGCAGCTGGAACCTTTATGCTCCATGGTGCACTGGCTTACACCATTTCTGGCTTTTAAATAGGAAAACAAAATTGCTAACAAGACAGGAATTACGGAGTGCTTTGGTGCTAGCAACACTATACAGTTAAATGAAATTTTTGGCTGTTGAGAGAAATCTGACAAGTCAGATTTGTATCAGCTGACTACTTCAACCTTAAACCAGTTAAATATGTGAAAGTACCTTTACATTCACTCTAGCAAAGCTAAAATCTCCAAGTAAATGGCCTTTAGGACAGAAAGAATGAGAACTTCAGAGGGTTTATTTTATTCACCAGGGGGATGGTGGGTTTCCAGCACAATCCGGGAGGTCACTGCACAATGTGGTGGCAAGCTGGAGGCGAGTCTCTGCCAACCCCCTGCCCAGGGGGAAGGAAGGCTGCTAAGGTGGCACCTGCAGTTGCTGGTGGCAGAGGCCCTCAGAGCCCACTCTGCTGCCAGAGGCACCTGCAAGTGACCACAGCTTGCACTGTGTGTCCGAGCAGGTGACCTGAGCCCTTGGCCTGGGCTGTGATTCACGATGCAGGGCCATCATGTGCAACCTGGTGCTCTCCCAGAGCAGAAAAATGGTGTCAAAGCCCACAAAGGGAAGTTTGTGTTACTTATAAATGGTGTTAAAGGGGAGAACCCATAGCAGGGTTTCTCTCTCTTTCTAGTCCATGTATAAAGTATTAACCTGAGGAACAGTCGAGGGGAAACCTCAGATGTTTGGGAATAAGGATAAGTGGCTCAGAGGGGCATCCCGTGCTGCTTGCTGTAGCCTAACCTTAAGTTTCTGAAGAGTCCCAGATACCCTGAGTTTAGGAGTGGAATGTTGCTGTGTAGCAATGACTTGCTTAGATGAGACGCAGCTAATTGCTGCTTTAACCTGGGTCTGCACAGAAGGATTTTTTAAAAAGACAAGTCTTGTAATCTAATTATCTCTACATGAACTCTTCTAGTGAGGACTGCTTTCAAGTTTTTAAAAGGATACTTATCAGAAAGGAATTAAAAACAGTTTTAGCCAAAAGTTTCATTTTAACTGCCTGGCTTGCTGATGACAAACTTTTCATTAATGTGCAAACTCCTTGAAGACACTTGGGGAAAGGAACTTGATTTTCTTTAATTGATAAATGTAAGAAATTTTCTAACAGGAAATTTTATAATCATTTTATACACCAATAAGAAACAAAATCAATTTCCAAGCCTTAGTTTTAAATTCGAATTTGCTTTGCAAAGTTGCACATGAGAATATATTGCTGTTCATTTTAAATTATTATTAATTTTTTAGGACAGGTTATTATATTTAGCATATTCATCTTGTACTGTAATTTTGTTCTCTTTTTCATATGCTTTTTGTATTAATACTCTTAACAACAACAACAATTAGCTGGTATACTGGAGTGAAAGCCATTACAGAAGAAGAAAAGGAACTTTCTCTTTTTCTTTTTTGCCTTTCCCATCCAACCCCCAAATTGCTGATAACTCTAGCCATGACCCCTGTGCTTACAGAGCTTCTATTGTTTTTGTACAATGAGACACTAACAGCAATTGACCTGCACCAGAGAGTATTTATCTAAGATCATTAACTGCTCTACTAATTAGGGAGAAATCTGTAATTGTATAATAAATTAAAAGAGTTTAACTCAAAATGTTCCACAGAAAACATTGTCCAGCTTTAACTCTCCCATTGGCATCAGATAAAGTTGCCCTTTGTCTCACTTAGGTATTTGCAAATGTTCACAGAATCCTCAGAAAAGTGCTATCTTTGAAGATATAGTCAAACATGGAAGACTAAAGATGTGAGATATCTATAACTGCACCAGTTTAATCAAGGTTTGTTAATGCAGACAAAAAAAAAAAAAAAAACCAAACCAACCAAAATGCACAGCAGTAATGTTAGTCTGTTTTCTTACACACACACACACACAAAAAAAGTCATGCATTTGGGATCATATCTGCAGATGCTCTGGTAGGAACAGGCTTGATGCACCAGTGCTGCTGATGGTCCAGGCAGGCTGTACAGGCTGGGGAGAGGGACTGGCATTTCTGGGCTGTGACTCCTCTCCTCCAGCATCTGAAAAACAGCAGCTGGACCATGCCCGAGGAGAGGTGTTTCTCTCCACCAGGTGCCACCCCAGGGTGCCAGGGTCGCTCCCTCTCTCTAGGTGCTGTGGGACTGCAGCCAGCAGAGGGGAGATATTCTATTCCTACAAGTTTCATGACAATAGGTAGATAGGTAAAGAAAAGAGGCCCTATTTGTTTTTTAGCTCAGTTTCCTTTAAACCTTTATTTTCTGCCTGCATTCCAACTTTCTTTCAATCCTTCTGGCCCAGGAGATGAGCCATTTCTGGCTAGAGACATGCAAGAGAGTTGTTAGAGTGTCAAAAACACCAGACTGCTGTAACTTCATGAAAGCTTTAGCTGAGCAAAGGAGAGAAGGATCCACTTGCCCCTTCCTCCTGTTGGAAAGGCTGGCTCCATGCATCAGGCTTGCAAGGCACAGCCCCTGGGAAACTGGGTTTCATTAGTTTTGCTGCTCACTGAACAACTTGTTCATTCTGTCTGTCATCTGAGTAACACCTGCTCAATCCCAAACAGATTATTACTGCTAATTATTATTCAGTCATCAACATCCGCTGTGTTGTAAGGGATTTTAATTTATGACAATGAGGAAGGCAAACAAACAGATATTCTAATAGGGACCACTTGGTTTAAAGTAAACTATTTACATTCAGGTGACATCTAGCACTGTGCTGTCTGCTCATTCACACAAGCAAGGCAGAAGCTAAAACCACATTTCAGTGGAGACAAAACCATCACAGCCTTTGCTCGAAATAAAAGTAATCAAAGTTCAGCAGATGGTGCCCGAGGCAGCAGTTAGCTGCTTGCTGCAGATGCAGTTGTGGCCACTTAAAATGTTCTTCCCCGCTGCTGCCACGCTGTAGCCAAATGTTGGTTGCGAGGACACCTGGATCCCTGCGTGGCCAGGCTGGGCACAATGCCTTTCAGCTCCTGCCAGGGGTCACGTGCAGAAAGACATCAGGAGGGCAACCTGCACTGCTCCTCCTTGTGGGCTGGCAGTGGGGCACCTGGCCACGCTATTTCTACAGGCAATGAGCTTGTGGAGGGGCTTAAACTGCTGTGAAATGGTGAACTAGGAAGCCAAGAAAGTGTTCATGGCGGGAAACATATGTACTTGGGTTTTGTTCCTCACTCACCTAGTGTTGCAGGCACCTTGTCTTTTAAATAATGAATTATCTTGCTGTAGGCTGACACGTTAATTATTTTAAAGTGAAAAGTACGAATAGTCTCATAATTTTTGTAATAGTTTATGAAAATCACCCAAGTGTGTAGAGATTTGGTGCTTTTTGCAGGAGTACCTCTGTGGAGTGTGAGCATCATCAACCTGAGCTGCAATGTCTTGGTGTCCCTGCTCCACACCAGGCCTCATTTTGAGCTCCTCCAGGAGCACGGCTGTGACATTGCTGCCAGTCGAGAAGAGAGCTGCTTGTGTAGACAGACTCAAGTCAGCCCTCTTCCTTTCACCAAGATTTAGCTGGCCCAAAGAGCCTTAACCAGTGGCCTTGTGACTGGACAGAGCTCCAATTTGGTGGAAAATAAATAGAGCTGGTGTGCCAGTAAGAGCACTTTAAAGGGAAGGAACAAGTCAGCGAGAGTCATGGTAAACAACTGGGAAGTTTCTTTGCACAAGGAGCTTTGATGAGGAAGAAAGGGAGGTAGAAAAAAGTCAAATCACATGCAGGTTTGTAATACATAAACTAATTGATGTTTGAAAGTGCATGAATGAATAATGGAGAGAAATATCTATAAAACAAAATGAATGCTCAGAGCTGATAATTGATATGCTGTTTATCTGCTGCTCACTAGCATGGAGTCATGGAAAGAATATTAAACATAGAAGATAAATGAGAATTTGTTATTTTAAAGCCAGGATCCTCAGGACTTTATATGTTTTATACAATAGAGGAAAAAACTCTGGGATCTTGTGAAGGAGTACAGGCTACCAATGGTAGAAGGAGTCTAGATCCAGGAATACTCTCATTCCTAAAATCAGAGAATGATGGGATGTACCATCACAGCAGAAAAATACTATGCAGGCAACATGGTACTCAAATTTGCTTCTTCAAAATCCATTGCAAATGAAATACTGAGGTGACCTTTTGGGCAATCACCCACTTTTGAGATATGGATTAATAGATTGGAGGAATTTGAAATTTGTCTCCAGCAGCATCCTCACCATTATTGGCACATTCACAAAACGGGTGCTGTTGAACTTGCGTGTCCTTTATTACTTGTTAGTTCTGCATCAGCGCAGCCAAACAAGTGTTTTTAGGAGGACTGGGTGTCTTTGTTAGTTTTGGGTTTCAATTCTCGTTGTGGATTTGATCTTGATGGGATGTGGTTCTGTAAAAGCAAAGTTCAAAACTCCTTTTTCATCTGTTTTCTTGTCCTCCTGTGAATAGATGTGTGTGTGCACCTGAATGCAGATGCACCTAAGCTTCTGAACATCTGCATGCAGTTATATGTTTAAACACACAACTATGTAATTCAGATTACCTTCCCACAATATTTTACGTGTTTGAGAGCTGGTGGATTTGGGGATTTTAGTTCCTAGAGAGGTAACTTAAAAGCCCCAAAATGAGAAAATATCAGGAGATAAGTAAGTGACCTATTCCACTTCCAAATCCCCAACTAACCTGTGCCAGAGGTGCAGGCTGATTTTGCAGAGTTGCTTGAGGCAGCAACTGCTGTGGGAGAAGCTCACATGGAGGCTGAGAAGGCAAAGAAACCTAGGTTAAAAACAAAACAAACCAAAACTTTGTAAGTTTGGCTTCTATAAATTTTAGGTTTCTTCTAATGCCATGGCTTTTGTGTAAGTAGTTTTTAATTGCTAAGCTGCATATGTGGCACATGCTGTACACCCTCTGCCTATTTCAGTGATTCTTTGGGAAGTTACCTGAAGAGCAGTAGGTTGGCTGAGTCTATGCACAGATAAATCCTGCTGCGCGCTTGGTGTTCTTGGCAAGGGAGTGTTAGACTCTGCAATCAGCTTTGTTGGTGTAGCTGCAAGAAAAGCACTGGTGAGTTCTCACATGCTGGAAATCAGCCCTTATTACGACAAGACCTGGGTAGAAATTATTACAGCCTGGCTAAATTTCAGAGGGAGCCAAGGTTGTTCTTGTTGACTTAAATAGTAGTAAAATTAAAACTGATAAGAAGGGTCTGGGCAAAGAAAAAAGTAAATGAGACAAATTATGATTTTGTGCTCCAATGAACAGAGCAAAAGGACCCAGGAACTGTTCTAAAACAGCTGGAACTCCCTTTATATGGGCCAGATAACTGCAAATTTAGGTTAGCTCACTGGCTTTTCTTCCAGATCAGGGAGCAGAAAGAGTATACCCAAGTCAACACTTGAGCATCCTGAATCCTGATTGAAAGAAAATCACCCACAGGCTGTTATTACTCATGTAGGTCTAGAGAGCTTTCATATAGCTCATACTGATGCCCTCAAATCTGAAGACAAAAGTCCTTATTTTTTATCAGATTGAAGCAGCAGGTCTCACAGCTAATCCCACTACTCATTTCCCAGCATTTAAGTAGCTGCACTGGAATCTTCCCTCTTGTATGTTACTGTTTCAGATTATGCACTTCATTGTCAGTGCAAGTCATTGATAACTCATAAATAACTGTTAAATTAGCAGCTGTGGTATACAGGCACACATTCTGTAACTTGGCTAAACTACAAATAATGCAGTAACCCAGGAATGCCACTCACATGCTGGGTCCGACTTGGGTGTGTGGGAAGATTTTGGTGAGCTCCTGGATGATACTGAGGGTGTCCGACTGGCACTGAGGATTGAGGCACCAATATCAAGTGCATTAAAGTGCTGTTCAGGATCCAAGCTGGCGCCACTGTCCTAAAACAAACCAGAAAAAGGGAATAGCTATTGCATCTGTCAAGGTTAAAGCATTTTGAAATGCATTTAGTAATGGTTGCACACCAGTTCTTTGGCAGGACTAAAATGACTTGAGCAGAACTAATCCCAAGCAGGCCAGCAGAAGACCTGGACACAGGTGCCAATGTCCCTTTCAAATAGCATCTAACTAATGCATGGTTACAAGCAAATATTGCTGAGTTAGAAATAAACAGCAACTTACTGCCATAAGTAATTTTGTGCCTTCAGACGTTTTTCTGAATTTTTCTTTTGTGTTCAGTTGGGTGTGACAGCCTCTGTGAGACACTCAGAAGCGAACAGAGGAGGAGTTTTGCTGTGTTCCCTGAGCAGACCACTGAATTGTAGCCAAGAGGGCTGATTGCCAGAACTTGCCCAAATGAATCTTTAAACTGTAGTACCTTGCCAAGGAAAAGTGGAGATATTTCACATTGCCTCTACCCATATTCCACCTAATTTATGGCTCTTACAGATCTCCAGGTTTATCCTTTCATAAACTTACCCAATTAGTGTTAAAATTATTCAAGTGAGCAGTGAATTGTGAAGTTGAGAGAATCCATTCAGAAACAATGCTGGAGCCTTTGGTGACATTAACATAGGAACAAGTTGTGATTACCACAGAAATTAATGAAAAAAAGCTTTTCTCACTGTACCTTTAGTGCCGAGGACACAACCTCTGAGGACACTTCTTCCAAGCCCATCTCCTGTCTCCTCTCCACTCGAACATCTGCATAACTGAATGGAAAATATAATTCTATGTATCAACATGGAATTGTTATATTTCATGAAATGTGCTTTAAGAAAGTGGAGGAACAAATTACTGTACCATTTCACAGGTTAAATGAACAGCTGAAAAACCACTTAAATCAAATGCTACTGAATAATATTTAAGAGACTGTTTTAATTTTCAGATTTTGGTCTGTTCCTATCTTCTTGAAGTCAAGAAGTATATTAAAAAAGTATATATAAAGGTCAAGTTCACGTCCTACAACCACTTTATGATTTCACTGGAAAGCTTCCACACATCTCTTTGGAAAACAACATAAGTATTACTAGAAGTGAGTATTTAAGGGATCTGTCTCCCCTATTTTTGCACAAAATGAAAAAATACCATAGTTCATCTGCCACTAAACTAAAAAAAAAATATGGTTAACATAAACCAAGGTTTAGTCTGACCATTTTTCTACAATTAACGGATTTCCCTTAGAGAATTCAGGCTTAAGTTTTTGTCATGTAAAAGACATTATGTTTTTAAGGGAAAATGTTGGCAGACAAGAGGATGCCCTTATCTCACTGTCCTCAATGCTCCCACCGGTTGATATTATTTTCCATACCTTACCACCATGTGTGTGCACACAATGAACTCTGGCTTGGAGTTCCACTGGTGGTAGGTGATATAGTAATGGGTCTGGAGCCAGATCCACTGCTGTCCTTTGGTCAGAAACCGATAGCAGCACGACTTCCCCTTGCCGAACTGCATCACTGTCAGCAGAAAACACACAGAGCTTGGAACACAATTTCCCATGTGAAAATGACATGAAATGTGAAAAACTGTAACAAAAATATCCGTGTCCTCATCAATTCCCAAGACATACAGGAGTTTAAGCACCAATTTTGAGTAAGTATTCCCTCAGCCTTATGATAGACCAAAAATCATAAGGATCAGAAAGGTATCTTCTTCTGACACTTTAAATACATTCCTACACAGTACAATTAACCTTAAATTTGGACACTGATGCATTAGTGTCTGCTACAATTTAAACATAAATTTTACCCTGGTTTATGTGCAGATCACATACTGCTTAATTAGGCATCTGGGACTAATTTCTAAGAGTGATCATCTTAAGTTCTAGAGCAGAAAAGTACAGGATAAAAATGCTTGAAAAGATGACTATTGTGTGCAGATGGATTTAGAATGAAGTGAGCATAAGAGATAACATTATGCAAAGACAAAAATAATTTGGAACTGAAGGAAAATTTCCAGACTGACAAGAATTCAAACTACAGTAAATGGGGATGTATTGAAGGTTTGAAAGATTCACCAACAAAATTAATCTCTGTGTTTTTCTCCATGGTGGTTTCAAGGGGTTCCCAAACACCCCCTCTTTTAGCCTCTCTATAATTAACTGTCAACATATAAAAACTATTGTTGACAGCATACTTTCAGGACAGGCAGAGGTGGTAAGCTGGGATGTTACAGCCAGCTCTGTAAGCAAATATTTGAAAAGCATTACCTCATTTTCTTTACTTTGAATTTTTCAATTAAACTTTAACAGACTGTATTTAAATAATCACAGGTAATCCTGGATACACAGTGAACAACATTAGGGAAAATAATCCACAGGAATTTTTTGAGCTATTCCTCCATATTTGTTACTAACAGGGGTCTAATCTGTCATATTTTATCCATTCAGTGAGTCTTGTTGACTACTTGTGTGAATACAGAAGGTTAAATTGTATTTTCCAGAGCTTGGTATGTCTGTCCCAGATGCCAATCAGCTGCAATGCCCCCAGTCTGCTACGATTCTTCTAAGGTATACAGGCTAAGGCAAGAGTCAAAGCTCCCCTTCCAAGTTTAACTGAAATGACATTCCACTGAAAAGAGCTATCCCAGTGACTTCACGGGAACCTGAGCCATGTAGTACTTACAGTGTTCATGGCACCTTGCTAGCAGCTCCAGGTCATCGATATGGTAATAGTCATAGCCAGAAGTACCCAGCACTTCAAAAGGCAAGTATCCTATAATCGGCGGTGCTCTGCGGTTAGGCACAATATAAGTGAGTTCATAAGCCATAAAACAAGCAGTTCTGCATGTTGACACGGATATGCAAAAAGCCCAGATCTGCCTTCACTCATCACTGTACAGTTGTTCACCCCAAGAGACTGGATCCTGACCTTCCCCCACCTTGGGTCTGGGATGCCCAGCTGGGCACAGCAGTACCTGGCAGCACCATTCCACCAGGACAAGGCTATGACAACCCCTTTTTTCCAGGGAAAATGTGATTATGGAAAGAAATTCAGCTTCCCAGGGACCTTAACAAAGGAACCTGCTGTAAGGGAGCCATTCCCTGGCTGTTCCTTGGCCGGGGTCTCCTGCAGTCCTTGCAGGGGAAAATGCATAGCAATGTGATAGGCAGCCATCATTTGCAAGGACTAGGGGGATAGGAGGGGAAATCATCTGTGCTGCTTCCCCCTGGGTGCCTGGAGAGCTCATCTGTGGCGTGCTGAGGCACTTGCTTTGTACCTTTGCCAGCACAGATGCCTCAGGCCAGCATAGACTTTCCCTCCATAACTCAGTGGGAATTGCACACACACAATCAATGACTGGATTTGGAAAGAAGGATTTCTGCAGCTGTATAGTAATCAGATCATTTTGCAATGTGACAGACTTTGGTCTGTTGATAATTTTAAAGGAAACAAGAACAAGCTAATCACAAATTTGGCCTGAGAAACTGGATACTTTTGTTTTAAAAGCCTGTTAGAAATAAATGCAAAAATAAATGTAAAATAGTAAACTTTTGCAGGAAATTCAGCCCTCCTGTTCATGAGATTTAGATATGAAATGGAACACTGGGAGAATTGTACTGATAAGATAGCAGCAGACAAGCACCAAACACAACCAGCTTTTCTTGTGATCCAACCTGTGATCCAGGAACAAAAATTTCCACTCCAGACTGTGTCTTGATGTGAATTCCTCTAGAGGTTCTTCCACGATGCACATCTCCTGTCCAATGGAGAAAACTGACTTACTGAGAGTTGCAGCTTCACCCCTCTGCTCCATCTAGCTTTTGTTAGCTATAAATATATAGTGCGTAAGAGGAGAAAACAGAGGACTCACCCATTTTCTGGCAATTCCACAGAGTGATCTATTGTATTTAACAATGCCAACAGTTTTGCAGGAGTTGGGGAGAAGAACTGGTGATGAACTTAAGAGCTGAGACTGTGCCTCAGTGTCCAAAACTTTTTATGGCTTTGAAGCAGTGCCTGGGGTGTAATGGCTGCGCTGCCCACAGCCCTGGGGAGCAATGCCCTTTTCCAGCATGCAACCTATGTCTGATACCATCAGGGTTTGCCACATGTTGCTTTGCTCTCTTTATGTTACTAAAGATACCCACTGGCCTTGCCTGGTCCTTTTGGACACCTGCCCTCCAAGCTTTCTTTGAGAAAGGGGAACAGTCTCCTTCTCACTCAATAGCTGCAGAGGAGTAAATGCCTTTTTATGCAACCAGCCTGCACGGGACCTGTTGGGTGGGTACAAGGCAGCAGTTTTGCCTTGTACTTTGCTTCCACAGTGAAGCAGCTGGCCCTCCAGACTCAGCAGCCCTCAGTGCTCACAAGCATGAGAATTAATAAGTCAGTTACGGGAGGCAGGACACAGGGTTGTCTGTGAGGCAGGACATCCTCGCCCCAGAGGGGTGAGGATCAGGAGGCAGTGATTAGTTGACGGAGCGAGGTGGGAAGCAGAGGGAAGGATGGCACCATGGTGCACACTCGTGCATGGGCTGGGGCTGACTGCATGCCCCATGGCCAACTCGCTGCCCACTCGTAGCTCTCCTATGCCAACCTCTCCTCTCCCACTGGCAGTTTGCAGGGCTAACTCGCTTGGGACTTGCCAGCATCAGTGCTCTGGATTTGGTGGCATCCAGGGTTACTCTGTCCCTCATGTCTCTCCTGCAGGAAGGTCTTCATCATCACAGATAAGAACAGCCTGTCCACTAGCCACCAGTGCTGCTGTTCCCCAGCTCCCTGATGCCACATCACGCTGTGCTGTGGGCTCAGTGAAACCTTCCCATCATCTCCATTGCTGCTTCTCTCTTTGCTGCCCCTTTTGGGTAGAGAAGACTTTCAGACCACTAATGTTTTAAACCTTCTTGGGACCAGAGGACAAGCTGAGGTGTGGCTGTCATCAAGCATTTCTTTGATACATATCAATGCTGACAAAGTTGTTTAAAGACTCTGGCTCTGCAGTGGCAAAAGGCATCATGAATACCTTAAATTCCTCTCTCCCCCTCTTTCCAGCTTAGGCCAAAATCCATGCTGATGCCAAAAACATACATTAAATTCAAGGTGCAACACGCAAACATTGCTGTGTGCAACCAAATCGCTTATTCTGCCTTTCTTATCCAGTCAGATAAACATTTTTACCTTTATTTTAGAGGAGGAAGTAAAAGTGGGGGTGAAGTGAAGCACCAGAAGAACTGAAGATATGGCTGTTTAGGACTTTGTGGGAGTTAAAACCTTCTCTGAGCTCTTCAGCAGCTGCTTCCTCTCTAACACTGAGCAGCTCATTGCCACGTGCACCCCATTTCATTTCCCTGTTTATTTTGAGATGTTGGCTACCCAAAGACAAGGGAATTTGCTTTTAGGGTTACCAGAGTACCTTAACTCCTACCCTACTGTTAACATGATTACTTTGTTTAAGATTTATGTCCTCACTTACCCCAAAAGGACTCTACTTGCCTGTCAGGGCCATGAATCAGTCCCAAAGCAGTAATGGCAGCAGGCCAAGGGAGCAGAGATTTCATATTGCCTGGGTCTCAATTACAATGAAAAGATCTCTTAACCTCTGAGGACGGGATACCTGATGCAGTAGTTCACAGTTGTCAACTAGGGAAAAGCAGTGTCAGGCACAAGGTTGGACTGTCTATCCTTATACCCACAATCAGCTACTCTACTAGCAGAATTTGGGAGGAGGAAAACTAGCAGTAGTCCATCAAAGACACTGAGGGGTACAAATGAAAGTGTTGGTGGCCAACTGTACATTGTGTCATTGCAGAAATGGAAAGCAGCAATGAAGAACCCAATTTCAAAGTGACTTTGTAATTCTTAATGCAAGGAGGGTTTCCATTTCCCGTGTGATGGGGGCAGAAGTGACACTGCTTCTGCAGATCCTGACTTGCACTGATAATCCACTTCACTGGATTTTTATGCATGAAATGTGATATCTGTAATCCATTCAATTAGCAAAATAAGAACCTGTTTCACCCCATCTGAAAGTGTTATGAGAAGTTCTGAAATGAATGGGACCAAGGGCACGCACTTACCTTTAAAAACTGAGGCGTTGCCAAACGAACAGTCGCAACGAAGCAGATTTGCTTTCCCGGGGATGTTCTGTAAGCCCTTGGGACAGCCTCGTCAAAGCCATTGCAAGTGGAGTTAGGCACTAGGTAGGGAAAAAAATGGGACCCGGAATCATGCCTCATATAAGATTTTCTCTCCCTGAATATTTTGCACACTTGAAGCGTATACTAATACTATTTTTATTCAGAGAAGGGCTCTAAAAGCTTTTAAAGCTGATATGCATATATTTAAATCCAAGTCAGTCATGTTAGGCAGAAAGACATCAGAGCTTAACTTCAAATATGAATTTTACAGGTTAATCCTGACAAAAATAAGGCCAAACTTTATTACAGAGCATAAAGCAGTTTTCTGGAAAGAAACCCCATGCATCCAATTGCTCTTTTTCACCACTCACAAGAAACAGATATATGCTGCAGCATGCCTAGCATCGTAACTTCCATGAGGCAGTGAAAAAAAGCCTTGGCAAGGGAGGTAGCTGAAGAGAGCTCGTCAAGTCATCAGTGGCAGAACACCGGGGCCCACAGCCAGAAAGGCTTCATCAAGCTTGTGATTCTAGGCTGCTGAAGAGCACCTTCCCCTTCTGCATCTAAGAAGAACTGTCCCCAGTGTGCTCAAGTTCTACTTGTTTTAAAGAAAAGGGACCCTGTGTATGGCACTGGCTTACAGAGATGGGCATTTCTGGTGAGTCTGCAGATGGCCTGCTGTCTCCTGAGACACTGGGTGGAAGGAAAAACTGGATGTGATGTGGCTACATATTTTGTGTATGTTTTTTTATCTGTGTCTTTCATGATTGCATGGCTCTTGTGTTGCTCTGAGAGCCCACTAGCACCTCATGCCACAGAGATGTGCTGCCAAAAGAATGTGTTGCCTTAAGCTAGCCCACAGTGCCATGTTAGAATGACATAATGCAAATTCTTCCTCCAAGTTCAAGATGCTTAGAGATGGTAATCCCACTCCCATAGCCATGAAAAAAAACTGTGTGCCAAGCTGCAGTGGGAATTGGGCTGGCCCTGTGGGCTCTTGCCCTGCCGGCCAACCATCTCCCATGGGTGCAGAGAAGGTCCTATTTAGCAGCCAGAGTTCACCAATATGAGTTAATCTAATGCTAATAGGGATCAATGCTAATATGAAATTATATTTCCTTACTATTAGGCCCCTATATCCAACTTCATGAAGTTTCTTACAGTTTGTCTCTTCTGCACAGGACAAAGTGCTATTGTGAAATGGAAGAGTTTTGTATCTATTTGGGGAGGAGATGAATAGCAATTTTTATCCTGCACTGGGCTTTAGTTCACTAGCATAAATTGTAGAGATGGAAGAAGGCTCAATTTATCACATGTGCTTTTGGAACTCAATTCAACCTATTAAAAGCCCTAAAATATTGATACAACACTGGTAACAAGGATAACAGGGTAGGAGATGGAAAAATAAGTACTCTAAGGGGAATTCACACCTATGATTAACTGGTTTAGGCCACTGTGTGCACAATATATATTGCACCAAAAAGGGAAAGAAAGATTCCTTATCTGACAAGACAGCACAGATGTGAACATCCACAGAGATTACAGCTCTCTCTTGTAGTTGAGTCTGGAGGGCATGGCTGACTGGATATTGAGATAAAAAATACGGGCAAAATTCTCCTCCTTTCACCAGCAAAGCACACTTGCCCTGGGGACTTCCTAGGAATACGTATTCCCATTTTGATCCTAGGGTTATGTGCATATGTGGGCTTCTATGGGATTATTAATAAAAGAGGTGGAAAAAAGGAAGGGAGAGTTAGGAGCTATAGGAAACAGGAGAAGCCTGAGTAAAGAGCTATTGGTCCACCTCTGATATTATTATTTTGTGCAAGTCTGTTCATTTCTGTAGTCAGTCCTGTTTAACAATGAATGGGAATGCTATAAACCCACATTATGGGCATTGTAAAAAGTTATTTCCAACATACTGTGTAGTATGTTGTCACATTTGAAGTCAATGGGGCTGTTTCTGTAAACAGCCAAGCTCAATAGCAAATGCTTGCAGGCTGGGCTCTAACATATGAAAATAAGATAAGCACATTCAGCCTCCAAAGCACAGTTATGATAAGTGAACCTAGTTAGCAAATCATGAGATTGCAAGTTACACCAGCTGGAGAAGACAGTGGAGACTCTGTGGAGACTGAGACACACCAAAGAGAGCAGATGACTTTTTTTATGCAGCTGTCGGATGCAAAGAGCCACGAGCCTGAGACGTCTTCCCAGAAGGGAGCAGAATACATCCATGAATGTGGCATTTACAAAATAGGATTATATTTCCAACATGTAAATGCAGTACTAAAAGGGTAATAATTATTGCACAGGGCAGCTAGGTAGTAAATTTGGGATTTCATTACAACTTATGGAAATGTTGAACTTAAGCAGCAGTGAATAAATAAGCCCAAGGAGATGAGACAGAGCTGGCCTGGCTGGAAGTCATCCTGTCTTTGAGTAGCTACTGTGCCATCTCCATACTCAGCTGCCTTTGATAAAGTCCAGAGAATTAAAAGCCTCAATGATGCAGGCACGTAGCCACCACCTTGCAAAGTACATCTCTATCTGAAAATGACAAGCACAATAACTGAAAGAAAAAACCCAAACACATTTACTTCTGAATTATTTTGCTGCCTGACTTATTTTGTTGGTATCTGTTCTTTCCACAGCTCTATCTACACAGCCTCTTTTGCTCTGCTTTTGCAGCTGGTCAGCAAATTGCAACTTTTCTTTTGTTGATGAATTTTGAAGTGTAGTTAAAAAAAGAGATCATTACACAGATTTTAAAAAATATAATCCTGGTATATCCTTTTAAGCATGCCTTCTGAAAAATCCTACTTTATGATTCTCCAAGTCTCTTCAAAAGAAACACAACATCTTGAGGTAGCAAAGTTCAATAACGAACTTTCTGAAAGCACCACAGAAAAATAATGGAATGAAAAATATAGGATCAAGCCTGAGGCTATGATGATATTAACATTTATAAGTCCCATGCAGGGCTTGGAGTCCTTTTGTCAAAAGACACCTGATGAAAATGTTAAACTGGCTATAATCAGGTGGGCTTGGGTAAATGAGGGCATGTGTATTCCACAACTAAATGATCTGGACAAAATATCTTGAGTAGGGAATTCGAAGGTCATGTGACAAAGCTAAATACATAATCAGAAAAGGGAAACAGTTGTCTCATACATATCAGTTAGCTGATGCTCCTTAGCATGAATTTTAAGTTTTTGCGGTTACCTATCACATCTGCTGCTCCTAGAGCTACCACAAAATTATTTTGTAGAAATACCTGCAAATATCTCATAAGATAGAAACAAGCTGATATGCCTATATAAAGTTTCTTTTATTGTTGTTATTTTGTTTAGTTTTCAAAGACCAGGACACTAAGGACAGAATGTTAAAAATAAATAATATATACAAGGAACCAAGCCCTTAACTATCATAGACAAAAAGATTCTTATCCTTAGGGATACAAATCGTGCCACATGAAATGAATGAAAACATGTTTAGAAAACCCCCTATATTACTTTATTCAGTTAATAATAGTGCAGCAGTCAGTTGCTGGGTCATCTTATTTTAATGTAGAATGTGTAAAACATAATTTTCCTAAGGTAGCAAACCTCCCATTTATGTCATTGGAAAGCAGAAATCCCTCCTTCCTATTTTGTCAGTAGATGTTAATCTTTAAGAACCAGTTTTAGTGACTGTCAAACAAACTCAACAGTGATTTCAAAAAATACAAACCCAAACAGACCGGAATAAAATCAAGACTGTTTCATATAAATAAATCAGACCACAGATGAACAGAATATTTGCCAATTAATACATATAATGGAGAAATCTAAAATGCTGGTGGCAAGCCAGACTGCACCCAGTAGCTTTGGATGAATAACAGTGACAGTGTCCATACATCACCTGTCTACTTCGATCTCTCTCCTCTTTCCTCCTCCTGTTTCTCCCCTTGCCACCCTGTGCTGATATGAATCCCAAGCAAATTCTTCAGGACAGGAATGGTGTCTTTTTTCTTAAGTACCCATAGAGAGCCTAGCATCAGTGCTCCATATTGTTAGCTGCAGCTTCTATTATATCATTAATAGCAAATAATAATATGTGGCTGTTGGTTCTGATCAAAACATTAATTTTGGATGGAGTTATTCTTGTTTCAGATGTTTCTGCATATACTTTTGAGGCTCAAGATCAATGTATCTTCTGTATAAATCTGTTTATTTCTTTTAAAAAGGAATTCAGATTGAATTAATTGTTCTGGGAGTTAAAAGATTTTTTATTTTTTTGCTCCTCAGCATAATAATTTTCTTGATGTTTATTCTTATATCTGAGACATATATCAGCTAACAGTAGAGTATCTGCTGTTATTAGCATTCAGTACCAGATATGTCCTGAGTTTCCATGGAATTTGGAACAAAAATGCACAATTTTAAATTCCACTATAATATTTAATTATATTACTTATTAGGAACTCTTTTCACATAGCGGTTATCTCCTCCTTCAAGAGAAAAACTGCAGGCATTTCAGATCAAAGGACAAATCCATCACTTTAAAGACACTGGTGGTCCTTTTTTGTATTTGTGAACTCTTTGAAAGGGAGAACTCTGTCCCTTTCAGGAGGCTTTAATCAAGTATGTCACCTCAGAAATAGGATACCAAAGCCAATATTTGGATATATAATTATGAGAGATCTTTGTTTACAAATGTACAAACAATTTTCACAGGAGGGATAAATCCAGCCTGCCTTATCATTTCTTATCAGAGTGAGCTATTAAGCAGCTTTGTAAAATTTATTCTCACTCAATTTGACATTTTATACTGGATGCTAAGCATTTCCTTGGATTTTCAGGGAGGGTTGTCTTTATTACTTGCCTTCACCCTCAGGCAAAACTGTATATGAGCCACTGCATTATTCATTAGTGATGTTGCTATGACTCTCTGCCTTATCAGGTACTACTGGTCAATAGGTACAGTGATGGCACTTGGCTCCCTCAGGTGTTTGCATACAGTCATGTCTCGTGTTAAAATTTGAGCTACAGAACCAGAACCTGAAATACATAAAAATATGGGAAAGAGTTCCTATTTGCAAGTAAAACAATAGCAACCCCTATGATCTGAGAGCATGTAGGAATTTCTCACAGAGACAGAAAGGAACTCCACTGGCCCATGGGTGGTCACCTCCTCTCCTCTCAAGGGACTACTGAGTCTTCACATCAGGTTACAGTCCTGTTTTTCTCATTGAAGCTTAATTAATGATGATTACATAATCCTCCCAAATGGAAAATCAAATCTCTTGTATTTGATTTAGCACAGCCAGTGACTCATGCAGTCACTCTGCACAGCTCGCATTGCTGTTGCGCTGGTCGGCTGCTCTCGCTTGGGCACAGCTAATTCAGGGGGGATTCACTCGTGTGCAGGCAGCTCGTGTCACGTCCCTGGTGCAGCTGTGGCTGCACAAATGTTCTGCAGTGGGGGTTACAGAGTACAGCTTCCCCAGGACCACTCCAGGTGTGGACCCTCATGCTAGCCCTGGCACTGGGCTGGGCAGCTCCTCTAGCCCCCAGCTATAGCTGAGCCCCAGACCTCCAGGGACAATGATCTTCTGAAAGACCAAACACATGCTGGAAACTACGTCAACTTTCCTGGGCAATTTCTGGGGCCTGTACATGCATGTCCCTGCTTCCTCTAGGATCAGGAAAGATGCCAGTGACTGCTCCTCTGTGGGAGTAGCATGAGTTTGATGTAGGTTGTGTGTGATCTGGCTCCCTGGCAGCAATTCTGGTGACAAGTCACCTTGGCAGATACCAGGTATTTGTTCTACTTAAGCATGAAAAAAATTATCTTTGGCATCTCAGTACAATGGCTTTTAAAGCCCCAGAGCTCCCATTAAAGTTAGGGAGAGCAGCTAAGCCCCTAACTGGCTTTCTAAGCCACAATCCTTCAAATTAATCCATTCAAACCCATCCCTATATGATGTTCTCAGCTGTAAGTCACAATGCGATTAAAGGAGAAGGTATGAGGGAGGAGGGAGGGGGAAAAGGTGACTGGGAACCCACGCACATGACCCCCTTCCCCTAAACACCACCATTATATGAGCAATAACCAATAATAAAATGAGCCTAAAAGATGGTAATTCAAAGGAGGTTACAGAAAAGGTTATGTGGAAGTAGAATAAAGCTAGTGACATTTCTGTTAAAGAGGTCAAAAAGGACCTACCAGTTCTTAAAAACATTAGCAAAGGTTAAGTGAGAAGGAAAGGTGAAAGATATGCTAGGGCTGTTACTGCCATGACCCTACATTAAAGACAATGGAATAGTTAAGTATCCTGGCAGGGATACATCCTGCCCAGGGATAAAAGAACTTCCTTGGCCACAGAGGCTCTGGAGTCCCTGCGGCAAAAACACTCATGCAGAGTGGCCTCAGACTATGCTCAGCAAACTGTGGAAAACAAAGGTAGGATTTGGCATTGGGTGACTAAAAAGGAACGGCAGAGATTTGTATTTAGAGAACATCCTGTATCAGTCTCCCATGTGTAAAAACATGCTCACACTTCCACTGCTGTGAAAAGCTACAGGGAAAAACATTCTTGAATACATTCATAAGGAATGTCTCCTGCTAATTACGCTTAATTTGCAATTTCTGTCTTTCTCCCCCAGCTAACTGTTTTCTTATCTTAGAAAAGCTTAGCTTCCTTCCTTCACAAACACCTCCAAAAATCAGGATTTGGGGCCAGCCGATCCTATGCACAGAGGCTGAGTGCTGCCCTGAGTGATATATATCTCTCCCACCACCCTTCCCACCACTGTCTTTCTCACCCATTTGGCCTCACACATGGAGGAGGAATGAGAGGAGAATGGGTATTTATTTAACAGGAGGAAGAAGGTAATTACTGTGAGGTCCAGCAGGTGCTTGCCCCTACCCCTGGGACTGGAAAGCTGCCCGAAGCACGGCTGCATTCATATGGTGCTCGCTTGAGTTGATGTCTCCCATGCCTTGCACAGGGTGCATCCAACTGATGCAAGGAGCCCAGTGGATCCATCAACAGCCGCTTCAGAGGTCTGCACCCTCCTCTGGCTACTCACTCTATCCTGGGCCCAAGATTGTCATCTCCTGAGCAGAATTTGCTACTGCTACATCATGAGTCCAGTGCACTTACTTCCACCTTTGCTAAGAGGTGGTTTTGTGGCTGGATTAAGAGCCAGGCTGAGAGGGGTTCAACACAGAGGTGGCCACAGAGGTGACTCCCAGCTTAGGGGTGCAGTGCTGAGGTTGTACTAGTGAAGCAAATATTTCCACCAGGCTCTGCACTGAACTGGCAAAACGAAAGTCAGATGGCAAAGTGGCCAGGAGGCACCATCTCACAGAGCCAGGGTAAGGGCTGTCCCCTCCTTGTCAGCTGGAGCGTCAGACTGCAGCAGAGATGGAACGAAAGTGGAAGAGACAAAAGAAAGTGGAAGATTTAGAAAAATGTGGCACAAAGGGGGAAAAAAGAATTTGAAGTAGAAAGCACATGTCTTATTTGAAAGCTATAAGATGGGGTCTTTGGAAAATGATTTGGTGCCTTCTGAAATCATTATGTTCCCATTTAGTTTATATGCACTAAGCTGGGGAAGATATCTGTAATGCAAGTTTTATCTTTCTTCTGAGAAACAGCCACTGATACAAACGCTGGGATACGAAATCCTAACAGTTAAGGCGGCAATATTAAGGTCACGCCAAAATAAAAGGCTGAAAATCCTTGAAGAAAATGGATCAGAAATTCCCCTGGTAAAAATGTATCCTTATGAGTCAGCACCTGAAATCCGGCTTCTGCTCTAGAAAACGGAACAGCTTGGTGTGTGCGTCTGTCAGGCAGGCGCATTTCACTTCATTCAAACTAGAAAGCATACAGCCAGTTACATTTTTTTATACAAACAGAGGCTCGAATCAGATGGCACCAAACAAGAAACACATATCTCCATCCTGCACGTAGGTTTCTATTCTAGTCATGTGGCACAAGAGCAGAAAGTTAAATGGGGACAGGGACATTTTTTTTGCAGTGTGGCGTGCAGTTTTTGGAAAGCACGGTGGGGAATTTTTTTGCAGAGAATGACCTATTTGGAACAATACCAGCAACTTTGGAAATGCCACTCTGGAGTTCAGTCAGGCAAGTAACTAAAGCAAACTTGGGCAGGCAGGAGAAGAGAAAGCAATAAAAGAGTATTTCATTTCTGACACTAATGGTCGTGCAGCAATCTGTTTGTTAGGGAACAGGTAAGGTGGAAATCTGCTCTTCATCCCTTGAAAGATGGTTTCCCTAGACTGACTGTGGTGCATTAGCAACAACGCTGACTATTTTTTTCCTTCTTTTGGAGAGTATTGAGTTCTGCAGTGCTTGAGAAGAATATAAAATGGCAGCTGTAGAGGGCAGTGGATGGATGGCAGTGTCCTCAGCTTTTCTGATGCCACGTGGCACTGCCACCTTTCACCACGGTTTTGCAGAGAAGGGTGAGAGGGCATGTTTGGCAGGCTATCAACTCTGGCACAGGATTTGTGTTTAATGTAAACCAGCAGATAAGGGTAGCAAGCTTATTATTTCACTCATAGGTGGGGTCTGAGCACACAGTATCAGTGAGCACAAACAGACCCTCCTCTAAACCCCTCATTATTTGTGAACTTACCCAGACACCAGGATTCCTCTAAGTGAAGGGCAGTAACAAAAGCAACTAACACAATTTCAGTCATCACATGTATTCATCCAGCTATTGCAACTCAGCCATGAGATCCGTGTGAAGCAAAATTTACCCCACAATGTTAAAAATAGTTCTTTCAGTTACAAGCCTGTCTTGTTCAATGGAGCAATACTTTTATTTTACACAGCTAAAGTAACATTTATACAACAATTAAAGCTTACCATTGCTGTAAGACCGAAAATTTCCTACAAATTTTATGTATTCATATGTTGGAAATTCCTTTGGGTTCAAACTTCCTCTCAGAAGATGACAATAAAACTCTAGTTCATTGTCAGCTGGATTGTTAAAAGAAGAAGAAGAAGAAATAAATATACTAATTAAGCTAAATACAACCAATGGTGTCTTCCAACCCCAATCTTGCAACTGGCAGCACAAGAGCAGCTTGTTACCACTCAGGAGTCCTAAGCACCAATGTGCTATACATTGCAGGATCAGAGCCTCTGCAAGGAAGGGGCTTGCAGGGATGCAGGTTGTTCAGTGCTGTGCACGAGCTTCCCTGCAGCTCAGGGACAGCACTGGAGATTAACTTGCCCTTCTCTGAAACCACCTTCATCACAGGAGTTCCACAGCCACAGCATCGGTGTAGCAAAGGAGAGAACTGGATCCTTCACTTACTGCTTTTTTTCTGTTTAGGCTTTTCACAACTCACAGCTGTTCTACATCTTGTGTTGGAAAACTACGCCTAATTACCTCAAAACATCTATCAAATTAACTTTGGTGTATTAGCTATCAGCTGTAGGTTTCGTACAATACAGTAGATTAAACAGCTGTACATCTTACATTATTGTGTGTTTTCTGGTTTCCTACATCTTACCTCCCAGAGTGAATAAGGATGAGGTAGTAAAAACATTTTCAAGAAAAACAAAATTCAATTTGAAAAAGAATTACAGTGATTTTAGAGATGCTTTTCAACTACAAAACAAAACAAAGGTATACAATATTGGCATATCTCTGAATAGCATTTTATTTGAACAGGCTGAAATATCAATTAAGATATAATTTGTCTCATGCGAACTCTCAGTTTCCATGGGCTAACCTATTTTCCTTAGCTGTCTCAAAAGATATGATACTTAATAATTAACATAACTGCAAGTAGTCTTAGCCTAGTAAAAAAAAAAAAGGCAAGGAGTTTCATTTAAAAATAGAACCAAAGGGTCATTCCAGGTGGCAAGATCTTTTTAAAAGGTTACAAACCTAATTTTATTATTGCACATCACATAAAAAACCTCTTTCTGAGAGAAAATTTTTATCCTGTCCATGTTTTTTCATTTACTAGGGAAGATAAAATAAAACTTACTTTTTAGGTAATCTGATGAGGCAGAATCTGTCATAAGCATACAAGAAGACAGCATCTTATAAATTTCTGAATGTTCTTGTTCTGGGAGAAAATTTAACAAATTCTGGTCCAAGACATCACACTACAAAGAAAAGAACTTTTGAGACAAACAGAAATATCACAACAAGCAACACTTGCCCAGATGCACAAGGTGGATACAAAGCCTGTGGCATTCCACAGAAGTTTCCCCACTGATTTCCAGGGACTTCTGACAAAGTCTAAAACAGGGGGGAAACTTCTGGGCAAACCGAGTGGCCGCTTCTCTGTGGGCTGGGTCTCAGATTAATTCTCAGCACTCAGCGATATTTAATGCTTCTCAGAGACCATCAGATGCATCAGGTATGTCAATGCCATTTAATGATGAGACCTGAGAGTGAGCTGGAAAGTGGGTGCCTGGCTCCCCATACCACTCACCAACTCCATGCACAGGTCTGCTGTGGATCACTGGAGCTTGTTCTCTCCCTGCCAGACCCTGACTGGTGGGAGCAATGAGGCTGGGAGTCACCCTGAGCCACTAAATCCCAAGAGCTGGGTCAGTCCCAGATCCAGCCCTTCCTGGAGATATCCCCATAGCTCCTGGGAAGTGTCCTTGGGGTGGGAGGCCTTGCTCCCCACTTCCTGCATGCTGGCAGGTGGTGTCAGGGAGAAGGGGTCTCCCCAGTCTGGACATCACTTTACAGCAGCAGCATTAGTCCCCAGGCAGAGGGACTTCATGGAGCTACCAGCACAAGCCCTCTGGACCATCATGGGCTGAATGTCCCTGTGTCTCCAGCCTCACTAAGCTGGCATGAACCTGAAATCTCTCCAGAATCTAGGTGCTGAGATTTGGGAATGGAAAGAGGATATGGAATTGTGCAAAAAGCTGTGACTAGCCCAGGCTGGAGATGACAAATAGTCCGTCACAGGGCGGCCCAGAGGAAGGTCTCTCTGCTCAGCATGGTGAATGACCTAACACTAGAAGAGTATATCTGAAAGGAAGCCTGAGATAAAGTGACCTTCTAATGGCATTGACTTACATCCACCCCACTTGAGACCACCTCAGGCTGAGCTGGCACACTGACACAGCTCTGTGTGTCATCAGAGTAGCTGCTATCAGACTGTATAGTCATGTTGAAAACGTGGCAAGTTATTAAATCATCATCATTTATTCATGTAAGATTGCTCTTTGGTTTCCCTCTGCTTTCTATCCATGCCTGCTGTTCTGTGTGCAATTCCTCTTCCGTGTAGTGAAATTCATTGAGTATACTTTAAAAATTAGAGTGCTATACTTTATATACTTACCTTGATGTGATAGCATACCACTTTGGATGATTCAGTTATAAGTATTTATTATATGTGCTTATTACTTGAATATTCCTATTGTGAAGAAGCCCTGCCAGGGACCTCCTGGTAAAGCAGGCAAAAAGGGACAGGGAGGACCCTTTTCAAGAGACTGCATGTTCTTGGAGTCATCGTGTACCCTCTGACTGGCAAATGCTGTAAGTTGTGACCAGGTTTCCAGGAGTACATTTCAATTAGAGTCAACCTTACCATGTGAGCTACACCTTTCTACCTCAACCAACCCTAGGAGTAGTCCCAGATCTTGTTAAAACAAATTATTTAGAATTACAGCAGGGGAAGTTTGTGTTTGAAAATGCTCCATGGAATTTAGGGAAGCTGTATTAAAGAGAATTGGATATATTTGTTGTCAGCATCAGAGACTTTCATGATTTTAATGAAAGGAAATACATCAGATTTCTTGATACAGGCCCTCAGAGAGCCCTGCTCCACGTTCTGCCCAATTTTGCTTTTTTTTCATTGCTCAAAGCAGAAGATTTGCAGAGTATTTTTCCCTGTTGTCACAGTGAAGAAAAAATTGGTATTTTGTTCCTCAAACAGTGACTGAATTTGGCTTACAAATAGATCCTGGAGGTAAACAAAATAAGCCACATAGATTTTCCAGATAGCACTTGTAATCAAGATTTAAAACTTAAAAAACCCCAAATATATGGAAAGGGCAACAGAGGACTAAAATATCCCGTGTGCATCTAACTGCACCCTCAGCTGGGCCCCTGCCCATGGCCAGGGTGATCTGCCTACCTGGGGCAGGCAGAAGCCTTTCTTGCTTGCTCAGTTGCAGTCTCTGGGGTGCACCCAGTCCCTCTGCACATGTGGGCTGGTGGGGAAGTTGCTAACCAATACCACTCCAACAACTCCAAGAAGGTCTCCTCCACCTCTAGCCCTGTCAGGTTGGTCCCTGATTTGAGCTGCCATGTGCTGCTTCTACGCGAATAAAAAGTCATGTCCATCTTTATTTCAGGCTGGATACCGTGTAAGGTTATCCACAAGGCATGTCGTTGGGAGAGAAAATCAATTCAGTTTCTGATGGTCCAACTCAGGAATTATGAACCTGAATCTATGCATGTTCAGGCAGTGCTTAAGATTTTAGGCAGAGGGTCTGAAATGCATCTCCCTGAAGAAGAATACTTTCCTGCAGCAGATCTACCATCTCCAGTAAGAATCAGTATTTGGAAGGGATAACACTGAAACCCTCAAACGATGACAGAAAGAAAATTTCATGGAAATCAGTAAGTGCATGAAGACCCCACAGCCTGTATGCAGCACAGAGCTTTCCCCACCTTTGAAGTGAAAGCAAATGTCAGAAAATAGTCAACTACTGGTCTTCTTAGCTGTTGAGGATGAAAGAAAACTGAGATAGATTCAGTTCAATCTGCTATTGCATAGCAATATTCATGCATTTACCAGGAGCTGCTGCCTTTCTTCAAGTTTCTTTTGTCTCAGAAAATACTTGTTGTTCATATTACAGCAAGGTAGCACGCGTGTGAAATATATTTGTCTGGGTGGAAAACATAACAAATATTTGGTGAAAAAATAAAGAAAAAAATCTAATTTTCTTAAGAACATAGTGGGGGATAGTACAATAATAATTTGGCAGCTATTTTTTTCTCCTGGGCATGTATTTATTTGAGACCAGGATATAAAAATGAGCGTGAGGATTAACCCGTAATTATTACACCATTTGTCCTTGAGCAGCCTTAGCAACAGGAGCAGGGTTTGGAGCAGTCTCTCTCACCTGCTCCTCCAGCCCAAGCCAGTGGACAGCAGGACTCAGCAGCTCACAGATAAAACAAGCTGCTCCTGTTGGACTGAGCAGCAGCTTGACTGATGTATGGGTGCACCACGCACCCAGCATGGGCTCCACCAGCACCTCCTGGGAGTTGGGTGCACTCCCCTGGGGAAAGCACGGCTGAGCTGCAGGGAGAGCTCGTCAGGAGCCTCCAGATAACTCTGAATTCAATTAGGTTTTTGTCCTTTGCCTCCCTGGGAGCAGAATAAGGCCCTTAACAAGCTCCCTTCTGGGCTGCCAGCATTACTGGTGCTATTCTCTCCTATCTTAGGAATCAGAGATGGAAAAGATCAGCCAGGTCACCCTGTCCCTCCCCTGGCCAGACTATTCCTGCAGAGCTTTTTTCATTCAAGCTGAAGTGCCTCATAGCAACAAAAACCTGAAGGGTATGAATCAAACAGAGAGAGAACAGAGCTGAGCAACAGCAGCAGCCAACATAACACAGGGACAAACTCCCTCACCACATTTTTCTGGAAAATACAACCCCCAGCACCCTTTTTCATCTGTTTCTAAAAATGCAGGGCCTGATTCTATGATGTGTAGTAGAAAAGCCAATGCCAGAATTACTCACCGGTAAATGTCCTAGAAGAGGTGTGATGCTGTCAGACACATAGATGATGCTTCCACCTGTGGTTACTGCTATAATGAAGCCATCTAATGCCTAAGGAAAACAGACAAGGGGAGAGTGCTTTAACAGGAAGGAGTGGTGTAAACAGCCATCTCATCATGTGTTGATCAAAACAGTTTGACTTCAGCACCATATTGTTACCAAGTTGTAGGAATGTTATCTCAAGTTGCAGAACAGTAATTCGCTGATTTTACAGTCTGATTTAACTTTTACAAGACTCTTTGTAGTCTAGTAAAACCTACTATTGAAGCAACAAAGGGCTCACAGGAACATTTCATGTCTCAGTTTTTAAATTAATCACACATTTTAATAATGCAAAATGACTAAGACTGGATCCCTTGGAAGTTATTAAAATGAACATTTGAGCTCTGTGTAAATATCAAAGGACGATGAAAGGATGCAGTCCTATCTCAAAATGGTACTTCTCTGCAAACCCCATAAATCTCGGTTTGTATTAATGTAACATTGTATATTACTGGGCTTTCATGTAAGTAAAAGCAATGCAAATGATCAAATAATCCTTAGCTTGAGTTTTAATTGAGTGATTTATTTTAAAGGTCATGGTATTAGATTACTCATTCCAAGAGAGATTCACCCTTCTGCAGAGTTTCTTCCTCACTTTGCTCCCACCTTGCAGTAAGCCCCTTCAGTCCTAGGACTGAAGGGAAATATCAGCCTTATCCCCACCCTCTGTACAAAAGCAATTTCACCTTGAAAATTAATCTTTTCTTTAGTTTGTCATGCCAGGTTTTGAGCTCAGTGTTGTTCAAAGTTAAATCCAGATAGATTTTGAGATCTCAAGCAAGATTAAGTTAATCTTGGGGGGGATTCTCCTCAGAGCGATCTAAAGCAAGATGAGCTTTAGATCGCTCTGATGGGAAAACCCCCCAAAATTAAGACTCAATAGTAGGTGCTCAGAAAATGTAGCAAAACCTTCCCATTGTCATTAGGAAGTCACTGGTGAGGCTTCCAAACCTTCAAGTAGAACAAGTCTGAGTCCTTCCTGTCAGTTCCTTGGTATTCTGGAGTCAAGTGTTGCCAGCAGTACTTGAGCAGTGCAGGCACTGCAAGCACGATCAAATCAGAGCAGAGTTTGCTTATACTCCAGTGGCAATACCTGCTCACGATTCAGGTGTGCTGCAAACTGCCTGACCAGGGTGCCACAGCCTTACAAAACCATACTGCAAATCCAGGCCTGCCTCCGAGCCAGGCTAGTGGTTGATCTTGTAAGCCACAACACATCATTCCCACCCCCTCCACCGCTGACTTCAATAAGAGAAAGAATTCTGAGAACACTGGAAAATGCTAATTGTTTAAAAAAAAAAAAAGGAAAACACAAAGCCGTGAATAGACACACAAACATATGTTCCTTTTTCCAGAGAATGCTGAGCACCCACAACTATTTAAGTCAATGGGAATCTGCTGGTGCTTCAATCCTTTGAAAAGCAAGTCAATAACTTACACCCCAGTAGAAGAGTGTGTGTTTAGCATCTCTGAAAACCTTCCAGCTGCTATAGTTAGTTTGATTTCGTTAATCTAAGTGCAGAGAATATGTTTTTCTTTAGTGTGGTACATTCAAGCTGTTTTCTAAAAAAGCATGATAGCTGTTAACCTGCAGAAGAGAGCAGTGATTTTACAAGGCAGTTGGATTGTGCATGTTACTATGGTGAAGGTTGTTAGTTTTTAAAAAATCAAGTCTTTACTTCATATCCAATGCAAATTATACACAGTGACTCATATCAGAATTTTGTGATAAAATCAAGTTAATGTACGCATACATAATTCTATTTTTATTTACTCACGACTGGACCTTCCAACATTAAGGGGGCATATCCCTCTTCAAAGATTTCTCTGCTGCCATAGTTCTAGATGGACATACAGAGCCTAATGCCCACTCTTGTGTAATTTGATGACAGCTTTTTCAATGGGGTAAGAAAAGGCTATATTCAGGAGAGCTGATGTATTACTGCAGTCAATTATGCTCTGATTATTTTGAATTAGTGCTTGGAAAAAACCCTTCCCATCTTTTAATAAAAGGATGGGAAAAACTTCAAACAGTCTTGTCCAAATGCTAATAAGATTAGTAGAAAGGAAAAATAGCAGGAATGATGAACATCTGGCACAACAGGACATTCCAATACCCAGTGTTATCTTGAAGGGCATGGAAAATCACAGTAGCAAGAAGGTGATTTATAAGCTGTGAAACCAAAAGTGATTGTTTTAATCTAAAATTTTGTAGCATGCAAGTAGAATCGACAAAGGCCCAGCCTGTCAGAACAATGGCCAGAACAATTTATTGCTATCTGAGGGACATATTTCAGTGCAGACTGAAGGAGTTATGTATGTTAAGTTCCTGTGCACTGGGCAGCTGTCAGAGCAATGGGAGCAAAGCGCCTTATAAAACCGGACCAGGGGAGTTTCATCCCAGCAAACTGCAATGGCCAGGGGATTGCCAGCCTCTGGGAGCCAGCAGTGTGCCCCAGCTTTGTGCCACCCCTTGGTGGATGAAGGTGCTCCCCAACATCCTTCCCTCCCCACCGCCAGAGCCTGGATCATGTCCCATGTTCACATCATTTGTGGGAGGAAGAGAAGCTTGTTCTCAAAGGACACCGTGGGGCCATGAAACCTCAGTGTGTTTAGTACAGAAGATCCTTGCTAAAGACGATTCTAGCTGTTACTGAGAGACAAAATTACATTTTAGCAGCTCATTTGCATTTCATTTTGAACCTACATAAACGCCATTGAGTCACCTCCCTTCAAATCCCAGCTAGTGTTAAAAGGATCTATGGTATAATTTAAAAACTTTAATTGCAAATGTTAGAATAAAAATTGTTTGATAAGGGCCTTGCAAATCAGAGTGGAAGTATAAACTGTATCAAACCAAGAGGAGCTGTCAGGCTTTATCTGCTTGTACAGCACCTAGCACTAGAGGGATGCAACACCGTTGCTTTTCAGGTGCTAGCCTCGCACAAATATTAGGTAATAATAACACCTTCCAAGAACAGAACTGCCACATGCCCTTTACCTCACCTCTGTTTGTAAAAATAAAATGTAACCTGTGATTTGAATGTTCCCCCTGGATTGAACTTCACGGTGCAATGGCACCACTGAGAGCGAAGAGCAACAAGTGGGGACTTCAGTCCCTTGTCCCGGTGATGGCTCTGCCTGACGGTCAAATACAGTAGTACCTGAAACCTCCTCTTTTGGAACTGCAGATGACATTTTATTCTGGATGCACAGCTGTTTCCATGACTGCTAGACAAAATTAGGAAAGGTATATATTCATGTTCACCTCCAACATCAGCTGGGTAAATTCTTCATTGCTGAGAAATGAAGGCTTCCAGTCTTGCTGAATTTCAGAAATCTCCGTCTGTGCTGAGACTTCTAGACAAATAAAACATTTACATCTTTAAAATTCAAATGAACTTCTATCTTGCAATACAATATAAAAATTGCTATGAAAAGAGAGAAATTACCTTTATATTCAAAAACTGCAGTTTTCAAGCATGGGTTTTCCATACAGAGACAGTAATGGCTATCTAAAAGGCCCCCAATTCTGAAATGTTTTCTTCATTTTTTACTCAGGTCAACTTGTACTGACTTAAGTGGGAGTCTGTATTCACAAGGCCATTGGCCTCAAGCAGCATTACTGGGGTATTGATCAAAAGATAAAACCACTTTACATGAAATTAAAAACAAGGCAAGGATTGGCACATGTCAAATTGCTATTTACAATTTACAGTTTCAAAATTAGGATTTTGGAGAGAGCTCAGCCTACAGCTACTGTAGAAATAGAGAGCAACACAAAAACTCCTTCAGAGGAGGCCCAAAGGGCGATGACCCCAAACAGTAGGCAGAGGTGTTTCTCTGTTTTCCAAAATGTGAGGGAAACATGAGCATTTGCAGCAGCTTTACCCTGGTGCTCCTGCCACCACTCTCTCTGCAGCCCCATGGTGCAGGGCAGCCGAGGAAAGGGAACAGAGCACCAGCGTCCCATCCCAGATCCTGTCTGGAGGTCAGGGTCTCCTGTGCTGTCAGCCCCTGAGACACCAAAGGGGGTCTGCCCCGCTGTTGACCAGTCTGGACTCCACAGCAGCCTGAAGAGGGCTTGCTCCCTGTGGGCTTTCTGTGGAGAGGTGCAGGCACACCAGGGTAACAAGTCACAGCTTTGCACTGAAACTTGGGACCGTACTGGGGGTACCTGGTTGCACTGCAGTGAGCTGTGCCCTTTGGAAAACAGTCACTCAGATTAGCTCTGCCTGAGTCAGACAGCATTATGGGGGACAGATCTTAGAACGTAGAGAGACTAGAGCTGGTTTAGTTTGCTGCTCTCTCCGTTTCTCCAAGAGTGTTCCCTCACTCAGCTCAAGTAGTGAGGGAATAGTGAGCACAGACTGTCTTCTTTCAGCACCGCCTGCTAATTAATCCTATTGATTAACACTTCTCGAGCATGTAACACCCAATGCTCCATATTCAGAGCACATGGGCAAACTGGCCAGAGAAATGCGAATGCTAGTGATACTAAAGACAGTAAATTTATACAAGTGCCTGTGCATTTTGTCACCTAGAAAGAAATCAAAGCCTCTGTTCAGGCTGTATTAGTGGAGATGCAGCTTCTACCAGCTCGTCCGACTCTCTTTCTGCACTGCTAGGGGCTGTCACTGGTAGCATGGCAGCTCTCCACAGCTCCCACGGTTTTACAGAGAGGTTTGAATACCAGACTAAGAAAAAGAGTCCATCAGATTTTTGTTAGATAGTTTCAGAATATAGGATACTTTCAGCAGATCTGTAGCTTGGAAAAGCTAATATACATGAAACAGCAACTGTTGGAAGAATTACTTGAGATTTGGGAGATTCTGTGGATTATGAAGAAGGATGATGTTTATGAAGGAGGAAAATCTGAAAATTGACCTCCTCCTCCATTATGATTAAAATCTTGGTTTAGCCTACTAAATGAAAGAGAAATACAACTGAATAAACCAGATCCAAAGTACGCTGAAGATAATCAACATTTTTAAATGCTGATGCTTTGTATTATATTGTGTGACTACTAATCTGGTTTAAAAATAGATAACATTTGCTTTTTTTAGCAAGTGCACAAAAACCAGTCGCATTTTGACCCAATTGCTGTGGATTTGTGACTGTTAGCTTTCTTTTACCTAGTTGTTCTTCAAGAAAAAGTGCCTTTTGGAGTCAATTATTTGGGCCATCGCCTACACCTATCTACACTTATTCAAATCTTGTGTGATTTTTCTTTGCTTGGCTTTATATTTGAGCATATTTACATCATTTTTTACTCTGCCTGTGGCAGCTGAAAAGATAAGTGATTACTGTCATTTTAAAGAAAGTATATACAACTATTAAACTTTGAGATGCCCTAGCCGTCCCCTCCTGTATAAACCTAAAAACAATTCAAACCTAAAAACAATTCTATCTTGTCTGTGGCAAAAACCATTTAAGGAGAAGCTTCACTCTAACAACAGAACCGTTATAATTATATCCTGAGTAAGACTGACATTTGTGACTGTTATGTTGGGAGTCATGATATGGGAGTTCTTATAGTCTTTCCTGTTTCACCCAGAGTTCTTCAGAGAGTGCAGGAGGGAGATGCTGGATGAGCAAAGGTGAGCCAGGTGCTGTGGTGCATCAGCTCATGAGACCTCTTTCTGCTTTGTGGGGCCAGGGACACTCCTCACAGTCACCCACAGAAGACTCTTCCTCACAGGGGCAGAGAACAGAGCCCCAATTTAAAGGGAGAAGCCTATCAACAGACCACTGCTGGTGGATGTCCATGCATCAGAAGGCCACAGTGTGCATTCCTTTCACTGAGTAGAAACTAGACCAAACAGACTAGATCAGCAGGGTGAGAAATCTCCTCTGCCCTTGGTGCAGGTACATTCCTAAGGGACTTAAATGTCACTGCTGTGAGCATTTTAAAGAATAAACTCCTGGCTTTCCAAGGCTGAACTTTACTACTGCAACAGGATGCTGTGCAAATATGATGTAGCTTCTGCTCCTGCAAACCAGGTTAAGCATGTTAGCTGTCTGTGGATGCAATTTGCTGAAGCCAACTTCAAAAACTGAGGCACTTTCTGGTCTGAGTTTTCTGCTCAATGTGGAAAATTGAGTCCTACACAGTTCACTGAGGAGCAGGGGTGCTGAACAGATTGCTTCCCTGCATTTGTCTGCAGAGAAGCTGGGGTGAATGCTTTGTTCTTCTGCTCAGAATACTGCAAATTTCAAGGATGGGAATCTTCCCTCTAGCCCCAAATCTCTCTTGTTCAAATCATCTCTCTTCTTCAGGTGTGCTGCAGGGCACTGCTGCCCTCTTTCCCTCAGTTTCCCTCGGTTCGCCCCCTTCTCTAGCAGGTTGAGAGTCATCTTCAAATAAAGAGCAAACATGGATTTGGGCAGCAGTGTTTGCAAATGATCTTTCTTGATGCAATAGGAAAAAAAAAACCCAAACACCTTATGTTGGCACTTTTAGGTCCCTCAAGCCATTGTGATAATCACTGAAGGAAACAGGATATTATAGTAACCGTCTGGCAAGTGCATGAAGATCTGCAGTAAATCTTACCATTGTGTTTCTGCAGAAAGCCAATGACTTTTTCCAGCACAGTAGTTTTGTCCATTTTGCGAGTGTTGCCTGGAAGCATGGAGCTGAGCTCTTTGATGAGAACATTGAACTGATCACGCCTCTTCTTCTCAGACTTGTTACGTGAAGCCCTGTAGACAGGCAAAAAGAAAAAAAGGATGAGCAGACCAAGAGGAAAAATGATCATGTACCTTCTCTTTGCAATGTAGACACAAAGAAATTAGCTTGCTACGTGCCTCAGCATGTGAAGACTGACACTGGATTCCAGCAAAACTGCAGAGCCAAGTAGGATGCAACAGTTCCCACCTCCTGTTCTTGTCTTTGAGGTGCCTTTAGTATCCAGCAGAGAGATGGAGGCTCTGCTGGCCCTTGTCAGGTCAGCATTGAGCCTATAAGTTGAAGGAGCTCTGCCCATCTCCTAGACATATGCAGGATCTTGAAAGTTCATGCAGACCCTGAGGAGGCACTCAGAGTATTCAATGGGAATACTGTGACAATAGTAAAATCATCCATAAAGAGGACTGGGGACTGGATCATAGCCATCTGTGCAGTCTTAAAAGAAGAGAGGGATCCGAGTCCTGCAGCTGTTGCACTGGAGCTGGATTCACCCAGAGGGACCTCCCACTTTGGTTACAGGTGCTCTGCCTACCTTCAGGCTGGCAGAGAAGAATCAGGCCATAATCTTCTAGTCATTAAGATTGAGGACCTGAGCAGAAGTTGCTGCAGCTCCCATACAGCTCATATGCCACCTTTTTCATTCTCCTTTCCAAGGTCACATAGGCAAGCAGGAGAGAGGGCATCAGCACGGCTTATCCCAGCATGGACCAGGTCTGAGCCTGTGATGTGTTCCCAGACCTGAGGTCTCAGAAGTGCCAGAAGTGCTTGCCCTTAACCTTTCTGTGCCACTGGGAAAATCACTTAGTGTCATGGAGCCCTGAATCTTTAGGTGTAAGAATACTCTACAGCTTTCTTCACCAGTTTTGTCTGTTTAGCTCACAAACTCCTCACAGAGAGCCTGCTTCTACTGCTGTGTTTGAAGAGCTCACAGGAAGAAAGGATCTGATTTCATTTGGGGTGTTTTGGCACTGTCATAATACTGTCATTAAGGCTGTTGATAATCTTTTCAGCATGTAGGCTTTGTTGTTTTGGTTTTTTAAAATTATACATCAATCTATACAGAAGCAAGTGTTTTCTGAATTGCTCCCATGAACACAAAAATTGTTCAACTTCGAGGTTATCACCTGGACTTGTGTGGCCACGTGAAAATAGAAATGAATGCAACCAAAAGGTTTGTTTGTTCTTCTGAAAGGTCCTCAAGCAGACAAGATTTGCCTTGTCAATTACGTAAAGACCAAAAAATCTGGTTACATGTAGATAGCAAAACAAAACACCAAGAGGCTGGTTCTCTGAATCTCTCAGTCCCAGCTAACTCTGCTGTGCCTCATAAGCAGCTCTGGATTCATACTGCTGAAAATCAGAGCAGAATTTAGCCCAGCATCTATATGCCCTCCAAGGACCAGGATGGCAATAAACATTTTCTGCAGAGAAATCACTACAGAGGCTTCTGGATGTTACTACTGACAGAAGGGTAATTTTTGTTTGTCTTGCTCTCAACCCTGAACACACTTGGAGATACACTGGATAGAAGCCAATGCTTGATTATTTTACAGCTTTGAACACAAGAGATTAGGTGGATACTGCCTGACTGATTTCAGCCTGTTCTTATTACAGTGCAAAAAGCTGTCAGAACAAGATGTGAAAAGCACCAGTCTTACTCTATTTCTCTACAGTTCAAGTGGATGTTAAGAATATCAACATTTTACTTTCTCATAATTCAATCCTCAGTTCATTTTAAGCTTAAAGAGTCCAGATTTCCCTGAAAATAAAATAAACTTCCAACTGTTGATAAAGTGTTGCATTAAAAAAAAAAAAAAAAAAGCCTTGACAGAAATATAAAGTATCTATTTTTAACACTTGACATTTTATTCACAAAGGAAATATAAAAACTCCTCTAGTGGAAATAACTCTACTAAGATCTGAATCGATGATTACAGTAAAATTTTGAAAAGGAAAAAAATGATACAAAAATGGGAAAAAAAGAGATAAAAACTATCCCTGCAGAGCTGAAAATACTTTGTTTAGTATAGTTATAAATGTATTAAGACAGTTTTCATCACTTCCCTTTGAAGATTATTTCCTAGACTTGCTTACTTCACTGCTAGGGCATACAATTACAGTAAGCCCAAACAACCTCTGTCTTAATTCCATACTATTTGTCCCAGTTCTCCTTCTTTCTTGCTACTCCAAAAAGATTACAGCATATACAAGGGGAGGAAGGAGACACAGTATGAATAAAATCAGGACTTTGAGTGAATACAGCTAAAGGCAATACAGGAAAGCCTGAATTCAGAATGATCAAAATCACCAATTTAACATGTGTTAAAAACAGCTGTTTTTGTTCTCTTACATATTTGCTGCTTGTTGTGTTAAAGAAAGACTGATACTGACTGACTAGTAGCCACTACAGTTTGCCGATTTACAATGAAATGTGACTGTATACTAAATTTTGTATTTCTTTTTACTCTCCAGTGGAGTATGTTATATATGCATCAAGGCAAGTAACTGTACCACATACCTTCATTCAGATTCTTAAATTTACTTTTTATTTCAGTGGAAAATGGCAGGTGGTAGTCTTCATGATTAAGCACTTTCTCATGGTTCACTTCAAGCTGGTTTTGGTTGGAATTTGGAATTCAACTGAATTGCAAAAAAAGTATTTAAAATTATTTACTATTGAAGCAAGTTGAAAGAAGAGCAAATAGAGAAAAAAAGCGCACAAAGCACGCTTTCTGTTTAGAATTAATAAATCCATAAAACAAAATAAACCTCATCTAGCATCAAAGAACTGAAAATGAAATTATGGTTTCTGATCTCCAGAAGATCAGAAGATCTCACAAAGGTCTTCAGTGCTCCCAAGTGTGGTGCCATCATATCCACATTTGAGTTCTCAGGTCTTTGGAGTGGAGCTGTGCCAGGTGATGCAGAATGGGGCTCAGTTTAACCAGTGTCCTAAAAGAGGAGCTGTTTATCTTCACCAATTACTAAACACCCGGCACAGGGGTGGGAGTGCAAGTGCCTCTTCTTGGGAGAGGATGAATCCTCCTTTCACATCTGTATAATACAAACTGTATGTGCCTAATGAATTGCAGCAGATATAAATGATGTGTGTGTGTATTTCCAACCTGAGAAACCTGAGAAACCCAGCTCCTGGCTTGAGTTCACCCCCAAAGATGTAGATCCAGAAACTCCCAGTCTCAACTACTTTTAACAGAGAAAATGAAAGGAGAGAAGGAATTTTCTTGGCTTTTTTTAATTCTCTCTCATGTTTCTCAGCACTGAGACTCCCAGCCCTTATACTGAATAGAAGAAAACAAAGAAAGCTTTTCCTCTATGCGTGGGACAGGTGGGAGTCCTCGGTTTTCAACACAAGGCAGCAATATGTTCATCAAATGGCTTCTCCAGAGTTTAACTTTCTTTAAAGCTTTGGAAGAAAACCTGTAGCTTTCAAATTAATTTTAATGGTTTTAGTATAATGTATTAACTTTAGACCTTCACGAAGCCTCTCATGATTTCAAACTTTATTCCAAATGTACCTTTATTTCTAAAAAACCAAATTACTTAAATTTCAATCTGAAGAAGCAATTTCCTTTCTTCAATTTCAAAGTTACAATTTTTTTTAATGCACCCTGATAGAGGCCTGCCCCAAGGTATGACAAAAACTGCCTCTGGGAACAAACGGCATGAAAACCATACCAGATGGTGATGACAATCACTGATAGTGAGGATACGTGTTACCCTATTTTTTTCATATATTCGTTTAATGCAATTTTTATTAAACAATTAGCACACAAATATCTTGAAGATAATCAGGCCTTAAAGAGGTGAAGTGGCACTGCAAGGCAGGCTCCCTCCTGCACCCTCTCCGAGTGGGAGCAAAGGGGAACAGCTGAGCTTGGCTGCAGCCCGCGCTGACCTATATTGGTGAGAAAAAGCTGCAGGGAGGGAAAGAAGCGGAGAAGGAATCAAAGGAGATGAAACTGGATCAACTGCTTGTGCCTGGACTGGAAATACTCTCATTAGAGGGAACCAAGGGGAAGAATGTGGGCAACCCACTGCTCTCTCTAAAGTAATTAAACTGCAGGCTGCGGCATTGATAACCTCGAATGCTTCCAAACTGCTTTTCTGCAGATGCCGGTCAGCTCTGACAGTTATTAAGAGTTTTATGGCCATGGGTATTCTGCCTTGAAACACCCCTTTTCTCTCCCCACAAAGGGTTTACAACAAATTCCCGCCAACCAGGATACGACTGAGTGCAGGATCTATGTGAATATAGGTTTGTGCCAGCTTAGGGCTGACTTTTCACGGTCTTTCTCTGCTCTGAAGGTAACTTCTGGGTGTTTTCATTACTGTGAGATAGGCATTGATAAATAAATGACCACCCTAATAGGGAATAAAGCCCCACTCTTTAAATTCTTTTTCTTTTGCAAAATGTGGGTTATTTAAAAAAAAACCAAAACACATTTTTGTACACTCAGGAAGCTCAGATGATGTATTCTAGAGGCAGGAGTATGTTGTTGGTGCTTCAGTTCTGATGTTCTGCAGTAATGTGAAGAAAACGATCAATGCCTTGGCTTTTTAAATATTTTCCACAGGAAACATTGCTACGTTATTTTCTTCTTACAGGGCAGCCAAGAGTAGGAGTCTGTGAGATGGCAGTTTTTCAAGTTGTGCTTGACTGTATTTTACTCTCTCTCTGATTAATTGATTATGGATAAAACAGCTTCTGCAGCACCAAACAGTATAAAGCTCATCACAGAGAGTTATAAAAGAAAAGGTGCTCACCTCTTTGCCCTGTCTTTCTCATCTTCATCCATTAGATTGTCTAAGCAGTTTTTTCTGTTGAAGGAATGCAAGAATCATTATGAATTGTCATTTTGTTAGCTCTACTTGCAGGTTAATCTCGCAGTTGCTCTATTTCATTTTAATAACAGAGTGATGATATCCAGGTCAGATAAATGTGTCAGCAGTGCTTTATGCCACAGTCCTTGATTTTAGGAAACATCCATTGTGGTTGATGTTATTCCTGAGCATTATGTTAGCCTTAGGGGCTTTAGCCAAGGATCAAGGCTCCCAGGCACCACATAGTGCATCAGCACGGTACAAAAACAGCCATTCCTTCCCTAATTTTTCATATGGAGGTTGCTCTCTGCAAACTCACAGGCTGAATGAACCCTGTGGTCTGTCCAAATTGAAAAGGCATTTTCACTGCTCCCACATTCCCCCAAAAACCATCTCCAGTGCAAGAGTCAGCATCACTGATGCCTTTGACTTCCCAGGTGGATCTTCCTACTGGAAGGCTCTTTGTCCTCCTCTGTGGGCCCTTCCCGAAAGCCAAAAATGATGGTAGCAACTCTACCAAACTACACCCCTGATTCAAAGTGCCCTCATAAACCCCACTGCATAAGCCACAGTGTGGAAAAGCCCTCTTGCAGCCCAGTCAGACTGCCTGCCCATCAGTGCTGGCACTGAGCATGGGACTGTGCCATCCCCATCACTCTTTTTGCTAATCTTCATCAAAACATGATGATCTGTTGTCACCTTTGCAGTCCAATTGCTCCAGCACTTTGAGCTGTAAAGAGAAAGTACTCTGAGCACAAGATATGTCCATAAAGCCACAGAAAAGGATAAATTTAAGTAAATTTATGTAGCAAGGCAAAAGGAAAAATACAGGAGGGGTCCAGCTGAAGGCTTGTCACCAGCTCACTGACCGCAGTCCTTTGCTTCATGGCCTTATGAGAAAGGGATGCTTGAGCTGTAACCACTTCAGCCTGAGAAAAGAAGCCCGGTGCTGCTGCAGCTTCTCATGGCACCTGGCACTCATGTTGGGTACAACAGCCACGTGGTGCTGCATCCCACACAAACACTTTTGGAAACAGCAGCACAATGCTGCTACAAACCCTGGATATTGTCAAAGTGTCATTTTCAAAGCAGCAGTGTAATGACAGGCAATGATAACACTCATTTTCAGCAATCAATGTTTCTCGTTTAATGAGTCCTCAACATGTAAGACATGAATAAAATTGGAGGAGGGGAAGTGGAAAGTTAATTGCTAGGCTTTATTTAAGCCCATGTTATTTTCCACATATGAGTCACACATAAATTCGCCTGTTTGAAGAACATTTTATAAAAAACAGGAGTGAAAACTTGATAGGAAGAACAGTTGATAAATTCCTTTCCTTCTCCTACTGATTCTCTTACAGAAATATTCTACCTGGTCATTACTCAACAGTTAACTAAAAAAACAAAACTACCCTCTAACTTTCACAAGGAATTAAAGTCACAGGTCACTGATTGGAGGATAAAGCTACTACTTCATGGCATTCAGTTCATTGACGGGCAAGAATAAATAGGAAATATGAAGGCCAAAGAACTGGTTTTTTGAGTAATAACTGGCAAATTTAAGTTGCTGAATTGTATTATACAGAACAAATTAACAGTAGTTTTTAGATTATTTTTTTTCAGATATTTATTTGGACTTGCAAAAGAGCCACGTCAGCCATATCATAATCCATATTTTGGACTAGGAATATTTATAGGCCCAGTTAAATTTTATTTACCAGTGTTTTACAATGACTTTAGGTGCTTATTTGTTCAGTCCCATAATGAGACTGATATCCCAACAAGTGTGTCTTCAACTAATTCAGGCTAAAATGTAGTGACAATATTCAGGGGGTTTTGTTGCTATTTGATCACTTGTTGCAACCAAAACATTCACATATACTATTCAAGAATACAGAAGGCATCATTGACACAGCAAGGGTCAGCATTTAGGATTTTGCAGTCTTTCTTTGCTAAACTTTTGCTCAAAATCATAGAATCATACAATGTTAAGGGGCTGGAAGGAACCTTAAAGATCACCTAGTCGCACAGCTGGAGGGGGGAGGGCACACCTCCCACTAGACCAGGCTGCCTTGAGCACTGTCAGGGCTGGTGCATCCTCAATCACCCCCAGCAACCTGTTTCAGTGCCTCACCACCCTCACAGCACAGCACAAACCCTATGGCATGTACCCTTATTGAATCCAGGTATGACAAGCAAAATGGGCCAGTGCCTGCAAAAGAAGTTGCTCTCCCTGAATCCTTAAAGGTCTTCCTCTGCTGCACTGAGGCTTCCTTTGGCTTCCTAATAAAATGCAGGAATATGGGCACAAGAGCTCTGAGTGGCTGTGAGGGAGAATGGGAGTGGGTGAGGCAGTCAGCATCAGTGTACCTAATGGAAAGGGGCTTCCTACAGCTGTACCCTGTAAACCATGAAGAAATTACTCTGCCAGGATGCCTCTACTCTTCAGACAGAGCAACAGATCTAACTGGTCTGTTCTGCCAAGGATTTGGCTAGATCTGTAAAGTACTCATGGCCAGCTTCCAGTAAACAAGGTTTCTCACTGACTGACATGAAACTCTGAACCTGCTGTGCTGTTGCTAGTGTGAGACAATTTCTAATTGTCATTTTGCTTCTGTTTGCTCACATGGCAAAATCTCCAGTGCATCATAAGCATTGCTAACAGGGTTTGCCAGTACATATGTACCATACGAAGTTAAAACCGTTCTCAATAGAATAGATACATCAGAGTATACAACTGCTGCGACCTGGTATTGCCATCTCTCTCCTGAGCCCCACCAGATGCTGGCTCACACCTTGACAGAGAAACCCATGGCATGGAGCTTGGATATGTGCTTAGTGCAACCTGCTTGCTTCATGTTATCCTACCAGTCCCTCAGCTGGGAAGGTCCCAGATTGCAAACCAGAATCTACTGTCTCATCCCTGTCAGTGCCTGGTTTAGGAGGAAATTCCAGCTAATTGCAATGATGGAGGCAGTCAGTAAATACCATGGCTTTGTGCCATAGCTCCCCTTCAGAGAGGTGACATAAAAAACCAAGCAGCATAAGGACTTCTCAAAATTTGAAGAATCTTTTCCTGCTAACAAAGAAAATTTGGAAACCTATGGGTAACAACACCACATGATGTAACTCCTGCCAACAGAGTATTTAACAGTGACAATTATATTTGGAGCTTCATTAATATCATCATTATCATCAAGGAGTGAAGACTACAGCTCAAAAAGATGGGAACCACCTGGAAAAAGGAGAAGAAAGCTCACATACTCCCATCAGGGCGGTACTCAGACAAACATACAGAAAGATGCAAACCCACAAGTGGGGAACAGTGGCATTTTGGAAACAAAAGACTGGCTAAAACTGTTAACCATGTACCCCGGCTTACTTATCAGACGGAGAATAATAGCACAAACATCCCCCCCCCCCCTTCATTCATACAATGAATAGTTGCTTGGGAAAGAAGTAGTTCAGGCAGAGTGCCAGCTCACTCCAGGGACTCTCCAGAAGAAAGGTTGCACATTTTTATTTGGATACAGCCCATTCCCAGTGGACACAGGGCTTGCACTATAAAAATTCATCTGGCACTGATCATCTTATCCTGTGCTAGAAACATCTATTTTAGCAAGCTTAACTACAACTCTTCTGTGCTGGTGAGGTTAGTTCCTCTCCTTCTTGTCCTACTGCTTATAAGGACGTGCTACAGACACTCAAATGTAAGTAATTAGCTGTTGATTTCCCGTTAAATTGCCACAAGGACAGCTAACAGTTCCTACAGATCAGCCTGATATATAACAAGGATTTTTAATCATAGTTGTTTAACCCAGCTGAATTAAATCAGAGATTAAATTTCTTTCAGAGGTCCTGGGATCTGCCTGGGGAAGCCTGGTGAGAAATCACAGTGCTTGTGCTCCTCTGGCTTTTCCTCCCCTTCCCTCTCTGACATGGTGGGGTATTTGCCTCCATCACACCACAGGCCTGTTTGGGTATTCAACCACTTGTCCTGTATAGGGTGTGCTCAGACCTGGGGAGAGCTTTGCTTCCCACCCACTACAGATATTCCTGAGCCTTAGACCTCAGACCTCACCCTTAGACCACTTAGGATGTTGGTACATTACAACCACCCTAAGTAAAGATGATGATACTGCTATTGTAGAAAAATCCTCTCAAAAGATAGAGGATGGGCAAGGGTTTTATGAAAAACGGGGTTGAAAAATGGGGATGAAATACTTAAACTATCTTCTGACCTTCCCAACAACTGTTATCTTTGTGAAGGGGGAACGAAAAATGCAATGGGGTGTAGGGTAGACATCTCCCATACCTTCCGGACATGTTGTTCAGCCTCCAGTGCCCATCTCTGCTCAGTGTTGCTTCTGTGCTGCCTCAACAGGGAGTTACTCCTGTCCCCAGTTCGAAGGGGAGGAAAGAGCCTAGCAAGGAGCTCAGTGTTATAAAGGAGACACACGGATGTGTTTGGAGGAGTTCAGGATTTAAGGGCCAGATGCAGCTGTGCATGGCATCTTGTGCATAGCGTGTAGGTTTCAAGACATAGTAAGGTGGCACGAAAAGGCGGTACAGGCTCTGGGCATGAGGCAGGGCACAGTTTCTGGCCACCCACTAGCACAGGGGACAGTGTGGCTTGTCGCTGTGCTGGCACTGCTGTCAGGTCCCCTGCCTGGGGATGGTGAACAAGGACTGATGGGCACCGTGGCTGGTCAGTGGTGGTGTCCCATAGGTCCTCCACAGTGTGGGTTAGAGGGGGATGTGCCCAAGCTGGGAAGCACCTCTGTGGCTAGCAGTTCTACCCACTTCATCTCAGCTAAGCAGAGGTCTGAAATGAACCACACTAGCAAGTAAAGTATTTCCCTTCCACGCCTTGCTGGGAGGAAAAGAGAAAGATTAGCAAATGGGAAGCGGCAGGAAAGGTTGCAGGGTGACAGGCAAGAAGTCACCGGCTGACCATTTTAAATGCCTTATTCTAAGTCTCTGTGATGTGGATGAAGCACTTGGATATTTCACCATGAAGGCAACAGCATGAACACACAGCAGAAGAATTTGTATAAACACAAATCAGAGTAAATCAACACATTCACAGACCTATCAAACTAAACTGCACCCCTACATTCTTTTTTTTTTTAAAGATGCAAACCTATGAATTGTTGCAAGAACATGCTGGAGTCCACAATATAGCACACTCCCACCCACAGCAATAAAAATTGATTTATCAAAATGAAAATAGAGTAGTCTTAAGATAACTTCAGAAAAGATAGCGAAAAATCACTTTCCTGATGAAATACAATGTTACTGGAGAAAGTTATGTGACTTTTCAGTGGGAGAATGGCAGTCTGAAGTTACCATGAGTCATGTAATGCTGAGACTGTTATGGGAATTACTGTTTTTAGGAGTAAAGGAAAAATCCAGCAGCATCATAAGTGTCCAGCTTTGTTACCTATATACTTTTAGAGTTACCTACTTTGGCCTGACAGTGTGTAGCACTTCCTGCATTCAGTAGGTTACTACATTTTGTTTACACTATGGAGGAGGTTGTTTAGAGGCTTCCCAAAAAGAAAAGAAAAAAAGTTTTTAAGAAAATATTGGGCTTCATGAACCTCATGGACAGCTCCATATTTTATACATACATGTACAATGAATCTTTAGATGGTAACAGGCTTAAAGCAAAACTGTAATTAAAAAGAATCCATATGCAGACAATGAAAATAATGGAATTTGATGCAAATTAATGCTCCACTCTTCTGAACTGGGGATGATAGGAAGGTGCTCACAGGTCATGGAGTTGAGTATGATGAAATTATGATGAATAGAAGAAAAAGCCCAGAGCATGTTCTGGTTTTATTCTTCACAGTATTTCCATTTAGTGGAAAGAGGTATTATTTTCCACATGTCAGAAACTTTGCACCTATTGCTGTGTGCTATTAGACAGCTTTCCCCCCCTCTAACCTGGTGCTGGCTGAATTTTGGGGTGTGCAGGCCTGCAGTCCCTCTGCAGATGTGGTGTAGTTCACATCAGTTTAAGCCAGGACTCAGACGGCTGATGTCAACAGTCCCATGCAGGAGTGCGGCCAGGCTAAGTGAGAGGTGTCTTATCTCTAGCTTGTGAGCAATGTGTAAAGTTTGTGTGGTGCTTGGGATCTCTGATGAAGGTCAGTATATGAATGCTCGTTATCTTCCTTATTGCTATTATTACTGCTGACTGACTAAAGCCATTCAGACTTCAGTGAACAGACTAAGTGAATCCCTGTGTTCAACCGCTGCTCTGCTCTCCCCTTGCTGGAAACAGAAAGGCAAACAAATTAAACTAACATTAATCAGCAAAGACTGCCATCTGTATAACTCGGAGCCCTTCTCCGTGTGCCCGTCCCCTTCCAGCAATGCTAAACAGGATTAGCCTTCCGTGGGCGGATGGGGAAAGTAGGTCAGTTTGGTAACATCTCTGCATGTGATGAACAGAGGAGGATGTGACTGCAGTGGTCTGCTGGCAGCCCTCTTGCCTTCTGTATGAGCCATGGAGATGAAGCATCTGGGCTTGTCATGGGGCGCATAAGGTGGCTCAGATTCCTGTGCTGCTGCATGATGACACCTGACATTTGTAGGACCAGAGGTTTGGCAAAGCCTGGCTGATGCATTGGAGATACTGGGTGAATTTAAACAACAAAACTGAGACACAGGGAAGCTAAATGCTTAGTTATTATTAGCATGTGCCCAGCCAAACCTTTGTGAAAGCTTATGCATAAGCAAAGTGGCAAGGGATGGTAAATCACCCGGCGGAGGTATTGTCTTTCTGTATTGACTTTCTTGGGTATGTAGAGATGGTGGCAGGAAAGCCAAAGCTCACCTAAAGTTGACACCTGCAAGGCATGTCAAAGGCAACAAGAAGAGCTTCTGCTGCCACATCAGTAGGAAAAGGATGAACAAAGACAGTGTAGGACTGCTGCAGCACTGGGGGTGTGAGGGGAGGTAAATTAGTGACAGTAAACCAGATAAGGCTGAGGGACTGATGCCTTCTTTGCAGCAGTCTTCACCAGCAAGGTCTCCCAGGCCTCTGTGTTGGAGGCAGGGGCAGGGAAGTGCAGAACCAGCAGCAACAGGTGAGTATGAGTTCAGGGAACTTGAGGAAGCTTGAGGAAAGTTGACCCATACAAGTCAATGGGGACTGACTACCTGTCTCCTTGGGTGCTGGGGGACTTGCTGGTGTTCTTGCTAGACTGATCTCTCTCATCTTTGAGAAGCTGTGGAGATCAGGGAGGTCCCTGATGTCTTGAGAGAGGCAAATGCTGGCCTTCAAAAAAGGGTGGGGATGCAGGGAACAACAGGCCAGTCAGGGTCACTTTAGTCCCTAGCATATCATGGAGTGATTCCTGTTGGAGGACATTCCTGGGCACATGGAGGAGAAGGTGATCAGAAACAGCCAGTGTGGATTTACCAAGAGCAACCCGACTGCCTGCTATGATGAAATAGGACAGGAGCAGAGCCTGAGCAAGGGAAGGGATTATGTCCCTTGACTCAGCACTTGTTATACCACATGTAGGGTAATAGGACTGGTCTGGGGCCTTCTAGGAAAGAAAAGATAGATTAACAGGAGGAAGCTTTGCAAGGAGTCATCAGTGTGGTGGAGGCTGGAGCACTTGCTCAGGAGAAGGGGCTGGTGTATCTGGGATGGCTTAGTCCAGACAGGGGACGGCTTTGGGAATACCTAGTAGTCCCTTCATTGTCTACAAGGGCTCAATGAGGAACCAGAGCTGGACTCCTCATGGTGGTGTAGGATAGGAAAGTGAGAAATAATGGGCCTAAGTTTTGAAGAAGAGGGAGAAAGTTTTCTCCATGACCACAGCAAGGCAGTGGAGCAGGCTGCCTGTAGAAGCTGTGCCATCCCATCCTTGCAGGCTTTCAAGACCTGACTTGGCAAAACTCTGAGTAGTCTGGTCTGACCTCAGAGCTAGCCCTGCTTTGAGCAGGAGGTTGGACTAGAAACCTCCTGAGGTCCTTTCCAACCTGAAATGCACTGTGAATCTGAATCTACTGAGCTGGCTACCACTGGGAACATACTAAATGAATCAGCCTCCCTGATTTAGTTCCTAAATTACATATGTTCTTGAAATCTATTTTGTTGTGCTTTTGGTCTCTATGCTAGAAATAGCTTGTGCGCCATCTCCCCTACACTGACATCTCTCCTGCTTTATGAACTTACTCTCTAAGAAAAAAGAATGTAAGATATACATCTTAACATTGTCTGGATGTCAGGTGTTTGTCATGCCACTTCTAGATGTTGATTAAAAAAATATTCGCTTTATGACAGAATTATTAAAAAAAAAAAAAAGAATAAAAATGCCTCTTATGAGGATGGCCCTTGACTGTTAAACCTGTTTTTCTTCTCTCTCTACTTCTCATGTTCTTAATCTGTTTTAGGTATTTATAAAACATTAATCCTCATAGTATCAGAAGTCCCTAATCTACAAAGACCTTAACATGTGCTTAACTCTATGCTGCTATAAGAAGTCCCTCATGTATGTGTATCTTTGCAAAATCCAGGTTTAAATGTGGAGGTAGAGTGGCACAGATTATTTTGCAATTATTAGCTCTGAAATCTTCCCTTGGAAAGGGTCTCAGTTATAAAATATTCTCAGTTGTAAGAATCTGTTAAAGTTTATGTACTTCTGCAAATATTTAAGTAAGTAGAATAATATAACATTTGACCTATGATGGTCAAATGCTCAGCTGATACAGGAAAACTGGCAGAATATGCAAGCATTTATTTGTCAAACACACAAGGATTGTTATTTTGTTTGGCATGAACTACCTGGGAATCACCAATACAAGCAGAAAATCAGGTTTTTTCAATGGGACTGTTGTCAGTCGTTCTCTTTGTTTTCTGGCAGCAACAATCCTGACAAGATCATTTTAATTCTTTCCATAGGCTATGGTGGCACTGGCATGTAAAGCAAGACGTCCAGGAGCTGACATAGGTTGATCTCATTCACCCTGCTTGTTTGTTTGTTAAGTGTTTATGGAAAGACCTCAAATAACCACGTAACTCTTCTTTTAAAAGCTCTGGGTCTGCCAGTAATTTTGCTAACAGCAGAAAACTTTGCTCCAGAAAGAAATTCTGAATTTTTGACAGTACTAGTCAATTAATTGTCACAATTTGCACCAGCTGTGATGATCCCTGAATGAAGAGGCTACATGTTTCTGTGGAGATGTCAGCACAAAAGCAGAAACTGAACATGAAGCCAAAATCTCCTTCGAGTTTTAGGCTTCTATTCTGATGTGGCACCTCACTCTCCATTAAACAGGACCTAGGGTGAAAGACTCTCCTCTCTGAGTCCTTTGCCTTCTCCCTGACTGTGTGAGATTTGTTTGCTTTTACAACTAGCAAGAAACAGAGGGCCAAGCTCCAAGGAGCAGATCAGGACTTGAGCCAAGGAGTGAGTGCTCTCCTTGGCCTTCCTCATCCTCATGGGCATCACAGAATGGTGACACCCATGGGTGCACAGCTGCTCTGCCAGTGATGGTGCTGGAGGTGGGAGTTGTTGGGGAAAATGTCCCTGTAGAAAGACTGCAAGAAGCAACAACTTCCCTGCCCTGTGCAAGGGGCAAAGCTGTGGCCTAAATCTGCTGCTGTACAGGAAGAAAAAAATCACTATACAATATTACAGAAATAAATACAGATATCAACATGAATAATCCCATCACTTTTGTGTTAACAGCTTGATAACATATCTGCTTATAACTCACACACTGCACTAAATTTTCTGCTCTATAGTAACTACCATATCCTTGTCAGCAGAACTAAATATTTAATCATGTGGGGAGATGAATCATGAAAAGGTGTTTGGGGGAGATATTTTTAAATGGACAATTTGTTGTCATTTATTTTTGAGAACTTGCTGTCTCTCTTCTCAGAAGAGACCCCTGCATGCCTGTGACCATACAGACTACTGCTCTGTATGGCTTTCTGTCTCCCTTGCAGGTAATGTAATCTGCAGAGTTTTAGGGTTATTTCTGACCAAAGCAAGGCAGGAGGCTACAGTCAGCTCAGGGTTTGCCTGGGCATCACTAAACCTAAAGACATAGTGAGGCTAGAGACACCCAACCTGCCTGGCTGCATGACACTTTGGGGACAAATATTCTCCAGTTGTGGTCTCCCAATTTTGTGTCTGAGTCCATAAACCCGACAAGACTTCAGCAACGACATCAGACCAAGGCTGCACCTGTATTTGTGCCGTCTCAAATGTTTATGCCCTTGAGTCTCTCCTGTCTCAGACTGAGCCATGCTCCAGCTGTGGCACTGGCACATCCTCACTGCTGTTCTCAGCCCCTCCATGCTACCAGTGATTCCCATTTTTACAAAGATAAAGTTGCTCCAGCGTGATGTAAAATTCAAATCAGGTTTTACAAAATGAATCTCTAAGGAAAAAGGATAATTATTAAACAGCTTCGTTAGTGCTTTGCAATCTTAATTATGATAATTATATTTTTGTAGCTAATATAACTGAACTTTTAAATCCCATTAATGAGCATTTTTAATCCTTCTCCTACTGGGCTAACAAAACCATAATGTTGAACTTTATGTTTACACAGGGCACTATTTTTAATAAAAATGACACACTGTTTACTTAGAGTTTCCATTCCTTTTATCTGCACTTTGAAGGTGCACCTTCTCCCAGGACACAAGAAATTTAGAAGAGCAAAGATGAATTCAGCAGCTTGGGCTCAATATCCCTTCCTGGCAACAAGAGGGCATAGTCCCTGCACCAGAATGGCAGTTGCCTGTGGATATTGGCTGCCACCAGGGAAGTCAGTGACACCACTGCTCCCTTGGAAGTGCAGATTTTAAGTTCTTTCCCTAAACAGCTCAAGGGCTCAGCATCATCTGCTCCAGGTTCCCTCATGGACTTCAACAAGATCATGTGCACCACGCAAACAGGCAAAGGATGAGACCCACATGAAACAGACCTGTCAGGTGGAGGAGACCAGGCAGTTGCACAGGATGGCTCTCCCATACTAGAGCAGTCCCATGGGGGAGCAGGAGACTGAGGGGTGGCAGGAGCCATGCTGTGGTGGCCAACAGCAGTTGATGGTTAGGGCCAGGGGAAAAGGTGGCAGCTGGGGGAAAAGGTCAAAAGAAATCTCAATTAAAAAGAAATGTCTGAGTTCACAAACTATTAATCCCATCTGAACAGGAAAAGGCACCTCCCCAGCCGACTACTGGAAATCTTGAAAAGCGCCAGCAAGTGACACCAGTATAAATGGTGTTTTCTGAGTACAGTTTATAATCCCTGACAGAGTAGAATTTGCTGCTCTGTCCTATGTTATAAACCACCCACCACCACCGAGATGCAACGGCCTAGTGGAATTTTTTTATGAGTCTGTTTGCGGCCAAATATTTTACTGTTACTAACAGAGAGAGAGAGAGAGAGAGAGAGAGAGTGTAAAGGATCAAATAGGAAAGAGCATATAAATTCAGATATCTCAATAAAGAAATTAAAACAATAAAGCATATATTGAATATCATCTCCCCATTAATCTCTGGAGTAAATTCAGAAAACTAATTAAAAGCTTCTACACAGATAAATGATAAGCTTCTTTATTCAATGAGCTCAACATATGAACAAACAGAGGTTTGTGTTGATATCATCATTATTAGCAATTGCATTAAAGCAAATTATTTTTGCTGTGCTACGGGGAATACAGTGATTTGAAATACAAAATGTTATGAGATGAAAATTCAAACCTTTACTGCACCAAGTGTATAGCATTTCCTGTTCTTATGGGTCAGCATGACTGAAAAATAAAACATGGAGAAACAAACCCAAAGCCCCTACTGATGCAGGAAAAATCTGAGCATAACCATTTCTAGTGGAAGACCAACTTTAAGGGGCAATATTGCCGTCCTGCATGGGAAATTCCCTAATTCCTGGGTTCTTACTGCACCCTGTGTCCCTTTTTCTGCTATCAGCTTCAACATTCTCAGGGGATTTTGTGTGAATTTTATAGGGAGGTTTTTGTCTTCTCAACCGTAATTGATAGATGTTCTATTTTTGTGGTGAAACACTGATGTCTTACATGATGTGTGTGGTGGTGCTGCATGGGGAGCTTGCAAGGCAGCAAGCCTTGCTGTCCCTTGGTCCTCCAGGTATAAACCCCAATCCAGTCATCCCTTTAGATAGCTGTGCCTTGAAAAGAGGGATCCTGAAGAACATAAGTTTACAGCTTAAGCAGTGCATTCAATTGAAATGCAGAGCCTGAAATCATTAATATCAATATATATAGTCAGTCTGGAATCCGATTATTTCAAATCAATTAAACCTGATCTTGCTCCAAAATTCAGATATCCTCCTAAGGATGATACACAAGGAAATAAATTGAAAAACTCCAGTTTTTATCCATAGTGCATTCCAGTGATCCGTCTCTGATTAGCATAAAGACAGCTTTAAACTGATGAAATGTGGGAATGAGAGAACTGTAACTGCTATTGTTTATATTTTTTATTCATACACCAACATCTTCCAACATTATATTGTACATTAAAGTCTTCCTATCGATCAAAATGAAGCAGAGATTTAAAGAAGTCTCAGGCTAATGTCCCCTGAACACAGGCTAAATGAAGGATACAGTCTACAGAGTGTAAAGTGCACTTAGATTTTAGCATATTCACTCAACTGCAGCGTTTCAGAAACAGAGAAGTCATTAAAAGCCCCATAGCGAAAGATCAAATTATGCCTCTGCCAGATATTACCTCTGAAAAGGAACAGAGACAGTCTGAAAACCACAGTGAAATACTGATGCACTGATTCACCCTGCGCTATGTACTGTGCGAGCTAGAGCTGCAAAATAATCTCTCTTCTGTGCCAAACGATATTGGTAGGAAAGCACCTTTTGGCTGTGATGGGTGCTGCTTTCTATTCTGAATGTGCATTTTCCCTTTCCACTTGCAAGAAAATTTGCTGTCAGAATGTCAAGTTCACTTGCTATTTTATTTGCCATCTGTGTCAAATACTCATACAGGCACACTAAGTGTGTGTCTATGTCCCAAAGGGCATCAGTTGTGGAGCGCTGTTACCTATCTTGCATAATTACCAGGGGAAAAACTAGGAGAGGAAAAAGACCTGACATAATTCTAGACCTCAGCTCATGATTAATTATTTCAGAGTGGCATGGCCGTTTCTGGAGCACCACATATGGAAAAATAGGACTTGAACCCTCAATGTGCCACGAATTTTGCAGGTAATCTAAAAACTTTGGATTTACTATCCTGCAGAAAGTAAGGTACTTTACATCCCATCCTTTCTGTAGCCAGTACTGTGACTGCAGCTTTTGAAGTATTATCTAATCTGGCTGTAGAGAAGTAGTTAAGCACCAATGCAGCTCACTGTAGGTCTGCTAGTTTACATATTTACCCAGTATCACCAAAAAAAAACTCGGGTAGGGCAGCTCAGTTTAGGGAGCAAAAAATTAAAATGGAAAGGAGAAACAGGAAAGAAAGAGAAGCAGTTGGCAGGGAGTTGATACTGGGGTCTGGTTGGGTCCTCTGGCTCACAGCCTCATGAGAAGCAGTTGGGAGAGGTAAATCGCAAGGCTACGAGTTGAGAAGAAAAGGGAAATCCCATGACCTATTTCTAAAATCCATACAAAAAGAGGGATCCCAAAGGCAGTTTGGGAGACCCTAAGAAAAATGCTGTTGTTACTGGATGGATTGGGATATTTGGTTCCAGAAATGCTACTGATGCTCCTTGTTCGGTGGGTTTAAAGCAGTCTCAAGGGTGGCTACAGAAACTGTAACAAATTTAGCGTCCACAGAAAAGACATTAATTTATAGAAACTGTGCCAAAGGTAGTAGAAAATTTGATGTCACGGCACTTCACTTTGAAAAATTTATACTTCATCCTACTGCCACACTATTTTGGGGGTATTTGCGTCTGGGCATTTTTGCTTTTAAACTGAAAAATATTAAGTTCCCTGGAGGTGTGGTTTTTTCCCCCCTCATCCTCCTCCTTTACATACTTCAAAAGGCAAGATCCTGAGAAAACTTTTCTGCTGTTTCCTATTGTTTCCTACTTCAAGTGAAAAAAGAACATAATGTTAAATCTGAACACCAAGACTTTGTGAATGTGTAAACTTCAGTACTCTAAACCTTTCAGCCTGTGCCAATGTAAACCACCTAAAGGGCAGAGAATTAAGTACACTTTATCCTCTCTGACCATGATTGAACATGTTCCAGTCCTAAAATCTGCAGCAGGGAGTCGCTCAAATCCCCCAATGCAGAGTAGGGCTTTTTCAAATGGACATGAGAAAAACAGGGAGATCCTCATTCAAATCTCAGCCCCAGCCCTTTAGCTCTCTCTTTGAAAATTATCAGCTCACTATTTCTAACCACCTCACTCTCAAGGATATAGGAGAGGAAAAAATAAAACCTACCTTTCCTAAGAGAAATGGTCCATATTACCTAAATTCCTGCGAAAATTGCACAGAAAATTCAAGAAACGCTTTCACAGTGCACATTGAGGTCTGTCCGTGTTACCCACCCTTTCCAATGTTGCGCCATCAATGTCTAACTGATCTGATTTTTAAGAAAAATAGCTATCTTGCTCCAACTTCTGGAAGTTGATAGGGCTAAGATGTACATTTGGGGAACCCAGCTGTGGGCTTTCTGTCCCTTGGGCAGCAACAGCCTCTCCTGGTCCTGCCTCCCGCTCTGTCCATGGCACTCTGGGCCAAGACCTTCTCCTCTCAAGTGAAACATCCAGGCCAGGGTATTGGAATGAAACACAAAATAGTTGAAAGCCAGCTATGAATTTAGGAGCTGTGCTAGCTGTTCCTCCTGCACAAGCACACATCATTGCCTCTCCCCGCTGTTGCACTGCATCCAGTGTCTGAGTCACAGGCTCTGCATCACCATAAATAATGTCTTGTGTGCTGGAGCTGGATATCTGGAAACACGTGAGTGCTGCTACAACAGCTAAAGCCTGATGTACCCGTTGGCCATGAGGCACTGGCATCTGACTGCCACTGCTTGGGTATCCAAAAAAGGTGGCAGTCAAGGGAAGCTGGAAGAGAAAGGCGTTAAAAGGCTGGCATTCCTTAGATTTGCTCATATCTCTTTATCACTTGGAATATTTTACAGGAATGAACTGGAACACGGTTGCAGCTGTGTTTCAGTTGGTCCACTGTCTTGTTCTACGCTGTTTTAAAACTGATATTATTCTGAGAAATAATGAGAAGTCTTAAACTATACTGTGAAGCACACAGTAAATTTTTAGGCAGCTAAAGAGTGAGGAGTAAAATGTGAGAGAACAGTTTTCCTAATATATTTCCTCTCTCTCTCTTCATGGAAATATTGATGTGAAGGATAGTAATACTTATACTGAATTCTGACCCACATGGCTATAAAGATACATTACTTGCATCAGTCCAGGAGACAGTTCTCTCAATCTTGCTTCCTCTGCAAATGCAGTTATCTTGCTCTGGCACTTTGCAAAATGCTCTAAATTACTATTAAATTAAATACTTCTAATTTATGAAGGATTTAATCTGAACTCATATTTCTATGCCATTAATTATCAAGTATCTTACTGACTCTGGAGAAAACATTAATAAATCAATCTAAATGAACTTCCACCTTCCCCCCTGAACTGGGGGGAGGTGTCATCAGTCACATTCTAACCTGAGAAGGTTATATTTCCCTTGGATTCATCATTCATCTAATTCCAAAATATGTATTTCTGAGTGGGCTCAGGGCAACATTTTCAAATGTGGGGTTTTAAACCAGTGATGGCAGTATATTCAGCTATCTTATTGTGTGGATGGGTTTTCAGTGGTCTTCTGTGATTGCAAACAATTCCCCTTTTGCAATGTTAAGGTTGATTTGTTTCTTTGTTTTCTGAAAAACAGTAAGTACACTGATTACCTTTTAGATAAAATATTATTTTATCCTTATTATCCTTATTTGATAATAAAATACTATTTTATCCTTTATTATCCTTAGACACAGTGGAGCTCAGGGGAAATACAAGTGGAAACACAGATAGTGGTAAATCACTGGAACTGAATGACATGTGGATGCTTGGAAGGGTAGTTAGTCAGATGGGTAAATATAGATTTAAGTGCTGATCTCTTGACATCCAAAATTGAAAATACTGACTTTAACATGCAGTGCTGCTCTTTAGCATGCCTTCACATGGCATAAAAATATGCAGGGCTTCAATATAGGTAAGCCATGGTCCAAAATGCAGTCTAAGGAGGACTGTAGTAGCAGAACAGGCAGGTGAGATATTTTGGAAGCTGACAGCAGTACCAGAGGCATTCCTATTACCCCCTCAAAACAGTGTTACCCCAGAGTGAAAAAACAAATGTGTTATTTCACAGACTGGTCACCAAAGTAGATGTTCCCATTTCATCAGTGTTTCATCCTCCATTTGCAAAACCCAACACAAATCTTGGCAAAGGAAGGTATTTCATGAAGTTGTGTAGACTGACTTAATGTATTAATCTTCACAGTGACACAGACTATTAGAAACTCAATGATATGTAGAATGTTTTATGATGTGCTTTCATGCTGATAAATAGCTAATCACCATATATTTGTGACAACAGAGCATTACAGAGAGCAGTGATATGTATTCTGAAAAACACCATCAGTCCTTTTATGCCCTCTGCATAATGCCCTATCATCTACAGCGCTTAACTTTGCAGTCTTGCTTTCAAAAACACACAAAAAAAAAATCTTTATGAGGATCCTAACATTTGTCAAAGCCTCCTTTCTGGTCTTTTGTGCTGTTGTTTTTTTCAGTAAAAGTGCATTACATGCCATTTGACAGCTGGTAATTGTATGTGTATTGAATTAAAGCATTGATTTTAATTTTCAAAGTCAACTTCACCCTCTTTTAGCTGAATGAATTACTTTGTTCTTGAGAAAAAACATTGATACTGGACTTCAGATACAGGATCAGAGCTTAGGCTGCCTGTCCTCAGGGGTATTTTCTGTTGCTCTCTTTCTGAAATATTGAAAGGTTCTAACTTGCCCATTACCCAGAAAAAAAAGAAGTTAATAAATCTCTGAACAGCTAGCACAGCTCCTAAATTCATAGCTGGCTTTCAACTATTTTGTGTTTCATTCCAATACCCTGGCCGCTAGGATGATTTTCAATTGTACAGATAAGCAATAACAGAGTGGGCAAAGCTTGGATAAGAAACCTTGAAAGAAAATCGAGGTGCTGCCAGGAATTGCACTGATTATGCCATGGATTGCAATGTATCTTTGAATCAGTGCTGAGGTACATTAAGAAAGCTCCCTGGGAAACAGAGGTTCTCTGACCCCCTCTCCTGTATTATCCTTTTCATAGATGCAGGCACTTTTGCTTCTCTACTCTACTCTTGAGGAACTAAACTGCAGACAGAAGCAGACACTGTTCTGTGGAAACCATAGGAAGGAAAAAAACCAACCCTAAAAAACAGAAAGAAGGATCATAGGTTCTCATCCCAAAGAGATGTTCAAATAAAGACTGAAGCTTTGTGCCATATTTCAGAAGACAGGCTGCTTCTTCTCTCTCTCAAAACCTTATCACCACAAATCTTTGACCTGTTGCTCTTAACACGCTTTCAAAGACATCTGCTGTTTCCTTATTCTCAAACTATCAAACCAATTACCTTGGGCTCAGTTTGGATTTTGTCCCTCTCTGTAGTGCGTGAACCTGCCCTCCTGACTGCTCACATCCCACCTCCTCCTGCAGCACTGCCCCACCCAGGTATGGATGCCCTACACCATTTTCCTCCTGGCATCCTCCAGCAGATCAGTTGTGATGAAGAAATGAGGCCAGGCTCTGTTCTCACTCAGCTCGGTGAGAAACAACAGTTACGACCTTGGAAATGTGTGGAGCTGAATGAAGCTCTGTAAAATGACCTGGAATTCTGATCCAGCACTACACACAGAGTGAATGAAGTGGAGCTGGAATGACCAAGCACAGCAGCTGCTTTTTTCATAAAGCAGTTTCCTGCTGATGTGGAGTCATGGTTTGGGTGAGCAGTCTGCCCACTCAGCACAGCTCCTGTGCATGCTGCAGGTGTGACAGAGCTGGAATTTGGCTGAAGATATTTTTTGTCATACTGAGTGTCATATTCATTGTGTAGTAGGATGAACAAAGAAAATCTCAGTTTAAGAAATTATTTTAATATTGTATCTTGATTCCTCCACGCTCAAGAGTCTGCAGATATGACATAGTTTTTCCTTGTTTCTTTGTCTAGTAATTCAGTCTTTCCAAACAGGCATTACAAAATTCAGCATTAGGACTTCATTCAACTCAAATTTACCACTGAAAAAAATCTCCCAAAACACTCAGAAAGATGCAGCTTATGTTCCATCTCATGCATTTTTGCAGTTCTGCCAGTTTATGTGACAGAAAATGCTAGTCCACACTGTTTAGTGTGTCTTTTTTGCCCTAAGACCTGTGGGTTTTCTTACAGCTATGCATTAAAATGGGTTTTCTCTGAGGCATAATAAAAATATCACAGTGAAGACATACATCATCTTTTGGATGCCATGTTATGTGATGGCATTTTTCATGGTACACTTAGTTTGCTTTTGTCCCGAGCAATTGAAAGTGTGAATGTGCATTGACCTGCTCCAAAGATTGCTTTAGCCACCAAAAAAACAGAAGATCACATACATCAATCTGACTCTGTGCAGCACAGTATTTATTATTTCTGCAATAAACTGTAGAAGAAAATAAAGTGTCATTTCATTCATGTCTGGCTACCCTATTACCACAGTATTATTTAGCAGAAGTAAAAATACAGATATACACAAAGGGCTTTTCTCCATCTAGTCCTGGTGTTTGTATTACCAACCACTTCCTAGTTTTGAGTCTTACTTAAACTCTCTACAGACATTACAGAGGGAATATGTTGATTTCTTCCTACTGGTTCCAGGCTTAGACTAGCTACTGTTTCACTGCTTCCATTTCAATGTGGTAAAGTGAGATAGTCATTCTGGAGCTTGATGGATGTTTGCAGATATTTGGCTATCTCCTTTTCTACAAAGAAAGGGAGCAACTGATGCCATATCTTCACTGTGTACCAGAATTTGGGAACCTGACACTAATTAGATCCACAGCTCTAATAAGGGATTTTCCAAGAACTGGGCACTCAAAGGTGAACTCAGAGAAAAGCTTAGGATTGTTATTACACTAGAAATAATAGGGTGATGGCAGATCTTCATAGGGGATGGAAAGAATCATAAATAATTACTGGCCTCTATCCAAGGACAATCATGAAGAATTTGGGGAATTAGCACCCTCTTCAAGGAAAAAGTCACTGGCTGCCCTGGGATGATGTGGATTTTATATACAGCTCTCTTGTTACTAAGATTACACAAGCTCCCCAGCCTTGCTTTTGCAAAAATATTAAAAGATTTTAAATGGGCTTTACTCTAGAGAGACAGAATCCCAAATGCTGTTACACAAATAAAATGATGAATGGGACGCCTATATATCATTTATTTCCTCTTGGAATTGGTGACCTTCCACCAGTCAGTAGTCTCCTTCACACTCCCTCACTTGCGAATTATAAGTTAATCAAGAGTACAATGGAAACAATGCACCCATAGCCTGCTCACTGCATTCATTTCTCTCCTCAGGGTGGATTACAGATGTTAACGTTGTAATGAGCTTTCTTTTAGTCCAGTTTTGACCTCAATTCTGACTTTACCAGCAAAAATTTCTCATGTGAGTTCACACAAGACTTCTTTGGAATATACACTGGGATCTGGAAATGGGGGTTGTGTAGTTGGAGTAGTTTAATAAGGAGTACCTTCTTAACTGCTCTGTTTTAGGGGAGTTGGTTACATGGAAAATATTTGAACAGAGAATGCTATTTCACATTTATCAGTGCAGAAGAGTAAGTATTTTATCATATCTCTTCATTTTACAGAGCGTGAGCCCAGTCTGGGGAACTTCCCTTCAAAGGAGATGCAATGCATCCATTAGAAGTATTTATTTTCAAAACATACAGATGCAAAATAGCAGTGAATGGAATACCAGGAAAAATTGTTCTCTTACAGTTGGTAATACTAGTGGTAACAATGAAGGAATTATTTTCATTATAAAAAAGCGTTGATCTGAAAGGTAAAGAGAGGTGGTAATTAATTTCCTTTAATAGTCACACTGGGATCTCCTGTAGCGTGCTGTCTGATGTTAATAATATATTTTCTCCCCTATAATTAATGTTCATGTTCTGTTCCTGGGGGACTCTTCTCCACTATCCTCAGCATTGTCATTACTTAAGCATGCACAAGCAACTTCAGCACTTCAGTTGCTGCAATAGCTAATCCAAGAACTGCATCCCTTGCCTCTATCTTCTCTCTGACAAATGCAACCTCAGGAAAGCTGGGACATTACGACATATTTTGTCCCATTTTGGAGAAATGTGAAATTTTAAGGAAAACAGTAAGACAACAGAGAGAGAGTGAGTGCCCTTTGCCTGCCCTGCTTTCGGAGGCCTGTGGTTCATGGGTGAGGACCTTGTCAAGATGTTGCTCCTGCCTGGCATCACAAGGCTGTGCCACAGCAGGGTGAACAAGGAAGCCCTTGGATTTCAGAGCAACCTGTGGCTCCTGTGCCAGTCACCAAGGTCACGGGAAGGAAATGAAGCCAGGGCAGAAGCAGCATGGCCTGGGTTCCTTCTGGGTGTCTGTATCTGGTGTAAAAGCCAATTTGAAACTGCTGTTTTGTGCACCAAAGACAAGTCAACATTTGAATTACTCTAAGATTCTCTGAGTAAGCCAAGTCAGATGCTCCCTAGCTACAAATGCAAAAGGGACTCTTCTCAAAACGAAACAAAGCTGAGAGATGATTTGTTCTTAACAGAAAGAGCAGAAGAGTAAAAAGCTCAAGAAGGAATATGAAACTAAGTGCTTTGACATTGTACCACTTTCCCCCACCTACCCTGGGTTTTATACTTGTTTAATTTAGAGTGCCTGCAGGACAAAGGTGCCACAGAAGCAATTATTTTCCCTTTACCCCTAAATTTCCCTTGGCTTGCTACACAATGCTGATGTGCATTCACCACACTTTAGAAGATTAGGGAGAATTACTCTCAACAGGCAAGTCAGAAAAGAGGAAACACAACAAAGAGCTCAAATACATACATTCTGTTTCTGTAGAATAGCAGAAATACACATTTACAGGAACACAGTATTGTATTAAGACCTAACTCAGGTCACACAAATGCAATGCCTTCTGTTTGATTTTGTTTTGGGGTTTGTTTGTTTGTTTGTTTGTTTGTTTGTTTGTTTTTTAAATATGTTACCTTGAACAATTGGACAAAATGTGTCCAAACCAAAATGTCTCCAGAAGTGCTTTATTTCCCTGTTCTCTATCCCCCATGGCTGCCACCACTGCCCAGTCCAAATGAATGCTCCCACACCAGCCATGTCCAGCCTTACCAGCACCACCCAGCTCTTCACACACACACAAGCAGATTGGCCTTTGCTCCAATGTAGGGACTTTCCCTTTGGCATTACTAAAATGAGGACAGTTACATCACGACACACAGCATACACCTATGACAGCACCTTTTAGCGATGAGAAATGACCTTGGGCTACTGGTGGTCTGCCTCTTTGCTTGAGTGTGTGCTCTTTCAATGGCAAAAGCTTTTTCTGGAGCAGCAGAGAAAGCTAAAGAAACCCTGAGACTCACTTTCTCCATCTCCTCCCTCTGACCTTCCCTACCCTCATTTTTTTGATTCTCAGCACAAGGAGGAGTAAACAAGTGAAAGACAGAAGCAACACTACATTCACCAACTTTCCTCCCTAATTTCACACTTACTTTACACCTGCGGTCCTGAGTCAAGGATATCTCACTGACTACCACTAAAAGTGTAGCCTAACCAGAGATTTAACTGTTCTCAAAATGTCTGTAAATACAAAATGTAAAAGATTTTGCCTTTTTTTCCCATTAGGGGAAAACTGAAATATCTAAAATTTCACTTTAGAACTAATTTTTATTTACTTCTCTATGAATAAAAATGCTATTATGCCAAATTTTGTTAGCACATATAGACTTCTGCCAGAAAGATCTCTGAGAAAAAGGGGAAAAAATCCTGGCTTGTGAAAACCATCAAAAATGCCCAATATTAAAGACAAAGATGTAATCCACACAAAGTACTTACTGACATTTCTTGCTAGTTGAAATATCTCTCAAGCAGTAAAATGACTAAGTAAATGACTAGAAAGATGGAAATTGAGAGTACCACTATTACTGAAACACTAACAAGAGGGTTCCATAAGACTCAGAGATGCCATGTAAGCAGTCTTAAGGCTATGCTGCACAAAGCCATAGAGCACAAACTGATATTCCTGGAAGAAATGTTTGGAAAATAAACATCCATATGCATGACATAGGTAACACAGTATACTGACTTCATAGTAGCTTTATTGGAAATATTTTATTGTATGAAAATATTTTGAAGGGTGACATTTCAGCACTTACTTTGAACAGTGCATTTTCCTGCTTATTCTGTCAAACACATTCAATTCAAGGTTTTTCCAAGTTTTCCAATTTTGTATTTCCTACTTTGTATTGGAGGGGAAAGAAAAAAGAGGAGGAGGGAATGGAAAGTAGAGCTGAATGTTTTTATTGAAGGTTTCAGTAAGCATTTCCAGATCCTAACATATCTTGGCCTTGCACATTTAAACAAAGGTGACTGTGAATTGTTATTTATGAAATAAGAATTAAGGAGAAGATGGCCAAACAGATGATAGGATCTTCTGTCTGAAAAATGGCATGTTTTAATGAAAAATACCCAATACCAGAAACACCTGGGACACTGGTTTTATGGAAACCTGCAATATATCTTCTCTTTACTGGAATAATTCAGATTCTCAGACATTTTCAGTAAAAAGTAACTACCAGGAAGATATTTAAATATTCCAGAATTTCTTATTAGAAGTGTCTCATTTGCACATTAACTCATAAGCTGCTTGCAGGCAATATTCAATGATGTAGGTGGTTTTCAGAATAAAAACTCCAAAATGACCTTTTGCTTCTCACCTCCACATGGGGGAATCATCACCTTGAGACTCTGATCCAGGAGGTGATGTGGGCATGACATGAACTGCCCATGCAGGTTTCCCATTCTGTCAGACCAAGCAAGGGATGGTGGTTTATGCCTTTGAATCAGAAAGCTTTTGTGGGCCTTCTCCCACAAAGTGGTAGGAAATGCCAAGGTGCCAACAGATCCCTAATTTCCAATAAAAGAGGCAAAGTAAAACCCTATACTGGTGCTGCTTCACACCTGACCTCCCTGACATGACTGGAGACCTGTGGGTGCTCGATCTGAGGTTTCAAGAAAGAATATGGTCCTGCCAAGTGACAGCAGCACTGCAACTGTGAATACTACTCTTAAACTGAGGAAAATAATACCTTTCCATTACTGCTTACATTGAGAATGCAACCTTCTCTTAAAGAAGTGATATCACAGTGCTATTTAAAATACATAGTGGCAGCGTGGTGTGCAGCTGCATTTCTCTCATCCACAGGGAAGCCCATGTCTTTAGATACACACACACTGCTCTTGTCAAGGTCTGCTTCTAATCAGGGAGTAATTGAAGCCCTCTTTAACACCTGCATTGTATGGATTTGATATGTGTAAACCTGTCTCAAATATCTAAGCTTAAAAATATTTTACTTTCTTTTTCAGTGCTCTTAAGTATTTAGTCCTGCTAATTTAACTCCATCAGGCTGAAAAGCATTAAATGAAATGTCTAGAAGGAATTAAGTGCTTATCAAAGACTGGTAATATCAATTTTCACTGGTAAGTAAAATGAATGTATGTGAACTAGAATCAGATACATTGATTCCACTCTATTGTGAAAACATAGCTTGGAGATAATCATAAGTCCTATGATTATTTGCCCCGGACAATGTGCAATCATCCTAGTGGAACTTTTCACGACCTTGACTAAACTAACTGTGCTACAGCTTTCTCAAAAGCAGTGCCAAAATACCAACATCAGCATGACACAGATGTTTGGTTTTTGAGGTGTCCATTTTACAATGAGGCATTGAGAAAAGTAATCTTTACCCATAACCATTTCTTGACTCGTATGTACAGTTACTGCTGCACTCCTGCATAAAGAAAACTAGAAAATAACACAGGACACTGTTCAGGGCCTGTGTTTGGACTTGTGATGGGTTTGATAAACCCCAAAAAACTCAGATTAAGGTTTTAGTTTAAGTTTTAGTTTAGTTTAGTGTAGCCACAGTTAAAAGGAAAACTAAAATGTACCTCACACTGGCATTTTCAAAGGACAAGCCTGATACCATAACAAAGCTCATTTCTGCTGCTGAACTGCTTCCCAGAGCATCGTTCTGCCTTAGGGATTCACAGCTCAAAGACAGCACAGGCTGTTCAGCATGGCCACTAATACAGGTTTAGGAGCGGCATCAGCTGGTGTCTGCCTATGGAAAAGCTGGAGCTGAGTATTTCTGGCTGGCTCCTCCAGACCGCAAGGCTGTGTTTTGATCTATGCTAATATATTAACTTTGGAGGTTTGAGTTGTTCAAGTGTCTTACTGGTCTGGCTAGAGCTGAGGTTGGGGCTAAGGACTGACGGAGATGAAAAGCAGGTCCTATTGCTGGAAGACCAAAGCTAATAAAGCTCAGAAGAGCATAAGTGCAGTAAAGCATGACCAGCTGTAGGGCTGGGTGGGAATAATATGCCTTGGTTTATGTTAGTCTGGGGTTTAATGGCTTGGAGTAGAACTAAAGTTTGGACCCAAAGAATTGAGTTAATTACTGGATCTCACATGGCTTAACTGATGATTCAGCTAAAGACAACAGCAAAACCTTGCCACAGGCCTCCCTATGTAAGTGCAAGGTTATGCCTTAGCCTAGGCTAACACGTCAGCTTCCGGATTGCTCACCCTTGTGCACCATAAACTTCCAAATTCGATTTTCAGCCATGGGAAGCCTTTATGCTGATACATCAAATTTTTTGAGGGCTATTATTAGCTTACTGAAATGAAACTGCTGTTGCTATGAAAAACTTTGATAAAAAACCAGGACAAAGTGACCTGAACACAAGTACGGCTTCACGGTCTTGCCCAATATACACATTCTGTCAAGGCCTATCATGCACCAGCTGTGTGCATGTAGAAGCTAACAAGAATTCACATGCAACTAATACCATTAAGGGCAGCAGGCCCACATTAAGAAAGCTTAAAGAGGACCCATTTTTCGAGAACTTGTCTTTGCTGCTGAAAAGAACAGTGTCTGGTCAATGACCTTATCCTTCTCAGTAAACAAGAAAGCAAGATCATCAATCACTGATTTGAGGAATCAAGCAGCCTGCAGCTTTGTATGCTTTGTTATGTTTGTATGTGATGTGCTGATCAGTAAAGATTTTTAGGGTTCTTGCTGTCTTCTGCCACTGTCTCAATCTCCCTATAAAAAATATCTCTGGCTGGAACATCACAGATGCTGGGCCAAACCCATTCTTGTCTTGGGTCCTCCACAAGTGCCCACTCTGAGGTGGGAATGACTTTGAGCAATGTTAGAAAGGCTCAGAGATCCACCAAGATGGACTGAGCACAAATGCCAGCAGAGCAATTGGCTTGTGTATAACCCAGATATGGGCTGTTAGAGTATAGCAAGGATGAGGGTTAGAGTTAGGTTTAAAGGGTGGGGTACCAGGCAGCACTGGCTTCAGAAGTGTTAACTGCACTGACCTTGCAATTTCAGCGGGGTTGGATGAGGGTAGCTGGTGTTGGGGCTGAAGAGCAGGTAGTTATTTGTACTGTGAGGAAAGGCACATGAAATTCTTCTGATGTGCCAGTTAGGTTCAGAGATGAGACAGATAGAGTCTCATATCTGACTGGCTCTGTAGGGCTGGGACATGACCTGGAGAAGAATGAGCCAATGACTGAGGATTAATTGTGGCTCTAAATCTGGCATGCTTCATTTTCCATAGTCCCTCCTAAACCCAAATGAAAAGTAATCTTCCCTAAGCTCCTTGAGGGAACTTGCTGCCATCACACCACCCTAGGCCTTAGACAATCCAAATTCAACTAAACTTCAGATCCTCTTTCCCCTGAACCCAACCAAAATGAAGCCAGTAAAACTTAGCAAAGCATGTGCCTCTCAGCAGAGGTCCCAAGCACTCACTGCAGCCCAGCAGTTCCTGCTGGTTCTCCCAGAAGACTCCTGTCCAATTTTAACCATAATGACCATCCTAAGCCTAATTCTATGTTTATTTATCACCTGAGACTCCTAACATCTGAAAACATAAATTTAAGCTGTTTGAATCTTGCCTTATCTGCCTCTCCCTCTACAAATGTTGTAGGATATAGCAGCAAATAGAACAGCTCACCCCCAAAGCCCCACTCCCAGTCTTCCTTACCTGTCCTGCATGAACCCTCATGGTGGCAAAATTCAACTTAGAGCATTTGGTCCTGTCAGATATCACTTCATACCAGCTTTCTGGTCTTGTGCAATCCAGGACTATTTCTCCTTGTTCAGTATTTCCACATCTAAAACGTAACTGTATCTCTTGTCTCAAACACTGTGTAATAGTTGCTCAATATCTCCTCCTTTCCTCCACAGCTGGCTGTCAGGCTCTGCAACTACAGCTCTGAGAGCTGAGCTTCAACTGGCAATAAACACAGGTTTCCCTCTCATCATCTAGTATTGAAGTGATCCCAGTGATCTCTTGTAGTAATAAACTGAATTCTCCTGCCCCTGTGATTTCTAGCAATAACCTCAATGTTAATCTTAGTTTTAATTTTCTCTACCTCAAGGCCAAGTAGAAGCAGCTGGTCTACACTGAGTAAAGGCCTGAGAGTAGCTTTGAGCATGGTATTCCTTAGTGACTTGGGCCCATCTTGCCATTGGCATTTGAGTTCGAGGGGTTCTGTTCACTGATGGGTGCTGTAAGACATGTGTGATGAGGATATTACAGCCTCAGCTGGGTGGGGGCCATTTAGCACACCAACCAGGTGTGCCCATGCTTGGGATCAGGATGTGAAAAGACTGAAGAGCTAAATTTACTACTATGTCCTGCAAGTTGTTCTGTTCCAGAATGATATACTGTTGGCTGGTTATGGCTGTGCTTATTCAAATATTAAAAGAGCTTTTCAATATTTTTATAGAGAACCTTTCTCTTCCTTCTCTACAAAAAAAAGTAAATATTTTTTGACAATTTTTGACTTATTGGAGAATTCCTTTAAAAAAACTCTGGCTCATATTCTTTATGGCAAGGTGACTGCCTGACTGCACTGCCATAAAGCAGTACTGCTCCACTTCAGGAGGCTCTCATGGAGTTCACTGTCAGTCCTACACTGACATTCCCCCACTCCCCCCAGCCTCCCTTATTATAAAGTAGTGTTCCAACCGAAGTCTGAGGGTCTGAACAGCCACCTTTATAACTTGCTTAAGCCCTATCTCCACACTAACAAGTTCTCTAGAAGTGAGTTAGGTACTTTTCAGAAGTGTAGAGATGGCAAAGCACAAAGGCAATCTTTCTGCCTTTGGGCTGTGCAGGAATTCCCTGTACGGGACATCCAAAACAGAGAGCAGCCCATTTGAAGGTCAGTGGAATATTCTCTGTTTTAGCTGTTGTATTGCACATTTGACTGAAACTTCTGGTCCTGAAGAAGCTGTATTTTTCTGGCATGTTCCTAGGAAAATGGATTCTCAGTTTGCTGCCAGGTAGGAACGAATAGTTGAGTTTTTAAGAGTACTGAGTGGCATATTAGCAAGTGTAAACGCATCCAAAAAAATGAAAGAAGAGTATATTTCTGCTTCTGATTCGCTGTTCTGTGCCAAATAACACTTTCTCAATCACCTTTTCTTCCTCAAAGAGAACAGGTTGTGACAGATTGAAGTCTTCTCCCCTGCTATGTCAAGAGCCTTCATGTGACAATTACAACATCATTTTTGTTTTACGATCAGCTGAAGTCAGTTCAAAACAGCACGTCACCTCACACATGAAATAGCATTACTTTATGTGATGGAGACTGGAATTTGGCAGGAGCATTTCCACATTTGCAGTCTGCTTTTTTCTCTCTCAGCTCGATGCAGAGTAACTTGAGTTTTGAAGTCAGTCAGGCTTATCTGGAGGAGTGACTCATCTAGGGCAAGCAGAGTAGCCAGCTCCTGCTTGCTCTGAAATGTTAAGGAGCAGAGGAGGAGAAAAAATATCACAAATTCATTAGGAGGAAGACCTCATACCTTCCAGATAAAAGCTGTGATATTTATCGGCGGCTCTGTGAGCAGCAAACTCAGCGTTCAGTGGGCAGTTTCTTTATCCCCTCACTTTCCACGGCAACTGCCTTTCTCTCCGGTTGCACCCAGCTCACGTACCACAGGCAAGGCTGGCCTCAGAAAGTTCAAAGAGGAGCCAACTGGCTGCGTGTGAGTGCTCAGATCAGTGGATCCTACTGATGTAATCAGCAGCACCACATCTTCTAGCTTTTTTATTTTGTACATCTGTAGAAGAGCAATTAGCCAAGTGCAGGTCTAAATGCTGCAGCGTTCAGAGTGATTTTGGCTTTCCCTGACAATCTGCTTTTTCACATCAACTATTAGACCTATGAAAATAATACAGCATTTCCCATTAGTGAGCCCTCTCACTTGTGATTTCTCTTTTTGTGGCCAGAGGAGACAAAGTGTGCAGTCACCACACAAAAACCTCTCCAGAAGAACCACTACTATTATACTTCATCTGCCAAAACTGCTACCACCACAAATTGAAGAAACTTGGCCCTAAACCCATCCATCCACCTTTCCCAATTTATGAGCAGTTCCTACTTTTCTTCTTTATTGGTTGCTGACTTTTTCTTTTTTAAGTGTTTATTTTTTAAAACGAACTCACTTCAGATTGAGCCACTTAATCCTCCACAGCATCCAGATTCAAAGGGAAACATTTGGCAATAATAAAACAAGTTTTGTGAGAGGTGATACCAGCTGATGTCCTACTGGTTTCTGTCAAAAAGCCCTTGTGCAGGTACTCTGGTGTCTGCAGGGACAGGTATCCGTTGTCATAAAAGTTGAAGAAATTCAGGAATTTTGAGATCTCTAACTTCCTCTCAAACTTGACAAATTGGCCAGCAGGTTCAAAAGACAGACAGACAGGTCTGCACACAACCACACACACAGACAGACACATAGACAACATGACCAAATAATCCTTATTTCCCCAAGAAGATCACTGTTGTTATATCAATACCCAAACCAGGTAGATTGCAAGGACTGAATCCTGTAAGAATTAACAAAGCAGTAAGGTACAGGTAGTACTGTCTAACTTTTGTAACATCTGGATTGTGATTCATCTCGTCTAACACCAGGTCTTTGCCATACTGATGCTGGCATCCATGGGAACTGTCAGGACTGCCTTTGTGAAGAAACAGGAACTTTTAGAACACAAGTAACCTTATTTTAAGAGTTATCAAAAGCAAACAAATACTTTTTGCTTGAGATATGTGAGTTGACAGTAAAGGTTCAGGCTCAGACTAATCCCCTTCTTCCTCTCTCTAGTTCCCCAAGATCTCAGAAGACCCTACTACTCCTCTTCATATGCACCTTTCATTGCCTTCCTAAACAAATCAAATTCCTCCTCTTTCCTCTTTCAGGCCTCAGTCTCTTCACCTGGGCTAGCAAATCTTCTCTTCCCCTTCAAAACTCTACAAGGACAACTATCTCTGATCAGCAGGTCGAGTCGAGGAAGGCAATTCTGACTTTCTCCTGCACCCTGGTGAAACCTCACCAGAGGGAAGTTCTGTGTCCAGGCCTGCAGTCCCCAATGTAAGAAGGATGTGGACTGTTGGGGTGAGTCAAAAGGAAGCCATGAAGATGCTCAGAGGGCTGGAGCACCTCTTGTAGGAGGACAGGTTGAGAGAGTTGGGGTTGCTCAGCCTGAAGAAGAGAAGAGTCTGGGGAGATCTTATATAACTTTCCAGTGCCTAAAGCAGGCTGACAAGAGAGTTGGGTGGGACTTTTCACAAGGGTGATGGGATGAGCAGGAATGGCTTTAAAGTGAAAGAGAGCAGGTTTAGATTGGATAGTAAGAAGAACTTTACTGTGAGAGCGGTGAGACACTGGAAGCCCAGGGAAGTTGTGGATGCCCCATCCCTGGAAGTGTTCAAGGCCAGCTTGGATGGGGCTTTGAGCAACCTGGTCTAGTGGAAGATGTCCCTGTTCACAGTGGAGGGGTGGAACTATATCATCCTGAAGATCCCTTCCAACTGAAACCATTCTATGATTCTATGATCTGAAGAAAAAGAAATGTTCGTTTTGTCTAAAAAAACTTCAAATTTGCTTATACAATAACCTGCTATTTTATTATACTTTCAGACATGTGGCCTGGCATTTAGCTTGTCCTCTGCTTGGATGGCCCTATCAGCCACAGGGAGAAAAATAATACATTTAGGACCAAAATAATGCACTCAGGACTAGAACTGCAAAAGTACCAGGTGGGGACTCAGTAGTAAGGAGTCTATGAAATCATTTTGAATTCACTCTTAAAGAACTATCAGGCTGTCAGACTGAGCATGTCCCTTTAACTTTTCTTGCATTTTAAAACTGTAACCCAAGTGCATTAGGATTCCTCTATATTTACAGCATAAATCACAAATGATAACAGTGGTTCAGAAGTGGTGGTCTTTCCTTTAGATACTTGATCCTCTATACAGTTAAGTGCTGCCTTAAGACAGATGAAATGTATGTAGGTTGATTTACAGTCTATTTGGAGGTAATTTAATACTTTCATTTCCTTATTCCATTCTATTTTTCTTTTCATACCCAGGCTGGAGTCCAGGAAAAATATAAGTTTTGAAGATATGTTTATCGATCTTTGCATTGTGCTTTAATAACGTATGTCATCTGATCCTTACTTGTACATCATAAAAACCCAGTAAGGAAAGACATTGAGCCCATGTTCTAAAAGAAGCATATGCTTTAAACATGCTATTAAATTGTAGTGCTTTTCTCCTTTAATTTTTTAGATTTTTCTATTTCCTCTCCTGGAGTTTTAATTCCTCTGGGGCATATCATAAAGTCCTTACTCAGACAAAACTACTTTTCTATTTACTTTCTTTAGGTTGAAAACTGCATGAGGCAGTAATATCCTCAAGACAACTATTTTCTCATTACTTAGGTCAGCAAAGTTACACTGTTTTTTGACACAGTAACTATTGAATACAATAATATTAAGGTCATCAGCCCTTTTCTGGCAAGGATTTTCTTAAAAATCAATGGATGGCTCCAGATTAGGTGTCACAGTGTTTATATAGGTTTTATGAATGATGGCTCACATGCAATCAATTTTTTGTACTGCTTGTGTTTAAAAAATACAGTGAAAGCAGTCTCAATCCTGCACGGAGACCACCTTCGTAGTTTACACATTCTCATCAATTCTGGTCAGACAATCAAGCACTTTGGAAGGGAAATTTTCATGTATTATTTTCCTTTTTGCACTTTTTCCTTTGACTTTCCTCTTGTGTTTACCTTTCCCTCCATATTTATGCCTTTGTCTCAGGATATTGGGCAATGGGCTGTTGGCCTACTCCAGTGTCCAGGAAATAAGCAAGGAGAGTATTCAGTATTTGATCATCACCATGCCATGCAACATTTCACATCTTTTTTGGTAATTGTAATTTCAATGATCCTGTCAATACTGATGAAATTTATAACATGCCAAGAGGGCACTCTCAAATTAAGCTGTTTTCTTGTGTATTAAAGGGCTGTCACAGAACATTAACCATGAGACATCAATGAAATGGACTGAGACTTTAACATAAGTTTGATGACCTAGAGTTGGAATTCAGTGCCCTTTCTCCTAGGAGAACTACTTCGTTACTCTGCAAGTAGTTTCAGCTCATTCATTGGGACTACTTGTAAGATGCAGTCACTGTGATTAAGGAGGTCAGAATCTGTCCCTGTTGACAAAAGATTATTTTAACACTTAAGATTTCCTTTGTGCCGCTTTTGCTTTGACTAGTGAGCACTTCATCAGGTGAGTCATCCCCTTTCACTGGGACTAAAGCTTGCACAGCTTGATCTGTTAGGATTTATTGCCATGCATGTGTACACCCCACTAGGCTACACCAGTGAAGTGAAGGACACTGTTTTGGAATAATGAGGCATTCACTGTGAGCAAGTAATACTAGGCTGGGGCTAAAAACACACTGGGAGTATGCTGGCAAAGGAGACAGTACTCTGAAAAGTGATCTGAGCTGAGTAATTTTCTGCAGAAGTCACAACCCAGAGGGAATGATTTGTTGCATAAATCCCTAAGGGACTGGGACTTTGTATTCCTGTCTTAGAGATGACCCTAAGCACAGCCCTCAGTAAGGCACTGAAGTGGCAGAGGAAGGGTAGGGTTTCAAGCCTCCCGTCTACCCTGCACTTCCTTGGTGACGTGCATTTCGCCTGCTTGGTGAGCAAGCAGTTCAGGGTCTGCATCTTGAATGTTCAATGCTATGAGGAGTGAGCCAACCAAGAGGCTTACGGCCACCAAACAGAGAAGGTCGATCATCCTGCTTTTCCTTACTGCTGGTCTGTGCACCTTCTGTGAGCTGGCCCAATTCTGTAATTTGGCAAAAAACCCACAGACATCCTTTCCTTTTTTCTTTTATTTTCTAATGTAGAAAGCTGTCAGGACTTCAGCAGAAGTTTCACTAGGCTGGATAGAAGAAGGCAACTGGCAGAAGTGAGCAGCCAGGAGCAGGAAACAGGTTGGAAAGCTGTCATTTGTAAACGGGACTGGTCCTTCACCACTGAAATGAGCTTGGTGGCAGAGTGGACTTATTTAAGCTGTAGTCTGTTGTGAAACCTCATCTTTCAAGCCTCAGTAGACCTGACTGTGAATGCTCTCAGCTGATCACATGAACTTTCCTGCACAGCCTTGCAGGGGCCCCAATTTGCATTTCAGTCTTGTGGAGGCTCAGGGGGGACCTCGTAGGTCTCTACAACTACCTGAAAAGAGGTTGTAGTGTAGGAGCTGGTCTCTTGTACTGTGTCTTCAGTGGGAGGACCAGAGGAAATGGCCTTAAGCTCAGACTTGGAAGATTCAGATTAGATATTAGAAAAAAGTTTGTCACTGTTAGGGTGGTCAGGTACTGGAAGAGGTTGCCCAGGGGGATGTTGGAGTCACCATCCTTGGAGGTGTTCAAGAGGTGTCTGGATTTGGTGCTGGGTGATGAGGTTTAGAGGTTACAGTGACAATGCTGGGTTGACAGTTGGACTTGATGATCTTAAAGGTCTCTTCCAACCTGATTCAACTGGGTCAATTTATGTCAGTTTTGCCATGAAAAATTAGAAACTGAACTGGGGAAGAAAACCATCATCTTTCCGAGGCAACAATGACAGCATTATTCTGAGTACAAACAATATCAGAATAACTATACAAAATTACATTATTAAATTGAAATTGTTTCATTTTAAATTAAAATTCATAACATCTTTCTGGAAGGTTCCCATTTTTTAAAAAGGGAAAAAAGGAAGACTTGGGAAACTACAGGCCAGTCAGTCCCACCTCTGTGACTGGCAAGATCATGGAACAGATTGTCCTGAGAACTATTCTAAGGCACATGGAAAATGAGGAGGTGACTGGTGACAGCCAACATGGTTGACTAAAAGCAAATCATGCCCGACAAATTTGGTGGCCTTCCATGAAGGGGTTACAGCAGTGGTGGATGAGGGAAAAGCAACTGATACCATCTGCCTGGGCCTGTGCAAAGCATTTGACACTGTCTCGCATAACGTCTTTGTCTCTACACTGATTAGACGTGTTTGATGGATCAGTCACTCCGTGAATGAGGAATTGGCTGTCTGGTTGAACTGAAAGAGATGTGGACAATAGCTCAATGTCCAAGTGGAGACCAGTGACAAATGGCATTCCTCAGGGGTCAGTACTGACCTCCATGCTATTCAGTATCTTTGTTGGTGACATGGACAGTGGATTCGAGTGCACCCTCAGCAAGTTTGGCAACTACACCAACTTGTGTGGTGTGGTCACCACACCGGAGGGAAGCGATGCCATTCAGAGGGACCTGGACAGTCTTGAGAGGTGGGCTATGAAGTTCAACAAGGCCAAGTGCAAGATTCTGGGACTGCACCAGGGTTGAGGCAATCCCAAACACATACACAGGCTGAGTGAAGAATGGTTTGACAGTAGCCCTGAGAAGGACTTGGGTGAAAGCCAACCACATCCTAGGCTGCACTAAAACAAGTGTGACCAGCAAGTCAGTGGATTTGATTCTGTCCCTCAGCTCTGGAACAGTGAGTTCAGCTCGGGGACCATGAGTTCAGCTCTGCAACATAACAAGGACATGGACTTGCTGGAGTGAGTCCACAGGGGCCATGAAGATAATCAGAAGAAGAGAAGGCTCTGGGGAGACCTTATTGCACCTTCCAGCACCTAAAGGGGGGGCCCAGCAAGAGAGCTGGAGAGGGACTTTTTACAAGGACATGTAGTGATAGGACATGTAGTGATGGATGCCCCATCCCTGGAAGTGTTGAAGGCCAGGCTGGATGGGGCTTTGCTCAACCTGGTCTAGTACAAGGTGTCTGCCCATGACAAAGGGGTTGGCACTATATGGTCTTTAAGGTGCCTTTCAATCCAAATGTTCTGTGATTCTATGATTCTAGGCTGCAAAATCAACTTGAACTAAATATCTTTCAAAACAAAAATAAAATTATCAGTTTTATTTCCTGTCAAGTCTTCCTTTCATCTCACACTATGAACCACAGAAATGCCAGAGATTTCCCTCAGACTTTGAGTGCTGTATTACCATGACAACAATGTATTTACTGTAGCTATAATAGATGGACTTCAGATGTTAACTGGATCCTTCAAAAGTCCATGGGGGAGCTTTTGGTCTCCATATACCAGGATAAAGAATGACTCTCTCCTGAAGAGCTATCTAACAGGTAACTCAAATTTGCTTTCAATTTCTGCCTGCTGTTTCAGCCAAGTTCACTGCCTGCCATCAGTTTAAATCTACTGACTATTTTAATTATATGGAAAACCAGGTCAAACTTCTATTCACCACTTTGCTTTGCTTTTCGCTGACTGAAGCCTGTAATCTGGCAAGCTAATGCATCAATCTGACAGGATGTGACGTATGGACACCACAAAGATTTTTATTGTTACTGTTTACATTATTCTACTTTTCAGAGCTTTCCAGCCTTGCATAGCAGAAGAGAAATGTGTAAAGCTTTGTTCTTAAACAGCTCACAACTAAAGCATGCTATTTTGCATACTTATAGGCTTGGAGCATAAAAATATGTGTTAGAAACAAGACCTATTACTCTCCTGAAGACAGTGATGCATGAGAGTAATCAAGTCACATCAACAATCCAAATAACTTCAAACTTAAGCACAACTTTTAATACCTTGTTGAATCAAAGGTATAATGCAAAGCAAGCACATGCAATTCTAGCTCAGCAAGCAAGATTACAGCAAGATTCTTAAAGTTTGTGTTTCCTTAGCTTAAGCAGTATCCAGACAATGAAAGTCCTTTTGCACCAGGTTTTGTAGAGACTAAATTATACATATACATTAACTGTTTCATTAATGCTTGTCAATCTGTTTCTAAAACATGCAATTAGAAGATCAAAAATACTAATTAGAAAGTCCGTTTGATCTCAAGAGTTTGGTTACATACTGACAATCTTGAAATAATTTGTATCAGAATGAACTGTTGAAGATTTATATATACAACAGGTATTTTCTAGGATACAAAAATGGTGCACAGTTCTTTAAAATGAAAATTTTATCATCAAAGTAATCATAAAAATGAGTAGCTATTAGTAAGAAAAAAATCTTTATGAATCTATTTAAACCAGATAGAATTTTTAATTTAAAATATCAAAACACTGATTTAATCAGATCAAAACAAATGTCATAGCAGCAGAAACACCTGCACACAAACAAGAGAGTTTGCAGGAAATACAGATTTTACTCAGGGCTAGCCTCACCAGAGCTCCCTCAGCTGCTGCCTTTTCTAGGGTTTAGTCTGGGGACAGCACCTGCCAGGAAGCCTTGACTGGTTCTCCCAGTTTCAGGAATTTTCTTGGTTACACAGAAGCTTTCCATGATCAAAACACTTGGGTTGAAATTCTGCAGTCTAGTGTCTGCCTGGAAATTTTAATTATTCCTGTTTTCAGCCAAAAAAGTTAAGAAGTAGAGAAGATATATTCATGAGAAAAGTTAGTCTTTGCTTTGCAGGTGTATGGGCTCCTTGCAACTAGGATATCCCCATTTAAAGATCTGCATGGATTTATCAACATTTAATAAAACTGAAGCTTTTACCCTACTACCTGGAGAATAATGTTGTCATTTTACAATTAGTCTGGGCCAGGCTAAGCTAGCATTGCTGGCACAAAAGCAGTCACATCCTTCCTCTGCTCACCCCAGGTCATGAAATGACTTCATGAACTGACTGTGAACAGTCAGTGAATCAACCTGACTTAAAATGATCAGCAACAACAAAACAAAAAAAATTATTTAATCATAGTGTGAGCACCAAACCATTAAGTACTAAATAATAATGAATATGCAGGAAATGAGTAAATCAAAATTACACTGGCAGACTTAATTTTACTGTTTCCTAACTTTTGAGTGCCCAGCTTTTCATCCATAGCAGTTAGCATTTAATGCAGTATCTGTGTGTATGACTTCGCTAGATATTTCAAAAAGTGGAAAACCTTACTACCTGGCACTGTTGTGACATTCCCAAAATATCAGCAGCCTTCCAGTCACTTCAGCTAACAAGCTGTGTCAGCTGTAGTGGTCACAGGGCCCCACTGGAGGCAGGGGTAATGGGCAGCACTGAGAGACAGTGATAAGATAGTCTCCTGATGGATTTTGAGGTAGCAGAGGAGCACTAAGTTTGTCAGCACTGGGATGCCCTCCCAGATGCTCACATGAGCCAGCTGTCCCTGTCTGTGTCCCCTGACCTCCAGCCTGATGCCTCCTTCTGTACCTTAGGTTCTTCACTCCAGTTCCACATTTCAGATGAACATGTGCTCACCTCTCTTGCTGGCTTTACAAGTCCCAGCTACTTCCCAAGAAACTCTGAGCATCACCCCCTGCTTCCCAATCCCACCTGCAGACTATTTACAGCCCAAAGACCTGCTTGGCTTCTCCTCCATCCTCTTTCTTCCATGTAGCCACCCTGATTTCCGTTTCAGGTTCAGCTCCATGCTCCCTCCCTTCATGACACCCTCTTTTTCCAGGTGTCCACATCACCCTCTCCTTACCCAAGCTTGTACTAGGGCCTTCTTTTCCATCTCTTCTTTTTCCTCAGTGACATGGATTACAGTTCAAATTTCCTTGTCTCCCTTGCTCCTCATACACTGTCCATGTTCTTTCTCCTACTGGTCATAATTTCTGGTTCTATCCACTGACAGTCTTCCTCTCCTGCTGGCCCATTTTTCACCCCAGAGCACCATCTTGTTGCCTGACCCATACAACGTCCTTCAGTCAATCTCAGACTCAAGAAAAACTTCACTCACCAGTTCCTCTGAAGAAAACCCCCGTCCCACTTCTCATTCAGAAGTGGAAAAAGTTCAACAGTCACTATAAAGTGGATTAAACCCACACTGGTTCCTTCAACTCCCTCTCACCCCTACAACTTACGTGGCTGCAAAGTGACCCACCTTAGGCAATTGCAACAGCTGAAAATTAACCCATCCACACAAAGAAAAGGTTAAACTTCACCAAGATCAACTTCCTACTCTGGCATATTGATGAGTATCCAGAACTGGGAGTAAGGCAAAATCATTCTTCACAGTAGCAGCAAATACTTACATGGATGTGGTGGTTTGACCTGGATGCCAAGTGCCCACCAAACCCACTCTATCACTCCCCTCGTCAGGTGGACAGGGCAGAGAAAATATAACAAAAGGTTCATGAGTTAAGGGTGAGGAAAAATCACTCCCCAGTTACTGTCACAGGCAAAACAGACTCAACTTGAAGAAATTAACTGAATTTATTGCTAATCAAATCAGAGTACGATAATGAGAAGTAAAACAAATATTAAAAACACCTTCCTCACATCCCTCCCTCCTTCCTGGGCTTAACTTTATTCACGATTCTCTACCTTCTACCCGTCAGTGGTGCAGGCAGACAGGGAATGGGGACTGTGATCATTTCATCATACGTTGTTTCTGCCACTGCTTCATTCTCAGGGAGAGGAGTCCTTCTTCTCCAACACGGGGTCCCTCCCACAGGAGACAGTTCACAGAGGACTTCAACATGAGTCCTTCCCATGGGCTACAGTTCTTATGAACCAGTCCAGCACGGGTTCCTTTTCCACAGGGTGCAGTCCTTCAGGAACACACTGCTCCTGTGTGGGTCCCCTGTGGGGTCACAAGTCCTGCCAGCAAAACTACTCCATTGTGGACTCCTCTCTCCATGGGGCCACAGGTCCTGCCAGGAGCATGCTTCAGTGCAGGCTTCCCACAGGGTCACAGCCTCCTTTGGGCACCCACCTGCTGCAGCATGGGGTCCTCCTTGGGATGCAAGTGGATATCTGCTCCCCTGTTGACCTCCATGAGATGCAGGGGCACAGCTGCTTCACCATGGTCTTCACCACAGGCTGCAGGGGAATCCCAGTTCTGGTGCATGGAGCCCCTCCTTCCCCTCCTTCTTCACTGAACTCAGTGTTTGCATGGTTTTTTCTTCTCACATATTTTCACTCCTCTCTTTGGCAGCAATTCTTTCAGCCCATAACTTTTTTTTCATTCTTAAATGTGTTATCCCAGAGTCATTATTACCATCACTGAATGGCTCAGTCTTGGCCAGCAGTGATTCTCTCTTGGCGTCAGCTGGCATTGGCTCTGTTGGACAGGGAGGAAGCTTCCAGCACTTTCTCAGGGACCCTACAGCTGCCACTCTTACCAAAACCATGCCATGCAAACCCGATACAGTGCATTAAAGCAGTCTTGCAACTATGGCTTTAGCAAAAATGGGTAAGATTTGAGGAAGAGAGATGGGAAATCAGTCTGAAATGGAAGAATACACTATGGGGGCAGTGCTGCCTGAGTTCATGGCAGAAACACCTCATGACTCCCCAGTTATTGCTCTGTTCTTTAAGACAGTTGTCTTGCAAGAGGTGTTGTGCTTTGGCAGAGTGAGAGGAGTTTCACATCAAACAAACTTCTCCAAAAGAAACATGCAGACTAGCTGGGAAACAAGACTAGGGAGAAAGATCCAAAAAGTTATTAACACCAGAATAAAATGCAGAAAAAATGGCTGGCCTGAAGTGAGACACTTCCCGCATTATAATCCCTGAAAAACATGTGACTTTCACAGTAGTCATGCTCTGGATCAAAGTGCAAGAAGAAATGCAACGATTAAGGCTATTCATCAGATGAGGTTTTGGAACCCATGATCCATATTCTATTTAGGTGTAGTCTGTATTTAAAATTTTGGGTGACACTGTCAGTGAGAAATGTGGAAGAACCTTCAATGAACCCTATGTTGGAAATACCTTTCTGCCAACTCTACTCTCCTAAAGTGTTTTTGCTGGGATGGCTTAGTCTGTTCAGGGAACCAGTTTAGTTTTGCATGTAAAGTAATTTCACATAACACACATCTATTAGAGAAAGTTACCACCATGCCCTTACATGTACTGTTGTCAGCAAGGACCTTCAAGCACAGAAAAGATCTGGCTCACCAAAATGATCTTCCTGCAGAAGCATTTCTGAGCTTGCTCTCCCATGTCTTTCTCTTTCCTTCTCTGTGTTGCAAAACACTGATCTAGATTCATAATTCAGCTACTCAAAAGAAGCAAAAAAGGTTACATCAGTGCCTGAATCAGTTTAAGTTTTAGACTTAAAATTGTGAACCAACATTTTTCATGAATGAAGTAGCTAGAAGGAGTCAAAAAGTTTGAGTATGTGTTCACTGCTGACAAACACTTTTATTAATTTCAGAAACCTTCTGTGGCTGATGCGATGCGAGAAACCCTTAGAGGACTTAGCATGCAGCACCGCCTTCACATACAGATAGCCAAAAGCATTCTGCAAAAGAATGCTGTCCTCTTTTTGGCGTGCCAGATGGGTGACTCTGAAACTGCCAACCATGAGGCTGCAGAGCAACCAAACTAATTTTAATTATAAACCTACTTCAGATCATCCGCGTTGTATGCAGAGTAATTCAAAATGAGGAGAAACAGCAGAACAAACAAGTGGATTAAAATAAAAAGTCCAGGCCTGCTCCTCTTCCTGAGACCATATAGACAAAAAGCTGCCCCTCAGAAGAACAAGGCCCCTTTGTAGCAAGCTAATTTCAGATGGTATATCCTACTTCACAGCTGCCATTGCTACCATGATGACTGCTCCCTTTCCTCCCAGCTCATCCTCACTGCTCTATATACAGGTCAGACTGAGGACCTCTTCAGCACCTAAATATGTACGTAAGTCTTTCTGTATTCAGGAAAGAAACTCACATGAAATGTAATGAAAAGTATGCACCTAAGTGTTTTACCTGTATAAAGCTGCTCTGCTGGATCTGTGCTAAAATCTCAAGTACATGTCAGGCAAACTCAGGATCTTCAGCAGCACTCCCATCTGCAGAGCCTCTGCCATGAAAAATGCCACGTTCCCAAGAGGGGGAAGGTTTTTTCTGGAGAGCAGCCCAGAACGAAAGGAGCCATCAGATCAAAGATAAGTCTTACCTCCCCTACTATGGCACTCACTTCCCCAAACAGCAGATCAAGGCAGAGGAGGGCTAAATAAAGGCGGAAAAAATAGATTTTTTTTTTCCTAACAGAGAAATGAGAGGTTCCCCCAACTCCCACTTGGCTTCTCCGAGCAATGCAGTTAGGAGCAGGGTGTTGCTTGCTTGGAAGCTCAGATGGCAAGATGGGAAGTCACGGAGCACCAGTGTCAAGTTATTTATTGACATCTCCTGCCTCCAAGCCATTTCACAGATTAGCAGTGCACAGGAGGGTGTTCAGATTCACCACAGCAGGCTGACTTTGCTGCTTCCAGACAGAATGGTCTCCAGACCCCGTGATTCAAAAAGCCATGGATACTTTTGTTTGTTGGCTATCATTCATTAGATTTGGGAGATCGAGCTGTTTAAGCTCAAACTTCTTGGAGTGAAGAAAAAAATGTTGCACATTTTACATTATCTCTTGCAAATTTGAAAGCTTGCTGCAATCTTCAGATACAATATTTATGAATTCGTTTTTCAGCCAAATCCACTTTTGCATAAGGATACACAGCTGCTGGTACCCAAAAGTATGATAGTTACCAAATATAACTTTGCCATTTTTAAAATCATTCTAGAGGCCTGAAAATAATACTTCTCTCATTGTAAGTGAAATCTCTAGTTCTGATGTTTCAAAGGCAGTCTGAAATTAGCTGGGTTTTGTTTGTGTTTGTTTGTTTGTGCACAAGTATAATTGATTAAATCAGCACAAGCGTAACTGATTATACACTCTAAGAAAACTACTGAAGAATTCAGCGGCAAAACCAGCAGCATTGTGAAGAGATATACTCCACTTTTTATGCTTATATGTCCTACATAGAATCCCTTCTTAATTATACAGTAGCATATTTGAAATGTGTCATCACCTCCCACCACTGGATATCGTGGATTTTGAATGAATGTAACCTGCATTTTTCAACACTTCCAGAGAAATTTTTCTAAGATGTCTCTTTAAACGTTTTTTCACAAAAGGGGAAAATTTGCATAGAGGAATATTTAAATACAACTTACAAAAAATGTCAGCCCTCTTTCATTAACCAGTGCAATGACCCTACAATAGTTTCACACTGAGAAAAAATATGCAGAGAAAAAATATGCAGAGAAATATGCCAAGTCTAATGCCAATTAGGACTTTGAAAATATATATATTATAGACTGGTCAAATGAAATGTGAAATTCAAAGTTAAAAATTGAACTTATACCCTTTAGTCCTCTGAAGAATAATCTATTTTTAATGGAAATAGTAAAGCTATCTTTATCAAATTTCTCATTCAGTTGACAACAATAAATCTATTGTTCATATGTGGTTTAAATGGGTCTTTGGAAGAGGAGGGTTTTGAGAAAATCAAATAGAAATGGCATTAAAGAAGAAATGCTTCTTTAAGTGTTATTACTCTGTATATATAGCCTGCAGTTTTTGATTCATTTTAGTTTTGCCAGAGCAACATGCAATTGGTCACTGTGAAAAATTATTTCTAACCATTACAAGAAGAGAAAATGTGCTTTCTTGTTTAAGGAAGAACAAGCAAGTTTAGTGTCATGTCTTTTACTTTAAAAAGTATGTCTGCAGGGATACAGATGTTCAGAAACAGTAAGCTGGTGATTTTAGTTTGAAATACTACAAGATACATTAAAAAGCCATACCCCTAATATTTACAAACATGAATTAGGTCTTCTGAAAAAGAACATGAGTTTCAGTCAGACTTGCAAAAAAATATCAACACTTGGCACTCTTAAAATGCTTTCCATCTGAAAAATGCAAACACTTCAGAGGTAGCAGGGGTGAACAGAGCCATTGTGCAGGACACGAACGGAGCCAGGACATCCAGGGAAAGTTCCAACACCATCAGGTGTTGCACAGCTGGAAGCAAAGTGCCTGCCTCAGCAAGGTACTGCCTGATGTAATCTGACCACAGAGATGGATCAATGCCCAAAAAAGCCATCACTGTAGCTCCTCTTTCTGTCAATGGTATATTTAGCACCACAGAGCCCCCTGCTTCGGATACCTGGTCACGAATGGCACCCAGAATTGATCATACCCTACAATACTCTGCAAAGCTGCCCTAGTTTACGCATCAGAGAAGTGATGCACAAAAAGCATTATGTATGTGGTCTAAGCTCATAACATTGCACAGTAGAAGAATTATAAATAAAACCCATTTCTCTGGAGATTTCCAGTTTTGTCACCCTCAACAAAACCCCTTTTATACAGACTTCAAAATCTGTATTTTTTTCTGATGGCAATACTATGCCACACATTTATTTTATCAGTTCAAAACTCAATTTACTGCTGAAAACCTGCATCAATACTTCAGAGGAAATTCTAAGATTCTGCCCAGAAGTGGAGGAAAGATTGCAAGGAGGAATATTGTGCAAACAAATCTCTGTCTGTATCACCAATCTTACAAACTACTGCTTTGCCCTAAGGCAAGTACCTTCAAATAAGCACCTGTACATATAAAGGGTCTACACAAGCTAAATTAAATTCCTGGAAACATGCATGATGTATATCAACTCCTTACAGTGTTGTAGGCAGTGAAGGTGAGGATAACAGGAGGATAACTGAAAGAGAGCGTGAGACAGTAAGAGGAGAGAAGAAAGGAGGAGGGGGCAAAGTGGGAAGTAGAAGGTCCTAATACCTGACTGAAGTAAAAAGAAAAAAGATCCTAGTGAAGAAAGCTAAAGATTCAAAACCAGAAATATAAAAGAAGGAGAGGAAACAGAATACAAGGTGAGATTTAAAAAAATGAAATTAAAAAAAAAATCAAACCCAAAAAGTGACATACAAAGTTTAGACCTTTCAGAAACTTGAGTCAATAATTCTTTGTCAGCCAAACTCTCCATGATTTCAGTGGGAGTTTTGCCTTAATGAGGACATCAGGATAGGCACCAAATGCAGCTTTATTTCTTATACTTGAATAACAGCAAGATATAGCAAGATACTCTGTTGTTGAAAAAGATTATGCATTTTTGAAGAAATATGCATATTAGAGGCCAGGCACTATAAATGTAATTGCTAGAACGAGCTGAGTTACATCAGTGTGCATCAACTAACAATAAGGTCCTTTGTGCTGGAAAGAAAGAAAAAGATGAAAAAACTGACTTGTGCCACCCTACAATCAATCAAATTAAAGGTCCAGAATTATTCCAGAAAAGTTTTCATTGACTTCAGGGACAGCCCAGAAACAAGCAAGATTCTTTAGTCCTTCTTATACAAAAATATAAATAAAAGAGTGACTATGATCAACCTATTTATTTTCCATCAGTTTTGCTCTTGCTGAAATTGTTGGAAATGCACCCAGCTGGTTCATGGAACTATTGTTTGATTAGGCTGTTTATGTGAAACTATCTTTAATCTACTGAAAAGAAAGTATAAAATAAATAGATTGGAGAATAAAATACTCTTCTTATCTTGGTAGCCAAAGATAAAGCAAATAAAACTACTCCGTGTTTATCTGATGCACAGGACGAAGATTCTGCCTAACCCAATAGTGGCCCTAATGGTCCATACAGAAATCATAACATAGAAATCATAAGGTGTTTTGCCTTTATTTATCATAAATTAAAGAAACCCTCACTGGAAGTGTAACTGTAATGTTGATATGTCTAATGCAAAGCCTTCAATTTAAAACCTTTTACCGTTTTAGATGTCAAAACCAGGAACAGAGAAAATATCACAAGTAAAATCAAGAAAATTACCAATAAAAACTCTAGGGTAGATATTTTGGGTGGAAACTAGGAATAACTGAAAAATACACAATCTTAGTATTTATTATTGACTAGATTTTTGCAAGCATATCATTCTAACCCACAATATGGGAAATATGTCAATTCTCCATGAAGTATTAATGAGAGGTGTCCCACCCAAACCAATAAGTCTAGGGCATGCTCAGAGTCAGATTTATCCAGCCGCTGACTCGATCAGATAATCAGTAATTCTCAGGTTTTGCATGGTTACATCCACCTGTTGATTTAGAGATTACACATGAGAGCTATTTTATTAAAATTGTTCTCCGGCTTAAAAATTTGACACACCTAACAGAGGGAATAAAGACGAAAACAGTCAGGTCTGCTCATCAATGATAAAAGGATAAATAATCGAACTTAATTACTATTGTTTGCAGGGCTAAAATTATCCTTAAAGAAATTCATTGCCATCTGTAAGCCTGTTAAAGTGGATTATAATTTTCTTGTGCTGGTTTTCTTCCCAATGGTTGAACAGTATTGTCTATTTTTAAAAGAAAAAAACCCAAAGCTGACTGAATAATAGATTGTTCATCCCATGATAGAACAAACCATAGTGATGAACTTTAAGAATGGTTACCAAATTAGAATCAAGAGTGAAAAACAAGTACTTTCCTGTTCAAGGCTTTGTTTTTAATGTGTTTTTATTTTTAACTAGATTGAGTGCTGATTACAGAAAATTCAAGGCTACCCAGACATCAGGCTGCTCAATTGACTGAAAAGTTTGATGAGTTCTCTAAAAAGTGAGGTTTGTGTATGAAATTAAATCAGTATCACTGGTCCCAGATAACTCGGGGGGGAGGAGGGGAAAAGGTTAATATCGCTTATTAAATAGTGTTAAATGAGATCAAACAAGACATGCAGGATGCAGGAGGGCTCTTGGAGCTCTGGTTGTTTCCCCAGGCTGCTTATGCAACCTTGTTTGCGCAGACAGTGCAAGGGCCTGCCATTTTATTACATAAGGTAACCCAAAAATATACAGCTAGGCAGTTGTGAGCTCCATTAACTCCTGCATTGGAGTTTCGGTATCAGTTAGCATCTGGAAATTTGAAGAAACAATCAGGACTTAGGACATTGCTGAGTTTGGGATTGGTGGTGTTGTTTTAATAGCAATAGCTCTCATCTAAAAGTCAGCAAATACCATCAGCATGAGCTGCATCTGAATACGCTGTGCTTTGATCATTCCTTAAGTGAACAGCAATACACAAAGTCTCTGGTTTAGCACAGCCATGGTAAGTGCAATCCATGGCTTTAAAATCTGCCTTTCAGATGATTAAGCAAATTGTCTGGTTTAGTAAACAGCAGTCAACACAACATTATTGTTTTAACTATAGTGCTTAAATGCAGTGGATAGCTGAAGAAATTTAATTTCCAACCCTCTTGTTCTCAGTTCAGAATTTCAAAGCCTGGTCTTGTACAGACAGATAAAACTGTCTGTACAGCAACACCATGTTAGGGAAGATGACCGCCCTGGCCCGAATTCCTCCCCCTGACACCAGGCAGCAGCAAAGGCTGGGGAAGCCTGCATCAGCAGGGCAGGCATGTATCTGTTACAGTCTCCCAGCAGAGACTTCTTCAGCCAGGCATTGTATCTCACTATTCAATGACTTTTGGTGGGATTGCTTCCCTGAATAAACTGCTTTCTGAACCTACTTGAACCCAAGAAGATAAGGCTGTCTATCCTCACCATGACTGCACAGCTCCATAACAGGACACCAGGGAGTGAGCTTAAGCACTGTACCTTGCTTTTTGGGGTACACAGAATCACAGAATCATAGAATACTCTGAGTTGGAAGGGACACACAGGATGACTGAGTTCATCTCTTAGTTGTGCATGGGCAATCACCAAACATAAGAACTTTAGGAAGGGTAAGCGCCGGATTCTGCAGCGGGTACAGGGCAACCCTGGTTGTGTGTTTAGACTAGGGAATCAGAGGCTGGAGAGCAGTGCTGCAGAAAAGGAGCTGGAGGACCTGGTCAACAGCAAGTTGAACATGAGTCAGCAGTGCCCTGGCAGCCAGGAGGGCCAACCATGTCCTGGGAGGGCATCAGGCACAGCATCGCCAGCTGTTTGAGGGAGGGGATTGTCCCACTCTGCTCTACACTGGGGCAGCCTCACCTTGAATATTGTGTGCAGTTTGGGGCAGCACAATGTAAGAAAGACATCAAGTTGTTAGAGAATGTCCAAAGAAGGGCCATTAACATGGTGAAGGGTTTGAAGGGGAAGTCTTATCAGGAACAGCTGAGGTCACTTCGTTTGTTCAGCCAGCAGACTGAGGGGAAACCTCACTGTGGTTTTCAACATACAGTTCTGGCTCATTCCTTGGCTCTGCTTTGGAGGACTTCACGTAGCTTCCAGCACTAGCCCCATTCCATAGCAGATGTGCCATTATGGGGCCAGCCCTGAGCAGTGAATGTACAAACCACCAGGAGCCTCTTGGGAGCCAAGGGGTGCCAGATGCTTGCCCCCTTCATTTTGCAGAGGAGACACTGGAAGACCACCTGGCTCAGAACCCTCACTCAGACATGGCCAAACACAGGTGCAGGTGAGTGAGTACAGGCAAATCAGTGGTGATTATTTCTTCAGGATATTCACCAAGCTTCCAAGAATATGCAGCTCAAAACTTCCTAACCCAGAGGCAGTGGTTTTAAGTTTAATAGCCCTTGATGGATTTCTCTTCCATGAACTCATCCAGTCACCTCATTAGCTGATGTAACCTCTCAGCATCCACATCCTGCGGTGAGGAGCTCAGCAGTCTGACCACGCCATGTGAAGAGCCATCTCCCTCTGTTTTCATTCCTGCAACTGTCTGGTTCACCCAGTGCCCTCTGCTGCTATGATCAGTCATTCCCAGTTTGCCTTTTCCATGCTTTGCTTAATTTTACAGATTTCTGTTGCATTGCTTTATGAGCACTGTCAGTCCTCAGATGGGAGTCACTCTGTTCCTCTGATCACCTTTGCTACATCCCTCTGAACCTTCTCCCTTGCCATTATGCATCTTTGAAGTGGGGGAATTGACAGGCAAAATACTGAAGATGTGAGCACACCATAGCTTCTACAGTGAAATAATAAGGATTCTTTTTTATTATTTTCCATCCTTTAAAAAACAATCTTAATGTTCTATTTCCCATTGGTTTTTAACTCACATCTGCACATTGCACTGATTTTTTATTCTGAGGTGTCCATGGATGATTTTATCAAAGCTTCTGCATCTACCATGACCTGTAGCAATTAATTTCTATGATTATAGATACACTTTCATCAATTAATTTTCAACCTGACATGTATATTACATTTACCTCACATGAAGATACTCAAAGAGAAAGGGTGATTGAAATGTCCCAGAACATGATGCTCTGTCATGCCAGCACTTCTTGTACATTTTGAAATGACAGAGGTTTCATATCTGAACTTCCAAATTTCCATTCTGCTCTTAAACGTACATACACATCATCTAGATTTTTTTCCTGCATAATTTTTTCACTTGGCTCCCTAAGAACAGTGATAAAATAGCTGAAAAACACCTTCTGTCATAATCAGGCCAGTAGCAGACCAGCTGTTTTACACAGACTTGTGCCCAAGCAGGAGAAGGTTAGATAACCACCCTGTTCCCACCACCTATGTGGTCAATTCTGGAGTACCTCGGAGCTCTGGGCATGCTACCTGCCACACAGTCACAGGAGAAATAGATGGCATTGCCTCAGAGGACTTGCAGGCAAAGGAGAGGACAAGGAAGAGCAGGCAGATACTGATTGAGCACTGGGCAAAGTGTGTGACAATACTGTTTCCTAGTGACAAAGGTCTAGGCTCACCAGTGACCTAACTTTTGTGAGAGTTTTATTTTTCTAAAGTCACAAGTGAATTTTCAGACTGAAGGAGAGTTAACATTCTTAGCACTGGGGATGCATAAGACTATTCCTCCCGAACATGGCAGCCAGCATGCAAGAAACACTGATTTCTACCATGGTCCTTGGATAAAGGAACAGAATTTTCTTTAACAAACTGTAATTAAACACATTTTTGTTGGACTGAGCTGCGCTTCATGGTTTGCCTCCAGGGCGACAGACACAGGAAGAGAAACATGGAAAACAGTATTTACCCCTCTACCCAAAAAATGTACATCAAACTTATGTGTACGAGGCCAAGAAAGCTGTGCCCCCATATCCCTCAACCCAATCTGCCAACATCCCTCGAGCCACCACAAGGTAAATGCAAGGAGTGGAGAATGAACCACATCTGCAGTTTTTCAGATCCTTATTTCAGAGCATGACCCTGCATAACCATATCTCTTTTCACCCCCTTGCCTTTCCTGCCCTGCGATTCTTGTATTTCTGAATTCAGCTGGCAATATACTGGCATATATATTGTGTCATCCATAGCATGTCACAATAAAGAGTAATGGTTTTAGTCCCTCACAAAAATCTGTGTAATACCAAAAGTACCACTACATAAACAAATCCACCACCCTCCATGCATTCTGCTTAAATGCTATTATATGGTGTTTCCTTTTCAAACTTCAGTAGTCTGACTCATAAAATTATTCTATCAGCCGATGCTGATTTCTGACTGAATTAAATTAGCTAAAATACAAATATTTGCATGGCCTCAGCCTACTTTTTCACGATCTGGTTTGAATAAGATCAGTGATCACAAGAAAGTTAAGCCAAATCTAGTAAAATGACTTTTTTTATACAGATAATGATACCTCTGGGGGCGGTCCCGTGGCGTAATGGAAAGCACTCTGGACTCTGAATCCCAAGGGCCCGAGTTCGAGTCTCAGTAGGGACCATCCCCTGGG
>JAWWEU010000001.1:88932773-88956831 GCA_035583155.1 Acropternis orthonyx | reverse complement strand
AAAAAAAAAAAAAAAACAAAAAAAACCCCAAACCAAAAAAAAAAAAAAACAAAAAAAAAAAAAAAAAAAACCACCCAAACCAAAAAAACCACCACCTCACCCAAAAAACCAGCCCCGCATCAAGGATGGTTTCACACCGCCGCCGCGAGCAAGCCCGGCTTGCCCACGTTCACGGATGTCTGTAGCGACATCCCCGGCAGCTTGACCCCGGGAGCCCCCGCCGAGCCGGACAAGGGCTCAGGTGGCTGGCCGCGGCTCCAGGGGCGATCCGGCCGGACCTCAGCTCGTCTTCCTTCGGCGAGGCTGGGAACGGCCCCACCCCGCCCGGCCCCCAGCCCGGGGGCTGACCCCGCGCCCCGTTTGTGCCCGGTGCCCGGCGGCGGAGGGAGCGGGGCCGGAGCGGGACACGGCACCGCGCTGCCCCGGGGCAGGTTCCCGGCCTCGCCGGGCACAGGCAGCAGCTCCCGATCTGGTTATGCAACGGCACACAGGCAATTGGAGCAAAACCTTGACAGAGAGCGCTATTTTTTTTCTTGTTTCAAAGTAGGTCATTCTTTTTATTCCCTATTTTGCCTCTCTCCCCTCGTCCCCCCCCCCCCCCCAATAATCCTCCTGCAAAGTGGCCAGTAAGAGGGAAGGCGGTGTGCTGGAGCCGGTGATCGGAGCCTTGCTCTCGCCTCGACGACCACTGCTGCCGGCTTCTGGTGGCGGCTCCAGCGGGGTCCGGGACTGCCCTTGCTCCCCGAGGAGGGCAGAACTGGCCGGGGAGCGGGGCACCGCTCGGACTCAGCCCGCTGCCCTCCGCGCCGCATCCCGCGCCTCCCGCCGGGGCCAGCCCCGGGCTCCTCCTGCCCCGGGCCCCGCCGGCTATTGCCCCCTTCCCCCTGGCGCCCTCGCACCGCTTGCTGGTCCGTCTAGCAGGCATCTCTTCCACCCGCAGGAGGAGGCCCCCCCCTCGAGATACAGTATTTGTTTTCAGGACAATCGTGGTTTTTTATTCAGAGGCAGGATTTGTTGGGGTAGCTGGTGCAAGCTTCTGTCCCCAACTGAAGGTCTGACTGCACAGCCATATCTGTGCCAGCAAAGTTTGGGTGCTGGGCCAGGGGCTGTTTCCCCATCTCCCCCAGTTCATCTTGCCTCCCTTCTTAAAGGACACGTTAATCCTTTCAAAATACCCACCAGCAGAGACCTCTCTGGCCACACCGGCTGTGGGTGTGTGGGTGCAACATGTGGACTGATGGTTGCTCCAGCTACCTGGCTCAAGTGAGGAGCCATGCTGCTTCTTCCACTACCCCACCACCCAGCTCACCCAGTTACCCTGCTGTGCTGGCCAGCGCCCCCCATACACCACATCCAGCCAGTTATTTGACGCAATTCAATCCCCTATGCAAATATTAATAACTGCAAAGTTATGGAAAAATGCTGCGCTCCTTTGCTGAGCACTTTTACACCATACTTTATACAACGGGCATGACTAATGTTGAAAGGGTAAAGTTGTTTACTTTTAACTAAGATTAAATACAAAACTTTGAAAAGCTCCTCCCTTCCTTTGGATGAAACCCAGCATTTTTTCCCATTTGGAAATTGTCAAACAGTGGTTAAACAATCCTTTGGCAAACAAGTAGTGCCTGAGGGAATAAAGCATCAGATACATGGGGAGTGGAATAAAAGACATTTCTGTTCCTGAGGTACTTTCCCTGTGTTGCACAATGAAGTATAACATAAAATCTTCAAGCCTTGTAAGGCTAGAGTAAAGGAACTTCTCATGATTATATATATACACCACATGATTTGATATTCCAGTCCTTTTGAAAGCCTACCAAAATCCTTCCCTGAATCCAACCCTGTGCCCTCAGAAACTGGGAAACCAGGTACCTGGAGGAAAATACCACATTGAGAAAGGCAATCAGAGAGACATAGGGGCTCATTTACAAAATTACATCAGTACTGTGTTTTAATATTTTCCCTGTGAATTTTGAAGGACTCCATTGCACAAGTGAACAAGTGAGACTGGTTGAGGTTTGTTTCTTAATTCATTCCCTAGGTTACCACTGTAAACTTTAATTAGGCCAACAAAGAGCAGAGTGACTGAGGGTGAGGCAGGCTTTATCCAGCCCATACCTGAATCATGTTGTGAAATACCAGCCATTCAAAACACACAGCCTTTCTCTCAGTCTGGTGACACATGGAAAATAACCAAATACTGACAATACTGGGTTTGGTTTGGAAATTAACCAAAGGGTTACACGAGATGCTACTTCAGGCAAGGAGCCCAGTGTTCCATTTTAAAGAATTAAATTTTTTTATAATAATGAAGTATTAGTAAGTAACTTTTCAGACATCAGGAGCTTGTGATCCAAACCTGCAATCCCTTTTGTTTCAACTAGAATAGGCTGGCCAATCTTGTGGCCCAGAAACAATGCAGCAGGGTTTTCAATGGCCCATGAACCACAGGCTAGGTGTCTCCCAGGGCGGAGGGCCAAGGGGAGGAGTGGGAGAAGACAGCAGCTCCCCAGGGGCCTGCTGCTCCATTGTGGCAAGACCATGGAAGGGATATGGAGTTGAGTGTGAGTTCAACACAGACATACTGCACTTAACTCGGCTGGTTTGCTTTCTCTTGCTTCCAGGGGTTTATATTATTAGGTGCCACCACAGCCACAAGTTGTAAGCCTTGGCAAAGGAGCTACCTTGGGTGTCCTCTGTCTCCAGAGCCAGAGCCTTGCCGCCAGAGCCTGGCCACCATAACCTGGAAACACAGGCCTTCCAGGGACCTAAAAAGTACATACAGGAGAGCTGGACAGGGGCTTTTTACAAGGGCATAGTGATAGGACAAGGGGTAATGGCTTTAAACTGAAAGAGGTTAGGTTTAGATTAGATATTAGGTGAAATTAGAACATTAGAATTAGATATTACTGTGAGGGTGGTGAGGCACTGTAACACATTGGCCAGAGAAGTTATGGATGCCCCACCCCTGGAAGTGTTCAAGGCTAGGTTGAACTGGGCTTTGATCAACCTAGTCCAGTGGAAGGTGTCCCTCCTGCCCATGGCAGAGAGGCTGGAGCTAGATCGTCCTTAAGGTCCTTTCCAACCCAAAACATTCTGTGATGATTTTATGATTACCTGTGCTATGTAAATGCTTTTAACATTTAACAGACACCGGTACATATTGAGGGGAAATAAGATGTCATTTGCAGCCCTTAATTTAAATGTGAAACCTACATTTAGATTAGCATTTGTGTAGAAGTGAAAAGGGTTCCCCCAAATAATCATCCTCTAATCAACATAAATGGCATCAGTGGTAAAAGTCAGGGAGGGTGCTGTGGGAGAGATGAGCACAACAGAAAAAAATAAAGGACCCTCAAAAAGATGATCAAATGGCATTGAATATGAAACTCTTCTCTTTAGTTTTCAAGAAAGGAAAAAGGAGGCAGACAGGGATTAATTTGATTAATATTAATTAAGGGGCAGGATAGACCTTGGGCCACTTGGTTTTTCTACCTTCCATGCGGAAAGAGGGAACAGGGACAAATAAATGGCAAATAAATCTAGTAGCTCATGTTAGTTGCAGGAGTCACACCAGCTGTGTCTGCTGGCTGGGGCAGATGAGCATGGGAGCACAAGGACAGATGTGAGGAGATCCTTCTTCAGGTAACACACTTCTGTAACCAATTTTGTCACAAATTTCTGCAGAGAGGAACAGTCTTCTGGGGATGAACATTATTTTTCATTCTGCAGCTTGCATCTTCTTGAGGGAGGGAGAGGTAGTGCATACTTACCAACCAGCAGCACAACCTCCAAATCAGGGAAAGACAGAGAGATGCCACAGTGAAAGGGACTTCAAATGCATTCTACTGGTGCTGCCCCAAGTCCTGGAGTAGGATGTCTGAGGGGTCTTCAGGATCTTTTCACCTAGAAAATCAAACTCCTTTGTTTTTTCCATGGTTATTACAAGAGAAGAGCCACTTTGCTGATTTGAATTTACTTCACTCTGACCTGGTTTGAAGCAAAAAAAATCCATTGCCAGGGTTTTAATGGTATAACTTAGCCAGGTATACAACCTACCTGAGGGTTTGACTTTTCCAGCTTATTCAAACAAGTGTTTGTAAGTTTCCTTTAAGTGGTTAATGAATAGATCAGGAAGGAAGAAGGCGTGGGTTGAAAAATTAGTTGCCAAATATTGAATAGACTTACTGTTTGGAAGGGCTGAAATTGCTGCTGGGTGCCCAGAAAGCCCTAAAGCTTGCTGCCTTGCAATCTTGTGGCTGAGCATTTACAGCTTTTCTGGGAAGTAAAACTTCTGCAGCATGAGCTGTATGTATGCACTCAATTGCCACGGAGCGTACTGTATGTGTGTGTGTCAGTCTGGCCAGCCAAAGCTCAAGGCTCTGCAAATAATTCCTTCTCCTATGGGAAAGATATGATCCACTTATCCTCTGGCTGACTGTGGTCTTTGTGCCAGTGCACCTCTTGACCCATAGAAGACCTTTCGTTCACTGGCAGCAGAATGGGAATACATCTCATGGCAAAATCCAGTTTCAGTGGGACTGCACTGGTTATTAGGAGTAAGGAACTATGGTGCATCTGTACCTGGGAAAAAGGCTCTGGTCTGAAATCAGGCTGATGGAGCTTGTTCAGATTTGAGAGCTGTTCAAGAAAATGAAGTTCAAACTCAAACCCGTGAGTAAGGGATCTGCTATTTTTCTCTGGAAATCCCAATGAAACAGAAGATAATAAGGGGTTGTAGTGCCACAGCTGAATTAAGAACAGCTAGGAGTAGTCTGAATGCCAATGCAGCATCTTTGTCTCTACCTTGACTAAGAAAAAATACTATTACTAATTGTTACTACATTTTACATTACTATTGCAGCATGGTAGTACTTTTTTGGCATATATCCCTATGCTACATATACTTATAGATCTATATTTTAATTCCTGGCAGGTTTCACAGAGGCCTTCTACCTCTTCCAGAAACTCTTGATGAGCAGCAGGAAGGTATAGTGAACTACTGCCTCTCTCCTTACAAGAGACAGTCTGATCCCCCTCTCCACTGACTTCGGCAGGGTCTGGGTTAGGGCTGGATTTCATCATCACTGTCAGCATGCCACAGTTTTCCAAATTCTTCGCTAATTGCTCTCCCTCCTCTCTTTTTTTCCTGAGTGTACTGTTCTTGCTCACATCTTTGGAGTTACACTACTCACCACCACATGGTTGCTTTTTAAAATTCTTCTCAGCTTACTTTGATTCTGTGCAACATTCCACTCTTGCACCTGCCTTAAGCTCATGATGCTATTATTACTCATAACACTTGCTAGTAGAAATATGGAGAATTTAAATGTGAAAGTTAAGTAAGTAGCAAAAGAAATATTAAAAGAAATCTTCAAACTCAGGGGTATGTAGATGTCTGCACATATTCAGCTCTGCCATCTATGATTGTCAAAGCAGTAGGCAACTATCAATATCAAGACAGTGTGGAAGTCTGAATTTATCTGCTGTTATCAGATTCATCTCTTCATTGTGGCTTTTAATCCTTTTTAAATTGCATCAGTCCATAGGCATTAGATGTCAATGAGGTCCTGGTAGTGTTCTGCCATGTGCTTATCCCTGTCCAGGTACTGAATTCATAGTAACAATAAAAAAACCACTACTACATTAAATCACACATGTCAAAACAATTTACTTTGCTGTTTTAAACTCATAGTTTGAGTATAATCATACAGTTAAAAAAAATTCAGAAAACTTTTTTCCTTTGAGCTAGATTGTTTCTTTTCTGTGTTGTCAATGAAAATGGGCTACTTCATGGACTGCTCTTCCTTTTTGTGGCTGTCAGCTCCTCATCCTGATATTGATGAAAATGTGGTTTCAATTTCATTGTGGCCGCACTGGGAGGGCATCGAATACAAAAAAACCAATTTCACTAATGCAAAATCAGGTGAGGTGTTCTGTTGCTTTTGCAAAGTCAGAATTTTGGCTGGAAGAACTTGGAAGGTGCACTTGGCTTCCCTCACTAGGGAAGGCTGCACACAGATGCAGCTGATAGCAGAGTCTGTGATATTGTGCTTCCACAGAGCATCGCAGGAGAAAAGGAAGCAGAGGAAAAGAATGTGTTACAGAGGTAAATACTGACTCAAAGAAAGGAGATGTAAAGGAGAAAGTGCGAGAACTGTAAATGAGCCAAAGAGGATGGAGAAAAATTCTTCAGCAACTGTATTTAGGTTAGATTTCAGAAGTAATTGCAGTGTTCCGGCATCAGCAGATACTGTAGGCAATATTTGCCCTCAGCTCTGTTTGCAGAGAAGGAGAGTTATTTCAGCCTGCAGGGCCTGATGTGGTGGCACTGACTGCACACAGACATGAGCCCAGTGAGGTAGCTGATGTTCTCCCTCTCCATGCCACTGGAGTTGACCAGAAGGTTTGCAGGGAATGGCAGTGGTGGGTGCAGAGACAAATACACAATAGCATGTGTGGATGCAAACACACGGCTTAAGTGGAAGAATATGTAGTTAATGGAGCTGCTGGTGCAAATTGTGTTAGCAGTTAAATACTCAATAAAAGGTTTAAATTATCACCACTGTCTGTGATATGCTAATGCTGCCACCTTTGCAGCCACAAGTTGGAGCAGTAACAGAGATGCAGGAATTGCATTGCACTCTGGTTCCTTTAAGATGTACTTCTCCTGCATAAAACCAGATTATATAGGCTTTCTGCAGGGAAAATAGATTTCACCTTTAAGTCTTCTGCAGACGTTTTACATTAGCAGTTCATGCACCATCAGAAAATCAATTACCACTAGTATTACATGCAGATGAACAGTGCAGAGTAACGGAGAATTCGTTTTACACAATGCTTTTAATAAAATGCTAAATAGAGCAAAATATTTCCCAAAGAGCTATTTATAGGCTCTGTGTGGGAAGTATGTCTCCAAGGGGAAGTTTGCACCTTTGTGATTTGGGTGAGGAGTGAGTCTCAGCCTTCTTAATGCTAACGCTGGTCAAGCACATATTTCTGCCAGTCTGGATTGAAGATGACAGCAGTCCATCACCTATCGTGAAGCTGTTGCTTCATGTGGAAAAACACTTTTAAAAACAAGAATTTCACAGGCTGTGTTGTTGTAGTGCCAGTTGTTGCAAGACCCTAAAATAACTGAATTACTCCTTCATTCTTGACACTCTTATTATCGTTTCCTGTTCTTGATGCCAACACAGTTTGCTGATTAGATTTGCACCGTGTATTTCAGTAAATCATTTACTACGGCACCTTTTTACAAACAGATGTATCTGCAATAACAGTCCTATTCCTATATGAGTTTTGGGATGTATCTAGTGCAAAGAAAGGGACTCAGGTGGTTTTATCAGAAAGTAATTATGAAAATAAGAACAGAAATGTGAGGCCAGACCAATGTATGCTTGTCTCTAACTGTGGCAGAAAGACAAGTCTGAGGAAGTGAATAGCACAAGCATGCACTTCCCTTGGAGTGCTTTCTCAGCTGTCAATAGTTTATGCTCAGCAGCTCCCTGTATGCCCATGTAACCACCACAGGCAACATCTTCCTGCAGAGAACCCCACAGCTTAACTATACTCTTTATGAAGAACCATCTGGTTTTGCTCATTTTGAACCTGCTGACGTTATTTGGTACCTTTTCATTCTAGGATTGGAAGAGAAAGAGAACAATCAGTCTGTCTCCACCTTCTTTATGCTATTTCTGATTTTATAGACACGTGCTATATTCCCTCTCAGTCATCACTTTTTCAAGCTGAAGAAATCTACTATGGAAAATGCTCTGATTTTGATCGTCCCTGTAGCTCTTCTCTGAATGTTTTCCACTATATTTCCTTCAAGGTGATGACCAGGACTGCATGTAGTATTCAAAAGGCAATCCAAGTGCACACACACTAAATCTGTATAGGTGCACGATGTTCTTGTTTTCTTTCCCTGATAATTGATAACATGTGCAATGGCTCTTGTGTCTTTAAGACCATCTGAGTAGCCTAGTACAGTTCAGTTATGTGAGCTCAACAGTTCTTTCCATTTACCTTTTTTTTTTTAATAGCCCTGCTGAATCCAACTCAAAGTAATAGACATTTGTCTTAATTTAACTGCAAATTTAGCTCTATTGAAAGAAAAGAATGGCGGAATTTCTTATTCATTGTAACTTCCAAGATTTCCGGAGGCGCTATATTTCAGTTATGTACACAACAACCAGCCATGCTGGACAGGGAAGGAGGATCAACCACAGAAAACTTGAACAGCAAAAGGAAATGTTTCAAAATGTTCTTGTTAAAATAAAAGTATGACAGGATAGACTAGAATAATAATACAAATAAATCCTCTGACAATTTCTCTGCAATAGAGTGTACTCCCTTCTTTTAAATATTTTTGTTAGATCTAAAACCAATGAAATGATGAAAACAACTAAAATAGATGAATCCTTCTGCCAGTTGCTATTGCAATCTATTACTTGCAGGAAGGAAGCCTGTTTATTTAAAAATATCCTCCTTGTCCTTAAAGATGTAGTCAGATGTTTGCCTTGAAAGCTGTTGTAAATATCATAATTACCCAGTTCCTTTTTCATTTCACAATCCTTTCTGGGTATATTTTTGCAAGTCTTACAAATTTAGTCTAGTCTATGCTGGTACTACTAAGTCAGACTGATACGGCACTACAGAAAACCACCAGAGATGACCCAAGTTTCAGTCTGATGTTTCCTCCTTCCAGGGTAACCGATGCCTATTTCCCACTTGGTTCTACCAAGCAAACCACCAAAACCATCAAAGTCCCCAGCTGATGGCCACCCTCAGGTTTTCCACCATTTCCTTCTGCAGCAGTGACCTGTACTCCCTACTACCACCCTGGGATTAGTCTGACAACCTCAAGCCAAGTGCCATTGGGTACAAATATTGAACCCATGACTTCAAATGTCTTTTCAAAGTTATGTCTAAGTATCTCCAGCTGCTTTATGAGAGTGAGTGAAATGTTCTGAAAGCTTCATTTCAATTAAAATAAGCTCTGCTCTAGGTCTGCTTGCAACAATCAGCAGTGGCATTCAACTTTCAAAAGCTGATGTTAATGCAGTATTGGCAGCAGTGTACTGGCCTGTTCACTACTTCTGTGAAGAGCAAACAGCTCTGGTCTGCATCACACAAACAGAGCTTAATATTTTCAAAACTTTTGATCTGCAAATTTCCTACCCTTACCATTCTAGCTTGGTTTCTATACTTGGAAGTCTTCCATAGAGATACAGACATTTCTTTGGGGCATGATGAGCTTTTGACTTTAGTCTTTCTTTGATTATTTTTTTTAGAAAGATAGAGAGCAAAGATCTTTTCTGTGAGCATGCCTGCCCCAGGCAGCCACTATTCACAGTGGAAGCTGAGTAACAGTTTGCTATTCAAACAGAAATCTCAGTGTGTTGTACAATTCCAGCAATATGAGACTGACATGGAAAGATGGCATGGAGCCATTCATTCCTGCCTGGCAAAGAAGGAGGCTTTTGGAAAGGCAGGTAGGGAGGAGGGTATTGACAGTATATTGGCGAGGCGTGAAGTGAGGGTGAAGAGGCCATTGGCAAACACGTGGGGCATTAAGAAAATGAGAGAACAAGTAGCTGGGATGTGATTCACAGAGGTCTGGTGGGAGATACAGACTAAGACTTGCAGGGATTTGGTGTGACCTGGTAATGTGAGCATTTTGCTGAGACCCTGGAGACTTTAGCATAAGTCTGAAGTTCAGACTTATTGCCTCTGGAGAGTCACTTCACCTTTCCACTTCTCAGATTCTCACCCCATCTCTTCCCAATCATTAGATCAGCACCAACAAAAAATTGTCAGTGGGACAGTGACAGTCAGACAGTGGGAAAAGGAAGATAAATTGTGCTGTAACTTAAAGATGAGGACATGGGGCCTGAGTCAAAAGATGACATGATTCTGTGCGGTTTAGGGGAAAAGGATGAGGCAACATTAGCTCCCTTCAGACCTGACATTGTTATGTTCTCAGCTTTAAATGCAGAGATATGATTCTGGGGATGAGGTACAGAACATGCAGCACGCAGCCAGCATGACAAAGTCGTTGCCAGGTAGAGATAAATGTAGAACAGCCAAATTGCATAAACCCCATCTCTCTTGGTCTTTGGCTGCTAAAGAAGGATGTGGTATTCAGAAACACCTCCTATGTGATGGGGCAGAGAACAATGAGCTGAGCTGATCCTTTAATAATACTCTGGGAGAAACACATGCTGGTGCTGCTTTGTGTTTTATTTTTTGTTTTAATAATCAAAATCAGTTAGGCTATGTCCTCGTGGATGAACTCAAGTTTGTTTTCAGTTCTCATGTATGTGATGATACGCCTTATCATGCACTGGTGGATTAGTTTGTTTACACAAACTTGGCTTCAGAAGCTGAGTGTTGTATGAACACAGCACAGTGAGGAAGCACAAAGTCTGAGCCTTGGATCCTGACTGCATTCTCCATTCAAATGGTACCACTAGCACTCCAGTCCTGGGTGCTGCACCCAGGCCCCCTCAGAGCCAGATGTCAGTGCCAGGACTCAAGTTTTAGTCAGCTTTAGAGACTTTCAGACAATGACTCCTAAACACCTGGAAATTGCTAGCTGTTTATGTAGACACAGCCATGGTGTATCTCCTTTCAGAGGCAGTATCCAGGATTTTAAAAATCTTTTAAATTCAGAAAAAAAAGACTTACATGCAACCTTGGGAACTCACTTGGTTGTCAACTACTAGTCAGTCTCCCTAATGCCAAGGTACAGTCTTTCTCTGTACCAAGAAGGGCTAATTTAACCTGAGCTCCTAGCTGATGTTATTAAGGAAATACAGTGAGCTGTATACATCTTAAAGCACAGAGATCTTCCAAAGCAATCATTCTTTTCACAGAAGGAATTGCTGTGGACTGATATGGGGGAGATATAAGACTCTTTAAAAATACCAAATCCAACCAGCATAGACTAATTATTTATAACTCTACAGCTTTTAACTGGAATTCTGAGTAAGTGCAGCTCTCCATTCAATTAATCCAAATTTAGGTGTCTACATGTCAGCTGGGTGTATAAACTTCTGCACGAGTCACTGGAGATTGAAAGACTGCAGTCAATGGAGCAGGGGTAGTTCAGCTAAGCAAATGATGGAATTTACTTTCTAACAATAAGAATTGTCTCTCTTAACTCCATTCCCTATAGACTGAATTTCCTTTGACTCTAATGGAACCTTAGACATGTAGCTCACACAGAGATACCCATATTTCATTCAACTAAATTTAGGCATCCCTATCAGTAGCTAAATCTCTCTCTGTAAGGTTTATTTAGGTTAGACTCATCTGGGCAGGTGAGTGGCCTTCTGCTCTACATGCAATACTTCAGTGTAGAACTTCATATTGTCAAGACGAATATTAAAGTGACAGGTCTGAAAACAGAATAAATTGTTTCAGAATATGCTTTATATAGCAGAAATGTATTTGAACTTTCATATTCCTGAGAGCTAAAATTAAATGTCTGAAAGAACACCTGAATGCACCATTCAAAAATAGCCGTCTTTAAATAGGGGGGCTGATTGCCACCAACACCTACCATGGAGGCTGAACTAGACCAGAGTCAGGGTCCATTCAACCTCATGCACAGTTTTCAATGCAGACAGTCAGGAGACAATCCAAAAAAGAGTGTCCTTCCCCTTCTGTGGCATCACAGCTTCAGCAATCAACAACCATTTGGGCACTTTGTACACTGGAGAAGGCAACCAGGCAATTTTTGTAGTGCTTCTATTGGCTCCTTCCTCCACAAAGTCTTTCAAACCCTTTTGGTATTTGCTCCTGTCTTGGAACCCTCAACATGCATGTCTGTAGAATGAAAAATGCAGGACCTACTGTTGCAGGCTTCACAGCTGAAACCTGCGCTGTGTGAAATCAGCATTCCATTGGTTTTCTTCAGATATGTTTCTCAGATATGTTTCTTGGTGCCCCCTGTTCTTGCATCAGGTGAAATAGTGAACTGTCTTTCCCACTCACCTTCTCCATCACTTTTCAGATTTCACAGAAATCACAGATACCTATTGTAGTCTGCCTCTGCCAGAACAAATACTGTTTTTAACAGCTGCAAATGTTTGAAGATACACCAGTTTGTATGATAATCAGTTCTAGGAACCTAAGCAAGAGCTTACTGTAGAAAGACATCCCTAATGAATATAAAACATCTAGGGAAACAAAAAATCACCTTCAGAGATTTAATACTGGATTTTCTCCCAGCAAAGTCCTTTAGACATTTTTAATACATGAGTTGCTGAATACATGAAGCAGTAAGATGGAGATTGACTGGAGTCTGTTTGTCCATCTGTTTTAGTTCTCACATGAGATCCAAGGTATGATAATACCTGTTCTCAAAACCCTGTCAAGCTGAACACATTACTAATGGTATCTTTAGTTTTAATTTCTAAGTAGGAAGAAATGAGAAATATTTGTAAATGCCTCCTGCAAACCACTAGTTTCGGTAAGGCTTTTATGTAATTCACATTAACTTAAAGCCTTAATAAGTTTCAGTCACCACAGGGTATCATGTTGTAACAGCAAGTTTAATACAGCCATTATAAAATGGAAAACCCTAATTTTCATTAACTTGCAATTCCTGATAGAGAGTGTACATGTCTTGGTTCAAATGCTGAGGAAGATCTACTTATTTTAGGTCATTTTGGTAGGTAAATGTGCTATTCAGTGATAAAATAAGGATAAGATAGACTATTTCCATTGTTTTATTCACACATTCACACATTACTTTAAAGCAAACTGGGGAAATTAACTAGACAAATTTCAGGTAAATTTTACAGTAAATACTTTTAATGCATCTACTACATCTACTGAGCAGTATTTAGAAGAGATAATTTCAACAGTTAACAGGAATATAGACTGAAAAATTGAGTGCATATTACTGCGAAGGAGATTGGAAAACTGATAGAAGAGCATGAGAAATTAGTACTCATAAACACAGCATAAATTACAGACAACTCAATCTCCTATAGAACACAGATTCTTCATCATCTCTGAATTAAAGCTCTGGATCTCAAATTCTGGATGCTGGCATAAAAGGCCTGTTTATCCCACATGGCTCTTGGCTCTGTGCATATGTCCAATCTATCACAGAATCGCAGCTTTTCACTGAAGCTGGTTTTTTTGAGACATGGTATATAATATGAAAAATTTTGAGTGGCATGGGGAAATGAACCATTTTGAAGAAATTATTTTACTAAACACATGTCTTTTTTACAGGTTTTCAAAGCATGGGCTGGTCTGGAAAAAGCTCCTGGTTCAACATCTCACTTATGCAGTTAAATTAAAGTACTTAATTGTGTAGAGCATTAGTCAGTGCTGATCTCCTGAGGAAATAGGAACTTTATGAATGATGTCTGCCTCCCACTGTGAGGAGTAAAACTACACTGTTTTAAGAATATATGTGTTAAGCTCCTAAGGCTGTTTAGAGAAATCTGAGATCCCATAATAGACTATTATGGTATTGTGAAAAAGAATTTTGTGGAGCAAGGTATTTAGTTTGGAAGCTAAGAAGAAGAAATTGTGAAATAAAATGGGACAAAACCATTTTTTATTTGCTGATAAGCAATTTGCTAATTAAGAAGAGAAAAGTGATTGTGTTGAGCTATGGTGATGAAAAAAACCCCCTGGGAATAAGAGTCTAGCTGTCTTTTGGAGGGAAAAATAAAAGAAAGCACATTTGCAGGGGTACAATGTGCATCCCAGAAGCATGCTGATGAGTGTCAGCCCATGAACAACTCCAACCCATGTGAAGTGGGCTGCCAAGTAAGATACTGAGAACAAACCCATGGTCTGCAAGCATAGAAATACAGGTTCTGATTAGATTAGGGTGTGAGTATTTTGGGCTCAAGCAGATGACCTAAGCATGCACCTGTACACCACTTTACAGGCAGAGAGTCTCTGCCTGCTCTTGGGACTGCAGCCAACAGACAGCTCTAGTCGGGAAGGCAGGGAGCCACTCTTGTAGAACCCTGAGCCAAGGCACGGGTGCCTCCCTCCTGTCCCCAGTGGTGGGGGCTCTGGTGTGCCTGGTGTCAGAGGGATAGAGGAGCACAAATACTTTATCCAGACCTGGCTTGTCATGGCTCCAGCTCCTCCTAGGAGACAGCCTAGCGCACAGGAAATAACCTGCTTTTGACCCACAGCAGGACAAAGACAGAAAACAGTAAAAACAGGTTTCAGAATCATGCTAGTCTTTGGGTTTGGTCTATCTTTAGTTCATAGACCTGCCAGCCTGCAGTCCTAATTATGCTTCTGGAATCCTGCAGGTTTGATTTCTTTCCTGGGTCCATCCTTGAGCAGGACACCACTGATGGCAGCACTGTTGATATTTTTAGTGACAGAGATGCATGTGCCTGTTATAAAACCTTGGGACAATCCAAACTTGGCCATTTGAAAATGCTGGGGTTTCTTTACTGGGAGGAAGAGAGGAAGAAGTGTTCATGCATTTGTTTTGAAAGTCCAAGTGACACTACTGGGCAAAAGGTGGTGTCTAAACTAAAAAGAAATTGTAAAATCCACATTTATAATCCCACTTCAAACCTACTCTAAGCACTGTACAGATAATGTCTGTATCAACAGGGATCAAGCAAGACAACTGTGCAAACACACCTGTGCCCCCTATTAATTCCCGCTTTCACCTGTAAGTCAGGAAAAGTGGAAAAATACCAATTAAAAAAAACACTGCTTGTGTAAGCATTGTCTGTAAATATTTTATCAGTTTATTTTGTTTGACTTGTGGAGCATGATTAGAAGAAGCAAGGGCAGTAGAAGTACGAGGGAAAGAGAGGGGGAATGTACCTGCAATTTTCAAAAGAAGTATCAAGAACTTTTCCATAAGGCAGTTTTAAGCAATAAGTGCCTTGGCAAATCTGTAATGTGATTTTCCAAGTAGTGTGCAAAATGTCATCCAAGTTTAAATCTGTAATATTGCTTTAATCTCTAAAAATGAAATAATAACATTTGTCTTTACTATATTTGATCCAATCTTGCACTCCCTTCCAGACTAAGTTCCTACTGATTTTAGTGATCTGGACTGAGTAATGCACATTTGACTTATCAATTTATTTACAGCTCAGATCTGTCATTGCCATTAGGTATCTAGGATACACATTTCACACACATACAGCACATAGAGAGCATGTACTTGTAGACATACTTTCATTGAATATGATAATGTAAAGATCATTATGCTATCTAAAGAAATGCGTTTGAATTACATACGTCTAAAGCTACCCTCTAAACACCAGATAAATACCTTCCAAAAATAGCATCACTCATTTTTCACAGCAGGTGTCATTCATCAGGTATGAGGCTGCATCTAAACGTGTTAGTAATAACAATTCAGTTTGGTATGTGACTCCAGCTCATTATCAGCAGCCTCAGGCACTGGAGGCTAGTGAAGTCACTAGAGCAGCACAGAAATACTTAAACCTATTGCAAATATTTAGTTCTATGACATGAATATTACACAAATATTGATCCTGTAAGTTTAAAAGACTCAGAAGAACCTGGCTTTTCTCCTTGAGCTGTTTTGCCTGTCTCACAGTTTGCTCACCTCCGTGATACTGTTTGCACAGCTGGACCAGCTGACCACCATACCTGATGTGGAAGGGGGCGTGGGCACAGCAATGGGAGGGCAGGGGAGCAGATCCTGCCCCTCCACAGGCAGAACCAATGGCTCTGGGAGCTGTGACTTCTGCTCTCCCTGTGAAGGAAGAATATTGTATGTCTAGGACAGCCCAGTCCTCCATGCTTCTCTTGTCCCTCCTGTGGGATCTGCTCCCAGGTGGCAGTGCCAAAGTGATTTTTTTGAGGGTGGGGATGATGCCCCATCGCTGTCCATCATGCTACATTGCCATGAAACCCACGGTGGTGTCATGGTTGCTGGTACCCCGAGAGCATGGTGCTTGGTGTCCCCCAGTTGCCGTGCCACCATACTGGCAGAGGATCCCTGCCGAAAGCTATGTTTGGCCTTCCCCCCCCCCCCCCCCCCCCCCACGGGCACTGCCACCGCAAGTAGCAGAACTGCGGATGAGAAATGCCACCATGTGAAGGCTAATTAGCAATCTGCAGGGAATCTTGTTGCATGTTTCTGCTTAATTTGTAATAGTCACACTAGGCCTACAGAAAGCCACTGAGGGGACAGGAACATTTCCAGTGACTTTTAATGGGCTGTTTGCCCTGGGACACCAATAATGACAGCCTGGTTTGCACAGGCAGTGAAAAGGCTCTCCTCAGGCCCCACCAGACCCCAGAGCCTGTTAACCTTAATTAAATTTCATGGCACACTTGGCTCAGTCCTGCAGTAATTGCTCACCCTTTACTTACATGTCTTGGCTAAATGGGAATCCCCTTCTAGGCAGCAGTTCACCGGGAGCACAAAGTATGATGAGACCCTTCTGCAGTGCCCTGTGCCTTTTTTCAGCCTGATACGTTTATTACTAGTCACTATTGTTACAGAAATATTTCCAAGCCTTGCTTACATCCCATGTGTCTGTGGTGCTGCACAACACAAACAGCAGGAGCCCATATCTGCCTCTCAGGACATTACCACCCAGATGCTTGCTGGGTTTAGTTTGAAATCTCAGTTACAGAAACACAAAGTTAACTGAGGTCTCCTCAAGGTGACAAGCCTGGGACATTGACAGTCACCTGGAGGTGGCGTGTGTGGAAGGGGTCCAAGCCTGTCCTGGTCTCTGCATCCCTGCAGTGCAGGGCAACTTTGCTGCTTGCCTGTGCCGAGGGGATGAGAGGGTGTCCTTTGTACCAAAAGTCACAAAGCAAGTGGTGGAATTACTCTCCCAGCTATGTCCCAGCACCTGACCTCTCCAGCTGGGAAGTGTGGAGGAGAGGGCCAGGGCTGGATCCCTGTCTGGCAGGTGGAAAGGGACACTTAATGAGGCTATGCAGTGATCCCAAAGAAGCCTTTGGCCACACTGATCCTTACAGACCACAAACCTAGAGAAGAATCTTTCTTGGTAACTCATGAGGTTTTACCCTCCCCCAGGGTCCTGGGAAATACAAGCAAGATCACACCAGCTCTCCTGACATTCCTTTTTTTGGGTCTTCTGAAAACAGAGATAAATTCCCCAACAACCCTTGGGGAGTCAGAAAAGGAGTGCTCAGGCTTTGATCATCTCCTTGAGGGGGAAAAATGCAGAGAAACGGGCAAAAAAGTATGTACAATGCTGAAGATCCAAGAGGAGGGTGAGAAGAAGGAGAGACTATGGTGAGGAGAGAACAAGGAGAGGTGAAGAGTGGAAGGGATGGAAAGCAGAGAACAAAGGGGAGAAACCCTGAGCGTTTGAAAAAGCAGGTAAATGAGGGAGCGAGCTGAGATGGGAAAGAAAAGAGGAGCACTAACTTAAGAGAGACATATAACAAAGGGAGGGAAAAAAAATTCTTAGCAATGTATTAAATAGGAAAGGAATAGGGAACAAGGAGCTAAAGAAAGCCACAATCAAAGACAAGACTTCCTTGCCGAGAAAGAGAGGTGAGAGCAGGCTGATTCTAAGGAGGGAAAGTACTGAAAACTGAAGAAATACATTACAGGTTTGACACACAAAAGCAGAGACACAAACTGTTAATAGAGTGCAAAAGAAAATAAAGGGGAAAAAGAAAGCAGGAACAAAAGGCAACAGGGCATGTAATACAGTTTTAAAATATTATTAAATGTAGAAGCTGGATAAAAAAACATTGCTGAGCTCATTTCTCTCTTTAGAACTGTACAGTATGAAACGAAACATATGTACGTGTGGCATTGCTGTTCAAATTCACTTTTAATGGGTACAGATAATAAAGCTGGCGACCACTTGAGACGAAATGCCATTACAAATGATGACCTGTAATCCACTGTAAACTCCTACCCTCTGCTTACACAAACAGACCTGGGTGCTTGAAATAAGAAGAGACTTTATTTTCTTTCATTTCACATGGAGGCCATTGGTGTTCTGGCCAAATGTCCCTTCCCAAATGACAAATGGTTAAAACACTGGGCTGCACACTCTGTCTAAAGAGAAAATAGTTTTATTTCATATCTTCACTATTAAGAGATATAGTAGTCTATTCTGCTTATTATGACTGTACAGAATGTGGAGGATTACTGAACAATTTGGCACAGGGTAGTTCCTTTTCCAAGTGATAAGGTGGTGTGGTAGAGTTGCTCATTCCCAGCACAGCCTCTAGACAGGTTCCTGGAAGGCTCCTTGCTCCTCCCTTGCATGCACAGCACCAGAGCTGTACGCCGTGCTGTGCAGGGGAAGGAACAAGTCCAGCACTTCAAGGTACCCAGTTCTGTCTTATCTGGCATGATCTGAGCACCAAGAATGCTGAAGGTGTGACTTACACACACACACACACACATACACAGACACACACATTTACATGAGATGGGCAAGGTCATGTGACAGTGACAGTTCTGGTCAGCAGAGATTGCAGAGCCTTTACACCTGTGGGATAGAGAGTTCCCAACCCCAAAAGGAAAAGACAAAGCCAAGGTTTAAGCAGTGTCCTGCCTTGCCCTGCCCTGCAGAAAATATCCTTGGAAACCAGTCTGGGATGTCCTTGCTGAGTGCTGTGCTGGGCTATGGGGCTGGAGGTCAGCTGCACAACTCAGTTCTTTAAACCTGTGCTAATGCAAAGAAAATGTAGGGCAAAATGTAGAATGCCTTGATGCAGGTCATGTGGGTTTTAGTCACTCCTCCCAAGCTCACCAAACTGCTGCAGCTCCTTATGCAGTAACCAAATGTATGATCACATTGCTTGGCAACATTCTCCTTCCAGAATCAACACTCTGACAGTCACCTCAGCCTCTTTCCTTCCCTTCCTCTCCCATTCAAAAACATCACCCCCAGTTTGCTTCCCTCTCACCAGAACAAAAGGCGTGTGACCTCCCCAACATTTACCACACATGCCGCAGAGCAGGTCCCACTTACAAGTCTAATTTTAATTTTGTTTTTATCATCACTGCACTTGTGAGATGATGACAAGAGACAAGGATGGACAAGAGACATAGAAACCCACAAGAAAAACTAATGATGAATCATCATTTGAAGGGTGAGTCATGCCTGAGTGCATGTATATGTCAAGCATGAGACTGGCATAGCTTCACTTGATTAACCCAAATCTGCTTTGTTTAAGTCTTATCTTGCTTTTAAGGAAACACTAACATGCAGCAGTTGTTTGTACAGAGATATTATTGCCTATTTACGGGAACATTCAGGTGGAACCCAGCATAGAAACCGTGTCTGGAAGAGACATGCAACCTCACTTCTAGTCCCAGAACAGGGCCAGTTCCACTCTAACCCTTTTTTAATAGAGATTTGTATGGTCTACTCTTTAAATTTGCTGGAGATTCAGGCCATCCCCATCTATCATTGTAGACTGAGACCTCTCACGCCATCACTGTTTTCACAATGAAAGGAGCAGCTATCATTCAAGAGGGGCAATTTCAGGACCACACACAAAGGTGTGAAAGCAACCGTCCCACTTTCACTGGCCACATGGCCTCCCTGGGGCCTCTGACCAGTGACAGGGGGCTGCACAGCAAGCAGGGTGTGCTTCTGCATGGAGGTCCCTGCTGGCTGCCTGACCAGCGGTGCTGATGTGAGGGATGCGGCAGGGATGCACGGCCGCACCAGCAGCAGTGCAGGCTTAGGTCAGTGTGGAGTGATGGAGAAGCTGAGCTTCAGGCTATCGTCTGTCGTGTGGTATCTTCGGCTGCAGTCTGACAAACACATTCAGCTCACACAGTCAGAAGTGATGCTGCGCGAGGCAACGGTGGGACTGCAGCTGCTGCTGGCCCGGCTGCCCAGCATCCCCAGAGATTGTCTGTCCCCTCCGTGCTGCGTGGTAAGGCTGATCTGCTGTCGGCATCCCTGGGGTGAGCAGGGCTACCTCGTGGTGGCCATCAGAGGTGGGCTGAGCACTCTGCTGTGTCCCTGCGTTTGGGTGATACTGCAGCTGGGCAGCCCAAGCGCATTTACTCTTGCACTGCTGTTCTATTCAGCTGGCTGCTGGACAGCTAGCATTGCCAAAGCTCTGCCAGCATTTTTCTCGAGTGCTACCAAAAAAATCACCCAAACCCTATTATACTTGTTTATGTGTGTTTGCTGGAGAGTAGGAGGGAAGATCTGCTTTGTGACAGCAGAAACTGTGTAGTAGCCTTCCATGATAGGCATGCAGAGTTTTCTACCAAATAGAATATATTCGTTTACTATATAGAAAAGCATTTGTATATTAACAATTAAGGATCCTGGATCTTCTTCTGCACTGAGGCAGAAGGATTTGGGTTTTGTAACTCATTTAGAAAGGGATACAATGCTGATAAATGCACCAAATTTTGCTTGGCAATCAGGTGGTCTGGAGAACTCCTGATTTCTAGTTGAGTGCTGAGCTGCACAAACATTGAGATAATACTATGTAACTCTTGCAAGCATTTAGCCATTGGCAAACAGCTGCTGAGCAATCTCTTTATGAGATTTATTTCTTTCTCATGGTTTTGTCAAGGAAACAGTAGTTGTTGATAACATTCAGAAACGCAGAGGTGCTCTTTAATACTCAGGACAGTGAACAAGCCAAAAATTAGCTGTAGAAAATAAGCTTGTGTGAACATTTGACTTTTTTTTGTCATTTTACAGATTATGTGCCCAGTGTTTATAATTCAGGGGATATTTATTTGCAAGTAACATCAGTCCCAGTCCCTAGAGCTATAGGCTTTGTGATTCTCTGATCCCTAACCCTAACCCTAGTGGCTACCTGGGGCTGTGGCTGAGGTTCCCAGCACCATGAATGGCCCAGATTAGAAAAGATGTGGACATAACAATTTTTTTACACTGCCATGCTCCCTTTGGCATGTCTTTTGCAGCCCCAGTGCCCTGGAGCTGTAGACTGTGTGGTTCTCTGAACCCTTACGCTAACCCTAACCCAAGAGGCAGCTTGGGTCTGAGTCTGAGGTGCCCAGCACAATGGGTGGCCCAGATAAGAATGGTTTGGAGGCAGCAGTGTCGGTGCAGTTCTGTGCTTTCTTTGGGAGGACTTTTCCAACCCCCAAGTGGAAAACTTCTTGCTTTATTTTATGCAAACATCTCTATTTTAACAGGCATTTCACACAGCATTCCTACTGTGGGTTGCAGCAACATCACTCATCTTCCTGCAGGCAAAACTCTGGTTTGTTTTGACAGTCATTCCTGATGCTTTCTCCTTTTGCAAAAACCAAGGCGACTTACCCAAGATGAGGCTTGGGAGAGTCATGGGAAGGAAACAAAACTGGAACACACCTATCAGGCCCCAAACTGGTGAAGCATTTGTGCTTTTCCTCTTTCCAAGCAGAGCTGGATCATCACTGCACAAAGGGTCAAGATGGGCAGCCAGTGCCAATGTCTCTCTAAAACTGAAGCACATCAGTTTTGCCTCAAAATGAAAGTGCTGCTTACAGTTCTGAGACTGTGGGGAAAACCGCTCCTGAGAGCTGAGCACAGTTGCAGCATGCTGCAGCTCTGGTGCTTGCTGATTCCTTTTGGAAGGGAGAAAGGGCAGATTGGGAAAATAACACTTGAAAATTTATTCCAGCACACCAGAGAAAGCTCCATCCCTCTCACCTGTGCAATTCCAGCAGATTCACCCTGAGAGAGGCAGCTGGAGGGCAGGTACCAGGCAAGATCCGTGCTGCAGCATAACATTTTGCCTTAATTTTGGCTCCCTGCCACAAAAGCACCCCTCTGAAACCATCCCTACGGGCTCCACAGGCAGCACACGGCTTAACGCCATATTAAATTGCCTCTTTCATTCTGTGTAGCACAGCAGTATTGGCAGATAGAAGAAACGTAAAAGCATATCACACAAGTCAAGGCAGATTCTGTATTGCAAACCTGCCCTCTCCATTAGGGTAGTTGTATAAGGGCTGATTGCTTCCTCTAGGGGGAAAGATGGAATTTGGCTCTACAGGGCTCGAGTGCTTTCTCAATAAGAGAAAAACACTATTATGGCCTACTCTTATATCAGGGCTAGTACTAAGCTTGCCTTAAAATTAGGAAACTGCATTTTGGGATTTTGCTTCTTTGCTGCTTATATTTCCCTCTGTAGGACTGCTGCTGCATTTGGGAATTTCCACATACTTGTGTTTGTGGTGTGACCCAACTGGTAAAATCCAATTTCTGCTCAAATTTATAGCAAGCTTTTCACTCCATTGAAAATAACCCAGATTTAATACCACGAACATTATAGTCCCTCAAATGCATACTTTTTCCTCTGAGTCACAAGCAAAGAGCAGTCTTTAGGCACATCCTAAGGACACTAGTGTAGATCATCAAACAGCCCCAAACCTGACAGAATGGTGTCAGTTCAGCTGAGGGAACAGTCTGCTCTTGCTAAGCTCACAGCAGGGAAAGGAAGGGATTGTGGCAGGTCACTGTTTTCACACCTAGGCAAGGACTTCTGGAGCACTTCAAAGGTTGGTTGCATTCCCTTCATACTTCCAATTTCTAGGCTAATTTCCACAAACAAGCAGTGCTGAACAGAGCTGGAATTGTGCAGGATTGCAGACCTGTCCGTGCTCTGTGCACCGCCAGCCAGAGCAAACAAGGAGAGGAGGAAGGAGGAATTACCCTGGTGATTCCTTCTGTGATTCCCCAGCAGCTTAAGTCCTCAGCTGACCCCGGCGGGGAGAGACTGTGAGAGTTACACTGGATTACAGATCCCAGCTGCTCTTAACCCGGGGGCAGCCGCGACTGACTTGGCTAACGGTGCAGCAGGAACCGCCTGCATGCATGGCTTCATTGCACCCAGGCAGTTATTTACACTGCCTTCATGAGTTCCCTTTGCCTTTCTTTTATCCCTGCAAACCCTTACTATGTTGTTGTGTGGCAATAATAAAATTGCCACTAGTTTTGAGACAGTTTGATTTTTATGTTTTTAAATTCAATGGGTGGCTAGTCCCAGGAAGCCCCACAGCTCAGCAGAGCAAGGAGTTTGGATCCTAATGGAGGTTGATGGTTCTTTCTTCTTCTCCTTCTGTAGAAGGTAGTTTCTATGTCCTTTGGTACTAACTGGTACAAAATGAGAGGATGCAATCAGCATATCTGATCCCCAGGTAGTTCCCAGTGGTGGAGAAATTTTCTCAAAGAGTGGCACAACTGCACTGAAGTGAATTACCTGGTGGTAGCTGGGACTTCATACTTTTTTCTTTCTGAATCTGCCTGGGAATTCACACCCCTTGTGCACAATGCATCTTAATTTCATTCAAGGGAAAATGAATGTATTTCTCCTTGCCAATTTTGGAATATTTATCTTTTATATTTGGTCTTCAAGGAAAAAAATTGTATACCACCTATGTCACATCTGTCCTGGTAGTTTGTTGTTCTGTTATATGGGGGCCCACATAGCTGACTGGATCACCTACGGCTGTAATTTTCACTCCTCACAGACCCCATCACTGCTGCCATTCATGCCCAGAGCTGCCCTGTGGTAGCACTGGGAGGATGGAAAAACAAGGCATCCCCTCTGCCCTCTCCCCTGTGCCTGTTCTAAAGTAGCCCTGGTCATGTATTCCATGCAGTGGAAAAAGTTTGTGGACTGTATCCAACATCACGCACATTTTTATTTTTGCAGCATAAGGATGTTCAACGCTCAGCAGCAGCAAAATTCCTAACCTGCATGGGTTTTTCTGCCTCAAGAGAAGGTCTTGGGCTGCCCTCGGTAGGAGACTGACACCCAAACTCCAGAGGGTGGGGTGAATAGAAGAGATTGTTGTTTAACACCATCACTTTACTCCAAAGATTTACATAATATGTAAAAAATTAACAAGTGAAATGTTTTGTATTTCTTTAAGAGCTGCTGTTACCATCCTGTTTGTCTTCTGTGGGTGCTACTGACTCTGTCTCACACTCATCACCACACCACAAGGTTGCTCGAAAGAACACGAGAGGCCAAGTTTTCAATTATTAGTTTTCCTTTCCTTTCCTTTCCTTTCCTTTCCTTTCCTTTCCTTTCCTTTCCTTTCCTTTCCTTTCCTTTCCTTTCC
>JAWWEU010000001.1:88907417-88932409 GCA_035583155.1 Acropternis orthonyx | reverse complement strand
CTTCCCTCTTCCCTCTTCCCTCTTCCCTCTTCCCTCTTCCCTCTTCCCTCTTCCCTCCCCTCCCTTCCCTTTCCCAGTTCCCAGTTCCCAGTTCCCAGTTCCGTTCCCTTTCTCCATACACCATGCAAGACTAAAAATCCAGCTGTTTGGAGCATCATCTGAGCACATGCTTGTCTTTAGGCCTCAGTGTGAACAGTCGTGAGCAAAGTTACGGAGTATTGCTGAGTCACAGCCTAAATTTTCCAGTACACACTTTGCTCCTTTGCTTATCTAAACCGCTCTAACCCTTATTGACTGATCAAACTCTACATGTGATAAATGACTTTATGTTGTGAAAAATGCAACATTGGAAGTCACTGAGAATGACTGTCTTTAATTCACCGCAGTGGCTGTGGGAAGCGAGGAGAGCCGAGGGAGGAGCACTGCAGACCTGGCATGACCTGCCAGCAAGCAGAGGACAGGCTGGCTCTGTGCAAAGCACTCTCCAAGTGCCATAAAGTCACGGTGCTTATTAGGTCAGAAACCTTGAGCTGGTGGAAACAATTTCTACCAGCGTACACTAGAGCAGTCTGATGTGCAAGTACCCTTGCGTTATCAGCAGTGGGTAGGAAAAAACAAGCCACTTTCTCTCCAAAGGCAGTAAATGTCATCCAGTCCCATCTCCTTATGCAACTGCTAAGAACAGACCACAGTTTCACAAATTTGTGAGTTAAGTTACCTGACATCAGGAACAGAAACTCCTACATAATACTCTCATTAATACCCACAGGACAGCAATGAGTCTGCTATTCCAGTAGTCTCTGTTAAATAAAATCAGTTCCTGCTTTGGTTAATACACTGGATATTTAAAACTTATTATTCATGATCTGTGTTTTTGTGGTAGAGGAGTAGTAGCCAACTCCAGATGATGGGACAGATGGAATTTTACAGTGCATAAGAAAATTGGGTTCTCGATAATAAGTCATGTGTTACACTTGCACGTTCTTCTACACAATTAAGATATTTCCTTTAACAACTAGCAAAAATGGAAAAGAATTGGCACCACAGCATTTTGACATAGCTGTAATAAAACTCCAGAGCTGAAACTACAGAACTTGCATATTCGTCCCACAGGACTCTACCCAGAAAAACAGATTTAGGGAAGCACGGTATGCTCATCGGGATAAGCTGCAGCAGAAATTGCTCATCTTTCTGGGTCAGAAAGGACTCTTCCTATAAAGAAGGCCGCTTTAGCTCTCCAGTGCTCATGACTTCTCTGGCTTTCTACAATGGGCTCTGAGACAACAGAGTTGACTCAATTTCCCAATGCAAGTCTCTCCAAAGATGTGCAATGGAAAAGCAGTGCAAAAGTTGACATGAATTCCCTCCATCTTCACCACCTTTTAGCAGCCAGCATTGGACATTGGCTTCACCTCACAGCCTTCTAGCCACTGCCTCTCCCAAATCAGTCAGCAGGCAGTGCTGGGTAGGAGACAGCAGGATATCAGTTCCCAGGATGCAGCACTCACCCCCTCCAGCACCTGGGGGCTGCAGTGTGTGACTTTGTTGAGTTTCAGATCTAGATAGTAACTAAAACTCCTTACAAAGACTATCTCAAGATTCCAGAAAAGACATTGAAGGCGGGTTTTCAACATCATCCTGTGTAGTCTGGCAGCCACTGCGCTAGCTCTTAAGCCAAACCACATTCATTCTTGTAAATCTTCATCTCTTTTCAAGGAAATTGTTTCCTTGGTGATCACCATGACCCTGAGATTCCACTTGTGCTTGCAACAGGAAGAATAAAAAAGAAAAAAGCTAATACAGAGAGAAAGGTTTGCTAAAATGGTTTTAATATCCTCACTAACTGCAATGGTTACACAGAAATGAAAGTTTTTATCTGCCTACCTTCTGGTCTAAGAGTTTCTGTGTAATAATGAGATCTTCTAGAGAGTGATATTGCAGGCACTGAAGTCAATGGACATTGCAATATTAACTGAAGAAGGATCCCAGTCAGATCCAAAAAATGAAACCATATCACTAGAATCCTAATTGTAAATGCCCTCATTGGCAAGACAGAGTGCAGCAGCTATCGAGCACTTCAGTGAAGTGCGGCGCACTATGTGTTCTGCCCCAGCCAGCTGTCACAGGGTGAGCAGGAAGGTTACCTGCTGTCAGTTTACACGAACATGCATCATGGCAAGCAAAATGGACCTCTTCTCCTCCACCCTGTCCTCACCAAGTCTTTGCTGAGACTGTCCTTTGCTCCATGCCAGCCTCTTTCTCGTGAGTGTTTGCAGAAGCAAGCATGGCCAGGCCAGCCTGGAGGAGCCTTAACTCTGTATATTGACACAACTTCTGGCCCCTGAGCAGCACTTAACTGCATGTATAAATCCCAGTGGGTGAAGTCTATAGTCCAATATGAGAATGATTGCCTGGAGATAAAGCCTCTCTATCCCTTGACAAAATATATTCAGCTTTATAGCCACAGGAGCAGAAAACTTTTCCAGGCAAGCTTTTCACATAAAATGTCTCAGAGCTCAGCCAAGCACTGATCACTGCTGATGAGCTCAGAGTGATCAAACAGAGGAAGTAAAGGGCTCAGCTTCTTAGAGAAGACCTTCAGCATCATGAAGATCTTAGTCTTCTGCTCTTTCCAATAAGTTAATAACTAAGCAACGCTGAAACATATGATTTTCTTACTGTTTTCACTGGAATTTAAAGCTTAATCATTCCCTTTGATGGTACTAGGTTAGGTCATTTCTTCCCTATTATATTTACATAAGCTAACATATACCAAGTACTGTCAGGCACATCCCAGAATCAGTGGGCGGGGAATCATCCCCACACCTACATCAACTGGTCTGAGCTGTAAAGAGGCCAGTTAACAATGAAGTAGATGGCTGGGAAGGAAAACCGAGGGACCATGGAGAGAAAACAGCTCCTGGAGTACCTAGTGCCTTTCCTGAGACACCCCACGCAATGGCTCCATCCTGTGCCGGTGTTTTACACATTCATTTCTTTTTCTCAAAAACCGCATAGCACAGCTCACCCCTAAGTACAATGCTCATGCCTATATTTGAAAACAGTCTTTGCTAATAAACTGTGCCACAGCAAGGAATGAGGCAGCTCTTTTATAGGACTGGATACTGAGTTTCAGGTAACCAGATGCTTGGTCTCACACAGTCTCAACAGACTGCAGTGGGAAAGCATGAAATCTTTTGGAAAAAAGGATCTGTAATTTTTCTTGCATTTTTTTCCCTTCAGAATTGGCTGAAAAGGGTCCTGTCTCTGGGGTCTCTTCATTTTAAAAATATTTTTTTTACAACAGACAGGTATTTTAATTGTGATAATTTCAAGGTGAGAACAGAGGTCCTGTTCACCTGCTATGGGTCACCAGGATGAGTTATTTATGTTTCTCACCTTATCAAGCAGTTTTGTGAGTAATTCTAGTGAATATCTGGTTTTCCATGGCTTTGACTGACTGCCTTATCTAACTGAATCATACTCAGACTTCCTGTCATCTCTGAATATGTCTATTTTGGTGATAAAATGCAAGTGACTATATTTATTTGTGGAAAAAGTAGGTCAGGGTAAAAATTTTTGGGTGGACATTAGAAGCTGAGACACTGTGAAGAGTCATTTGTTTCTTTTCTTAACGTTATCAAGTTTTTTAACACTTCTAAATATTCTGTTTGTCTGTAAGCATTTTTAATTTATACTTGCAATATCATTATGAGTTTGCTATTTATTTTCAAGTATGTTTTGCAGAATCATGAACACCTGAGGAAGAATGAAAACTAAAGATGGATCCTGAAGTCAATAACTACTCCTGATGGGAGTGTATGAAATCTGTACAATAGTGCTTGTTCATGTGTAAAAATGACAGGGGGTCATGCTGATGGTAAACCAAACCTCAGAGGTATAAACAGCCACATAACAGACCACTATGGAAACATCTACCGTAGGGAAACTCTATAACACCACAGCACAGGTATTTATCTTAGATGGTAAACTAAGGATTTCTGTTCCTTGTATAGGAATATTTCCCATTTCACTGCAGACATTCCCATTGCCTATATGTGCTTTAAATCCCTTTTGAAATATGCATGTTTGTATTTGCTGTTCTTTTTGCATCATGCTAGACTCCCAGTGCCTGCAGCAGTCTGTGGTACTGAGCTTCTTGGGTTAATGAAGAATTAATCAGAATGTCTCCCTTTTTACAGGCAGACCCTACCTGAATTCTTCTGGCCCAACAATCCTGTCTCCCTGGCAGCACCTCTCTATGACAAAGTCATGGGTCAGCTGAGCTCTAACAGCATCCTGTGACTTGCAAACAAGTGTTAAGAGGGGATAAACCAGGAGCCAGATAACCCTTTTGGGAGAGCAAATGAAACCTGAAATAGAGTTTGGTCCCAAGTCCTTTCTTCCACATCAAACCAAAGAGAATGAAACCAGAAAAAATCAACACTTCAAACTGTTTATATCAGAGGTCTTTGCAGCTTTCAGCAAGCTCTGAAGGAAAACAGCATGTCATCATACCATAACTGTCCCTCCCAGTGAAATGTCAGGGATGCCTGAATCTCATGCTATTGATCTTAGCCCATTTATCTAGCCTGTCCAGAGCCTTTCTACCCTCCAGAAGATGATCATAGATTGGTTTGGGTTGGAAGGGACTTTAGCGATCATGTAGTTCCATTTTCCCCCTGCTTCCCCACACCATGGACAGGGATGCCACCCACTAGACCAGTTTCTGGGCAGTTTTCCTACCTTCTGTTGGCTAATTGCTGAAGAAGTGACATTTGGTTGTTTTGGTGTTTAGAGCCCAAAAAGCCAGCAATCTAATGAGAGTAGCTGACACCAGGTGTTATATTTCTCTGTATTAGTTGTTATAATTCTGTTTTCCCCACTTAGTGGGCAGAATTGTGAGAAACAAGTCACTTGCATCCAGTAGACCTTTTTGGTTAACTCATATTGAATGACCGGGTCCTTCAACTAGCCAATGCTAGTTTGGAAGTTGGTTACTTGGAAATGGGTATATAACATCTTGCTTCATGCACCATGTCTCTTAGTTTGTAGTATCTGCTTACAGTCAGGCTTGAGCATTTTGCAGTGTAGTAAATGGGCCACCCCATAAATAAAGTTATAGCGGATGGAAAAGGAATAAAGATGCTTGAGTTTTGCTGTAGTACTGGGGGAAATATCCACAGGGCAGTAAAGAGGCAGAATATTAATTTATTGTGTACTTTCCTGACACTGATTCACACACACATATGCACACAGCAAAATCACCTCTGTGACATCTGCTTGACAATGATAATATGATAGAAGTTGACTTTTCACTATTGTGTGGTCATGAGTACAAACATGGACATACTTCAAGAAGCAAGATTATCGTCAATTATAGCTCCATCAGAAATTCTTTCAGGTATTTTCTACCTTAATTCAGCTCTGGAGCCTAATTCTCTTTGTAATTGACAATTACAGTGCGTATTGGAAAAAAAGGCATATAGAATAGGCAAATTGATGTGAAATGAATGTGTATCATTCCCACCAAGTTCCTCGAAACCTACTATTTCTGTTTTTTTTCTTTTTCATAAAATGGACAAGTGAGTCTACTTTAAAGAAAATTACTCCTTGGCAACAGTGACCCAAGAGGTCTGCAAGTCTGCATAGCAAGCAATCTTGACAGCTTGATTATTGTTATAAGAACAGTTCTGAAACATTTAATCTATAGAGCGTGTTATGATTTCAGCTGAGAAATTTCATCTTGAATATTCCTGAGGACTGAACTAAAGTGAGAGGCGGGCAACCGCAAGTCACTCATTAGTATCCACACTGTGGTTTAATCCTTGTTAGAGGAGAATAACAAATGCAGAAAGGTTCGTTTTTCCCCTTGCATGGGAAATGCAATTCAAGGGTGTATTTTTCAGTCTGCTCAGAAGCAAGCAAAAATAATGTTCATTAAAATTATGGAAGATACAGATGCTGTGTGAGAGAAGGATGTAGCAATGATCATTGATTCTGGCAGAAGACTTCAGGAGCTCTCTTTGAAGTCTGACAACAGGAATCTGTGCCCAGATTTGCCAGGCTTTAATCTGTGACAATTAAACTAGGGCATAATGAAAAAGCTGGTGCTGTCTTCATTCTTGGTTGAATGAATGATTTCTGAGATGTGCGGAATGCTTACCTCTCTGGCTTGTTCTTTTAGAACTTCTGTTTCATCAAACTCTGATTTTAAGCCTGGATTTAAAGCTCTGGGAGCACGTATAATTCTTTCCTGTAACTCCACTCTTATTTATGCAGATCACGTAGTATATATTTGGTAAATGCTACAGGAATGTATATTAATGTAACTAATCCAAGTATGCATGGAAGAGACACAAGCACCAGCCATCCTTGAATAGGGAAGAGGACCTTCCAGTTCAGGGGGTGCAGCCAGACATGGAGGGAGCAGCTTTTGGTGGTGGGAAGGTATTGGTGGCATGATGTTACCTCTCTCCATCCTTGCACTGCATTGCTCCTTTCTCTGTCACATCGCCACATGCTGAGTCTTGCTTCTGCCTAAAGCTACCCATGGTCAGTGCCTGCACATCTACTGTATGCCTGCATTTCTCCTGTGGCTGTACCGGGCTCATGTGACCTGTTATAAAACAATGTTATTTTCTGGCTTAAAAATGACATAGTTTAAAAATTCCACAGAGCAGCTCAAAATTTTCCTGCTGGAGAGCTCTTGAAATCAGATTTACAACACTCATATTTAAAATCGTACAGTTTAATAAAAAGAAATTATTATTTTCTTCAGCTGTAGCTGAATAACATATTGCCAGAGGTACACAAATAATAGCAATTTGGAGTTTATTAATATTTGTCCTCAATTTTTACTTGGAACCTTTCATCATATCCCAAGGCCTCACCTGTGCCCCTCAGGCAATATTTATTTATCATTACAGACAGCATTTAGAATGTATGATGTGACAGTTAATATTTTTATCAATGGTACAGTAAAGAATATACTGCGTTGCTCTCTGATTTGACCAAGCAGTCTCGGTCTAAAGCAGAATGTGATCCTTGATATTTCCTGGAGAGAGGGTGAATTTTCCAGTGGTCAGGCATTTTGTTTCCAAAAAACCCATTGTACTTCAGCTACAACAAAATGTCTGCTTATTTTTCATAATTTTTTCTGAGTATGAAAGAAACCAAACATGTTCCTTCCTGAATATGGAAGGACAAGGTATGTAAACACGGAAAAGAAAGATTTGTGTTACCTCAAGATGAATTGCTACCGGGGGAGGGAGACACACACAGCTTTTTAAGCTCCACATTTAGAAATGCATTAAACTTTATTAAACTTCTGACATATTTTATGTATTTCACTCCAAATGTGCCCTGACTAGCTAGGATACATCTGTTGTAACTCAAGCATCTAAAAGTCAAACATCTAAGTTTAACTTAGGCACCTAAACTTCCTTTATACTCTAAGGACAGAGGCAAGCACCTGCGGAGGGCACTTCATCTCATCCTCACTTTGGGGTCTAACATAAGGTCAGACCAACTGCCCTGGGGAGTGACAGTGTGTCAGCAATGACTATAAAAATAAGCCTCAAGTGACTAGCTCCATCTTAGATCTTTCAGACATCCCAAGTTGAGCGTGATGACTCTCTGCTTAAACAGAAAGGTCCCCCCAATACTGTTGATGGTAGAATACTCACAGCCATTTACAAAGCAGAAGGCTTCAGTCTGGTTCCTGTAAAAAAGATGAAATATGTGACACACACCGGATGTATATGAGTGACTTCTCTTGCCAAATTCACTGTATGATATTTGCCTGGGTCTCTGTAAGGGTTCAAAGGGAGTAATGGATGCCAAACTTCTTGAGGTCTGATTAGTTTCAGCAATGCAGAACAGCAATGGGGATGCTGCAGATTAACTGTGAGAAGAAAGCAAGGCAAAATTGCTCTGTTCACTGTGTTAATTTGTTAAGGCTATCTGGCAAGGTAGGCTGCCTGCCTTTATATTTTCATCGCAGTTTCAACAACAATCCAAGACAAAAATGAAGCAGAGAATTAGCCTGAAAAGGCAGTTGTCATGGTGTAGGCAGGCATTTCAACTACACACATTTGTGTAGCGTAACAGTTCTGAATTCGTTGGGCTTCACATTGTAGATGAAGTTGTACATGGTATGTTAGAGTGCTTGCACTGATATTTGCCTTGTGCCATAAAAGAAAATGAGAACTACTGTCTTTGACAATGTTAAAGTTTGCAACAATTTTCCCACCCACTTTAATAAAACTATTCAATTGTTTAACAAGTTATTCTATTTTCAATCCTTTTTTTTTTTTTCTGTTTTGAACTTGCCTGCTAGCCTTTGTATTTTTGGTTGTCTCTTGGCTGCTTAATAGCATGAGACAGTCACCTGAATTCCACCTTGAGAAAAGCCTTTGCTGTACTCAACTGAAAGAAATTTTGTATTCTTGTCACCCTTCCCCAGCACTGGCGGAGCTTAGAGAGAGAATCAAATCCCGCATCACACCATAGTCATCACAGCCTAACAGGGAGAAACCTGTCAGTATCCCAACAAGATTACCTACTGTTTGTATCTGATCTCAAGCAAGAGCCTGCAGTGAGCTGTATGCAGTTACCTGATCTGGATGCTTGTGTCGTGTGTTCCTGCACAGTGCTATGGGCTGTAAGGGCCAGAGACATGCCAAGTGGCCAGTTAAATGCAGGAGGTGATTCTCATCCAACAACTAGGCATTTCCATATGTAAGAAGGGGAAAAGGCTTGTTATTTTACTTCAGAGGCTGGCCAGAATGCGTCCTGGTAAGGGAAGGAATAGTGTGAGCTGTGGGGTGACAGATGAAACCAGTTTGGACCACTCAAAGAGCTCAAAGTGAAGCCTGAACAAAAAAGCTAATATGATTATGGAAGAGAGGTGAGCTGATTGTGAAGGAGAAGTGTTTTGAGGGAAGAATGGGGAAGACAGGCACTTGGAGATGCTCTCTAGTGGGGTTCTCTCAGAGAAGCTGTGCACCCCAAGTGATATCCTTTGCTGGCCTCCCAGAAGATGCATCTTTAGCTGAACACAATGCCTGGAGCCCTGACTGAAGTTGCAGGTTTGGTTACTCAAGGATGTCTATCCAATACAGCCACAGAACTTCCTATTTAGTTTCATTCTTTCCTATTCTCTATACATTTGTAACTGTGTTGCCTGTTTTCAATGCTATGAATAAATGCCTGTATTTGCCTTTTATTTTAACCTGGCTTGGGTTAAGTGTGATTTCAGGTAACAGGATAACAACAGGTCATTCTTTCTTCGGAGATATAGTGAATCTGTGAACAAGGGCCTGGTTTGGATGACAGGTCACTCCTGCTATCTTTTTCTCTACCATCTCAAATGATGAGTGTCCGTGTGGGGTATCGGTTCAAACTGCCACAACGAACCATGTTGTAATCAATATGATGTCCCGGGATGGAATTTCAGTCTTCCTCTTTTGACTTTTTTATAAACTTAGAAAATTAAAAGCACACAACTACTCATGCTGTACAGAAAGAACATTAAGGTTCTGCTTTGAGGAACCAAAAGATAGTATTAAAGACATAGCCAGCTCTATACAGATACATAACACTGACGAAAGATGACATCCTTTCAAATCTCTCTGTTGCCTCAAGATGTCTCCAGTATATTTTATTGCTTTATCATGGATAGAGGCCTTTCAGGACCTCTTCATACCACCTAATAATTCATGCAAAATGCAACTCCCTTTTATTGTCGATTCTGGGGCAGTTACCTACAAACTTAACACCAGATAGTCAGTAGATGTAAATCATCATACTCACCATGGAGATCAACAGAGCAGAAATAGTGTGTGAATTTATCATAGGAATAATAGGATAATTCAGGTTGAAAGGGACCTCAGGAGCTCTCCAGTCCAACCTCCTGCTCAAAGCAGGGGCAGCTCTGACCTTAGAGAAGACTGCTTGTGGATTTGTTTCAAAAAACTTCAAACAAGCAGAGAGCACAGCCTCTTGGAGCAACCACCTCCACTGTCTGGCTGTCCTCATGGGCAAAGTCTTCTCCTTATATCCAATCCAAACCTCTCATTTTTCAACTTATGCCTGTTGCTGGTCCGCTTGGCCTTCATTTGAATCACAACAACCCCATGTGGTGCTATAGGCTTGGGGCAGAGTGGCTCAGTGGAAAAGGACCTGAGGACGCTGGTCAAGAACCAGCAGAACATGAGCCAGCAGTGTGACCAGGAGGTCAAGAAGGCCAGCGATATCCTGGTTTGTATCATGAATAGTGTGGTCAGCAGGACTAGGGAAGTGATAACCCCCCAGTATTCTGCACTGGTGACGCCTCACATGGAATCCTGTGTTCAGTTTTGAGCCACTCACTTCAAGAAGGACATTGAGGTTCTGGAGAGTATCCAGAGAAGGGCAATGAAGATGGTGAAGGGTCTGGAGCACAAGTCATATGAGGGGTGGCTGAGGGAGCTGGAGCTGTTTAGCCTGAAGAAAAGGAGGCTCAGGGGGGACCTTATTGCTCCCTACAACCACCTGAAAGGAGGTTGTAATGAGGTGGGTATCAGTGTCTTCTCCCAAGTAAAAAGAAACAGGATAAGAGGAAATGGCCAGGGGAAGTTTAGATTGGATATGAGAAAAAAATTTCTTCATTGCAAAGGGTTGTCAAGCATTGGAACAGGATGCCCAAGGAAGCGGTTGAGTCACCATGCCTGGAGGTATTTAAAAGATGTGCAAATGTGGCATCTGCAGACATGGTTTAGTGGTGGACTTGTCAGTGCTGTGTTAATGGTTAGACTCAATGATCTTAAGGGTCTTTTCCAACCCAAACAATTCTATGATTCTGTGATTGTTACTACCCTTCTGCCTGGTGACGCTGTAAAGCCTGGTTCTGGCTTCTTGGTGGCTCCTCCTAGACGCTGGCAGGCTGTTAGCTTCCCTTGGAGCTGTCTCTCCTGCAGATTGAGCAAGTCTGAATTTCTCCTGCTCCTCCTGCTCCACATACTGATGCACAGGCATTGCATTCCCTTTGCTTTGTCTCCCAAAGGTGAGCAAAACCACCTTGTCCTCCCCTGGATGTGCAAGGCTCAGCCCACCACGCATTTCACTGGTGTCAGGATGTTTTGAGAGGTGGATCTTGTGGCATCCACTGAGTGAATCTGGTTCCTACACTTACACTTATAATTCCACTCAGGCCTTAGAAGCTCTGGGCTTTTTTATGATAACGCTGTCTTTGTCTCCCCTTCATTTGAGAGTGAGATAGGTCGGATTGTGCTATCTCTCATTCTCAGCTAAGTGCACTGTGATGTGGTGTCATTTTTCAAATAAAGCCAAAAGACTTACTCTATCTGCGTGATTTTGATTTCTTACTTTACCCGCTCCTATCTCCCTCCTCCCTGCAACAAGATGAAAACATCAATATCTGTTTTGGGCTCCCAAGGTATGACATAATGTCAATGGAAGTTGTTTTTAATCTGTGTGACTAACGGTTATCTGACAATTCAAGTAATATTTCTCCACATCCATCCGTCAAACTCAGCAAATTTACAGGGGCAGACAGTGTCAGATTTAGCAGTCAGGCAAGCCCATTAACACCCTGAGATTGTAACTTCGACTCCCTGTGATACGATTTTCCCCATGCCTGTCCTGTGCTGCCCTTTTCATTCTTTATTTATGTAAAATTATAACTCTTCTGTTTGAAAGTCATCTTCTTTTATTTCTGAGGCTGTTTCCTTCAGTGAGTCAGGTCAGGCGAACTATTATTAGGACGATGTTTATTTATAATGGGTAGTTTAGCATTAAGCAACGAGTTGTGACAGGCTGTGCATTTCTGGAGGACGATGGCAGGCTCGGGGTGCCTGCGCAGGCACGGTGCCGAAGGCGGAGGGCTCCTGCCACCCCAGCCGGCCTCCAGACAAACCCTGCCGCCAGCGGCTCCCTGCCAGTACCGAATGAAACGCTGAGAGCGAAACGAGGACATGCAGGAGCCAGCGCCGGTGCTGGGGGACCGGGCAGTGGGCGATCCATGGCCTCCCTGGCTGTGCTGTCGCTGCCCTGCTGAGAGCCCTGGTGACTGGCAGCTCACAGGTGGCACTCGTGAGACTCAGAGCAATGTACAGAAGCAGGAGTCTGCTGCCCAAGTGTTTTCCAGGTATCCCTCTTTTTCACCCCCTATGTGCATTCACTGACACCACTGGTCTATTGCCCTCTCTCCACGGTGTGTGAAACAGCTGGCTCTGCTGTATTCCGTGGAGTTTTCTGACTCTACAGCAGCACTTTCAAAATAATTAAGCTATTTATTAATTTCTATTCTATTCCACCTTTCTGACAGCTTCAGATCCCATGAGCCTGACTGGAGGGCTGGCTGAAGACTGCAGAAGGTAGAGGAGACAGGCACGTTCCTGAAGTGATCCCCAAACAAGAGCAGCAAAGGACTGAGGAACATGGAGACACTTCCCTTCAGCAAAACGTTAAGCAGATGATAATTCACCACTCGACTGCCACACAGTGGGGCAGCCTGCGCAACCCACCTTGTCTTCCCTCAGAGGAAGATGTTGATTCTTTTTTGCCCTCTTTCCTCCTGTCTTGTGCTGGGATGGGGAGTGTGTGCTTCTTGAGCAACTCTGTGCAGAAATGCATCAGGTTCAGGCACATCATTTCCCCCTCCCCCCACCCACAGACCTGAATGTCCACTTGGGAAGGCAGCTGGTTTAGCACAGCCAAGGTACACACACGGCTAAATGTCTCCTTAGGAAAGACTGGACCTCCACACCTTGGCAGGGGTAGGATGGGGGTGTCAGGGCCATGACCCACAGCTGGTTCCTTGCCAAAGGCAGGCCCACACAGCATGCTTGCAGCTGTGGAGGTTTCCACTGTTCCTCTTAGCTGTCCCTAGTACATGCTTTATTTCCCTGTGAATGTGAGCAGCAGCAACAATGTGGTGTTGGGGATTGGTGAGGATCTAATCTCCAGCTTTTTTCGCTCCTCTAGTGAATCTCCACCTGCACTTTTTTTCTTACCTATTGGTTGGCATTTGTTTGACTTCAGTTCCCATTTTTTTGAGGAGATAGTAAACCTACTTGAGTCATCTGGCAAACCCAAGGTCGCATTGATGTTTCTGCATCTATCCCTCTAAGTGAGAAGCTGTGACCATGGCTGTCAGAAGACCATGGCCAAATCAGCTACCTGGGGCTAAATCCATCAGCTCTTACTCAGTTCTTAGCTTTGCAAAACCCCAATGAAGATGAGGAGAATTTTAATTGAATGAGGATGTCAGGTTCCAATAATGAGCATGGCTGTGGTTCCTGAAATGTGTTTTCATGAATTTGCTCAAGAATATATTGCAGAGGTGTTTCTGACATTTGGCAACATTAATATTTAAGCCTATCTGTGTTATTTTTGCTAAAGGTATTAGAAATCAGCATGTCACAATCATAATAGAGCAGCTGAAAATAAGGAATCAGATTGTGCCCTCAATCCACGTGCCCAATTCCCATGGATGTCATTGGAAATTGTGTGCACACTCCTCTGAGGGCAGAATTTGGCCTGGCACACCTCTTCCTGTGATGTGCATGCTACGCTCACTGCTGCTGCCAGCACTTCTGTGCAACAGGAGAGGAGTGTCTGTCTGCATTGTTTAGCACCATGATAACCTGCAGTATTTTTCTTTCCTTTTTCATAATGATTGAAACAAGAATTCTTCCAACAGCTAAAGATGATACCTTTGCAGACAAGTCCTGCACATCTCTGTTAGCAGAAGGGGAATGCATTGCCTACCAGGGCATGTCTCCAGCATACTGGAGTCTGTACCAAAAGGCTCTACCTGGTTCTGGCAGGATTGACAGAGAAGTCACTGGGACTGTCTTGGAGCAAGGAGGTGAGCTTGATGACCTCTTGTAACTCATTGCAACTCAGTGTGTGAAAAATCATTGCATCTTTTCTGCCCTTGATCTGGGACCTGGTGGACTTGGCGTGTGCTAAACATCCTAATGAAGGATGCTTTCCTGAGCCAAGGTTTTTAGCTGTAATGTTGAGGGTTTTTCATATTCTACAAGACTTCAGAATAATGGCTACTTACATCACATTTATAATGGCTATTTTTAAATTAAAAAATCTCTGATACAAGAATTGCTCAAAAGATAGGGATAGTTCATTGAAAAATAGTTGACTTTTTATTTCCTTATCCAAAATATTCAGAAGTAAGACAGTCCTAAAAATATGTTGATTCATCAGCAACAGTGCTTTCATGCAGCAAACTCTCAAAAAAGTGTCAGCTGTGACAAGACTGTATGTATTACACATATGCTTTAGAAGTGAGTGATAGCAGACATTCTGAGACACCATATCATGATATAGCAAACTACATAAATACAAGTCTTCATTGTTCAGGCACAGGATCTAACTCAAACCCTAACGAGTTCTGAATGACCGCTTTCCCATTGACTTTGTTGATGTCTGTCCTGCTTCAGGTGCTTGGAAGAGCAACTTCTGAGTAGTGTCCCTTCAGGTCAGAGAGTTGTGCTGGCCCACAATCTTACTCCCTCAGTTGCCTTAGGTAAGAGAAACACACCAAATACTTTCCTAATAACACTTACCCATGAAAGTAGTGGCTTTATTGTAGTTGTTATCAGATGCCATTGCAACTAGAAGGAGGGTTCTTATGAGACAACATGGTCTGTTATGTATCTTGCTTTGAATGTGATCCAGTCAGGGAAGATGTTTGGAAGGAGTCTTCCATGTACTGGATATTCATAACGGCTTAGTTTTTCCTATACTTCCACTTGGAGACAGTAGACTTTCAGAAGAATGGATATGCAGTATATAGTTCTTCCCAAATGAAAAACATATAAATTTCAGTCCTTATCCCAGTAAAGCTACAGCCCATCACTAGGCACTTCTGAAAGTTTATGATTTCAGGCACATAAAAACACACTGGGGGAAAAACCTCAACTTTCTTGCACCACAGTTAAGTCATGCAGTTGATGAAGCCAAAGACAATAGGCACTGGCAGCCAATTTATGCATCTGCTGGCATAACAAGAAAGAATTAATACTGAAAGTGGTGAAAAGAAAACCGTTACACAGGATTCTGCACACTGTACTTTAGGAATCAGAGTTGGTGAGAGGCTTTCAGAGCTCTGGGACAGAATTTCTGGCATTATTGTTAAACATTCGGTGTGAAATAGTTATGGCAGACTGGGAAGGAGTGGGTCAGGGGTTGCAAATCTTACTGTTGCTACTAAGGCCTTGCTCCTGCTTGCCATGAAGGGAATGGGACATCTCTCGAGGCACATCAGAGAAAATATATGAGTTGACACTTTAAAAATTAAGCCTCCTGCAACTGCTGTGTCGATTATTATCCCAGAGACAGCTTAAGTGATTTGCTTACAGTCACACAGTGAATTGGGGTTGAGCCAGGAATAGAAGGTAGGACTCCCAGCTACTGTTCTTGTTCTTTTACCAACTAGGCACATCCCCAGATGTACAGTGTAATCCACATGGAGATGAAAATCCCAAATCAAAAATTTATTTCACTTGCTAGCACAGCTGTAGACAGCTCTGCAGCACAGACACAGAGGCAAATCTTACTGCCCTGGTTAAGCAGCGTAACCCACTGATTCCAAAAGAACTGGTCACCTGATGAATTTTTTCTTCACAATACCAAATAGCTCAAATCCCTACAACATCATTGCCCACTGGGAGAAGAGGAGACTGTCTGGTAGCCAGAATTACATGTTTAGGATTAGTGCCTTGAGCAATTTTAGCTAAACCTATTTTATACAATTAAGTTGTGTGTTACTAATGCTTCACTCATTAATGTGTAAAGGCAAATAACTTTGCTGGAGCTCTTGGTATCACCTGGCTGTGCAGGGAGGAGAGGTTAAATACAGAACAGACCATACTTGTAAGAAGATTAATACATACAACAGGGATAGTAGCAGGCTTCTGCTGGGTCTAATCTGGCATCTGACCGGGACAGAGAGAGAGAAGGAAACTCTAAGCCAGTTAAAGTACTGGATTATTGATGACAGAGGATTCACAGCTGATAGGGGAGCTGGAAGGAGCAGGTAGTAGGGTTGAAATGCAGTGCAGAACACAGCGAAAAGGAGGAAGATGGCACTTCCCTGTATTTTACAGGGAAAGTCTAACAAATGTGAAAGAATATTTATTGGGTAGGATAACAAAGATATGAGCTTTCCAAGACTACAGAATTGGGGTGAGCAAGGAAAGAAGGAACCAAATATATCCTAGTGTCCTCTCTAAAATTGTATCTTAAACATCATGGAAAAAAAGCACACTGAACTACAACTACTGTCTAGGGATCTGAACTTAGACAAATAAATTATCTAAGAAGACTTGCTGGGCAAAAAGACTTCCGAGACTTCCTTGACTTTCTCTGTGCAGGCAAACACTGAATGGAGAATAACATTACAATTCACTAATAATTACAGAAAGTTTGTCTAGGATATCACGGGTAACATGCAGCTGAAGTGGGTTAGGGTGGTGCAGGCCTTCTGCAGCACAGCTGGCTGATCACAATAACCCTTTACAGGTACTTTTTAAGGACTGATAATTTGAAAGGAAATGACTTTGTAAAGTTCTGGACCAATGTTTAACAGGGACTTTTGGGAGTAGCTTACTTCTTTTTGTTTGCTTGATTGTTTCTGATGGAGAGTGCTTCAAGCACTGAGCAGGGTATGGAGAAGATTCTTCTGGGAAGTATTGATAAACACCTGAAAGACAATGCAGTCCTTGGTCACAGCCAGCACGGCTTCACAAAAGGAAAGTCCTGCTTATCAAATCTGATTTCCTTCTATGCCGAGGTAACTCACCTAGTTGATGAAGGGAAGCCAGTTGATATAATCCTTTTGGATTTCAGTAAAGCTTTTGATACTGTCTCTCACAGGATCCTTCTGGACAAAATGTCCAGCCCACAGCTGGATAAACACATCATGTGGTGGGTGAGCAATTGGCTCATGGGTCAAGCACAGAGGGTAATAGTGAATGGGGTGACATCAGACTGGTGGACTGGTGACCTGTCACTAGTGGGGTTCCACAGGACTCTGTCTTGGGCCCTCTGCTCTTCAACATCATAAATGACTTGGACGCAGGACTGGAAGGGATACTGAGCAAGTTTGCAAATGACACAAAACTGGGAGGAGCTGTTGACTCCCTCGAAGGCAGAGAGGCCCTGCAGAGAGACCTCAACAAATTAGAGGGCTGGGCAATCACCAACCATGTGAAGTTCAACAAGGGAAAGTGCCGGATTCTGCACCTGGGATGGGACAACCCTGGATGTTCGTACAGACTGGGGAAGGAGAGGCTGGAAAGCAGTGCCATGGAAAGGGGTCTGGGGATCCTGATCAGTGTCAAGTTGAATCTGAGTCAGCAGTGCCCTGGCAGCCAGGAGGGCCAACCCTGTCCTGGGGGGCATCAGGCACAGCATCGCCAGCTGGGCGAGGGAGGGGATTGTCCTGCTCTTCTTTGCACTGGGGCGGCCTCACCTTAAGCACTGTGAGCAGTCTTGAGTGCCATAATACAAGAAAGATATAAAAATGCTGGAGAGTGTCCAGAGGAAGGCCATGAAAATGGTAAAGGGCCTTGAGGAGAAGCCATGTGAGGAGCAACTGAAGTCACTTGGTCTGTTCAATCTGGAGAAGAGGAGACTGAGGGGAGACCTCATTGCAGTCTACAATTTCCTCATGAGGGGAAGAGGAGGGACAGGCACTGATCTCTTCTCTGTGGTGACCAGTGACAGAACTGGAAGAAATGGCCTGAAGTTGTGTCAGGGGAGGTTTAGGTTGGGTATTAGGGAAAATGTCTTCCCCCAGAGAGTGGTTGGGCACAGGAACAGGCTCCCCAGGGAAGTGGTCAGAGCACTAAGCCTGACAGAGTTCAAGAAGTGTTTCAGTAAATCTCTGAGGCACTTGGTGTGACTCTTGGGGATGGTCCTGTGCTAGGCTAAGGGTTGGACTCAGTGATCCTTGTGGGTCTCTTCCAACTCAGCATATTTTGTGATTCTGAGTAGGTGACAGCTTTGAGGGGAGAAGAAGGATCCAATTGTCTCCAATGGAAGGGATTTGGGATAGCAGAATGGTAAATTCACACTTGGGAAGCATTTATTGAGGCTTTCATATTACACCTGACAGGCTGGGAAGAGTTATTAATAAAACTCTTCTAGTGTGCTTCGAGGAATTAAAGTCAGTGCACTGACTGTTTCTGCCCTGGGATAGAGTTTGTTGAAGCCGACACTGTCACTGCTTCTTAGCTTTGCAATTTCTTCCCGTACCTTCTCTGTCCATCTCCTGGGTCCTGGCCAGTTCTGCATGAGCTGGTGTATCTGCTCCAGGTTGCTGCTATTTAACTAGGTTTTTCTCCTCATTTCAGGTGTGAATAGGATGACTTGCCTATAGCAATGTTAAAAAATCATACCACAGTCTAGGTCATGATGAAGTTACAGTAAAATTACAGACTGTGTAGAAGAAGATGAGCAATCTCAGCTGTGAATATTGCAGAATGCATTACCTCACAGAATTATTTATTTTAATATTGCCTGTTTAAAATTCTGTGGGACTGCCTGAGCTGTATATAAGTGCTAATTTAAATCAGAAAGGGAAAAAAATATGTATGTTGAGTTATATTTGGGCACAGAATTTGGAAAATGAGATAGGATTTTGATACACTTAATTTTATTGAAAGAGTAGATACTACTAATAGTTGTTACATCAAGTTAAAGAAACTAAAAACTAAATGGCTTGGAAACCTAATTTCCATTTCCATGACAGCTTTGTCAATGTATAACCTGTTACTGATTTTCTTACAGGAGTGTATTGGCTATGTAGGTACTACAATTTAAAAGCAACCGATTTTCCTTTATCTTAAGTCAATTTCTAATCAACTTAGCCAAGCAGAAATAAACTAGGCTGAAGTGTTTAAGTGTTTATTGAAATCCACATTTCTACTCATTTGGCTATAGTGATTTAAATTGACACCTTTAGTTAAACTGCCCCAAAGATATGTGCAGGTAAGTGTCCCTTGGCAGTGAGTGCAGGGAGGTGGGTCTGGGGCAGCATGTGATGATACCTAAGGGAAGCAAGGACCGAGCCGGGACCCTGGACCCTCAGTCACGGTCACTGCTTGATTGCTAGAGTGCTCCCTGGCCTGAGGCTGAGCTCTTGCAACTTGGTCACTGCTGAGTTTGGGTGGCATTTTGTAGGTAGCAGGGAGGTCAGCTTATACCTCAGACTGTAACTGTGCCCACACATCCCTGGGGAGCTTTGAAATAGCAGAGATAATGTCATCCCGGTTACCATACGCTTTCAGTCTGCCTGGGCAATGATTGTATAATAATCCCTAACAGAAAACTCAGAAGACGAGATTTCAAGTGGCTGCCAGAAAACAGTTTTTCACTTGGAGTAGCAACTCTGAATAAGGAAGCATCTGGCACATTTGATCAGACAAAGAAAATTAGGTCACTCAGAAAAATATTTGATGCTCTTCCTGAGGAACATAATACAAAAAAATGCATCTCTCTAGAAGGGCTGCATTCTACTCTTCATCACCATTTCTCACATTGTGATATGTTGTGTTGTATTATAACTGCACTATATTTAGTATTTGTTAAATAGGAGAATAAAGATTATATAACTGATCATTTTCCCTCTGCTAGTAATAGGAGTTTAGGACCAAAAATGGTTTTGTTGGTCGTGGGTTTTAAAAAAATTCAAGGCAAGGACAAGTGCTTTTATGCAATTGACTCCTGGATATTTTCTATGAGGTTTTTTTTTTTTCCTTCTTCTTAAAATCACATTGAATGAAAAAGTAAATGACCTTCTCTTTAATAGTTTTCTTCTCTTGGTTTTAAGCACACCCCATTTTTTATCATTCCTGGACAGTCAGTAGAGTGAGACTTCACCAAAAAGTTCTCAAAAATGGAGGAGTACACTGCAAAATTACCCTTGTCAGGGGTAAAGGGGGGAGGAGAATTGCAGGGAGGGTCACAGCAGGAGACGAGCCTTGCAGAAGGGACAGTTAAGGGTATGATTCTTTGTAAGGTGAGGACTAATATTTGTGCTGACTATTCTTTGCTGGCAGTCACATGCTCTCCCTATCCCAGGGAAATACCTTCTTTGAGGTGTACAAAATGGTTGGGGAAATAAATAGAAAACAACACCAGCATCAGGAGTGTTGAGGTGCTTTGATTACTGCAGTGAAGGAAAAAACCAGAAGCTGAAAAGTCCATGCAATTGCATTCATAATGTGAAGGCATGCCATGGGAGAGGGCCTTGGGCTATTGCTCAGTCCTTGGGCCCAGGTTATCTCTTGCACCAGCTGGCAGTTCAGGAGAACAGCCCAAGCATTTCAGACAGCTGGCTACAAGTGAGGCTGTACTGACTCTAACGCTGTTAATCAGCACCTGGGTGGCATTTCTTGTCACCAGTGTGGGCTGGTTTCTTCTCTGGCAGATCAGAGAAAAACAGGAGTACCCAAGACAAGTTCTGGCTAGCTGGAGAGTCAGTCTAATGTGTGGCTTGCAGTCTAATTACTCATGGAAAAAAACATGCATCTCCAGCAATCTTGCTCCATTTAGTTAATTTCCAAGAATCTATCCCCAAAGGAAGTTTTAAAAGGAACAGTCTGGTTAATTAATCTAGATTTTCCAGCTTCCTAAAACTAGGAACAGAAGCAGTGACCACAGAATTTTCAGACTCTACAAACTCAAATCTGATTTAATACACAAAGCCGTTGCTGTTCCTGCATTAACCCTTCCAGATGGTAAATGAATCAGCTTGTGGTATTTTCATTTGATTGTAAAGATGTCAGGTAACCGAAAAGGAGTTCCAAGCTGCCATCTCAATCTAATTTATGGTAGTGTGATACCGTGACTGGTTTGGTCACATCAAATCTATGATTCTTCAAATACTGTCTAAAAAACTGAAGTATTTATATGATGTGCATAAAATGTGGTCTTGATTTTCAAAATATTTTATACACAGACGTGAATGTGTCGTCTCTCCCTGGCAGATTTAGTCTTACAAATTTTGTCAGCAGATGAAAGAAAGTTTAATAAGGTAAAAAGCTTCCCCTAGGTCAAGTGGCACATTACTTCAGGAGTGGAATTAGGCTTCAGGAGGTTTCTGCCACTTACTCATAAACTTAGTTCATTGGTCCTGCCTCTTTCCAGATTCTCTCATGGAGCCTTTAGTTTTTACAAGGGCTTAACTGCCATCATAAATCATAAATGCAAAAGTTTTGAGAGGCTTATTCACTTCAACAGCCTCAGAAGAGTGTTTTAGCCTGAAAAGGTGCTTTTGAGAGTATACAAATGCAAAACATCTGGTGTAAAAGGTGGCTGAACAAATGCGATGGTCTCAACTTCCCAGCACCCATCCTGTCCTCTCCAGCCTGGAGGAGCTGCTTCACCACATGCATCTTTTTCTCCCTCCTTCAGGCTAACCACCACTTTTCCAATTCAGATGAGTTATTTCACTTTCTCATTCTGATTGTAAAATCATAAAAGTGGGCAAACACTTGCTTTAGTCTGTTCTGGAGTCTGGTCCAGTCCACACCGGAAAGGGTTTGCCAGGGTGGGCATGTCAGTGTACAGACATTTGGTACAAAATTTTGACAAAGACACATTTTTACCCCTGGGAGCTGTAGATCAAGCAGGAGGGGACTCAACTGGCTCACAAGTCAGACACAAAGGGTTATAGTGAACGGGGTAACATCAGGCTGATGACTGGTCAGTAGTGGGGTTCCGCAGAGCTCCATTCTTGCACCAGTGTCCTTCAACATCTTCATAAATGACTTGGACACAGGACTCAAAGGGATACTAAGTAAGTTTGCCCATGATGCTAAATTGGGAGGAGCTGTTGACTCCCTCAAAGGCAGGGAGGCCCTGCAGAGAGACCTTGACAAATCAGAGGGCTCAGCAATCACCAATCAGGTGAAATTTAAAAAAGACAAGTGCTGGATTCTCCACTTGGGATGGGGCAACCCTGGATGTACATACAGCCTGGGGAATGAGGGGCTGGAGATCAGGGAAAGGGACCTGCAGGTCCTGGTCAATGGCAAGTTGAATCTGAGTCAGCAGTGCCCTGGCAGCCAGGAGGGCCAGCATCGCCAGCCGGGAGAGGGAGGGGATTGTCCCACTCTGCTCTGCTCTGGGGAAGCCTCACCTCAAGCACTGTGATCAGCCTTGGGTGCCACAATATAAGAAAGATATTAAAATGTTGGGGAATGTCCAGAGGAGTGCCATGAAAATGGTGAAGGGTCTAGAGGAGAAACCATATGAGGAGCAGCTCAGCTCACTTTGTTTGTTCAGCCTCTGAGGAGAGACCTCATCGCAGTCTACAACTTCATCATGAGAGGAAGTGCAGAGGCAGACACTGAGCTCTTCTCTGTGGCAACCAGTGACAGAATCAGAGGGAACAGCATGAAGCTGTGTCAGGGGAGATTTAGCTTGGATATTAAGAGAAGGTTCTTCAGCCAGAGGTTGGTTGGGCACTGGAACAGGCTCCCCAGGGAAGTGGTCACAGCATCAACCTGCCAGAATTCAAGAAGCGTTTGGACAACACTCTGGGGAGCCTATTGTGATACTTGGGGATGGTCTTGTGCATGATCAGGAGCTGGATTTTTTATCATCCTTATGGGTCCCTTCCAACTCAGGATATTCTATGAGTCTGTGATTTTTATTGATATTTATATTTTATTGATATTTATATTTTGTCACCAGGATGTTCCTAACCAGGAATTTTTACTCACAGTGATTACTGTTGCAAGCTTTGGACAGAGTCCTCATATTTTGCGGCAACTCAAAAAGAATACATCACTGAAAGAAAATGCATTTTATTCCTTATTCAGTATTGCATAGAAATGTTTCACTTCCTTCCTCTATTGACCAGAAACCCGCCAAAAAAACAAGTTCAGGGAGCAGATGTCAGCTAATCCTGAAGTCTGTGCTAAGAACACGATGGCAACTCACAGAGAGTTCAACAGAATCTAAATGTCTTGCTGGTTTGGTACAAGATTATGCTCCAAGCAGATAAGCCCCTGCATTTTAACTTGGGAGCTCAAAAGGGATAAATAGCATTTCTGGAGCCAGCCAGCCAACAAACAGAATTTCTTAGCACAATGTAATCTTGCTGTGGGGGTTTTCTCGGGCATGTGTTTCCCATCAGGCATTGTTACACTGCTGTGTACATACGGCTTATCTCCAAGCAAAGGTGGTAATGCTCAGCCATTGATACCCCAGGACTTATTGAAATTGTAAGATGGATGAGGAAGGATTAGTTGAGGCATTTGATTCATAGCTGATACTTTTAAATAAGTTTAAGGATGTGACATCACTATTTGTCATGAGTGTTCTTGTTGTGGCAGGGTGTGTACGTGGCAGGAGGGAAGAGGAGCTGTCATCATATAGATAAGCCAGAGAACTTTAAATCATTAGCAATGAATAATTCACTGGGCAGAGAAAAATAACAGACAATGTCAGGCAGTGGAATAGTGCTAGTTCAGTTACATCTTTTTTTGTGCCTCTGATAAAAGGTTTTTAACCCTGATTATACCCTGTCTAAACCATGAGATTTCCTTTCTGTAGGGATATTCAGCTCCAGGCAAGATAGAAGGATGTTCCCAAATCCAGTAACTGGGTCAAATCTAATTATCATAGATAATTTGCACATTTCATTTATGGTAAAGGGAAATGTGTCTCAAGGTAGGTGAATCCAGTTCGGTTTGTCAAAGGCAGACTAAAATAGCTTCTAAACAGAAAGAAAAAGGTGTGTTTGCTAGACCCAATTATTGAAACAGGAAGACAATATTAAAACCTTCATTCAAAACTAATTTCAGCAATAAAATTAATCAAACCTGTAACAGACAGTAAGCCCCCCTGAATTTCCAGAGTCCAAAACCTGGAGTTCCCCTCTTGTCTGAAGTACTAAAAGGTCTACATGCCTCATAACTGGAAGAAAAATAGGAATTTCCTAATTTTTTGTTCAGGACAATAATTCAGGATGTTCACTTACAGATTTAACCATCTATCACACTTAGATGTAGCTTTGAGTTAGGACAAGATCAAAACATTGACAATGAGTAATTTTTACACATAATCATGTATATTACAAATGATCAAAACATTTCAATATGCTCTGTTTTGAAATAAAAGTCAAAATAGTAGCACTGAAATAGAACTTCCTGTATCACTGCCAATCATAGAGGGGAAAATAAAATTAGTTATCATCTCTAAACAGATTTGAAAAAAACTAATTCAACCCTAGAGAACGTTATTGATTTTGTTAAATCAACACTGCTGTTTGGAAAACAGTTGCGCTGTATTTTAGAAGTTCTTTATATCACCTGATGTTGGAGGCAGGATGACTGTTCATCAATGAATCTTTAGCAGCTTTCTTTATGTTGTCTTAAATGCAACATGGCCAGATATGAAAATACTATAGAAACTTTCAGTGAAGAAAATGGACTGGAAGAGTGGGTTTGTTACAGTAGAAAGTTTATTTCTTTACAGAATTGGTTTCTTTATAGTACATATTTGTTCCCTCTCTGTCTCATTTTTCTGTCTGCTCAGGTAAGTAAAATAAATTCAAAATCCCTCATAAAAATGTACACAGCTGTAATGACCGGAGATTTTATAACATTTTTAGCATTCAATATGATCAAGTAGCTTTATGGAAAATATCCTGTGCTCTTGAATAAGCAAAATCCAACACATATTCATAAATATTCTTAAATTTACTGTTCTGTATATTCTGTATTTCTGAAAAATGACAGGGATCTGGTATATTAGATGCAGAATTTGTTTATGCAAAAAGTGTGTATGTGTAAGTATTTGCACCCAGGTGCTTGGTGAGAGCTGGCTCAATCAATATGTCTATATGTTTTCCTCTGCTTCATTTTTCACTGTAAGGTATTCATTCCCTAACATACAGCTGTGATGGAAATGTTATAAAGGCACGTGCAGTAACTCATAATACAAGC
>JAWWEU010000001.1:88895073-88907317 GCA_035583155.1 Acropternis orthonyx | reverse complement strand
GGGAAGGGAAGGGAAGGGAAGGGAAGGGAAGGGAAGGGAAGGGAAGGGAAGGGAAGGGAAGGGAAGGGAAGGGAGATAAACATTACATATTGTTACATAAGTTAAGTATGGAGCTGCTGAAAAATCAAAGAAATTGAGGGCAAAACTTCAAGTTCTTGGGTTTGCTTTGTTGTTGTTTTTACAAAGAAGGCTAACTCTGGAAGTGTGTTTCTTCTCTTTTACCTTAAAGCCCAAGGATGTTCAGATGCTCTACTTTAGCTTCAGTCCAATTTTAATACCTCAGGCTAATTTCTGCCTCCTGACTTTTTTTCTTATTCAGAAACAGGGGAAAGGCAGCTGGGCATGCTGTCATGTCAGGAGTCTCAGAAGGTATCAGCTCTTTCATTAATTACTTCTTTTCTCTCCCTCTGCTTTATGTTAAAAACAGTCTAGTTGAGTATGTAGAAGTTGCATTGGCTTCAGTAAAATCGTACTTATGGGACCCTTTAAACTGTCAGGTTACATCACATAAACTGAGGGGATCATATTCAAACAATTGTAAAACTATTTTCTTGCCCGAAAGAGCACACCATGATGCCATTTAGCTGGAACCTGAAGCTATGGGTATCCTGCTGTGGTATCATGTGCAGGGAGCACATGTGATTGTTCTCCTGAGGCATTTGTTACATGCGTCTTGTTAACCCCAGTTCAGTCAAAATAACTGCCTTCACTGCTGCTTGACCTATTTTAGCATAATTTAGCCCCAAATGCAGGGCATTTCAGTTGCAGGAAGTTATTCTGCTGGCATTAATACCATGGGAACTTAAAATGGAACCATAAGAGTTTGAAAATATCACTGTTATTAACTCAACAGTTTGGTTTCAGTAATTTATGCATTTTTCAGAACAGACCTAGTACTTAAATGTACATAAAAGACCAAGCAGTAATCAATCCCACACTTAAAAAATTCTTCTCCTTGAAACAAACCAGGCTTTTCCCCAGGCTTCAGAAAATGGACTTTATTTAAGAGTTTTCTAAGCTTGTTAATAGCTGCATATATAGGACTTGTAACAGTGCAATAAGGATTTACTGCCATTTCTGCAACAAACTCTTTTGTTTAAGAGTTGAGCGTTGATGGCAAGATCCAAGCCACTTCCTTTCCATCTGTGTTGGGACTGAGGCACCATTCAGGCACCTGTTCAGAAAGCCCCCAAATCCCAGCAGGCATCTCCTGGCTGGCCCAGGACCTCTGTGGGTACCCAGTGCCTGCTACTGTGACCTGGCTCCATTGCTGTAGAGAGGATACCACCTGGCACCCAAAGATACCAAATGGCACATGCACAGAGTTCAGCATGAAGAGCTGTAGCAGTGAGGTACACCAGCGGCATAAACACCCAGAGAAAGTACCAGGTAACAAGTCTTCCCCAGGAAAAAGGCTTAAATCCACCAACTCCAGCTACACTGGCTTACCCAACAGGCTAAAGAGGAAACAGAGCAAACAAGTAGGAAAGTGCTGTGCTGGATGACTTGTGTAAGGGCTGCTATATTAAAAGGGGACAGAAAGAAGGTCCCAGCCTCACACCCAAGATTATTTCTCATTTTTCCTGGTAACTTCTGCATAACAAAAGCATGAAGGGTGGAAAGAGCAAGAACCTCACAGCTGACAGCCATAAGCTATTGCACCTCTCCAGCTCCTAGAAGATGCATAGTGATGGAGAGCAACTGTGCCTGCAAAGCCCAGTTTCTGGATACCTGTTTAACTCACCCCACCAACTCATCACGCTAGAAAAGGCATAAAGTCCCAGGTTTCTCATGAGCACAAGCTCACCACTGTACTAGTCAGAGGCATATGATAACACCAGGGCTTGTCAGTGTCTTTTAGGTAAGAGAACTTCCAGGGGCTGGGCGGTCCAGTTTCTGCAAGGCCAAGGGGGCTGGTTAACAGTCAAGAATCAGGCCCACAAGCTATAGAGAAGTCTTAGATCATCTCTAGTGTCTCAGCAACTCTTCCTTAACAAGGAAGACTTTTGGAGAGCCCTTCCACCCCAGTTACACACCCCACCCCCACCCCCGCCAACAGAATCAAGTGTTTCATTACCAAACTGGGCAGTTTGGTATCTCACATTGGTAACAGTGCCTATCCTGGGGCCAGGCAACTATTGCTGAGACATCACAAAATCTCAACCAGACAGTTAAAGTACAGCATCTGCATCATGCACTAAAATCTGGTTGAGGAAAGTGCTACTTAACTAGTAAAACTGCTTTGAATTTAAGGTTAGACACATGCTTATAGATGTTGCTGAAATGGGGTCAGAGAATACAGCTCTCAGTCCTTGCTTCAGGAATTGTTGTACAGTAAAGCTATCGTGACCTAAATATTGTGGCCTCTGCTGATGCTTCATCTGATAAGGCAAGATCCATTTTAGAAATTTTAAGGGTGATGTATTCAGTGGTGGGGAGAGACAGGAGACGGAGTTAGCCAATACTGGGACTACTCCTTCCTTCCCTTGGGCTTAAATTAGCATGACATAATTTAAGGTTCAGGCTTGCAGCCTTTTTGTAAGGGGTGCAAATTCCATATTTTCACCTGTGGTCTCCTGTGTGATGTGTTTGACTGACAGAAATGCCTACAACTTAGATTTTCAGGTGCAGTGGAGGAGTCATGGTCCAAATGTACATCCTTGGAAATGAAGGTCCATCCCAGCTCATGTTCAGAGGAGGAAGAAGGAGCCAGTGATTCCCAGCAAACCACTCAGCAGAAGGGCTCTGCAGTAACTTCACATGAAGTCGAACTTGACTTCACTTGTCAGCCTGCTCTGTGTGACTCACTGAAGGTGCTGAACAGACTAACGAGTAGGAGGAGGAAACAGGGGGTGGGGGTGAGAGAGGAAGAAAGGGAGACAGGCACTCAAATGAAACTAGAATCATGGATTTATGACCAAAAAAAAAGGAAGGAGGCTGTTTTTTAGAAAGTTGCACTACTCCTTGCACTAGTCCTTTTCTGGCTCTAATGAGAGTGGCATAGAATCCAACATCTCTGAGATTTAAAAATTAAAAAAAGGTATGAATAACTAAAGTGAGATGATAACACTTTTAACCTGATACTTACGATGAAACTTTGAAGGTATTTGATTTATTCAGCTGTCACTTACTGCTAGTCCCAAGCGTAACAGAGGACATGTTGAAATTGCAACCTTTATCTAGGGTTTGTTGTCATGATTTCATTTTATACTGACCTTGTGGGAGTTATTTTTCATCTTTAGGCAGTGACCAGAGGAAAAGGGAAAATGTTACTTTTTTGTTAGCTCCTAGTGCAGGGTGGCTATTAAGAAAATGGGAATTTGAGTTTGCTGGGGTGTGTGCTGGAATGTGCCTTGACCTGTGATGGGAGATGCGATGGTGCAGGTGGTTATTAGAGCATCAGAACTATGGAGAGGAAAAGAATCCTTAGGACACTTCTCCTTTGAAGATACAAGAGAAGAGCAAGTAATACTTAACACCAAAACAGAGTTTTTACTGGCATTGAAGACAGGATATTTCCCTCAGGGAACTGTGATTAGCACAGGGACACACGGTGTCTGTAAAGGCCAAAAGTCATGTTCATTTCTTTTTTTGGAGAGGCTTCCCCGCATCCTGGCCTGGCCATGTTCCCCTCATCCTTCTTCCACCCCATCCTACTTTCAGTCTCACCTGGATATGCTGAGGGCTGGTTTTCATGAGGGCCTCTGAGATTGCCAAATTCTGCACTGGTGGTGTGTTGTATACAAAGAAAGAATTCTTTGAAATAATTGCTTTCACTTGAGGACTAATTTGAGATTTATATCCTGGTGCCCATAAATAAAAGGTCACAGAGTCTATGGTCTGAACACTGTACCCCTGGCCAACCTATGCCCCCAGATGAACTTGGGGGGTGAGGGCTGCTGTCTCCAGAGAGACTCCCTCGAGGCAGTCAGTAAGTATTGTGAAGTGGCTTTTCTATCCAAAGAAGGGCTGACATGAAGGTACATCAAAGAGAACAATGAATGCCTTCTGCTCTGACCTACATATTTCATTCTGAGAGACTCAACTACATCTGCTAGAACACTTGGAACAACTGTTATCTTTTAGAAATGAAAAATCATTTCTTCGGGGAATAGCATGGTGTGGGGCAGGGGGGACCCTGTACTGGCTTGTTAGGGTGCAGTACATTTAAACTCTGCTGTATTGATTGTAGTTTATGATTGAATGTAATCATTACTGTGTCTATATTTTTCTGTTTCAATGAAACCATCAGGCAGTGAGTCATGCTGTGCATGTAACCTGGAGGAAAGTGCAAAGAGGCTGCTGAGGAGTAGCAGTACCAAAATACCATTGGCATCTTTTCCCTTTGAGAGCAGGGCTCTGGACAATTTCCACAGTCTATTGCTGTTTTTCTTTTACATGCATTCTCCACTAAAATGTGTAATAGAATCGAGGACACAGTTGTGAGTAAAGAGTCTTCTCACACATGCTGTTCCATAATTAAAGAACAGCTATAATAGAAATTCTACTTTTTTTAATTTTTTTTTTGCACTAACGAGCTCAAATTCTTATAGGCATTAAAAGGGCATATGCTTTTCTTCTAATTTAGAGATTAAAAAATCTCACAACAGATCAAGAGGAAGGCTGCAGTTTGAACTCTTTAGTGAAAGAAGATGCACTGTCATTAGCAACAAAACAATTTTAATTAGCCCAGTCCTGGATTTGTGGTAACACATGCCAAATGAATAGTATTTTGGAAGAACTGGAGATACTATCCTCTTTGCTTACTGAAGAGGATTCAACTCCATAAGAAATGAACACCCTTCAAAATATTTTAATTACCTGGATTTTATATAATCTTTTCATTGTTTGTTTTGTTCTGTTTTTTTTCCACTCAGAATGCTAAAATCTGGTTTGGAAATTCCCCCCTCCTCCCTTGAACTGTACTTCTTTCAGTGTCATTTGTTGATGAAGCATATTTTTATTAAGCTAAAGAGAAGAAAGTCATCCTAATTAGCAATGCCTCATTGCATTAGAGATCAAGGTCTGTGGCTATCAACCTGTGGAAACTCAGTGGGAAGACATGATTACAGTTTGATTCGGCTGTACGAGGCATTGAGTAAAGATTATGCACACAGATGGGCACCCTGTCTTAGAGTGCAAGTAATAACGCCATCCTAACTGCACTGAGCAGGGTTGTGGCAGTGTGTGAGCCATGGCAGCAGAGCCTTTCTTCTGTGGTTTCAAATGTCAGCTCTGTTGTGCTAAAAAAAAACACAAGGATTTTTAGGGGAGTGTAGCACAAACCCTCATTTCTGGGACATGATACCTGCCAAAACTCCCCCCAGCAGCAGCGTGCTGCAGCACAGCAGCTTGCCCTCTGCCCCAGCAGAGCCTGGAAGGGTTTTAAAGAGAAATGCTAATTGCAACACAGGGTAGCTACATGCCAGAGCTGGCTGACATGTAAGTCCCAATTTCTCATCCCAATGCTTGACAACTTATATCTGATGTGGTTAATGGAAAGCAGCTGTAGAGCTACTGTAATGGTGCCCAGCAGTGCTGGTTCTGGGTCTCCCACCCACAGCTTCCCAGTTGACTGCATGTGTTAGAATCATGGAATTACAAGAATGGCTTGAGTTGTAAAGAAACTTAGAGATCATCCAGTTCCAAATCCACTGCCATGGGGAGGGACACCTTCCACTGCAACAGGTTGCTCAAAGCCCCATCTAACCTGACCTTGAACACTTCCAGGGATGGGGAGTCCAGAACTAATCTGGGCAACCTGTTCCAGTGCCCCACCATCCCAACAGTAGAGAATATCTTCCTGCTATGCAATGTAAACCTACCCCCTGTCAGTCACTATGTGCCCTTGTAAAAAGGCCCTCTCCACCTCTCTTGCAGGCCCCTTTACATACTGGAAGGTGTTATAAAAGTTTTCCCAGAGCCTTCTCTTCCACAGGCTGAATGCCAGCTCTCTCAGCCTTTTCTTCATGGGAGAGTTGCCAGAGTCCTCTGGTCATCTTTGTGGCCCCTCTCCAGACTCACTTCAGCAGATCCCTGTCCTTCTTATGCTGCAAACCCTAGAGCTGGGAAACAGAGGATGAAATCTGTGCAAGTGCTCATGGCCAGTGCCTAGGGCTCACATTCCCCTCCTGCACGGCTCTGCTAAGTCCCACTCTTGACGGCAGGAGAGGAGGCACCACCAGCGAGCACCTCCCGGCTGAGATGGCTGGCATGCAGGGCCCTGTGAGCCAGCATGCTTGGCTGTGTAGCTCTTCGTGGTGGCTCTGGCCACTGCCACCCCTCCTGTGCCTCCAGCCCACCCCACCACCCCGCCTGGCACCCAGCACAGTGCTGCAAGGGGGGCTGCACAGCAGGTCTGTGGGCAGTGCTTGGGAGGCAGGGCTCAATGCTGAGGCATCCCATGCTTTGACTTTGTAGCCCAATCGGTGTTTAATATCTTCTTTTTCAAAGAAAAGAGAAAAGAAGCTCTAGTCCTAGAGGCACCCTCAGGAGGAGCAGGCATTCAGGAGCCTGCACAGGTTGGCACAGCCTCTTTAAATATTTAATTTTTCTTGAGGTGTGATGTGTTTTTCTGTCTCTTGGGAGACTACTTTTTGTGCCTTTTTTTTTTTCCTGAGGGGCACTTTAGTCTTCTGGCTTTTAAGTCCGTTTTTAGTATCCTGTCACATATTGGTGTATACTCTGAGGTGATCTTGTCAATTGGAGAGTAAATGGACTCTGCAAGTCTAGCAGGGGTAGCACTGCTGATGTTTTGCATGATTTGCTTTGATGGGGGTCTTCTCCATGTTATCGAGAAGGATACACTCAGACAACCTCATCAGGGTAGGTTTGGGTTTTCACCCTCTTTATTTTAGCAGGGCAGTGTAAGGTGATGTTTTGGCATATGGTGTGTGGTTAAACCAGATGATGTGAATTGGAAATAGAGGTAAACAGGAAGATTTTTTAAAATAACTAAATGAGAAAGAGATCATTTTAAAAAAGGATCTTTTTCCTAATGTCTGTGAAAAAACATAGCCAGTCACTGATAGCTAAGCAAAAGACACTGACTCAGTGGCTTTGCAGAAAAAGGGGTTGTTATTTCAATAGCAACAACTTGCTAGGTTGTTGAATCCTGTGTTGCATAGAAACAGCATAGAACAGAAATACAAAGGCAGAAATCAGAGAAGTTGCCAGAAAATGAGTGGAGAAATTTTTCTTCTTGCTTTATGCTGGGGCAAAAGTGCATTTTACAGCTGTCACATGTGCCGCTGATCCCAGGGGTGACCCAGGCAATCTCCCACTGCCACCAGCTTCCTCCCTGTCCAGGCTGGCACTTAGAAACCTTGTTCTTCTGCCAGTACACAGAACACATTTGAGCCACTTGTCATTGTGATGGCAGAAACACCAGAATGTCAGCATAAAAATATTTTTTTTTTCTCTGTAGAACTGTATTTTAAACAGATTTTTGAAACTTACTGGGAAAATACTTCCACCTTGAAGAAACAATGAATGGTAATGGTAGTCTGCATACTTACACAGACAGCTGTTATCTATTTTATTAGTCAGTGCTTGGATCTCAAAATCAAAATCTGAAATTCATCAACATTGGCAACACCCTACAGCGTCTTCACAAGAAATAAATACTTCTGACCATAGGCATTCTGAAGCAACTTTGATATTGGCATGAAATTCCTGTTTAGAATTATTTCTTTGGGAGCAGATTTCACTAAACTCCTTCCTTTGTTAAATGGCAATGTATCAATATCAAAACACAGGCATTTGATTCTAATTAGCAATAACAAGATTTTTCTTCATGAAAAAAAAACAGAGAACCACTTTGGCCCACTCTGTACTTCCTGCAGATGGGTTAGATGTTAGGAAATAATTTCCAGCATCTTCTGCTCTTTGATTTTTTATTTTTTGCATGCTTTCCTGGAAAAGGCAGCATACTGTGGTAGTCTTAAAGCCTTTTCAAAATATAGGCAAATGCTCCTTTTTTTTTCCCTCTGAAGTTGCATGCTAAATTATAATAAGGAGCTATTTCATTTTCCAGTCATCTATCTCAGGGAAATAAATATTAAAAAAATCAGAAGTAATTCATAATCTCCAGACAACATTGTTACTTTTAATGTGAGGGAAAATATTTTCCTTCTATGTTATTGCCACACAGTCCTCCCAAAGAGCACTTGGTGAGTAACTCTGATATTATACTAAAGGCTAACTGATCTGAGCTGATCAGGAAAATATTCTGGAAAGTATTCACGGGCCCCAGAATGATAATTTTTCTATTAGAATATCAAAATACATCCAAAGCTGGGATTTTCCAGCCATGAACCATCCACGTTTGTCTGGATTTGTGTGCACACACATATGTAGCCTTTTGGTCCCCCTTCAATGCTGGATTTTGTGAGGGGTAAGTGGATAATGACTGCTCATATCTACAGGTGCTTTGACACATATGCTACAGAGGTATTTCAGTAAATAACTTACCTGCAGAGGCTAATTTTCAAACACCTCACACAAACTGTGAGTTTTTGCAAGTCTACTCAGCACCCTCAGCTATGAGAGGAGTGGTTGAAAACTGTACTAGCTGCATGAGCGAATCAAGAATGAGGCTGGGAGCATGTCCTTCTGAAAATACTCTCCTGGGTCAAAGCAAGGTAAATGGATCTTGCACCATTATGTGCCAGCACATTAAGAATCACATCAGTGAGCTGAGCTCCCCCTTCCCACTGTTGGAAGTCCTCTGCTGAGAGAGCAGTCAATGGTCCCTGTTTCATCTCTTCTCTGTGACTGCATTCCAGTACCAGACACTGCTGCCCTGCAGCCAGTCACCACTTCCAGCCTCTCTTGTCTGTTCCTGGGGTATCAGCTCTCTGAGTTTTTCCTTATATCAGTGACATGACACTTTCTGCAGGACTCTCATTTAAATGTTTCTCAGTGTTCCTCTGAAATGCATATTCATTTTTCTTACCTTTTGAAAAGAAGGCTTGGCCCCTCTTCTTTATCACTTAGAAAGATTAAATTAGCTTCTCAGCTGATAGTAGACAAGATATACTTCATATTCCAGAGGCAATCTGGCTACAAGACCTGAACTGAGCAAGAGTAATTCAATTGACTTCACTGAAGCTGCACTAATTTACACCAACTATAAATTAATCTTTTCTTGTGAAATATGTCTAGGAGTGACCTTGCAGTGTCCAACTGACTAAAGTAATTCTATGTAGCATCTTACCCCCAAAATAATGTAGAAATTGGGGAACTCTTTTTCAGGAAATTGGCCAAAACTTTGCATTTTCACCTTCACAGAATAAGTCAAAGGGCAGCACAGTAACAAATATGAGGGCAGAATTAGCCCAAATGCTTTATACAATCCACATACTAAATACACTCACCTATGATGCTCCTAAGATATAGATGAAGAAAACACTGAATTTTTCACAGTATTTTTCTTTCTTGTCCTTGCCTGCTCCTGTCTTTTCACAGTAATTTTTTTATTCTCTTCAAATCTGGTTTGTTTCTGCACAAAAGCCTACTCTGTACATTTTATTAATATGAAATACCGCAGCAGATGAAAGATCCAGGTGGCCACATGAAGACTGTGAGGCTGTAAGAGAGATCTTTGCAACTTTTTCTTAAGCCATACTTATTTGTTCAGGGTCACAGCTCTTGACAGGAGAGCCAGTGTGACTGCAGAGAGTCCATCACGCCGTAGGACCAGGGTACTGTTCTAGCTGGGCAAGGGAAGGCAAAAAAGAGCACAAGCAATTTGCTCTAAGGGGCACTTTGGATTTCACACAATGAACTGGGGCTCAGGGCAACCAAACCTGGCCATGCCATGCTGCCTGCAGTCTCCTTACCATCACAAATCCATATTCATCAGATCCTTCAAACTGAATGTTGCTGTGCTATTTGGGACTGCAATGGCAAAGGTCCCAGTCAGCATGAAGCTTCCTGGTCTTCCCATGTCAACATGAAGAGGCTTCTGTCAGGAGCATTCAGGAGAACAGGGGAGGAGAATATACACGTTTTCCTATATGTATGCTGTAGATTCTAAAAAACTACCCAATTTAGCAAACCCTGACTCAGTGACATCTGGGAGGCCTTTTCCAAACCTTAATGACTCCATGATTCCATTCTGTGATTCTTTGACTTACTATCCTTTCTCTGATGAAAAGTTAAACTAACATTCCATCTGCCCCTTCTACCTGGCAAAGGCAATCAGAGCTCTTTACTTAAAATAAATAAACTGAATACATTTGCCTTAAGCTACCCCTAGCACCTTTTTAATCAGGGAAAGAAAGCACTTACAGCAATTAAAGTAAAAGTCAGTGCCTAAAAATCAGCTTATAAATTAGTTTCTCTGCACTGTCAATTATTTTAAAAACATTTTTGACTGCTTAAATTAATTCCAATTTGAATTCAAGACACACGTTGCCACAGAGTGAAATTCAGGATATCATTTTTTGCTCACCATTACTGAGTTTTACAGTCATATCCTTTTCTCTTATTTTTTTCTGCTTCTCTTGAGTCATCACTAATGAAAGCTCTAAATATAGGTATGACTAACAATGCAAACTTTAGAAACTGTATGTAAACTTCTGCAAGAAAAACAGATCAGAGAGTTATGCTAACCAGAAATTCAAACAACTGTTGCCAACCACTACATGCAAGTAATGATTACTGCATTTTTCTCATTAGAAAGGCAGCTGTCATATAGCTTACGGTTTGGACAGAAAGAAATAAGTTAGCATATTGCTTAAGAGCTGTCTGCGAAATCCTTACTCTATTTTGCCAAAAATACGCTAGAACATAAAATCCTTCATTCTGCAGAATAATAAATGTCATGTTTCCATTTCCCTGTGTCTTGCCATATTGTTTAAAATAATCACGATCAAATAAGACAAGCACAGTGAGCTCAGGACCTCAGACTTGGGAAAGGTGGTTTTGACACTGCCAAAGACAAGTGACAAACTGAGCAAAGACTAAGTGCCTGGTACCCATCACAAGGATATGGTCTTTATCTTTTAGTCACAGTTTTTAACAAGAAGCTACCACTGTAACCTGAGGACTCCACCATCAGACAGCAACACTCAAAAATTGTGGCAGACGTGGTCAGGACCAAAAGTAATTAGCTCACAAGCCCAAGTAGAAGCATCTGAATCAGATGAGCAAGCAAGCATCCCTTTTTAGATGTTTTGTGCTGAAGGACATAGGTAAACCAGCAGTTGATCAACAACCAGTTCATATTAAATAACAACATAAACAAAAACAACAATAATAATAATAATGCTGATTGGGTATTGCAAAAGAAAGTTCACCACGGAGCTCCTTTTCCCCAGTCATTCTTTGCCACTAACTCCATCACATGCAGTTCCATTTTTCCCAGTATCTGACAGCACAGATTATCTGAGTATTTGTTTACAACAACTGGCACATTTAAACATGAGTTACCTATGGTGAAGGCCATTCCTGCACAATTCCAATACACAGTTGGCTAGAAAGAATCAGGGCCAATTATTTCTAGCATGTAGAGTAACTAAGTATTCTGCTATTAGATGCAACTTATTACTACCAAATTATTTGAAGAAGCAAAAGCTAATGTGATGTTAAACTTGACCAACATCTAACCAGTGCTAATGCCGAATTTAGTGAATTCAGTGATCCTGAATTTAAGAGAGTTCTACCATCTTGTGAGGACTTCCACTGGAGTCTTCTCTTCTGTCCTATCTTATTCTCACCATATTCAGCACTGAATTATCTGAACCCATAAGGCTAGTTTTGAAGAAATCTGTCAGTTTGAGATGAGATATTCAGTGGAATTTCAAAAGAGCTTATGTGTTTTTTTACCTTGGCGTTTATAAAACTGCCACGTTGATGAGAACGATTCCCCAAGTTTTGCTATACCATATGGTCCATGTGCTGTTAGGAGGCCATCTACTGTGTTTCCTTGTTAGTCATTCAAGTACATATTGCGTCCATCTGCAACTCTCATATGTAGTTTCACTGTAATTGCCCTTTTCATAGTGCTTTCCATTCTGCTCTGTGCTGGCTTGTGATAATGTTCTTTCCAAGACATGCTTCACCATACATTTTTTAAAAGGTGCAGTGGTGCCGTACTGAATGGCACACTCAGTGCAGATGTAGAGCACACCTCTAACCTAAAGGAAAAAGGGTAGGGGTGTTGTCTTAGTTTGAAAAAGAAAAACTAAGATATCTGGGGGCTAATAGAACAGAGGACTCCACACGATTAATCACACCA
>JAWWEU010000001.1:88855227-88894973 GCA_035583155.1 Acropternis orthonyx | reverse complement strand
CTCCCCTCCGCTCCGGGCTTCACTCCCAGTCCAGGCGGGTGAGGGAAAGGGAAAATTCTGCAACCTTAAACCCATAATAGTGTTCATCTTAAGGATGAAGAAATACATTACTTTCCTTGCTCTCCTCCCCCTGAATCCAGCTTCAGTAAAGCATCTCAGTTATTCCAGAGATGCAAAAGGTCTCCCAGCTGGACTTGCACTGCTCTTTCATTCTTGCCACTTTGCCACACTTCAGAAGGTCTTGTCCCAGCTCAGTGCCCCCTGATGAGTCTTTAGGAAAATCTTCCTTGGCAGATCCCTCACTGCATCTTTAAGAACCCTGTAAGCAGTGGTAAGGGTGGCATTCATGAGAGGCTGGAGCTGTGAACAGATCCTGTAGCCAGATAACTCTGTGCTGTGATCACACCACAGGCTCCAACCTGGGCAGAAGCCGCCAGTGTGAAGGTCGTACACTGCACTCTGGTGTCAGCAGAGTGAGCAGGAGGCATCTTCCTCTCTGCCAGTGCTCTACAAATCTGCCAGCACAGTACTGCCTTTCGTGACAATTCGACGCTGACACAATTTGTATTCCCTTAAAGACCTCATTACACATATTGCTCATTTAACCTTTAAAAGAGATGGAAGAAAGTGTGCCAATGGATTCTGGATGATAAATATCTAAATTAAGTAAATTTAATTAAAAACTGTTGCAAATGTCACCTAATCTGTGGATGCTGCAACAATTATGGCTGTAGCTCTGAACCAGTTTCAAAATGTGTGAGGCTTTCCTTACACAATATTCTACTGAATGATTTTTTTTCTTCTTGGTTTCAGTAGAACAGTCAAATTGACTTCCATTTTATTGCTCAGTAAAAATTTTGAACTCAAAACTTGGAGAACTTGCATCTTGTTACTGCCAGGTGATGCTGGCTGGAACAGTGGTTTCTTTCTAAAGATACAAAGTTTTTTTGACAGATAAAAGTTGGGGGAGGAAAGAAAGACATGTACTAAGTTACATCCAGGGAATCCTACTTTTCAGTACACAGGAAATAAAAAGATCAATGCTTTTTTTTTTTTTTTCCCCCAGCTTCTATTCTGGCCACATTGTGCTGTTTGGGTGAAAACACCATCAGCCCCTATGTTACTTTAGTGCATGCCAGTGATAGCTACTCAGTGGGGAGCACAGTTTGATGAATTTAACAAAATCTTGTTGGCTGACCTTTCCATGCTGGAGACATGATTTCATTTCTGTTGTCTGAAAATGAGCACCAACAAGACAAGTTATTTCCATGTTCCAGCTGGAATGTCATAGTGCTAATGTGTTTCCAAGTACTTCTTTGTCTGTGCAGTGCTATAACTTCCAGGTCTATCTAAGAACAATAACTTTTCTTTCCTTTGTGCTTTCTTCATGTACCAGCAAAAAAGTCAGTTTATTTTGCTCTTTTTTTTTTTTTCCTAGTCACTCTGTATGCTGCAAATATCAAACCAAAAAAAAAAAAATGTGCTTCTTGGAAGAGCAAGGTAGGAAAGCTCTCAGAGATATATTTACAAACTGATGCTAAGGCATATGCAGAAACTGGTTCAAGAACTAGTTTACAAGTAGTATCTGCAACATGTAGGATCCCAGACAGAGTGGAGCACTGGTAGTCTAGGTTCAGTCATTATTTTACTCCAGTCACAGTCCAATATTACTGCTGAATTAATTCTTCTGGTTTAATCATTCCTCTGATGTCATTAACCCTCAGGTTTAAAAACCCTGGGAGTTTTAAGGTTTTGTTCTTCATAAAGGCAAAAGAGATCTTTCAACAGGTCACTCATGTAGAGCTGAGCTGGTGTACGTCAGGGGTGACCAGCAGTCAGGAAAGGAGCAACAACCAACTCCAGCAGGGCAGAACAGGTAAACTACACCAGCAATAGGAACAGCTTATTGGACTGTGCCTTGAAACTCACTGTATTGTATGGAGGTGTCAAAAACAACCAGCACTGGCCTGTTTCCCTAAGGCCTACAGTGATGTAAGGCAGGCACCTCTGAGAAGATTCCAAAGGACAGTAAGTGTGGGTGCCCTTGGTGATTTTGCTAATATTCCTCTGCAATTGCACCCTTCAGCAAACTGGCTTATGAATCTTAAAGAAATGCAAAAAAAAAAAAGTAAAAAATGTTCAGATAATTCAAAATATTCAAATCACTGTTCACCAGGTCACAGGTCAACCTCTACCACAGTTTGAAAAATACTTTCATCTCATTTAATAATTCATCTTCTGAAGAGTTTTGAAATCTTTCTTTGCTGCCAGAGAACAGATTTGGCTCTAAGGTACATTTATGGTTTTATTGCTTATTTTTCAGCTGGTACAACGCAAAGTACCAGTTCTGCTCCTAGTGAAGTCAGTGACACATGTACAACTGAAATGATAGAACAAGTTCTATATAAGGTGAAAGAGACCTAATGTGTGAATGGATGCATAAGAACTTGTGTTTTGGCTTAATTGTGTTTTGGAAAAGGAGAGGGAGCAAGGACAATTTTTCCCTTTTAAAGTCCAGTTCTCAGGTCTTTATGAGTATGCTTATTTCAGAGAGAATTACTTTCTGACTTTTTTCCTGGTACCTCCTATGCAGGGATGAGCAATTGTTTTTTCCAGTTTCAGTTAAGGATTACTATAGCAGATACAATATATAAAAAAATGGACTAGGTAGATTGATTTCTATTTGCGACATATTTTTTAGCTTTGCCTATGGCTTACTCTGGAGACCTTATATCTTTATTTCATACCCTGCTACCCTTCACCTCCCCCAACTAAAAATAGCCTTTGCCTAGAAAAAAATCCTGCTAGCACTTCCAGATCTAGCTGGTATACAGATCCCAGCCTACTTCAGGACCACATTTTTCTCTATTCCTCTTGCTGACACTGTCTTTCTTACCATTTTCCCACACTTTGGGCTTTCCCTGTAAGTATTATGACCTTGCACGAGGCCTTTCTGTCCACAGCTGTGCCTTTACCCAGATCCTTTGCCTTAGGAAAACATTTCCGCGCAGGTGCTCCTGCCAGAGTTGGAACTTGATTCCCAGTGGTCTTCAAGGCACAGCTAAGAACAATCAGGCCTTGGTGGTATGGCCAAGTTGATCTCCCTCAAGTCTAGGGGCAAAAACAGCAGGATCCCACCGCCCACCATCCTTCTCTGTCAGCACAGCCCTCCTCTGTCTGGTGCTGCATGGGGACAAGAGGGGAGGGAAGGAGGAGACATCATCCTGGGAGCAAGATCTGCCCTGTGCTTGCTGGCATCTCCACATGCTTCCTGGTTAGGCATGCAGGAAATTCCACTGTTGTGAGTACAACTGAGTTCCTTCTTCAAAGTATGATTCCATGGAACAGTCCCATAGAAACTGATGGGCCGGTTTATGAGAATCATCAGCTCTAGCCACATTAGTAACAGCTTTTAACACAGAGCTGTAAGCAGGTCAACTCAAATTTGAATGTGTATAGCCCCAACTCTTACTGTCTGAATTTCCATAGAGACTGTTTTGCATCCAACAGAGCAGAACATTCAAAAAATCACCATTCTTTAACATTAATTTTCACACAGTTTCTTGCAATGCCTTCTCTGTCTTTGGGGAAAAAAAAAAAAAAGAAAGAAAGAAACAAAGACAACTATTTCCCCCCTCTCAACAGTTGCACAAAGTCACTGAGCTGATTCCTTTGCACGCAGAGCCAGCAACAGAAACGGCAGGTGATCTGCCCATTCTCCTGCTTTCAGGATGCGTATCATATTGCACCCTTATAGCCCATGTGCTTTTCCGCTGAGCTGGACAGCCAGCATTGTCACTCCTAAAATATTTGTGAGTGCTACAGGATTTTCTAGGGAAAGATTTCTTGAGGCAAGATTTAGTCAAATTTAATCCAAGTCACTCGATGCAGCTCCATTTGTTAAGAACAGCTCCTGTGCTTGAGAAGAGCCTGTCACGGTGTTTTGCCTCACAATGTTGCAGAACACAATAACAACAACATTAAACTCAATACCCTTAAGGGGCAGTTGTAGTCAAGGGTCACATTTTCCTTCATTCCAATTAACCTACTTGTCATATTGGATGGTAGATGCACTCCGCAAACTGCCCTCAAGTGTTTCTCATGCTCTTTTAGTAATAGAAAGTGGGGAGAAATAAAATAGTTCATGTTTTGCTGTTTGACTTGTCCTTGGTATTTTATCTTATTGGGAAACCCACAAGAAATGAATACTATTGTAAAGATTTTTAAGGGTCTGAAAGCACAAGCAAGCTTCTGACTTGTGCCAGTACATCTGGAACAGAGGTGCTGACAACACCAGTTCTGGGGAGAAGAGGGACCAGACCCTTTGGTTCCACTCCAGGTTTAGTTCAACCCACCTGCTCCCATGCCAAATCAAAGAGTTGTGTTGGGTTGACTGTGGCTGGATGCCAGGTACCCACCAAGGCCATTCTATATCTTCGCCTCCTGAGCTGGAAAGGGAAGAGAAAACATAATGAAAGGCTTGCAGGTCAATAAGGACAGGGAGAAATCATTCCCTAGTTACTGTCAAGGGGAAAACTTGGGGGAAAATAGATTTTATTTATTACCAATTAAATAAGAATAGGATAATGAGAAATAAAACCAACATTACAAACAGCTTCCCCCCACCCCTCCCTTCTTTCCAGAATTGTCTGCCTCCTTCCCCTCAGTGGTGCAGTGAAACAGTGAATGGGGATTACAGTCAGTTCATCATATGTTTTCTCTGACGCTCCTTTCCTCACCGGGGAAGGAGTCCTCACACTCTTCCCCTGCTCCAGCATGGGAACCCTTCCCAAGAAACAGTCCTCCATGAACTCCTGCAAAATGAGTCCTTCTCACAGGTTGCAGTTCTTCACAAACTGCTCCAGTGTGGGTCCTTTCCACAGGGTGCAGTCCTTCAGGAACAGACTGCTCCAGGGGGACCACAAGTCACAGAATCATCAAGGTTGCAAGGGGCCAAGATAATCTGGTTCAACTGTCAACCCAGCACGCCTAAACCATATCCCCAAGGGCCACATCCAGACCCCTCTTGAACACTTCCAGAAACAGTGATTCCACCACAACCATCCTGGGCAATTTTTTCCAATACCTAACCACTCTTTCAGTGAAAAGTTTTTTTCTAATTTCTAACCTGACCCTCCTTTGGTTCAATTTAGGGCCATTTCCTCTTGTCCTTTCACCTGAGATATGGCAGAAGAGACTGACTGCCGCCTTGCTACAACCTGTTTTCAGGTGGTTGTAGAGAGCAATAAGGTCACCCGAGTCTCTCCTCCAAACCAGACAAGCCCAGCTCCCTCAGCTTCTCCTCATAAGACTTGTTTTCTAGACCCTGCACCAGCTCCATTCCCTTCTCTGGACAGCCCCCCAGCACCTCCTTGTCCTTCTTGTAGTGAGGGGCCCAAAACTGAACACAGCACTTGAACTTCTGCCCTCACTGGTGTTGAGTACAGTGGGACAGTCACTGCTCTTGTCCTGCTGGCCACACTGTTTCTCATACAGGTCAAGATGCCATTGGCCTTCTTGGCCAGCTGGGCACGCTGCTGGCTCATGTTCAGCTGGCTGTCAGCCAGAACGCTGGACTGGGGCAAAGTGTTCCTTTGAGGTTCTCCAGGATTGTTTCTAGGTGGGCAGGAAAGGCAATATACAAATTTCTATGGGACACATCTGAAAGTACAGGGAACACTGTCCTAGACAGTGCACTTGTAGCTACCCTGTTTCTTCCAGGTTTGCATTCAATTTCCAAATCCTGTGTTTGTGCTGGAAAAAGTATTATCTACATTTTGGATCTGGTTTTGTTGTGTAACCAGTAAAGACCTGTACCCATTTTCAGCTAACGTGCCCCATAAATACAGACAAACATTGGTTTCTACCCCCATTCCTCCATCCTAAATTGAATGTCTTGTATTTGGGAAGAGTTCTATCCACTTATCAGAGACACCTCATTCACCACTTTATTTTACATGCATAGTGAAACACACCTGAACTATGCATGAGCCCTATCAAGCCAACAGAGAGATGTAGATGTTTGTGAAGACCAGAAATCTCCCTTTTCTTAGCTCCCCAGTGAATTGTAAGCTGCATACTCACTAAATCACCACCTTCACCACTGCAAAGTCATGTTCCAGCCTGCACCAGGAGTTCAGCCATGGCCCAACCCTGAGGAGTCCAGCCTTGCTCTCATGGATACATCAGAGCAGCCAATGCTGCTATTGGCACCTTAGGTATCTTGAATTGGTTTTAACGCCATGCTCTAGGTTCATTGGACATCTTTATGAAGATTACTGACTTAAGCAAGTAAATTATGAATAAATTTCAGCTCTCCAGTTTACGATTTCAAGGCATGTTTGTGTCTCATCCTTATCTGGTTAGAACAAGCATTGCAGCAGGAACAGCAAGCTTATGTGAGTTCCTCATGTGCCTCGCTGTGTTGATTTCTCTCCTGCTCATTTTTATGCAGAGATTGGAACTTTTAACATTTCCATGGTACAGATTTATTGTTAACTTTCCCTGGTTGAGTTAATTGAAAGCAATAAAGCACCTGAAATGCCTCAGAGGCTTCCACTGTTACTAGTGAGAAGAACTTTTCTAACATCTTCATTTTCCTGGGAACTCTTTGCTTGCAGATACAGAAAAAAATGCAGCTGGAACTTTGCTTGGTTTCCCTCTCTGTTTTCAGATGGTTTTGAGCTCAGATGAAGATTTTACCTTCTCCAGTAATCTGTAAAAAGCAAAAATATTTCAACAAAATACTTGATACTGTGAGATGTTGGGAGGTCTCTCTGAAATTGATCTCTGTGCTGCAGCAAGGAGATGCACTGGTATTTCCAGAGAGAAGGAACATGGTTTTTCAGAGCTGTGAAACATGCTCTTCTTCTTGCTGGTGCTGCAAGTAATGGGAGCTCTGCAGGCCCAGATGAGAGCAGCTTGCCATGCTTTTTCTTTTTGCTTTTGAACAAGCTGCAGTTGGACTTTCCTCCTCGCTCTCTGCCAGCATTCCTTTTTCACTGCATTCCTGAAAGAGGGGACATCTTCTGTTCTTCTGAATGTCAGCTTCAGAACATCATCTATTCTTCTATGCTTGATCTTAAATCATAATTTCTAGCAAATTATGTTTTGTCTTGAATGTAGTCCAAGCCTGAAATATCCTTTTACAGAGCAAATTAACAGCTAATATGCAAAAGGGTAAGGGGATCCTCCCCATCTAAAGATGGCAGATAAGCAGTGCACAGCACTAGGCAGCCATGAGGACAGCAGCCTGATGGGACACCCGTCTGCATGCCTCCCTTTCCTAGGTGGCTGCTGGGTCAGCAGGTGCCTGCTCTCTGCATCCATCTTCTTCCATCCTTTGGTGGGGTGTGGGCAGAATGACTGACCTGCACCTTCTTCCCTCTCCTCATGGTGTGAGGCAGAGGGCTGCAACCTGGAACCATCCTCTAATGAATTGCCAGTTGGCTGAAAAGACTGCGCACCTTCTCCTTGGAACAAAAAAGGTGTTCAACAGTCCTGCACGGTCACCAGGGAAAGCAAGGAGGTCTGCCCTGTCATAGAATCATAGAATCATAGAATCATAGAATCATAGAATCATAGAATCACAGAATAATTTGTGTTGCAAGGGACCTTAAAGACCACCTAGTTCCAATGTCCTTGCCACTGGCAGGGACATCTTCCATTAGACCAGGTTGCTCAAAGCCCCATCCAGCCTGACCTTGTCACTAATTCCTCTTTCTTCTGGGGCTTCACCTGGAGCTTTGGGGCTCAGCTTGCCTTGAATGTGAGAGCCATGCAAAGGTACCCTGATTTAGCAAAGCACTTACAGACACAGAGCCATACACATACTGGATTTTCAGAATACTGCACTGAACTATGGTCTAATACCCATCCAGCCTGACAGGGCTCCTTAGACAGGTAACTTCCAAAAAGTGCTCAGACAAAGGTTTTAGCTGAACTTTACCTTCAAAGAACTGGAATTTCAAAAGACTGAATTACTGTACAATAATAGCAAACATCTTCCTCTTAGGCAGAAGTCTGGGAGCAATCAGAATGGATCTGCTATGCCAGTTGTTTCTGCAGAGCACAGTGATATTGCTATCTGCTTGTAAGCAGGATGAGGGAAAAGGCTGAGCAAAGGCTCACACAAAGTGGGGATCCCATCAGTCAGATGTCAGCCTGCTGCTCAGCCCCAGCCTGCCACCACAGGGAAAATCCTCACAGCTAGGGGCCCAGCCAAGGATGAGTAGTCTGGCTCATTTGTTGAACCCATAACATTTATCCTGACCCTTGATACTCGGCTCTGCTTCCTAGGGAAGCATAAAGTTGGCTGGTTTTGTATGAGCACAGAATCACAACGTCTTTCGTTGCAGGGACCTAATAGAGAAGGCAAAGTGACACCCATACTGATAATTTATTTTTATCATCACTTCTCCAATTTTTTATCCCTGGTAAAACTGTCTTGAAAATCAGTTATTCTCTGACAGTTAGAGTGATAATAGGAGGATATGTTTTTTAAGTATGGTGCTGTTCAAGATCAGAAGACTTCACATCATAAAATATCATTAAAGTGTGAATTCAAGGTTGGGAATGATGAGACCTTTACAAGACTAATGCAATTAATTCTGCTCATTAACTGCAGCCTCACAATTTGTACACAGAGACTGATCTCACTTCTGCTGTGGAGAGTTAGGTCTGAAAAATTATTCTTTTCCAGTGGATTTCCCAGTGATAAGGTGGCATGGAAATCTCCCTCCCTGTATTACATACCAATTAACACAGAGTCATTTCAGGAGGAACACTATATGCTGTAAATGTTTTGGCATGCAGTAACTTCTTGTCAAAGTAAGAAGATTAAAGAAATTAGGGTCCAATACTAAATAATTTCAGTAATTGAAATGTGTTAGATTTAAAGTGGGTTTCTTTGCTTTTTTTGCCTTTTTTTTTTTTTTTTTGAAGTATAATCCTTCTCACTCTGCAATCCATCTCAGCACTTGAATTCTGGAAAGCCTTGGTTGGTTCTTTACAGTTTACCAGAACTAATTCCAAACTCAGTTCTTCTTGCTTTCTTTTCACAGAGGAATTTGCACAGTTGGACATTTTCAATATAACAGAACTTTGATGCAAAAAGGCAATTTATTTTTCCAGCAGCTCTCAGTATTCCCTTTCCTATAGCTGAAGGTATAGCAATAGCATCCTCATAATCAGCCTCTTCTTTCTATTCGATCCTACAAGAAAGCCTGTGCTTGTGTTTTTCTGCAATCATTAAATGAGCATGTTTGTGGCATGTGAGAGAAAGAAGAGGAGAGGGAAGAAATAAACATCTGTCGTACCAATATACAGCCATATCTGCTGGGCCCTGGGAAGCTTTCCTCTTCTCCTTTCCACTTCAGGCACACTCACACGGCTTTCCCTTTCCCATGATTACTTGCATTGTGTTTCCACACTCTGGTTGCTCCTTGGGGCAGGGACTTTGTCCTATAACCCAAAAAGCATAATGTCACCACCATAAACTAGCCATTCTGCAAGCAGTCAAAGCAATGAAGCCTGGTCTTCTATGGACACGAAGGGAAGGTTGGGAAGAGAAGGGAGGGAAGAGCAAATCAAGAAGCTTTTAGTTCTGCCCTGCAAGGGGAAGGGAAGAGGTGGATGGCTTTACAAAAACAAACTCACAGAAAGATTTCAGAGCTAAATTAGACTACTAGTTAAAGTTAATAATCACCAGAAACTTGATGAAGTGCAGTATATTTGGGTTTCTACCTTGCTGGCACCAAAAATGTTGCCCTCAGTTTAATTTTTTTTCATTGTAGGAATACATCTCTTCAATGCTTGTTTCATAGATTTTTGTTTCCATCTTATGGTCTTAATGTCTATTAGAAATATAGCCTTGAGGCAAACTTTCTCACAGTAGTGCCTTACTTTGCTGAATGCTGCAGTACACATAGTTGGCTCTGACAGCATTAGTTCTGCACTGGTACACTGTCAAACTGGCTGCAAGAAGTATTGTGAAAAAACAAACCATCTGCTAAGTGAAAATAACATCCTGATTTAGGTTTTTATATGATTATTCTACTCCATTTTAATGTCCTCTTTTCTCACATCTGAGAATTGAAACCAAAATCTTACTGCAGCAGTTGCATTTAACCTGACTTTTCCAATCTGAGTCCAACTGATAACTGCTTAACGTGCCTTTCAGGCTCCTGCTCCCTGTCTCTCAGCCCTCCTCTGAACTGCTCCAAATGCAAGCAAAGTCATCATCTGAGTGGTTTCTTGGGTCATTCTTTAGTCAAAACTCCCTGGGATGATACATTTTGGTTGGACTCAATGACCTTAGAGGTCTTTTCCAACCTAATTCATTCTATGATTTCATCCTGAGGATAAAAACTCAGACAAATGTGAAAGTTTCTCAAGATCCAAGGGCTCTATCAGTAAACCTAGGCCAAATATTTATATTTAGTAATGACACTAAGGATCAAGGAATTTTGCAATGAAAGGTATACTGCTTATATTGTATGGACAACTTAAACAGCTTCAATAGTCTCAAATTCCTGTCTGATTCAGCCTTAACCAAAGTATTGGAGCCTGAATGGATCAAGCACAGAAGTGTTTCAGCCTGGTGCACTCAAAGTGTACCTCTGAAGGCAGGTGGGATACTCCTTTTCTATGACATGAGCAAGACCAAGTGATCTGCAGAGTTATTCTGAGTGCAAAAATAAATGCAGAAATTTTACCTGCTCAGGAAAATAGCATCAAGGGGTGATGCCTGTTTGTGCTCCATGGCTCTCAGGTGTTTGGGGCTGGTTTATAAGCCTTCCAAAGGTAAAGCTTGCTCACAGGACACTATCACCTCCAAAGAAGGAAACAGACCACTCAAACGCTCATATGTTTGCATGACACCAAAGGATTCTTGTGTTCTTAAGTCCCTCTTTACTATTTCACAAGCAGTGAAGAGACATGATATTACCATGACCATCCCAGAGTGGCTTACAAGCAACAGGCAGCTGTATATATGAACAAGTCTCTACATTTTGGCAGTGGAGTCAGGTTTGGTGTGAGCAAAGTAATATCCATGCTACCTTTTCTCTCTTCTCCCTGGAAGGTGCACAGTTATGCAGCAGGGGTGGTGGAAAATACTTTTCATTTCTCATGCATTCTTTTCTCTGGTCACTGTAATGTTGCTCATTATTTCTTTTCACTTGAGAAGAATTCTGCAGTTGACAGAAATGTAATGAGAAGTTTACTCTTGTGAGGGCATTAGGTAAGAAAAAAAGATATTTTTTTCAAGAGGATCTCATAGATGAGATCCTGAAACCATGTTTGCATAGCTTTTAATATTTTGCCACATTGTTTATCCTTAGTGAAGTGTAAAACTGAAGCACATCAGTGTTGCCTAGGAATCAGTATGAGGAAGCTAAGACAATTTGTTAGTATTCACTTCCCTTACAGCACTTGCGTGTATTTGTGTGTGGAAAACTGCAGTGAACTTTTCAAAACAGCACAATTATTTAACTGTACTGACACCATGTTTTTCTTTGGAAAGAAGGAAATGTGTTTCAGACATATAAAGACTGTCACCTGTGTCCCTGCTTTTACTATAACTCGTTATTCATGCTGTGGCACTGACAAAAATCCTTATATTTTTTAAGTCAATATAAAATACAAGAAAAATCATTTATGTCTCTGTAATGCTCTCTCTCTTCTCTTTAACTAAATACTATTTAACATGTTTCATATCTGAAGTATTTTTAGAAACATAACCAAGACCATTAGCTTACAACTACTGTTATAATTTGGAGTTGGTTCATTTTTTCTTGGCTAAACTCAGGTATAGCATTGGTGTTGCAGCTAGAATTACAACTGAACAGAGGAATGCCTAGCTAAGCCCTATTAAGTTCTTGTAAGAATAAATCTGAAATAAATAAATATTGTAATATTGTTTGAATTTGATGTTCATCTTATTGAGTCTCTGCTGGCATAAATGCAGTCGGGTTTCAGTTTTCAGTCTACTGGTTTACTTGGATCAAGTACTGATGAAAAGCTCTGGGCTAACCATCCCAGACTCACAAGGATCCGATTCTGGTCCCACTAACAGCAGTGGGAATTTTGTCATTTAGCCTCACAGAAACCAACTTTTGTGTAGCTTTGCAAAATAGCATCCAGTAAATAACTAGGCTGTCTTTCCACATGGTATCTTCCTCTCTATTAATTAATCTGAAACCCATGAACCTGCTTCAGAAACCCTTCCTAACAAAGGCCTTTGGTTTCTCCCTCTCAGCAAGAGTTCTTCACTCAGACGAATCATGAAACATGTTTGCTATGGTCAGGAGACTAAGCCACAAGTTTTTGCACTGACTCAATAAATTAATTTTCAGCAAACTGAAAAGTTTTAACAGTGACCAAGGCGGGAAGTGTTTGTGGTTCCTTACACGCCTTTTGAACACGTCTGAGTTCACACGCAATCTCAGCATGCTCAGACTTGTTCCTACAGCAGCATGTCCTTCTGAGCCCATCATGGCAGGCATCGTATGGATGGTGCTGGCTTCCGGAACAGCTGCAGCTGGAAGTTGCACTGAGACAGGTTTACACCAGTTACCTTTGGGTGTTGAACTCAGCTGCTTGAGAGAGGTGCTCATTAGGCTCTCTGCATGCCAAAAGACAGAAGTGAACTTATGATCAAAAGCACTGCGGACCCACAGAGTAAGAGAGTCAGTGCTGAGGCCCACTTCTCCAAATTGAAAACATTTTATCTCAGACTAGACCTGCTCAGCCCTGCATGCCAAGCATGCATGCTCTTGTGGCTGTAGCGCTGTGAGTGCCCTCCTGGAGCATCTCCCCCAGTTTGGTTTCATCTGGAAGCCAAGTGTTGCTGTCATGAAAACCAGTGCTGTAAGCGGGGACAATTGAGATAGTCCCTCCTAAAGTGCACTCCTAATCTGAACTGAAATACCAATGTAGCTCATCCGAAGGTTCTGCCAAAAAATGATTCACAACATCTGCTCTGAGCTGCTCTCTGGAAGTGCACTGGCTAAAGAGGAACGTAAGGGAAACTTCACTGGCTAAAGAGGAACATAAGGGAAACTATGCCAAAATGTCACCAGTCCGAGCTGGCATGAGCTGTCCTGCCTCTCTTCCCTTCCTTCCCTGCCCCACCATTCTCCACATCACTTACATCATTCTTCCATTTCAGCTTTTTGTAAATGAAGAAACAGTTTCAGTTATTGGTTTGAAAGGCTTCTCCTGTCATCCATAGTCTATATTTTGTGGTGTGTATATCTGGTGTCCAGCTTTTCCAAGTTACAGCGATTATACTGTAATTAGGGTGTTTGGGAATTAAGTTAAATAAAGCTCATTTTTAGCTTTTGATTTTTCTGGCAAAGTTACGATGGGAAATCAAAGTTTCCATTTCCCAATTTAAAAAAAAAAGGATGAGCGAGTAAGAGCTCAGAAAAAGAGTGTCTGAATTATTTCTGTTTTTTTCTTACGGAAAATTTAGAGAAGGAGTTGGGTATTTGGGACACAAATACCGATTCATTGTGTACTGTCCTCATTTTCCCCATGCAGAGTGCAGTTGTGAAGAAAAGCTCTAGTGGGCTCACATGCTAATTTTTCTCATTGCCTCTTTAACTTACACAGATTTTTCAAATATTGACTAGGCTTTGAACTTGACCTACTTAAGGCACTGGATATGGTTTTCACTTAAACAAACGCCCCTTCAGATCATGTCAGTATTATAAAAGGGCCTTGCAGCTACTGTGAATGTTGAGAATATCAGCATCTTAATACTCCTTTATACTACTAGACATATTGTGAGGGAAGTCAGCTGTTCTCTGCTTCAGATGGCTTTCATGGCTTTCAGTGTTCCTCAGGACTGGATTTATTCTCAAGTCTGACCTGCTGATCACCTGTATGTTGAATCTGCCAGAACAACCTTCATCTTAAGCTGTGCCTGAAGCGAGAAACTCTTTCTCAAGGCAGGGTCAGAGGCGAGGAGGCCACAACTCCCTTCTGTGTCCTCTCCTCGCCTGCAGCAGCAAACTCACAACTCATCTTCCTTCTGCAGCATCTCTCTTCTCTCAGCTGCCTGGCATTTGGCCTGCTTTATTTACTCTTCATTGTTCAGGGAGGCATTTTGTGCTTTTCATGCAATCTCCCCAGGTTTCTGATTATGCTCCATGGGCAAAGAAGCAAAATACAATTCAAAGTTGGCCTGGTGTGAAAACTCAAAGGCATCTGCTGACAGAAAGAAAGAAAAATGATACAGTGTTGTGACTTGCCTGGATTTTTGAAATGGAGACTTGCATGCATTTTTGATATACAAAATCCTTTTCCTTCTACTCAGTTTCACAAGGAGTACCCTTGCTGTCAAGAGTATTCTCAGCTCACCCGAGAAGAACAAAATAAATTACCTTTGCAATCTAACAAAGTTTCAGTCACCCAAGAAGAAAAAAAAGCATATTCTTTCCACTCCTGAAAAATCAAAGTCCAAAAAGACAAGGAGAATTTTAATAATAGCAACAACAATAATAATAATAATAAAGTAATATTTTACCTCCTTTGTCTAACCAAGATTTCTGCAATGAAACTAGACATCATCTAGGATGCCGGAGTACAAATGGGAGAGGAAGGGTGAGAAGGGGTAGAGCTTTACCATCCATAAGTGGAAGGGATGGCTTGTGGACTGGGGGTTTGCAAAGGGAAGGAAACCCAGGGAGAAGCAGGACATGTGCATCAGCCCCACTGCAGGGGAAAGAGGGAGGTGGCTGTCACATAGCTCTGGCGCTCACCTGAAGGGTGGTGAAGGGTAAAGGAGGGCTACAGAAGAGCAGATGGACAAATTCACTGGCCAGTGAAAGACAGAGCAGCTTTGCAAGAAAAAATTGAGCTCAGTACCCTTATCTTCTCTGGCTCCCTAATCCTTCTCCCACCTGCTCAGCCTCAGTCCTCGCTCCCTCCAGGTCTGTCCCCAGCCCGAAAGGCTGTAGGATGCAGAGCCTCACGGGTACCCTGCTGCCCCCGAGGCAGCTCAGCAGGGGCAGGTTCCTGAGCTGCTGTGCCGGCGGGTGTCACGGTGCTCGCGGGGATGGCGGGATGCCTGTGTGCTGCAGGGCCCACCGGGTGTCAGGGTGCTCGCAGGGATGGAGGGATGCCCGTGTGCTGCAGGGCCCCCCGGGGCACCCCACGGCACCACCGCTGTGCTGTCACAGCACGACCGCCAGCCCCACGCAGCGACAGCTGCCTTGTGGCAAGACCCTTCACCCATCAGCCGAGTGTTGTTTGAGTCTTAAACTTACGTGTGCTTTAACCAGATCCTTTTATTCAGCCTGATGAAAAATATTCTGTTTGATGTTTTCACAGACAGCATCTTAAGGCGTTACTTCCATGACTTCTCTAGCGCTGCCCTTTCCGAAGTCATTATTACTCATTAGGTATATTGCGCAGAAAGCAAAGTAGGTCATGGATGAAAAACCCCATCTTAGCGAGCGGCATCGGTATTGCACAAAGCTATTTTCAACTTTCATGAGATAAAAAATGTTTTCTGTAGGATGAAAGCTGTCACTGCCAACTTACAAATGAATGCCAACTATGTAAAAACTTTCATTTTGGATTCCCAGGCTTTCATATGTTAAATGCATTGTTTTAGAAATTCATTTCAAAGATAATTCCCTCTGTGTAACCCACACTTGCTGGCTCACCAGCAGGGTATGTGCTGAAGACAGGTACTCAGCTGGTGTGAATCCCTGTCAGCTCCATAAGGACAGGACCATTCCACCCCATGAGGATCTGTCCTCAAGAGTCCCTAAACGGGGAGCAGTAGACGAGGTGGTCCAGGCAGGTACCTGGGGAAAGGATGGCAACCTGGAGCGTGAGCACTGGAAAAATCCCTCCCAGCCCTCCCTATCTTTGCATGGCACTGAAATAGAGAATTGGCATCTGCAGTCTGGGATGGCCTCTAAAGCCAAGTGACAACTTCGGTAGCAGCTGCTCATTGCACGTCATTCTTCCACCATTATTGCTTTGCCTCATGACCCATTAGTTAAAAAAAAGGCTTAATTTTTGTTTGACTGCTCCTCCACCTGCTATTTTCGTGTTATTTGGAGACTTCAAATAAATACTCAGACTTTCTGGAGTGATCCTTAATCTCTTAAAATTGTTGGGCATCCCTCTTCTGGCTCTCAATTTAACAAAACACCCAGCAAATTCTTTGTTTTTTTTTTTTTAAATCTGATTTCCACAAGGACTTAAACACAGGATTTGAGTAGAAATTAGACTGTACTCACAGTATGTCCCTTCAACTGCTAGGACTGAAGCACCTTCAACTGCTAGAGAGGTAATTAATAAAATTATACTTTCAAGTTATTACTGCATAAAATAAGTTGATATGTGGCAACAAAAATGTTGCTAAAATTGGGTTTTTTTGGTGTAATCACTTTTCTGATTAAAGTCTATTAATCTTTTCATTAAAAATATGGATATTACAGTTGAAATCAAATCCTATTTTTCTTTTTAAAGCAATAGTTGCTTAAAGCTAAAATGTAAATTATGGCAATATAAGGGAAAGTCTAAATTTATTATCATATATTAGAATAATATAAATTACAATAAAAGTAGCAATCTATATGATTGCAGCCGTGGTTTTAAAGAAAGGTATCCTACAACCAGGGTAAGTTGTCAGTACTTGGAAGTAGTGTTTGCTACAGTGACAAATTTTTTTTTTTTTTCAATCAGAGGAAACTTCTACTTTAAGCACAAATGGAACATTTTCTCCTTTACAATTTTTCATGTAGCTCTGGTCAAGGAGATTAGATCTTTTAAATTGAAAGCCAAGTACTCACATAAAAACCAAAAAAAACCCCCGAAACCCAGTGAGTAAAAACGAATGTGAAAGATGAAAATTACGCAATTCAATTAGACAAACTAAAATGTTACTTCCTCTGTTTAGTAAAATTGTTTAGTTTATTAAAGTGCTATAGCACGTTCACTTTGTCCCACACATAAAGATCATCTAAGTTAGCTTTACTGAGACGATTCAAACAATAACAAAAAATCATTTAATACATTTTAATTAATTCCATTTTCATTTAAATTGTAAGTAAGAAGGAAGCATCATCTAATAAATATGAAATGCTTTGCTTGGCATTTCAAAATTAAGTACCTCACAAATTAAGGAACTGAATAAATGTTTGTAAACTGTAACTACACAAATAATTTGATGTGGATCTTGTTTACCTTCTAGTCTTGCAAAAAGAGATATAAATGCATATCAGTTATTAAGCACAGGCCCATATCTGGAGAAATCCTCTGAAACTATAAATTTAAAACAAGCAGCAAACAAGGATTAGCCATCTTCTGTTAGTGATCGAAATCATAATTAGAAAGAATTGTTTAAATTATTTTGATTCAAATCAGTATCTACAACATGTAGGTATCCACTAGTCTATTATACACCATGCAAGACACACAAGAGCAATTACCTGCTGTGCAATCCATTGGCTGGGACCATGCAGGGAACTGGGAGGCTTCACATCCATTCCTCCTCCTGCTGTCTGTGCCAGGTGGATTATTTGACCCTTCAAAGGATCACAAGCTGTCCTGGCCAGGACAAGACGTTCAGGTCTATGATCTTAGCAGGCACCCAGCACCACCTTGGTAACGGGTAGAGATGAGCTACACTGCTCCAATGTACACGGCAACCTGCTGTTGCTGCATGCACCTTTTAGTGGATTCTCTTACTTGCCATTTCAGAAAAGTTTAAGCAAAACCAGGCAGGACAATATATGGGATGTGGCTGTCTTGCTGTTATTTTTTTATTTTACTTTTTTCTTTTGTGATGCCATATCTGCACTCAAGTTCTCAGAAAAGATATAATGCCAGCCAAAAGAAAAGTTGAACAAGTGCAAGGAAATTATTGTATGGAAGATAAATAAGAAATCTTAGCTCCAAATTTCTGTGCTTGCTCACATGTATTTTTTTAATGCTTTTAACCACCAAAGTCCTCTTGTTTGTCAGATGTTTCTGAGAACTAATGTATCATGAAGGATTTCCAAGGATTTCCAAGTTGCAACAGATTTTTTAACCACTGACTCTGAATTTCCTGAAATGGGCTTTTCAAGGTAAGGGAAAATACAAAATTCTGATGCAAAAAAAAGAATAAAAGATAAGAGATATGGATAAACTTGGTGCCAAACTAGAACAGTACAAAGCAAAAAATTCTGAATAGAGTTAATAATGTGGAAAAAAAAAACAACCAACCAAACCAAAACTACTCGCACTTGATTCCTTGATCAGAAGAGAAAAACTTGCGAAAAAAAACCCAGATTTGTTTGTCTTGGTCTTACAAAAATAAATAAATAAATAAATAAACCCCACAAGGTCTATACCAAGTAAGGTAAACTAAGTAAAAAGAAGCAGATTCAGAAAACCTGAAAGCAAAGACTGCCCCTGGTGGGTCTCCATTGGGTGGCCTGGAGAAGGCAGGTGTGAGAGCAAAGGGGACTGGACGAGCAGCAGGCAGGGATACAGGGGATGCAGAGGAGTTGCCTGCCAGAGCTCTGGATGGCATCCTCCCTCCATGCCCAAGGGAACAGGACTCATTTTCCCTCTCTGCCACATGTTCTTCACCATATATAAGGAGAAAGCTACAAAAGCAGCTAAAGGTACAAGGCTGCAAGTGAAAATTCCCAATGTTGCATCTATCATGTCTTCTTGGAAAATGAAATGTCAAAAATACTTCAGGCTTTTAGAAGGACATGGAAAGATGAAAAACATTTTAAGGGTTAAGTGACTTGGTCAGTAATAGAAATAAGTAAGGGTTTCTGAAAAATTATTTGCAGTGTACTCAGGCACACAGAAATTGTAATATATGTTGCTCTCCATGTGTGAAAACCCCACCATCTATGTAATGTGATTTGTGAGGTCTGCACAATATGGGAGGATGGAGGTATTTCACTCTCTGAGATGTCCTCAGATCTGCATTTTGGCTCGCAGTGCTTGAACTGCAATGCCTGTTTAGAGAAAATAATATGCAGGGAGTGTATCGAATGGACGACTGTGCTAAACCTCTTCCTTTTCAGGGGGTCGGGGTTTATTTCCTGTCAGGTTTGCATTAATGACCCACTGACCTACTTTTCTGATCCACCTGGCAGAACTCTGCATCCCTGAAACCTGAGACTTTGTCTGCTTCACAGATTTGTTTTGGTTAGGTTTTCTGACAGAAACCATTAGGAGAATGACACTGCAAATAAAAATGAAATGTGCTCTGCTCTTCGGTATCGCAAGTGTATTTTTATTTAATTGTGTAAGTGTTATCCATCATGATAGAATCGTCTGTTCCTTTCTTCTTTTTTTTTTTTTTTTTTAATGGCTCTCTATTTTATAAGGTTTTCTTCTCCCTCCCTCATATTACAAAGAAAAATGAGCTGTGTATGTTTATCCGGTGATTTCTAACCAGTGTTGTTTCTTCGCCTGCTGCAGAGCAAGAGTAAAGGGAAAAGGCAGGCATAATGGAACAGTGAGGAAAAGACATCTTCTGCCTGTCTTAAATCATCTACTTTATAGAGCAGCTTAAATTGCTAGAAATAAAAAAAGCTCCTTGGCAGCTCAACAACTGCATATAAAACAAATCATATTTTTCCATGAATCGTAAATGTCACCATCTCAGATAACATTTATGCTTTCATAGAAACAGGAACTTCATTTTCCCCAGTTATATTATTAACTTACTTTGGTGAATCAGATCACCTACATTAAAACAGAAGCAGCCAGTGACTCAGAACAATGATACATTTGAAGATCAAGCACAGTATTTGCAAGTATGAAGCTGCACGCAGATGGAACTGCTTCTTTGAACCACCAGATAAAGACTGATCTGTTAAATCTTGCTAAAAATGGACACCAAATGCTTGTTGTCAGAAGTGACTGACAGTCCTTGTCCGAAGCTGAAATGAAATTGGGTTTGCCTATTCATTCAGTGGGTGCACAGTGACAGCACAGGAGAGAGGGAGGGCTGCGATGGGCTGTGATGTGACAAGCTGATTGCCATTGCTTTACTGTCCTTTTATAAATTCCTCTACTTAGAAAAGAAAAACTCACACACACACACACACACATGCCCTGTTACTGTAATACATCATTTAACATCTCAATCTTTCTGGTTTGCTCCCTCTCCCTCTGGTTTGGTACTTGTATGGCTCCTCAAGACCCTACCTACACAAACCTGTCACAATCATATTGAAAGCCAAGCCTGCACTGTATAAAAGCATCTTTATTCCAATTTGTCAGAAAGGGAATTAAGATGGCAGTAAGAGGAAAGAGTCTGCACAGAAAAATGCAGATTCAGTCCAGTGCCATGAACACAACCCTTGGTTCCCCACTCAAAGCATGTACACTTTATTTGTTTAAGAGCTGGGAGACATTGACAAGAATATGCCCACAGCACTTTGTAGGCAGAAGCAGTCTTGCTTTCCCTGTGCTCTAGAGCAACCACATGTGTGGTGTTGTGAATCAAAATCAAAGTGGCCATACATACTCAGCCTGGCACCAAGAATGAACTCTTCAGCTTGCTGTGTCTTAGGTTATATTGAACTAAGGACTGAACTCATGCAGCTCCAAGGATATTCAGAGCCCTCTCAGGACTTGCTTGCCCCCTCCTACAGACATATCCCTACAGGAATATACCTTGTGGGACAAAGACTGGCCTTACAGTACTCATGAACTGATTTTTCCATATCACGAGCTCAAAAAAGTAATGTTCAAAGCACTGAAAAAAAGTTATTTACCTCAGTCCTGGCAAGTAAGGGGCTGATAGCTGCATGTAAGATAGGTATTACTTGATTATAATTTAATTTTTGCTTGACTCATCTCCACTTTAGAGTAAAGAGATGCCGCTGGTGACACTGCCAATCTTTTTCATGCAGTTATATATTTACTTTAAAGCAAAGGAGCTCAGAGACTGACACAAATGCTTTGAAAATATGAGCTGCAAGTCTAACTCACACAAAAATATATGTGTGAATGATGATAGCAAATTCTGCATGCCAGCAAAAGACTGGATGATGCTAGTATTTCATAATTATACCTAAATAAAAGGTTCTCTGTTAGTTTAGGGGTTGTGGCATCTAATCTGCATTTTCATGAATTAGTGGTTTTCACCATGTGATGGAAACATTTTGATACATTAATGAAAGCAATGAAAAACATATCTCACTGTCAGATTCCAAGCTGAAAAAAAAGTGATTATATTTTCTCGCCATGTATATTCCAACAATTCCAGGTACATGCATAATCCATTTCATCCTAGCATCCCTTACTCATGAAAGCAAAATGAATCACAGGGTAGACTGTACAGCTATCTGATTCAGTCCCTGCAGATTTCATTGATTTTTGTAACACAATAAACATTATTTTCACTGGTATGTTTTGCTCAAAATATGTTTATATCGCACTTATTAGACTTCAGAGCTGTTGAGTTAGGAACTCTTTTAAGGCAAGTCTGTAGGGCTTTATTTTTATGTGTCTGATTTTAAAGGCTGTCTTGATATGTGACTGATTTCTTTTTTTAGGAAGCTAATTTTGAATAAAAGAATTTTACAGGTGTCCCTGAACTCAGCCATGGCTCTTCCAGAAACCCCAAAGGCCCCAGATTGCCCACAATTGACCTCAGAAACATGGAGACACAAATGATGGCCCTATTTATTTATTTAACTGTGCAGCATTAGACACTGTGACCGAAGAAGCAATCATCAAGGAAAGATATGGAATTGTTGAATGCATGTGAATTGACCCAGTTTGAGTGTTTATCTCTATTCAAGTGTCCTATGGTTTAAAAAAAAAAAATGCAGTCTAATACAAATTTAAGGTATCTGAGATTCTTTTCAGCAATTTCTATTAGTTTCATCCATCTCACTCTTCATTGCTTGCCTTCATGATTTTTGGAGTCAGTAGTGGCTTGTTTTTCAAACTAAGCCTGTGTTGAGCTCAATCCTCAAATACACACTGGCATACACATATTCATAATGTTCTTTCATTAAAAGTAGAAAAGTACTTGTAAAGTAACAAATTCAAAGTCTGTACTTGGTTTAGTGTTCTTTGAGCCACAGAAAATTATATTTGCAAAGAAATGAGTATTTACTTTCCCAAATGGGAGCACCTACACTCCTCTGAGCAGCTCAGTGCCCTCCTTCCGCAGCCCTCGAATGGAAATAGAAGCTGTCATAAAATATCTTGAGTTGGAAGGATCCAAGGATTATTATCCTGCACAGGACAATCCCAAGTATCACACCATGTGCCTGAAAACATTGTCCAAATGCTTCTTGAGCTCTGTCAGGCTTGGTGTTGTGACCACTTCCCTGGAGAGCCCAGCCACCCTCTGGTTACTTTCTCTGACGTAGCTTCAGGCCATTCCCTTGGTCCTGTCACTGGGCACCACAGAGAAGAGATCAGTGCCTGTCCCTGCACTTCCCATCATGAGGAAGTTGTAGAATGCAATGAGGTCTCCCCTCAGTGTCCTCTTCTCCAGATTGAACAGACCAAGTGATCTCAGTCGCTCCTCATACGGCTTCCCCTCCAGGCCCTTCACTGTCTTTGTATCCCTTCTTTGGATTCTCTCTCGTAACTTAAGATCTTTCTTACATTGTGTTGCCCAAAACCTCACACAATATCCAAGGTGAGGCCGCCCCAGTGCAGAGCAGAGTGGGACAATCCCCTCCCTTGCCTGGCTGGCAATGCTGTGCCTGATGTCCCCCAGGACACGGTTGCCCCTCCAGGCTGCCAGGGCACTGCTGACTCAGATTCAACTTGTCATTGACCAGGATCCCCAGGTCCCTTTCCATGGCACTGCTTTCCAGCATCCTGTTCCCCAGTCTGTGCGAACATCCAGGGTTGTCCCATCCCAGGTGCAGAATCTGGCACTTGTCTTTGTTAAACTCCATATGGTTGGTGACTGCCCAGCCCTCTAATTTATCAAAGGGCCTCTCTGCCTTTGAGGGAGTCAGCAGCTCCTCCAATTTAGTATCAGGAGCAAACTTAGTTAGTATAACTTCAATTCCTGAGTCCAAGTTGTTTACAGAGACCCTGAAGAGCACTGGGCCTAATATGGAGCCCTGCAGAACCACACTAGTGACCAGCCTGATGTTACCCCATTTACTATAACCATTTGTGCCACCACATCACAGCCTGGCTTGGCATTTTGCAAGAGCAAGCCCCTGGGCCTCTCTCCTCCATGCCTTTTCTTTCCCATTTTCACTCAAAGAGCTATCTATAATTTTTGTCACTTTCATTTCCAGTATGTCACTACAGATTATGAAATGTAAGCTATTGTCCATCCATTTAATGGAACACATCACTGCAGATAATCACCATGGAATGTAAATCAGTTTACTGTTACCTGGTTACTGCTGGTACATGCACAAAATGGAGAGGAAATGGCTCTAGCAGTCTGTAGGTTTAATGTATGGTGGTGAGTAGCTATCAAACTCTCCTCATGTTTAGTAGCTGTGCTCAGAACAATACACAGGTGTGACGCATTCATCTGCATGTATGGGAGTGTGTCCGTCTGTGTTTAGAACATCTTGATGATGAGAAGCATTGCCACAAGCAGGCTTTAAATGGAAGTTGCCCATCACATCCATTTCTCTTCCAGAGAAGCAGCTCATGTTCTTTCCAGGATGCGGAGAGCAGACTGCCTGCAGAGCAGGAAAGCGCAATCACACCAGGTGGGAGGAAGGTCAGCCTGGATCACACACCTTCTTTCCTAGCATGGGGTCCAGCTTCACTGGCCTGAAGAAGCTTATGGCAAACAGCCTCAGGAAGCATGGCATAGACCTCTCATCCCTGCACACCATGTCTAAATTGAAGGAAAACATTGTAGAAAGGAGCGAGATCCAAACTGAACCCCAATAGCAGCTATGGGAACAAGAGGTGTAGTGCTGGAGAGGGCATGATTATGTAGCCTGGAGCAGAGGTGCTACAAGCTCTGGGCACAGCAAATCCAGGTGGTCTCGTGGGACAACTGTTGTATAGGGGTGCTAAACCAAGCTGTTCAGAGAATTCCACTGACAACTGGCCATGTGACACAGTTGCACGAGGCAACTAAATCCATCTGTGCTCAGGACAGGCCACTTTAAATAAGTTTAAAGAAGCAATGCGAGATCAGCATTGCATCTGGTGCCACTAACTGTCTGATGATGCTGGTGCCACTATAGCTTTAAGCTGATTGTCACTAACTGATCCAACACCCTTTAAATCAGTTTTTCTCTTACAGGCAGACTTTCTCTCATACAGTTTGAGAAAAGTTCTGCCCTTGAACCAGAGGCATTACAATAATGACACAGGTTTGCCTTCCTTTCGTCCCCACCAAGTGCTTAGCTGAGACACAGAGATAGAAGTGTTCAGTTTTCACAGTAAAGGCTTCTGAAAAGGCACACGTGCACATGTAAATATGAATACAACACACATGGTCATGGAGATAGTGGCACTAAAAGATACTGAACCTGTTATTGGACACATCAAAAACTAGATCTTTTGTATTCAGAAAAAGCTGGTGGTATTTTAATGGCATTATTCAATATACTCACACCACTATCCATGTAGAAAACTATTTGCTGAGATAAAAACGGTATTTCCAAGCAACAAATGTTTTTGTTGTATGTTTTAGTGCAGAACCATATAAGCCTTACAGGAGTGACCAGTACTGCCTGATGTGACCAGCTTGTGTCTGAGTACGCAGTGACAACATGAGGCTGACCTGTAAAGTCCCTGAGGACAGTGACCCAAGGTCTTTCTGATTCTTGCAAGGTGCCACTTCTTCAGCAGGTTGTTTATTCAACATGTCAAAGCTGTAAGACTGTAATTTCATATTGTGTTGTATTTCCAGATACAGTTCTCAGAGCCTGCCTGGGGAAGAAATCCCCATTGGTAAGGAAGTCTCTGGGAGAGGGCAAGGCGAGGGGATAGAACAAGGTTGAGAAGTTTTCCTTCTTTGTTTTGGAGAGAAGTCAAAGACTATCTCACAATGAAACCTAATTTGTCCTCATCTCTGCATAGCAGTGCCCTGGACTGCTGATTTAATTAATAGGCATTAGACAGGTTGAGGGATGGGTTGTCTAACTAGTACATAACTAGATCTCTGACTATTTGCCAACATTTCAAAAACACAAAATCCTATGTTCATAATGTATCATTACTTTTTATTATGAGCCCTTATCTCATGCCATTGATCAATGACTGATTAGGGGAACTTTACCTTCAAGTGGGAAAATATTTTGCTTTACTCCCCTCCCCCAGGTTTTCAGATTTCTCCATTCTCTGCCAACAAAATCACTCTGCAATAGCTCTGATATTACTGCCAACAAGAAAGAATTCAGAGACACTTTTCTGAATCATACTAAACCACTCATTTGAGTAGCCTCTTGAGCCCACAGAGGTGTCTTTTACATTATCTGTTGGCACAGATATTTTTCTTACAATTGTACCTAAACTTTGTGCATATTCCATTCAGGTTCCCTTCCTTGAAATGCATAAAGTTAAAAGAAGAAACATTCTTGACAACTTATTGTGTAAATCCTTCTGACACAGTTTCCACATTTGTGTAGGAGATGAGAACTGATCAGTATAAAGTAGGTCAAGAACTCCTAAGAGACACAGTGACTGCCTTTGATTTTTCTACCTTGAAGTTCAAAGAGCATGAGTAAGTTCATTCAAAGAGGAAGAAATGAGTTATTTAAAGAAATAAGGATTCCACTTTACATGTAGTGTCTGGAGAACTTAAGAAAGAGTAGGTCATGAACAAGGTGGTGTGTGCATGCACATGCATGTGCCTGTATGTACTTTCCAAATATTGTTTTGAGATAACACTACCATTAATTCATGATTAATTCTTCCTGACATTGAAAACTGCTCTTTTAATAATGAGTGAAATGAGAAGTTTCATGCCGTGTACTACACCTGTACACTGTGCTTCGTATCAATCTGAGTAGAGCAACATCTTCAAACAACTTACTTGAGCTGAGGATCGCATGGACTAAAATTTAGAAAAGACAGCAGCTACCCTCTCCCTGTGTGAACTGAAGGTAAATAGACTTTCAGCATGGGAACTACATATTTATATAGGAGCTGTACCAAATAAGGCACTTGGCTTTAGGACCAGGCATTGGTGTCTAATTCTCTTTTGTTTGCAGCACCGACATTGCCTATATGGTTATGGTGTAGAGCAATAGAAATGTTAAAGAGAGTGGTGATACAGACTGGTGAGGAGTTACAGGACTGGGACTTCGATCACCTGTGAGAGGACTATATCCATCAAGAGGAGTGACATTTTGCACTGTTCTTCTGTTCAAGTGACAGACTAATCAGGGGACACACAGGGCATCAGTTTCAGCTGCCACGTAAGTGTTGCATCATGCACATGTGCCAAATCAGGCAACGAGGAAAGAGCTGTACTACCTCAAAGCCCTCCTGGACATGCTATGGCTGCCTCTGATCCCAGTGAACTGGCATTTAAAAGAGACAAATCAGAGGAAGGTTAATGTGACAGATGGAGGCAAATGTTGAGAAATTATGGAGATCTTATCCCAGAAACACTAGCGTGGTCAATTTAAAAGCTGCCACTTGGATAAAATCCCCAGTGAAGGATGTTCTGATTAAAGCTGTGTAGGTGGCTAAATTCTGTTCTGTATGGCTGTATCACCATTACAGATATTTCCTTTGTTTCATATCACCTAGAGACACCAAAAAATCCTGTCTGCTGAATTAGTGGTAACATGAGTAAAAATTGAAACTAAATAGTTCCAATTTACCTTGGGTTTACTCTACATAATTTTGTTAAACACTATATTACTGCCATATGAAAAGTAAGTTTTTCGTGCTCCACACCACTGGAAAGGTGTACTCTAACATTACAATGCACTCCTCCTCATGCATGTTTTCACTGGCTCACTCAGAAAATAGTCACAGGAGATGGTATGTCTTTCAGTGAGTCCTGACCCTGCCTCAGGAATCCCTCTTGTCCTCCTGCTTTGTGCTGTGAGCATCCAACCCCCACCAGGCAGGTGTACCTGCTGTGTGGCAGCCTTGGAGGAAAGAAGCCTCAGCATACAGGGTACACTTTGCTCTACAGCTTTCTCAAGACAGAGAAATATTAGGGAAAGGTTTCTCTGAGATATGGGGTTCCTTAACTTCCATAAAACCTCACCTGTGAGCCATACTGGGACTTCTTGGAGCACCCAGCTCTGCCTGAGCCAGCACAGGGCAGATGGGTTTTCCCTGGTGACCTGTCCCATGGCACCAGCGGCCCCAGCATTAACAGGCAGCACCGTCAAACAGAAACAGACAAAGCTGTTTACAAACACAAAAGCACCAAACAGTGGGAAGGTATTTCAAGAGGGACCTAAGCCATGTAATTGTTGAGTAGTGATAGGAATTAAGAGCAACTTTGCAGTAGCCGTGATTGTCAGAGATAGACGTAAGTAATCATTAATAGTGAAGTGATAGTTCTTCCTTGACTGGCTGATGCAGTTGTGAAAAAAAAAGCCAAGATGAGCCCCTGGGAGCAGAAGCCCTTCTGGTTGCCAGGTTCTGTTTCAGACTTTGATCACAGCCCAACAGCTAGTCTACTCTTTTCTAACTGAATAAGTGGATGTAAGGAAAGAAGCTACTTCTGCTAACAACCCTCATCTGGCTAAAGGGGAGAAATCAAATTTGCAGCTCTGGGATAGGCTATTTCTGAATAGCTCTGATTTTTTTTCCTGCTGTGAAGTGACCTCAGCCAACACGAAGTAGATAGCTCTTGCTCACTAACCTGTAAGTCAAATTGGTATTCTGTAAAAGTCCTCACAATGCCATTTAGTAGAGTAAATGTCAGAAAGCACTAAGTCCTGTCTTCTTTGTGAAAATTCCTCCAAAGGAAATTGCAAGAACCCAAACTGCACAAACGCTACCTCTCAGCACAGGTTGCACATCCAAGCACTTAATCCGGACTTTCAAAAGCAGGGTTGTACAATACAAGCTTCAAGATGTTTACTTTCCTTAGTCTCTTTCTGGCCAAGAAGGATGACTTAATTCACAGGGTGGTCCAAGCTTTGTTTTGTGTTCCTGGAGCCCAGATGCCCATTTAGAGACTCATCCTGTGAGCCATGTGGACACAGCACCTCCCTGAGCTGAGGGTTTGGCTGCACTTAAGCACAGTAGAAAGTATTAGGAACTTATGGACTTCACCCAGGATGCTAACAGCTGCTCTCCGTCACCTCCCATCCCACCACACAGTCACAGCAGAAGCACAGCTCAGCCAGATGGAATCAGCCTGCAGGCTGGATTTGGCCTCCAGCAGGAACTGTCTGATTTCATAACTTGCAGCTAGTTAAGCTAATGATTGATTATTAGGTGGCACTTTTTTTCTCTAATGACAATATCATTGGTGAAAAGTGTGGCAGTTTTACTCCAATTGCTGCTGGGTGTCTTACCTAACTTTGGATTGCTGTAAGTTAGGTGCTGAAGCCTGAAGTGGTCACCCAAGGCTCCTTTTATAGATGACTCAGGGAAATGGGCATCTCCAGAGGGTGAGTAGTCTGACCTGCCTTCACTGTCTCTTCTGTTATTCCTGGCTATTACAAAGGGAGTAAAAGTTTGGCTGTCTTGGGCCTGACCACTTTTGCCTTTAGATAGCCAGTTTAAGGCAGATGAATCTCCCACTCAGGAATGCAGATTACCAAATTCACTAGAAATGCTCACTAGCCCCTTTCTCTGAAAACTAGCCTCTGAGAAAGCTGCTAAGTAACTAGGATTCTCACTTTAAAAAAAAAAAAATCCCTCTGCCCTATATGTGCAAAAATAAAGATTGCAGTCTCTGGAGAATGGTGATTTTCTGGCTTGTTTCTGGGGCACCTATTTTCCTCCTATTGTACTCAAGAACCTTCCTTTTATAAGAAAGGGTAGCAATCCCCCACCAGATTTTCCTTTTCCATCCCTTTAAATAAGGAACACCTTCAGTGAGTATGGTGATCCCTACTGCCTGCATCTCCCTTGGTTGTCCATCACTTGCCAAGCATTTCTGCAGTGCACCCCAGCTGAGGAGCCTGCTCCTCCCAAGGCTTGTCATAGAGCCTCTAAAACCCAGCCCTGCTTCCCTCACCTGGGAGCTTCTTTCCAGCAATTTCAATGGAAAAACTGAAGAGAAACCCTGCTCACCTCAGTACTTCTATTTCTCCCTCCTTGACAAAAGAGCTTTCAGATGGTGGACAGGTATTGAATTTCTGTATGCCTGAGCCATGCACGGTGCAAAGAAAGGTTAATAGATTTTTACGGCCAGAGGGAGTATTCTGATCACCTCATCCGACCTCCGGCCTCACACAGGCCAGAGGCAGGAGCTGTAATTACACCAAGTTTCCAGCAGAAATGAAAGAACACAGCCTGGACCTAATTGTCCTGCCAATCACGTCATCCTGCGAGTCCCTAGATTCTTTGACCCTCAGTAATTTTGCTGAGGAGAGTTTATAATCACAAGGTGTCTCAACATGCACCTCACATCTTGTGTGAGACTGATGTCTGTGGCTTCAGAAGAGGAAGAGAAGAAATCCACGTGTAGCTTCCTGACAGTGGAGTTTTTCATTTGCTTTTTACTTTTTTTCTCCACAGAAGGCTAAAAAAGCAAAAGGTAGGTGTAGCTTTCTCCTTCCCTGACAGCTCTTTGCAGCTGTGTACAGCTGTGCTACACTTTCTCCACCAGAGCCAGGCTGAATGAAGCGCAGCATTTCAGCTCCTGTCTAGCTGCAAGGTAATTAATAGTGGCTGTTGGCTCCTTCACCTCTCATCCGCTGTTGTGTCTCCAAACGCGTTTCTATGTAGTTCCAGGCCACAAACACCCTCTAAGACAAACTCGTAAGACCAGCTTTAAAAGTATCTAGAAGGTGAGGAAACAGTTACCAGGCAGACCTACTGCTGATTTTTTTTTCCCCTGTTCAGATACGCTAATAAAATGGCAGTCCAGTTTAAGGAAACTTGGACCAGAGAGTGTTTAGACACGATTGCAATTACTCCATGGAGCTGGCCTCATGTAAGCTTCTGCATTAATGAGGGATCATCTCTATTTGCACCAGTTTGCCAGCAGCACGATCAGCAAGTAATTAAATTCTAACAAGCACAAGGCTTGCAAGAAGACTCTGCCTGCACACAAACAAAGGTTGCTTGGGCTTGAAACCAGCAAAACAGGGGGAAGTAACTCTCCTTTTCTCACCCAGCCAGGCCCTATTAGATATGGATTTTTTTCCAGTTAATATAGTGGCGTATCCTTATCAATTTCCATGTCATCAAGTCCTATGGAATGTGTAAATTCTCCCTCTGCTGGAGCGTAATCCTATTTGTCAGAGCATTACGTGGACTGTACCAAAGGTGATTGAGAGGTCTCAGCAGAGGGGACACTTGCCAGCCTGTTTTTGGCTGCAAGGGCCAACTTGGCCATCTTCTTATTGTATCTTCCCATTTTCATCCTTTTACATTCCAGTTCAGTGCTCAGCCACCATTTAGACCAGGTGGAAGTCTCCTTTGTGGATTGCCCAGATAATACTCTCAGAACCACCTTTGGCAGTGCCAGGCTTCCTGAAGAAGGCTGTGGGGAAATTTGCGTTCCTCACTTGGATGATCTGGAAAGAGGCGAGCTTTCCAGAGAGCAATACTGCTCCAAGTGCCCTTGGGTAAGTCAGTGGCTCAGAGCTGCCAAATGAAGTCCAGCACCGAAACCTACAGACATTTTCCCTTTACATTCTGTTGTTTTTGTACTACCTTCTAGTGTTTTAATACTGATATGCCTAGGAAAACTTAGGAAGCTGAGACACTTAGTTTATAATATGTAGGAAAGTATTAATAAAAACTTCATTACTTTTTTTTTTCAACACACCACTTTACCAGTAGATGAATTTCCAGGTGAATTACTTTCCTTTAAAACATCATAATAATAATGCCTTTAACTCCCAAGGTTGTCTGTTCCTTTCCTTTGCCCAAGAGGAACAGTTGCTTAATTTGGTTTTAAAGATTCCTGATGGGGTCTGTAGCATGTCTCTTCAGACAATCCTGTCCAGTGTTTCACTTTCCATCCTGTTAGAAAGCTTTTTCTTAATGCCTAACTTAAGTTATTCTTGCTGCAATATGAACCCATTATTTCTTCTGCTTTTCACAAGGGAGAAGAAATTTTTCCTCTTCTCTCAGCAGCAGTCCTTTGCATATTTGAGGAATATTATCATTCACCCTTCCCCCATCCTTAATCTTCTTTCCTATAAGAAAAGCAACCCCAATGGAATAATTCTTTCTGGTAGGTTATGATTTCAAGTCCTCTGATCCTTCCTGCAGCTCACTTCTGGATTGACTCCAGGTGGTCTATATCTCTCTGGGATGCAGTGCCCAGTGCTACACCAAGTACTCCAGCTGACACATTATCTCTGCTGAGTAAAACAGACAAGATGGTCTATGAGTTTTCTGTGCTACAATTAATAATTTCCAGAGAATCTACTTTTCTGCAGAGCAATAAACTATCCCTTTGATCCTGATCCAAGTAGACTTTCTTACTAAAAAAGACGAGAGTGAGAGAAATTAATAGAAATCAAAACTTACCTTGAATGTGTCTAAGAAAAGAACACATTCTTAATCCTGTGTGTGGTGCACTAGATACTCTTGCATATACAGATATTTGCTGAAATGTACTGGCAGAACAAGTTCAGGAAATTAAAATAAGAAGGTTTAGCTGCTAGTGGGGAATGAGGTCTTGCATTTTCTCAGTCATCTAGGGTAGAGAGCAATCCTTAGTCTCAGTTTTCACAGCTCCCAAAGTCACCACTGTTTTGGAGAACCCTGGGATATAACACACAGTACCAAACTAAGCAGACCAGCCAAGGCAGTTGTTACATTTTTGGACAGTACTAGCTTAGGATCTAGCTTTTCTTTCCCTATACTTGTGTGCTGCCAATGATTCTCATCAACAATAAAAGTCAGCACATCCAAAGCTCAAACAGTACCACTTAAATATGGATGATGTTTTACCAGAGACCCTTGGGTAGCAGCACAGGAAGGTGTTTCAGCTGGGGTGTAGTGAGGAAAAAGTTCACCCCACTTGCCCAGTGCCCCAGGGTCCTCACATAAAGCCTGCATAACACCAGCCTCCTTTCCTGCAGAGGCAAAACTGCCAGGGTATCGCTGCTGCTCAGCCAGAGCCGCTGAGCCTCTGGGTGGTGAGTGGCCCAAACCCACATCTGCCCACCACCATCCCCTTCCCTGCAGCCTGAGGTGGTGGCACCCACGGCCAGATGCAGCTTTTCTGCCAGCAGCCTCCTCATGTGGTCAGCCTGGGGCCCTGTGTATCCCTCTGCAGTGTGTGAATGTCACCTTTTAGTGGAGATTATTAGTAGGCTTTGTCTGACTGACAAGCACTTGTGTTTCGCCTCGAATCTTCGAAGGCAGCAGGCAAGGGGGCAAAGAGCACTAATAGAATTCTTCAATGTCATTTTAATAGGATCACTGCTTTGTGCTAGCTATTTTTTCTCCTCTTTCTCTTTTTCTGTCCTCTGCTAGGCTCTGTGTTAATGCCCTCTGGTGATACTGAATTCTTCCCAAGTTTCTCAAAAAAAAAAAAAAAAAAAAAAATCCCACCAGCATTAATTATTGTTTCAGGAGAATATCTTCCCTTAAAGATGCAAGGTTTCTCTGAAGCCATCTGTCTGGATTGTCTTCCCTTGGGACAGAGAGAACAGTTAGCAACTCAGTACTTCCAAAAGGAAACTCGCAGCTCATGTAGATAATACAAATGACCCCGTTGCCCTGGGAAGGGAAGGGCTGTCTCGTGTGTTCCATATGCTATCCATCCACCTTCCTCAGTTAATGAGGCTTAGACTTCTTCATGCTGGTCAAGATAAATATAAAGCTCCCTAACCCTGAAATCACCATAGTGAGGTTGCCATGGTAAAAAAAAAAAAAAAAAAAAGTTCAGTCCATCACAGATTATGCTAAAATCTGATACAAAGAGAAACTAGAACTGCACTGAGACACAGAAACATGCCTGTGATGTTCTCCAAATCACTGTGATGTAGGTACAGTTTAGATTGTTTAAAACATCCTGTGCTGTTCATTTTTCTAATAAGATACATTGGGATTGTGCCTTATGGGAAGATGTTCTGAGAACAGGGCTGGGATACTGAAGTTTCCTAAGTATCTAACTCAAGTATTGATGCTGAACCATGACAGAAGCAGAAATCCTGCTCCATACCACTTGTATTAATGTTTTGTGACAAGATCTGCAAAAAAAATTAGGATATTTTGTCCAAAAGTGAGATCCCAACTCCACATCTCAGTTCCACTGTTGATAACCAGGCAGTTTAATTACCTCCCAGAGTGATTATGCAGCTGGGTTATTTAAGGTTTTAAAAGCTCTATGGAGGTTCTAATAACAGAATGTCAGCCACATACAGCAATAGAGATGTATTGGATGCTCAGCCCATGGGCAGAGGCAGCAGGCTTATATGGGCACTGCATGTACGTGAACCCAGAAATTTCCTAGCCTGCTGTGCACACCCATGCCTTTTATGTTTCCTTGGAGAGCTTTTCTGTTCCATGTGAACAGCATAAATTGTGGATTGTGCCTCCTGCAGATTAGAAAACTAAGTTTAGAAAGCTAAACTGCAGAATCTCACCTGGGCAGGGCTCTGAAGGAGAGGGCAAACTGCCCAGTAGCCAGTTCATCTCAAGGAACTTCACTTACTGCTTGGTAAATATTTTTTTTATTCTGTTCTAAATGACTATCCACATTCCAAGCAATACACAAACAACCAAGACACAGAATCCTGAAATCTCACAGAACAGCGCTACAGCTTTGCAAAGCACAGCACTAGATGCTAAAATTTGAATGATTACCCATACTCCTTGAATATAAGGAGAGACATCCATCATGTCACTCCCATTAATGAATATTATTGGATGCTGTGTGCTCCAGCAGTTCCAGGTTGGTTCTCTTTGGCCACTTCTTAGTGTGCCCACCCAGAGTCCTGCTATTACTTGCAAATGGTACAGGCTTTATTGCTCCCCTCATGATACCTGATGAGGGGTTATTGGCCAGGAAAAATGGGGATCAGTCTGGGTATTTTCTTCCTTTGCCAACAAGGTTTCAAAACAATACTGTTATGCACAAATGTGTCTTCAGGAAGAACAGAAGAAGGTGAATACATGAAGATAAGCTGGATAACCTGTAGCAGAGAGCTGAGACAGGTGCCCTATAAGAAGGATCACATTAGGACTAAAATCCCTTCCAGTCTGCTCATGAGTGATAGACACTACAAAGGTCCTCAAATGATTATACACTACCGTTCATGCAGGTGGGGGAAGACTGATTCTCAGTTACTGAGCAACACACAGGACTGAGCCTTGATGTGCCCTCACCAAGTCTAGAAATTAGGTTTTGCTAGTGGAGATGGCAGGTCCTGCTGGTCTCCTGAAAAGCCCTCCCCGGTGCCTCTGCACAGCTTCTCAAGGGAGCAGAGCTGCAGTGGGATAGGCAGTGGTGGCAGCTCTGCAGCAACATCCTCACGTGTGGCTCAGCTACTAGGAGACTGAGTGAGAAATGCCTACCAAGCGGGCAGATGTCTGCAGGGACCAGGAAGAGGTTCTCATGCCTCTTCCCAGGCTGTCTCTCCACTGGGGTGGCAGCCACACACCCAGACTGGTACCTGCAATGCCGAGCCAGGGACTCTCCCAAGGCTGATCAGAAAATTGAAGATCTGTGAAGGCACTCTCGCACATTTTCATAATCAATTTGGATTGCTTGCTATTTATCAATATTCTTTCAAACCAAAATAGTATCCAATACAAAGTTCTTTTGTTGTTGTTTTTATGTTTCTGGGTCTTTTTTAACACCTCTGACAGATATTAGCCCTCACGTTCTTCATTCAAGACAGTTTCTGAGTCTAGAGGTGTCTACTCTTAGTCCACAGTACTCTCTGAATCAGGCAAGTTACCCATGTAACTCACCGAGTGAAAGTAATTTGTTTATGAAAGCATTTCTCCAGAGAGATGTAGACAATCCTAGAGAAAGACATGGGAATGATCTTACCTCAGACAGGAACAGCAACAAGAAACTGGCACACTTCAGTCCTATGAAGACTTTCACTTACCCAAGCACTAGGATGGGACTGCCTTGCTACAGACAGGCTAAGCCCATTCCTGTCTTCTGGATTTAGATTGAAGTTCTCTCTGCAGACTGATGTAGATGTGATGTTTTTGTGGACAAGATGTCTGGAGCTGTGGTGATAGGTGGTGATAGATATAGATGGTGTGCATATCTCACTCTGTGTATTCACAGAGACTTCAATCCCACACATAGCAGAACTGAACATCTCAAGTGCTGCCATTGATATTTCACTGAAGCCAGCGTTATGTCTGAAAGTACACAGACAGACTGTAGCAAACAAGGAAAGGCTCTTTTCATGGAGAACATTGCCATCTTGTGCACAACTGCATTTACTTTGTGCCCGGCTTATGAGATACTACTGCAGAAGTTGCTCGCTCTTCTTGCCTCTCTTGAAAACTCTGACTGAAGCAGAGTTCAAGCCCTTGAATGGAGAAGTCTCCCTAAACAGCATCAGCTTGTTCCACTCCTCAAGCAGTGATAACCATATCTGAACTGCTTTCTGAGCTAGCACATTTTTCCTTTTTATCTTGCAAAGCACTTCATTAAGTGTATTTAATGGAGAAAGCCAGCTGTATCACAACGAAATCAATAAAATAGTAGAATATCAGAGCTGAAAAAGTACTAGAGAAGTGTTTTTTTCTTAAGTGGAATGGCAGCATTTATTCACAGATTATCTTGCAAGTGCTGGCAGCCATGCAGACACAGTAAGTACAGCAACAGTAGAGACCTCCTGTGCAGGCAAATCTGATACAGGTGGACAAGTAGACAAACAAACCTATGACTACCCTAGTGCAGCAATTGCCCTCACGTAGTGCTTCATAGCTCACTGCAGATATAAATTACAGAAAACTTTGAAACAACAATATATGGTCAGTAAACACAAACATGAATTCTCCTGGTGAGGAATATGAGACCCAGAGAAGCTATGTTGTTTATGTGAAGAAGGGCTGCCACAGCTATAAAGGGAGAAGCTGGTCCTGTTTGCATTCCCTGTCCATGACCATGTCCTTTCTAAAACACAGAACAATATATATGACAGCAGACTGGAACTCCTTCCACATGGGTATATGAAAGAGCTGGCACTCTATCCCTCATGAATTACAGACCATTCTCGAGATTTCAACACTATGCTGCCTCCATCCATACTTTTTTCATCATCACCTGCATGTGGGAAGTTCTGTTCCAGGTGAGTTTTTGTCTTACTGCCAGCAAAGCTGGAAGGTGAGCCAGTGATTCCTTGGATCCTAAGCACCCATCCTATGTAGCCCTATCAGCTGCTTGCTCTCAGCCTGGATCCCATCCTCGTTTTTGTTTGCATATGTTCCCCCTCTGATGAGGTAATGGGGTGAAATCCACCGGCACTTACAGGAACAACGCAACTCCTGAGTCACTGCACAGAGGTGCCCCCTTTGCCCCAGGGGAAAACTGCTTGTCCTTCTGAGGGGACTTCTATGGAGGGAAGCTGAGATTGCAGAGAACTCTCACTTTCCCTCTGCCGACTTTTTAAGCAATGCAATGCCTGTACCCAGCTGAGTGCCTAAATCTCCAGGGCACTATCTGCATTTCAGAGCTAGGTGCATGAGGCACAACCCAGGAGGTACAGCAGGGTCCAGTGTCTCAGGTAACTCCATAAGGAAATCCCATGTGCTCCACACAGACTTGGACTGACAGCAATAGCTGGTGTGGATTTGATGGTAAAGGTTTTCCCCTGGTTGAAGCCCAGAGCAATGGAAGCATGACAGTATTTTAGCTGGGAGGATGTCCACATGCTTGCTGGTTGTCCTACCACCAAGGGAGGAAGAAAAGAGGGGTTTGTGTGTTTTGCAGAGGTGCCATCATCTTCTCACCAGGAGCAGCCTGAGGTTGTAAAAGCCTGAAGTGCCAACAACTAGCCAGCAAAAAGACAAGATGTTTTTTCTCTTTCTCCCTTTTCTATATCTGCATTCAACATGGGACTGCTACTAATAAGCCAGTGATTGGACTGTTACTCAACTGTTTTTAAAATTGCCTTGATACCTCTTTTATAATACAATACAAATGCACAAGGCAGTAGCTAACTTTGGAAATGACAGTGTAGTAGTGCTGCTGAACTGAAAGTGCCATTTGACATACTAATGTAGAGAGAAAGCATATCCTATCCACTGGGCTGGAGCTGTAACATATGCCAGATGACAGGATGCCACTAGTGCTTAGTGTGTCTTGTAAAACTGGATATAAACAGCTCTTCTCACCTGAAAGAGTCACAGCTTTTTCTGAGCTAATGCTAAAGACAGCTTATTAGTATGCAAATAATACAGCAGTATCTTTCCCTGGCTTAAATTGCATATGATTTTATTTATTTTTTACCAATAAATTTTACTTACTGAAAACCTGTCTGATTACTGCTCTCAGTAGCACTTATTTGCAGTTTACTCCCCATTTCTCTATGGATCAGAGCATCCACGTTTACCTGAATTTTTTCTTCTTGTGCACTGAAGTCAGGGATGAAGTTTTCATGGTTTTGCTTCAAATTCTCCTCTTGGTCTGTGATTTAATGCCATCATTCACTCTGTTATCCTCAGTGCATGGTTTCCAGCTACACACACAAAGTCCGTTCTTTGAGAAGAGCAGTGCTTCTCCTAGTGTATCTGACACCAAATATCCCTGAATCTTCATCCTAATGCAAACTCTCAAATTTACCCTCTGTCTCTAGCAATGCTCAGGCTTCTCTTTTTAGCCCCCTTTTATCCTGCCTGTGCCTGTTGGCTTTCATCTCTTCCACTGTCTTGGGGGCTCTCCCCCTCCCTTTCTTCTCAGGGGGAGAAAGAAGACAAGAAGAAACTTCTTCAAGCACTTCTTCCATGATCACCTCTTTGATCTGGACTTGGTTCACCCCACAGGATCTGTTTCACATCCCACTTCTCAGCACTACTGTGTTTGCTGGATAGATGTAATCAGAGAGAATGCAAGTCAGCTGAAGAAGTTTGGGGATGTTAAACAAACAGGAAACCTAATTCTACATTTTTCATATTCTCCTGTTTTTGTTACATCCCACCCCACCAAATTTTGCACCCTTTTACCACCAGCACTTTCTTATTAAATAATATAGTCCATGTCTCAATGCTGTGACAGAGATCAATCTTTGCAAGTGCCTATTTCTGGGCTTCTCTGCCATGGAGGTGGCCCTTACAATTGCTCTTCTAATCACCTGAGGCCAGGAACAACTAAACCATGCAAAGTGGTAGTCAGCTGGAAGATTCAGGACATCCCTACTTACAGCTTTACATAAGAGAAATCATTTGCATATGGACAGATAATTAATGACGTTTCCCAACACCCCCAGACAGTCTGTACTAATTCAGGAGGATAAACTGCAATCAGGCAAGAAGAGTTCAGTAGCTGGCTCTGCTGCCCTCCTTGTAAATGAAAGTATTCCCACGGATATTGAGAGCAGTGGGATCAGGATGACACATGCAATAGCAGGAGTCACTGTCACTCTGGCAGTAGGCAATGGTTGACTGAAGAACAAAGACTTGCTTTCACTAGTAAATGCTGTAACTTTTGCCTTTACAAGAAGCATCTTTGTGTTTGAATTGTTCCATATACTGGAAGATATATGACTTCTTATTGTAGACCTATTGAACCAGAGGCTTTCAAATATGTATAATTATATTCATTTCATTAATTGTTCATTAACACCTGTTACATGGACTGTTCTGTCTTAGATCATATAATTTCTTCCTTATTTAACATCCTAAGTGTTAAATAGAAACAAAGTCAAAATTACTTAAATATTTTTCCTGCCATCTATTATCAGACCTCAGTTTCTTCAGTCAGCTCTGTAAATTAAAATTAATTTGGTGAACTAATGAAAAATTTGGCACAATGTCAAGAGACGAAATTTTTAACACAGTATATGAAAACAAGTCAGATCATTCATCAGTCTCTCACACAATTCTGGAGAGAGTCTCTGGCTGTTTGGATTTTCATTTTTTAATGGTTCTGCCTTCCACAAGAGGGAATGAAACCTTTCTCTGAATCACAAGAGCCATCTCCAAGTAGAGAGACCTAAGAAGTTCAAAACTTCTTTTTAATTCTGTGAAGAGCTAAATACATCAATAAAATACTTTATGCCTCCTACGATCCTTTGATGACTGAATTAACTAAATGAGACTGAAATGAGGAGTGATTTATAATGGGCTGTAACGAAAACTGAGTTCAACTGCCTTCCAAACAACTGACAGAGAATATATTAGTTTTAGCAATGACGGTTTAAAAGAACAGAGAAGGGAAAGCATTCCCCTTTGATCTCAGTGAGAGCAAAGTTTCTTTAGACATGATCCAATCCCAACTAATATGCTGCAAGAGGTTCATATAATGGTGGGGGGTTTTACCCCCTTCACAAAACAAGAGCTAGTCAAAACTAAGTTACTGAGGTTTAGTTAGAAGTCTCATTTCTCATTGCTATACAGCCCGTGAAAAAGGCAACTTCCCTAGATTTTCAGAGGTTGAAAAATTTTTGTGATCTTGAGTTTATAACACAGGAATAAAAAGTACACCTGTCTTAGTTTGAAAAAGAAAACTAAGATATCTGGGGGCTAATAGAACAGAGGACTCCACACGATTAATCACA
>JAWWEU010000001.1:88773046-88855127 GCA_035583155.1 Acropternis orthonyx | reverse complement strand
AAAAAAAAAACGTTCCCCTCCTTCCTCCCTCCCCCGGAAGCTCCCCCCCCCCACCCTCTGCTCCGGGCATCACTCCCAGTCCAGGCAGGTGAGGGAAAGGGAAAATTCTGAAAACTTAAACCCATAACAACACCTTAACTTTCATGAGAATTGCTGTAGATCAGAGCTTCCTTCTTCATGAACTTTGTAATAAAGACAAATTCTAATGTTCAGATGGTACGTTACGGTATAGCATTATGTGCCTATCCTGTAGAGCTGAAAGCACACACCCAGCCTTCTCACAGTGAATCATCTCATCTAAGTTAAACTACTCCAAGCAGTTAAGGCCAACCAAATATTCACCTGAGCATATCTGGGAAGGGAGGTGATAAGACAGCTGCAGAGAGGAGGCAGAAGAGGCTGAGCTGGGTCCTGGGAAAGTAGGACCTGGCAAAAATAGGTACAGGACAGCACAGGTATTCAAAGAACACTCCTCCATTTCACCTCCTACAGTCACAGTCCTGCAGACACTTCTGCCTACGTACAGGTCCTGACTGTGACCAGATTAAGTACTTGGAGAAATGTCAGCTTAACCATGGGCTTGCGCCGCTTGCACACCACCTGTCTGTCCCTCTGCATGTATAATTGATGCAAAACACTAGCCTCCAGGTTTGGCAGGGTTTGGTGACTGCATATTGTGAATGCAAGCAGATCTGGAGAGAAAAAAATTCAGGATGGTAACTCAGATTTGGGCAACCTGCCATGAACCTTATGACTGCTCACATCACCAGGGTAAGCAGTAGACTTCAGACCATGAAGAAAACTCTTTTTATTACTAGGGGTGCACTTACATTTCACACAAAAAACTCCAGAATGACTGTCCACTAATGACAAATCATCTGCCCCCATCTATGGCCCATGGCTGCTTTTCCCCCTCCCACCATCTGCTGGCACTGCTGCAGTGTGGGACGAGTCAGGATGCTCTCACAGCAGTACCCAGGACAGTAAACCCATACAATCCTCAGCACTATTTACAGGATTGCTGCTTCCAATTTCTCCTGTGATAGCTGACAGAAAGACCCTTGTCACATGGATAAAAAGTGAGCATTGATCTGACACTAACTGTCAACAGGCTGCAAAAATATTGATAGTGCATTTAGCAACAGTGCCCCAAGCCTTGGCAAATGAGAGTTCATGCTCTCCAGTTATTTTCTCTCATTATATTGTCCCATTCTGCAATGTATATTAATTGGCTGTTTTGGTTTGCTATTTAACAGACAGCTTCCTTTTAAGCTAAAGCTCATTCTCTTTAACTGTGTGTTTTCATAGCTTCTGCTCTGCCAAGAGGTTAAACAGACCTCATTATCCATTTCTTGCAGAGACCTAATTTCTACAAAAGGCCTTGAGCAGGGCAATATGATTGGCAGGAAAAAGAATAAGGTTACATGAAACTGTTTTCACACTTAGCCAAATACTGAGAAGCAGGGACACCATTTGAAACAATGTTCCATGTGGGTCTCATCAGCTGGGCAGGACATTCAGCCTCTTCTTGTTTGTGATGATTCTAGCATCTGCCCCTTCCAGCATGGCATCCCCCAACACGTCAACAGATTAAGCAGTTTAGGATAAAAGATGGTCTCAAGTCAAACCGTCTCTATTTCTCCTGAATTGCTGTACCAATATATAGCCTGTTAAATGGCAAAGCAGGCACTGCTGTAGCCCTGACAGCAGGGAGCAGGCTAGAAGAAAGGCTTTCTCCCCCTCTCCTACCTAGTCTCCTGGGTAAATCTTCCAGGCAGACTTGGTCCATTTCTTGTAGAGGGAAGACATAATTACTGCCTGGGGGTGCCATATGTTATATTGCCATGCACAACAGCCAAGCAGTTTGAGGCAACCAGACACCTGTACACAGCATTGGTCCTCATCAGAAGTTTGGTCCTCTTGGTGGTCTTAGAAATCAAAAAACCCATTAGACCACATACAGAAGTGTAAGGCAGCTACAAGGGTTTTTTAAGACCCTGCTGAAAGAAACGACTGTGATGGGAACAGCCCAAAGTCCCAACTCCTGCTCTTATTTATCCAAGGGTTTACCAAACCACATGCCAAGGTAATCAGCAATTCAGTTGATTCTCACTTCTCGGGTCTTCAAACCTGCACCAAGGCAGCATGTCACTCACCAGGCACAAGTCCCTCCAAGACGGCTTACTTTGCAGATTAGGGGAAAAGGAATCGCTGTGTCAGTGTAAATAGCAGCAAGCAGGAAGCTTTTGGAGAAGACTTGCAGAGTTTCTGGAGTAGAGGGCTCAAGCAAACTAGAAGGGAGTTCAAGCCACATAATCCAAGCTGGGAGCTACAGACTACGCTCTTGCAAACTGGTATGCCCTGGTCACAAGATGTGCTCTATCCTTCAGCTTTCTCTGTTGCTTAAGCTCTAGCAGGTCTATGGTATCTATCCTAAGGATAGATAATTGTCTCCAAAACACCAGTTCTCACCAAATTTTGGATCAAGCTCTGGCCAATAAGACTCCTGTCTGTAATTATTCTTGCTCAAGGTCTTGCTGATTGTGCAAGATGCAAAGAACAGAAGGCTGCGTGGAACCAATCAAGGACTAGGACAATTTGAGGAGTCTTCATCCCTAAATGTTTCCAAGATGCCCCAGGACAGAGTCCTCACCAGACCCATCCAAATGCAGCAACCATCCTGCTTTGAGCTCCTCTCCTACTGTGGTCCATGAATCATCAATGACCTAAAAGACAGTGAAATGGCAGCTGCAATGTTATTGCTACCTCCATAGAAATTCTGAAATGGAAGACAATAAGAGGGAATAACAGATGCAGGAAAGAAAGTATTCAAAGCACTGCCTATTTTTCAGATTTCAAGTCGAAGTTGTCACAGCAATGATACAAGATGAATTGCAGATTCCATATCCCTTTTCTAAAAAGTTTGACAAACTTTAAACCAGGAATGCAGAGTGTAGCAGCTGTGTCTGCATCAGCAATCCCAATGGCTCAACTGCAACAGACCTGGAGGGAGACACTGAGGATGTGACATCCTCTCCACACACATTATAGGGTCTTACTTCAGTTTAGCTTTAGCCCAGTTCTTTGGACCAACTTTCCCTTTGGGGGCTACTCCTTGAGTTTCCTTCAAAAGGAATGCAGTCCATGTGCTGAGGTCACTCCAAAGCACAGTTAAATGAGAACAAGCAAAATCCAAGCAGAATATGCAGTGCAGGCTTCAATGAGGAGGAAGAGTTTATCCTCTTGCTACTTTGTACAAAGTTGTAGGTAAGTACAGTAAAGCATCAAGTCTGGTAGCATTTGGGATAGTCCAGTGTCATGAGAAGTGTGCTGCTATGTAACAATATTCAGGAGTTATCAGCTTGTGTTCTGCTGCATTTGGCTCACTTGCACAATGTCACTGTTTTGCAAAAAACAGTTTTTGTTACTATTTTGCAAAACAACATGAAAGAGGAAAGGAAGGAGGTAAGTGACACATCACCAACTCAAATCTCAAAGAGGAAGCTCTCTCCATCAGGATCTTAAAATCACCTGACGTTTAAGGCACTTTAATTTGTTGTTTGGACTACACACTGATTTGTCTTGGGAGACAGAGTACAAGAAGTGTGCTTGAAAGTCCCTATGAACTAACACAAAACTAAAAAGATAAATAAATAACACTGCTCATTGAGTTTTGCATTCTGTACTATCCACCCACAGAATCCATCAGCAATACAACAAAATGTCCTTGGGGCAGCCTTGTTAAGCTCTTAAAGCTTCTTAGCCTGAGTGTAGGCAAATTGAAAGTGTAGGCGAACATTAAATCCAACTCAAAATAATCAAGCAGCTCCAAGTGTCAGCAGATCTATAATTAAGATGGTATTTCAATTTATTCTCTTTAGAGACCTCAACTATTATTACTGTATCTAGAATAGGGAAGGCTTTCATATAGAAAGACATCAATTCTTCAAACATCATCTTCCCTCCCATCTGGCAATGGCACTACTGTAGTAATCCATAAGAGTTCTGATGTTGTGGAAGAAGTCAGCAGTTCCACGCTTGAGTACCACCATCTTGAATTTTCTTTTTCAATCAGCACATAATATGTTGCAGGAAGTTCAGGCCTTGTGAAAGGCAAAATATTGCTGCTAAATGAAAGGGGGGTTCTGGACTCAGCAGATCCCTGGAGATGCTGACCTCTTTCAAGATGTCTGGGGTCCTAGCTCAGAGCTTTGTGTTCTCCCTCCTACTAGCACACCTCTGCAAAGGACCACATACCACTATCAATAGCACCCACATTGTGGATCACCTCCCCCACTCTCCATGAAGTCCACGCTGTTAGAGGCACAACAAGCTAAGAGACAGCCCATCAGTGCTATAAACAGTTATTTAAGACCAGCTATTTAGACTTGATTTGAACAATTTAAGCTTGTCAAAAAGTGTACTTAAGGCCACATCATATTTCAGAGTTTTTAAAAAAGTCAGATATCTACAAAGAAAATAATAACAAGAGACCTCTGTTTCTACTGATGTCTGTATTTTAAAAGTTTTGAGTAATATTTACTCAGGCTTCATAATACAAAATATCTTTCAGCATCTTAAGTGAAGCTGCAATAAATTTTTTTTTAAAAACCAAAACTTTTTTAGTTTCTAGAAGTTTCTAGATAAGTGACTGTCTTGAAATGCTACACTTCTGGGGCTCAGCAAAGCCTTGATGAGTGTGTCCAGTGCTTGAGATGGGAACATGCCTGCAAGTGTACTGCATCAGTCATGATGCAGTCACAGGAGTTAGTCATCCTCTGAGTCACTCTCTCCCCTGGCTGGGACACATGCCCTGATTGAGGACATGAGCTGGTCCTGGATCTCCTTCCTGGGGTTCTCCTCGAGGTCTGTCTTGATGGCACCTGACTCTGAAATCTTCCACTCCAATTCTGTGCAGTGTAAAACAAGACAGTAATGAATGCAGGGGAGAACACTGGAAAAAGCCCACTCTTCATTCCCCAGCTGGCTTCTCTTGTCACCATACCACTACCACCACCAAACCAGGGCCCTGCTCTGTTCCTCCCATTCTTCTTTCATGCCCAGGTCCCAGCTTCAGCCCCACCTCCCACACCTGCTCCAGCCTAGCCCTCCTTTCACAGGCCCTAGTGCTGGCACAGGTCTGAGGGTACTGCTCTGCAGCCTAACAGTGGCATCCCCAGTGCCACCCTGCTCTCTTTAACACGGGGTGCAAACAAGATGAGGGATACAGAGCAGCAGCTTTAGAGGCAAATATCCCAGTAAAAGTGAATTCCACCTCCTTCTAACCACAGCAGGGCAGAAGACACATTTGCACATCTATTGCCAGTGAAGGAATACTGCTCATACATTACAGCTTTTTTCATAATATACTGAGATCATCACAATCAGAAGAGGTGGGGGGTAAGTTTACGGAGGGTTAAATAAATGGAAGAAATTCCATTTACGCATCTGAATTATAGGTATTTCTCAGGAATGTACCCTGTAAACAGAACTCACCCCTTTGCCTTTACATCACAGATTATTAGTTCCTTAACCAGACAGCAGAGAGAGACTTCACCACCAGCAGTAAGCCCAAATTAAACTGGATTGCTTCCCAGAAGTGGTAGAAAGTCAATAAAATATATTCAGTTGAAACCTTTCTTCTAGTCTTGCCAACAACCCTATCATCAAATCTAATTTCCTTCAGACATTACAGAATAACGAATACAACCTCACACTTTCTTTAATCTCCAGTGGAAGTCACTTGGGCTTAGGGGAAAAGGAAGGAAGAAATAAAAGAAAGTGCAGAATTTCAGTGTGCAGCTTTCTGTGATGACTGAATTAAGCTGGCTCAATCAGGAACAACAGAAAAACATGTAACTGTCTTAAAAATGAAACAAGGAGCCTTACAATGCAATAGGCAAGCACTAGTTAGCAAGTGCAGATTATCATGTCACTGCAGGTAAGGTCAGTTGTTCATGTAAAAGAGCCCCAAGGAGCACATGTGGGTACTGTTTACCCTTTAGTAATATATTCAGCAAAATTTGTTTCACCCAACACACAGCCAGAATACTTTAACACAAAAGATAAATATCTATATGTCGGACTATCAGCAACTCACTGCTTTTACAAGATAGCCTTAATCACATGTGGTTGAGCCAAAAGAGTGAAAAATAGAATCTAATACGATTTTTAGTACCTCCCTTCTCCTCCTAAGCCTCGCTTCTCTCATTCCCTCCAAAGCAGTTTTGCTTGTCCTTTGGCAGACTGGAGATGCAGACACTCACCATCCCTCGTCAGGTTCATGCCACCAAACACCAAAGGCCCGATGAACTGAGCTTTGATGTCTCCCTCCAGGTAGACAAATATCGTAGGCAGGTTCTTATCAGGGTAGTTGGGAATGCAGGTGGTAGAGATAGCCTTGATGAATTTCACATCTCTGAACTTTTTTGCAAGCCCACTCATATGTTGATTTATTAAGGCACAGAGTGGAATTCTGTGAAGAACAGCAATAGACACACCATAAGGAAAAAATAAAAGACGAACAGTAAACTGCTTCAGAAGAGAGGTCAGAAATATCAGCATGATGAGTAGCATTTCTGGAAAGACAAACGTACCAGAAGCAACTTCTGAATAGGTTTGTTGTCCAGTATTCCAGCATTCAAAGGAGATCAACATCATTGGAGATTCTGGTGGGTTGTGGGTTTTTTGTTTTAATATATCAGTAATGTAACTTTCTGCTCTATCATAAAGAGAAACTTGTCTATGAATTTAAGATATTTAGAAATTGCAAGGCCACAATGAAAAGAAAAGGAGCTCCTGGAAGAAAGTAATCAAAATAACAATCCACAACTGTGAGGCAACTAGAGACCATGAACAACAGCAAGTACTTATAATCCTTTCCAGAAAGCTCTAGCTTTCTAACTAACTTTCTGTCTAACTTAACAGACATTTTTTACAAGTTTTTCCATCATGGTGACAGGACTAGAAACTGTTCACTCCATTTTTATGCCACTAGAAATCAAGCTAAATACACATAGCGCTCCTTCTCATTCACAGCCCCTTGCACTTCATGTAAAATAATTTCCAAAGCTTGGGCAGTGGCAGTAGCTACCTCTATAGCAGCCAGCTGGTACACATCATGCTGTGTTATAGACATGTATAAAAAAGCCACCTCATGGTAACATCAGTCTAGAGCTAAGTTAAGCAGTGTTGAGTCAACAGTATTGAAATTACTAATTTTGTTTTATTCCTTAGAACACCAGAATCAGTTCCTTAATTCCACATTAACTACATGTTTATCTTTGAGTATATTTAGCTATTGACAGTGAAAGGTTTAATAGTTAAAAACAAATTCTTACCCTTGTTTGTAGAGGTGCAGGACTACCCATACACCTTTTCCAGCTTTTGTAACCTCTTGAACATAATCTTTTCCTGAAATCTCCAAAATTTCCCCAAATTTATTCTTCATTTGAGCTGCTTTCATTTCTGCTAACCTTTGCTGCCTGAATAGCAAGGAACAGAAAAGACATCTTGTGAATAGATGCATTTTTTGACAGAACACTTGAAGGAGCTGGTTGAAACCCAGACTTCAGAAGCACATTACCAACTTCTTCAAACCCCAGAGCAACAGAGGCAAAATGACATAGTAGATGTTCTTGTATTTGCATCATAAGTTAAAACTACCAACATGTAAGAAGTACAACTGTGTTTCATGAAACTCTTTTTGCCCCTCATTTCTGGCCTCACCAGAATTTCTTCTGCAGATAATACACTACCAAACTAAATGGCAAAAACCATGACAGAGGTCAAGAGATAGAGGGAAAGCAACACCGTAATTATGCAAATTTCCAGACCTTAATTTCACTCATCGTAAAAATTAGAAAAATTTGGAGGTGATTTTCAAAGCTTTCAGAATCCCCAGCCATGCACTCAGCAGGTGCACATTATCTCTGCAAAACTAGGTTGTAGATAAAGGACAGTGAATTCAAATGCTGATATCCTATTAAAGACACTTAGAAGCTCTACAAGAGACCAGAAATACAGGCCCCTTTTTCCATTATCAGGCCTAAAAACATCCTTTATCTCTTTAACAATATCTCAAAGCATATAAAAGAAAGATCCTCCAATTATCATTAAAGCCAAATTCTGCATGCTGCTCTGACCTGTACATTTCAATAGCTTTCTCATCTTCCTCATTAAATTCATCTTCATTCTCTTCTAGCTCTTCCAGAGTCATGTCCTCATAAGTTTTCACTGGAATGGAAGGAACATCAATCAGTAAAAACCTCATTCCAGGATTAAAACTCATCAGCTTTTATCAGTCCTACAGAATTTATTTACTTTAAGGATAGATTAATGGGAAATATGGTGTGGGGGCTTTTTTAAGTATTACCTTAGAATCATAGAATGGTTTGGATTGGAAGCAACCTTAAAGATCATCTTGTTCCAACCTCCCTTGCCATGGGCAGGGACACTTTTCACTACACCAGGTTGCTCAAACCCCCATTCAACTTGAACACTTCCAGGGATGGGGCACCCACAGCTTCTCTAGCCAACCTGTCTCACCACCCTCACAGTAAAGAATTTCTTCCTAATATGTAATTTAAACCTATTCTCCTTCATTTTAAGGCCATTCTCCCTTGTCCTATCACTACATGCCCTTGTACACTTGGAGTTGCCCTTAGGAGCTGGACTTCAATGATCCATGTGGGTCCCTTCTAAGTCAGGATATTCTATGGCTCTGTTCCATGATTCTAAAAAGTCCCCCTCCAGCTCTCTTGTCAGTTCCCTTTGGGTACTGGAAGGTGCCGTAAGTTTTCCCCGAAGCCTTCTCTTCTCCAGGCTGAACAGTTCCAACTCTCTCAGCCTGTCATTACTGCTACTGGACTTTTACAAGATGTTACACACTTTAGACATGCAGATGGGAACACAAAGACGTAAAGGCCTCTGAGCTGAAGGTTGCCTAGACTAGCTCACAAGTACTTGCATGAGCTTTCAAGTCTGGCAGCTGCAGCAAAGATGTGCCACACACATGTGCATTGTTCAGTGGCCTGAACAATGGAGGAAGCATACAACAGGAAATGCCGTGAGACAGTTTTACTTGCACATTCCCCTGGCACACTACCTGTGCACTGTTCTTATTTCAGCTTTCCATCATTGACTTGCATAAAAATATGGAGCTGACATCAAGAACAAAGCTTTCCTGTGCTGGAAGAATCCACGTGTTCAGGAATGTATTTGTTTGATACCATGATCACACTGCACAGATGAAGTTTTATCAACCTGATGGACTTGGAAAATGCCACATTGCTTTACAGGCATATGAATATTGCTGCTGGCCATTTCTTTGTACAAGCTTCCCCCAGGGAGCAATTCCAAGGCTTGTCCTTCTGCTGCCGGTGCCTGAGTTGGATCATCATTTACCTAGAGACTTCTGAAGGATGGCAAACTGCTCCTCTTCCTTTGCACGCTCCTGTTCCTCTAGGTTTTCCTTTGGAGGAAGGATACCTTTCTTGCGCAGGATGTCATTCCACTCCGTGTCTTTATCTGGGTCCTGGAACAGAACATCAAATAGATGCTATCTTTTCAGGGAGAACTTTGCAACTTCCAGAACTTAAAACAGGCAGGCTTTTCAAGAGATGCAACATGTTGCAAACTGGTAACTGGGTGGACCATACCAGCAAGCCACAGTGCACACCCTCCTGATGCTGAGGCTTTTTTGCAACCCCAGACAACCACCCTGAAGAGTGACTTTATTTTATTTCATCCCACACACAGCATGTATAAGATAGGATACCAAAGTCTGAAGCAATGTAACCATCGTTGCACCTCTCACAAAATGAAATGAAAGAGGAGGAAATTAGCTGAATTACAGGGAAGGACGCTGGCCAGAGGGCTCACTTAGAGAGCCCCACAGCAGAACAGGTCACCAAATTAATGGTCGTTGCATCGGGAAGCACTAGTGACAAGACACACAGGGAACAGCCTTCCAGACCTAACTCTCAGTATATAGGAAGTCTCCTTAGTAGATTCAAGCCAGTGTGACTGTTTGGAGACAAGCAAGTATGGTCTCTGCCAGCCAAGTCCATTGCTAGAGAATCAGATCTAAATCTACGGCTACGCTACTCCTGAAAATAAGAGAGACTTCACTGTAAAACAGTTGAAATAATCCTGCAAAACAAGGCAAATAGGCCCCTGTGTATTGTTGAGAAGCTCGGGAGAAGATTTTCCGAGTTAGCTAGCAATTTTATTTCTTTTAAATACGCAAAATATCGGTGATAACTTTATTTCTTTTAAATATTCGAAATCTCAGTGATAACTTCCTTTCTTTTAAATGCAAGAAATCTCAGTGATAAGCACCCACAGGCTGACTGTGGTTCCTTACTGTCCTGGCCTAAGTTCAGTTTGAAAACTGAATACACCTAGCACTGTTTGGCTATGGCTTGTATCAGTATGGTTTGCAGTAGGTGTGTTACAACCACAGCTCTGCGCAGACCAAACCCCAGCGCTACGGGGGGCGGGGAGACGGGTAAGGGGGGGAAACACAAAATAATAATTAAAAAAAAAAAAGAGACAAAGAAGGAAAGAAAGCAAAGTAGCGCAGCAAACCAAGCGCCAGATTTTTAAAACTTTTAAATTTTCTGTCTGTGGCTGGGGTCCCTTCTCCCTCGGCACGGCATTTCGCTGCTTACCGACACGCCTGGACCACACCCGCTCACCACGGCACCGACATACACACCGCACTTGCAAAAGAAGCAGCAAACCACCACAAAATTAGACACGGAGCTTCCGAGCAAGGCCGACACCTCCGTCTCCAGCAGGGGGACGAGACCGGGCTGTGCCCAGGCCGGGCGCCCCGCGGTGAGGGCGGGCCGTGCCTGCCCGCGGGGCCCGGGCCCGGAGCGCCGCCCTAACCCGGCCCGGGAGCGGGGCATCCCGGCTGCTCACCTGCATCCTGCCGGGGTCGGGCCCGGTGAGGGGCGGCGGGGCCCAAGTGAGGGGCGGCGGGGCTCGGCGGGGCTCGGCAGGGCAGGGCCGGGCCGGTCCCGGCGTGCCCGGCGCGGGTGGAGGGGGCGGTGCTCCCCGGCGGGGCGGGCACAGCGCTGCGGCCGCCGAATAAGGCCGGTCCCAGGGCCTCACCACCCTCACGGCAAAGAATTTCTTCTTCTAGTCTAATCCGAGTTGCTCCTAGTTTAAAACCGTCCCCTCTCCTTGTATCACTATCGATCCGTGTAAAAATCCCTCTCCCTCTTTTTTATAAGCTCCCTTTAAGCGCAGAAAAGTCCAGGCTGAGGGAGCTGGGCCTGTTCATCCTTGAGAAGAGGTGACTGAGAGGGGACCTCATCAATGTCTGTCAGTATCGGAAGGGAGGGTGCCAAGAGGATCCAGGCTGGCTCTTCTCGGTGCTGCCAAGCAATAGAATGAGAGACAATGGGCAGAAACTGGAACACAGAAGTCCCACCTGAACAGAATTTCCCTTGCAGGTGACCAAGCACTTGAACAGATTCCCCAGAGAGTCTCCCTCACTGGAATATTCCAGAACTGTCTGGATGCAATCCTGTGCCGTGTGCTGTGGGACAGCTCTGCTTAAGTAGAGAGGTCGGACCAGCTAACCCACTGTGGTCCCTTCCAACCTTACCTATTCTGTCATTCTCTACAGCTCTCCTCTTTCCACTGACTTGAGCCTCTTTTTATGTATTTGTGTTTCATACCCTGTTTTATTTTTCCACTGGCTTGTGGTCTGTTATAAAATAAAATAAACAATCAAGCCTATATTATCTGTTCTTAACAGGTGTAATTAGCAGTACTTCAATTATTGTTAGGAGTGGGTCATAGCCAATTAACATGACAAGAAATTTGTCCCTAGATAGTTACTTTTATTTTATTTTTGAGTCTGTGTAAAGTATCACTCACAAAACACTGATGAGTGCATTGAGTGTGGTGACCCCAGTCCACTTGGGATCAACACTCCATTCCGTACAAATGGGCACCTCTGCCCTTCTTAATGAATTGAGCAGACCTTTTGAGCTTCTCAAAAACATGCAGAACAGGAGAGAAGAGACCTGCTCCCACCTTCCTCCCTCTCCTTTCATGCTCTAGACCAATGGACAGCATGATCACCCAGAAAGGGGGAGCCCAGCAGTGAGTCCCCACATAAAAAAAGAAAAGAACCCCACATAATCTGTCAGCAGGCACACTTATAAGCGTGTTTGCTTTGGGCATGTGGAGAAACAAGTCCAACAAGGGCCTGAATTGAAAATTCAGAAGCCCCACTGCAGCACGTTGTAGTATCACAGGCATCCCACTAACATCCAGATATCCTGAAGTGTGCTGGGACACTTACCCTGTGCTAAGTCTGGATTACTGAAAGGAAGGCACAGGCAACTTTTATGTCTCTGAATGAGAAGAAACAAACAGCTGTGCTTTGAGATGACATCAGTCCTTATGGTGAGTATTTAGACACAGAGAGGGTGCCCCTTACTGGTTGTTCAATGCCCTCAGGTGGCAGGAAACCCAACGTCACTCAGCTTGGACTAAATGCTGATCCTTAGGGGGAAAAGTGGATGAGTGATAGATGGAGCCACAAATACAGGTGCTGTGAGGCTTTGACCCAGTTAGCACCTGGCACAGAGAAGCAAAGGCTAAGCTGTTGGTGCCAGTTTTGCTGTCTGAATGTTTTGCCAGAGCTGGGCTTTCAGGAGGACCTGCTGGTTTAAATAGTCATCTTCTATGGCTGAGACGCTGTTCAGACCCATGGCTCTTGTGTGGTGCTGGTTGGAACCTATTTTGAATGTCAGAAAACAAACACATGCAGAGCATGAGCTGAAAGTGAGCATTCAGGTTTTAAAATATTCCTTTGCATTAGGTAAGATTTTTGCCCAGCTGAAATGAGAGGAAACAAGCACTCTCAGGACCAAGACCCCCCTGTTCCCACAGTAAACCCTAAGCCCCGTCTGGGACAGTGAGTTACCAGGAGAGGGGGCAGAAGCCTAAATCTTAGGAGCAGCCACATCCCATCACTTGGTGGGGCTCAGACACAATGCGAACTAAGCATAGCTCTGCCCAGGATGCACAAAAAGCAATAAATGGTTTCCCCCTCCCACCCAACTGAAAATACATTGTACTTATTAAGCCCATTTTCCCTTGGTGCTTTTTTATCAAGGTTCAGAAGGAAGGAGAAGACTAGTTTTACACCTACTGTAGAGACAGAAATGCTCCAGCCAAAGTGGGTGAGAGCTGGCAGTGTCACAGTGAGACTGAAATGTAGTTGTGGAGCAGCCCTTGGAGACAACCTGCCTTCTTCCCTCTTGTTCCAGAGCATTTGCTTCTGAGCAGCTATAACGTATTTCTTCATTTTCCCCCAAATCAGGGGTTAGGTGAAGAAAGATGAAGCACATGTGCAAATGATTCATTAATTATCCAGGTGATCCGCTGATGAGGAGAAAAGTTACTCATATAAAGGGTTCTGCCCCTAAGATCTTAGGTGCTCTGTTTGTTGTTGGGTGCAGGCTGTAGCAAGGCACAGACTAGACTGAAAGAGAATTTTTGAGGGTAATGGGATATATTTTTCATTTGTAGTGCATTGTGAAATATTTGGGATTGTTGTGGACTTTGTAAGTTAATTGCTTTTATAGCACAGTATGTCTGTACTGTGAGTAATTCAAGTAGAAAAATTATTGTCTAGTAACAGTCATAGGGAGTTATGGCTTGGTTTGCTGGGCATGCTTAGGGGCTGGCTCTTGGTTTGGTTTTTTTATTTCTTCCACCCTAAGCTTTTTCTGATTTTTCTGAAATATTTAAGCTTCTCCATAAAAGCTACCCAAAGAAATCCCACATAATAATCCAGTGATGTTCTTGTGTATTGCAAACAGCTGTGCTGGAAGCTAACTGTCCTATTTAGTCATAGATTAGACATGTTATTTAAATGAGTGGTTTTTTTCTCCTCCCATTGTAAGAGTATCACAACTGGACTGAATCTCATTTGAGGATGCGGATGGTAGTTTCTATTCACCAGGTTGCATTGTGCTCTCTAAGTCAATTTGTCCTTTTCCTGGTGCTGAACACCTCGTGTAGTACTCTTGTAGCTGCTAGAGAATACCATTTGGGGAATAAATTTAGAACTCTGTATGAAAATGTCTTGGAGTACTTGGGGTATAAGATGCTGTAGGCTACAAGAATTCTTCAATTGTTAGATTTAAAATGAAAGGAGGGTATAACTTAAAAATAGAAGATTTAGAATACAGATTATTTTTGGAAGAAGGGTAGGCTTGGCCTTAAATTAGTGTTGAGGTAACAGTAGTGGTGTTTAAAAAAATCCTACTGAGGAAGACCCCCTGTGTCTGAATCTCCAATACATTCCAAGTACCAGGGTAAAGGTTCTCTTCTTTTGAGTTCTTTGTATCTACTTCAATAAGCCTTTCTTGACAGGTTTGGCAATGAGGTGCTTCTCCTAAGAGGCAGACTGTAAAAGGGTAGTAGTACTTGCTATTGGTGAACTGTGGTGTGCTCTTTCCTCAAGGAAAGAATGAGCCACCTTCTTGATGTGGAAGAGCAGGAGGGGTAACTGACCTTATTGTTGTCTCCTCTTGCTATTTGTTAACTGTAGCCCAAGCACACAAATACTTTGAAGACCTTTGACCCCTGTTTCCTCACCTGTCAGAATGTCTGGACATGGAAAGAAACAAGCAGTGGCTGACAAACCTGGAACTGCATCAAGGAGAAGCAAATCAAAGAAGGCAGGTCTGCAGTTTCCTGTGGGTCGTGTCTACAAACTCCTCCAAAGAGGGAATTATGCTGACAGGATTGGTTCTGGTGCTGCCATCTACCTGACTGCAGTAATTGAGTACATGACAGCAGAGGTCCTGGAGGCAGCAGGGATTGCTGCACTTGAAAACAAGAAAACAAGGATTCTGCCCAGGCACATTGTGCTGGCTGTGAGGAATGATGATGACCTGGACAAGTTCTGTGCCTGTGTGACCATTGCTGAAGGTGGCATTATGCCAAATATCCTTCCCCAGATACTTCCCAAGAAAGCTAGCAGGAATGCTGGTCCTTCTCAGAAATAGGATGGTAGCCAGTGAAACTTGCTTTTCCTGGTCTCTTATGTGCACTTATGAATGATGGAACTCAGTAGAACTAATTTGTATGTGTTGCTTCTTTGTCAAGTATTTCTTCTGCTAATATTAAGATAATTTTAAAGCTTGTAATAAAGTTTCTAGAATGTAATACTGGTCTCTTATCTTTTCTCAGGGATGGAGGAATAGATAAAATATTTTAAAAAAACCCAAAAACCTAGCATAGCACTCAAGTAACTCTCCAACAATTTTTCTGGAAGTGAAATACATTATTAATTTTGAAAACCTGTGACAGGTAACAGTTGTGAAGAAAGCAGGGGAGTCAAGGCATATACTGCTATTCCTGTGAACTTTTCTTGCACCACAGATTCATAGTGCAATAAGTTCAGTGCTTCAGAGGTTGTTTAACTCTGCTTTAGAAGTTAGTCATCCTCTGTTTTAAGGCCTTATTGCTAATAAAACGATAAAAAGCATCTGCCTCTCTTTAGACCATTCCATCATGATGCTAAGTCTCTACTGTGGCACAGGATGCAGAAACTGGTGAAGTCACATCTCTCAACACGGATAACAAATACAGGTTTTGTCTGTGGTAAAAATGAGTATGCAAGTTATCAAGAACTTAAGAAGGGGTCTAGTTCTCCTTTTCCCCAGCCCCCTCCACTGCCAATCCATCTCTCTTTCCCTGTGGATCCATACACTTTTTTGAAATTTCATAGTGTATTCTGAGTTGGAAGGAACCCACAAAAATCATCAAGTCCAAGTGTTAAGTGAATGGCCCATATGGGAATAGTTGTTTTTGCAGCTTTTATAAAAAGTAAAATGACTCTTCTTTAGCCAGGGGCATTTATCGTACTTTGACTGCATTAATAATCTACACTTCCTCTCAAAAGAAACTTGCACTGGTATCTACTTTGCTGCATGTTCCTCCTCAGAGCATATTGATTGCCTCCTTCCTATGTATGAGGATACTCTGTGCTAGGGCAACCAGAGGAGGAAAGTTGTTGTTGGGAGAAGTAGTTCTGAAGTGGTGTGAAACTGTCACATGACAATGGAGATGAAAATGCTGTAAAAATAAAATGAGAGTTACAGACCATGAAGGAGAGATCAGAATAAATATCAGCAGGAAGTGACTATAAAATTTATTGTGTGAGGTAGCATTTCACAATAGAATAAACTGAAGAATAATTCCCTTTTTATAGCAGGAATTACTGGGTGATATTCTTTTGTTTATACTATAACGCTTGTCAAGCAGGAGAGTGTCAGGAGGTTTCCTGGCCATTCTGACTGTGCATTTATAGGTGCTGTTGCATTACTTACACAACAAGACCACTGATATTTTCTAGCTGTGTTCTTTCCACAGCACTTGTTCAAAGTGAATGCAGCTCACTAAGCTTTGAACCAGCCCTGGCAGGGGCCACCAACAGATCAAATGTTTTGCTGCTGAAGAGGAAACAAACAGTCAGGGCACTTCACTGCTGCCTTGCAACACATCAGCAGAGAAAGTATAGACATCCAGAAATCTGGGGATAGAACTATGAGAAAGGTTTTGGGGTTTTTTGCATTTTTTTCCCTTTTTTTTAGTGGTGTTGCCAGTCTGAAAGGGAAAAATGCAGAACACTGTTTTGGCACTCAGTTTTGCAAAACGTACACTGAGGAGTGCTTAAATGTTTACTGGAGGAGCACTAATTGCACTGATTTAACAATGATGCATCAAGGTAATCAGAAAATGAGATTTATTTGAGGATAAGTTCTCTTATTTGCTAAGGTATACTCTGTGAACAAATATTACTAGCCTATTATGATAATTAATTTCATGATTTATTCTAAAGATAGGGAACAAATTCAGACAAATACCCAGATCATCAACATTTGGCTTCCTTGGAAAGTTGAGGTTGTATCCACATTGATTAATAGGCACTCAGGATGATTTTGGAGCTATTTATGAACAGAAATGCACAGGGTATCATAGTAGAACTTTGAAGCTAAGTAAACATACCCTTTTTTCAAAAAGGGGGAAGATAGAAAGGTGCCATCTTAGTAGTATACATGCTTAGCTTCATACCCATGTGTAAGCCCCTGTTCAATAAAGCACTTGGTAAGTGTGGAAATCATACCTTCAGGTGATTCACTGAAATGTAGGGGTTCTGTTATATATGAAGAGAGCCAGAACTAGAGCTCAGAAATCCTATTTCCCATTTTATGCATTCCCTACTCAGCTGCCTTACTCCTTTCAGTTTTTGGTTTTCCTCCTAAGAAAACAGTTTTTATGTCAGAACACCATTTTCTTGCTTATCCACCTGTCCTCATCTATTAACTTCTGAATATATTTGGCAATTCTAGGCAAACATGAAGGAGGGCTGAAGCCACAAGCTGATTCCTACCAGTTACATGGAAATAGATAGCGCTGTAAAAGAAAAAGCTCTGATATATGCCCTCACTGAAATAAAGGCCACAGCATGAAATTATACTATTGAAATGGTAATAAAAACTATCATTCATTTAATACAATGTAGGAGATCCTCCTCAAAGTACAAATCTAATAAAACAGTTTTGCTTGTTCTATTGATCACCAAAGTGCTCATTTATTTTTAAAACAAGACATTAATTGCATGGTACTCTTGCACATGACTAGTTCTCTTATATCTTGTGCTACAGGTTTCAACTTGGCCACATGTAGCTGAGGCTGGCATGTGACTTAGTGCAAATTAAAGCAAAAAAAAAATAATCAAGAACACAGCTCTTGTGGTATCACTTTTGTTACTGATGCTGCAAAACACATTTATCTTGATGTAGCGTTACTTTCCTAACTCAGTTACGGCATGGTGCATCTGTCGGTCAAGGAAAACAGATGTTTTCAATAACACCCATTAGCAAACATGGGTACATGGTGCTCCACAATTCAATGAAGTGGTGGGCAGATGGAAGCATGGAAGTGAAATGATGCCTGGAAAAGCTCTTCTTTTACCTGTCTAGAGGACTGGATGCTCTTGATGGATGTCTCAGTTGTGCAGAGTGTTTGTAGTTCAATCTGAGCTGAGATTTGTGTGTTTATAAGGTTGCTATCTATTGTCACCTTCAACTTTCTTTCTAAATAGGGGAAACACCCCAAATGATGGCCTCGGAGTGTCTTGTCCTGGTGAGCGTGAGGGATGCTGAACTCATTCATTCCCTGAGCCGGGAGCGAGTCAAGCCCAGCACACAGTGGAGCAGGGTAGGGCCCGGAGTGCCTCTGCTTTGCACGTCCCAAGTTTGATCCTGGCGTTGCCCTCTGCTGACCGATCCCAAGATTGCAATTCTTAAACAACCTTGTCCTCTCGGAAGTCAAGTGCGTGCTCTGTTGCAAGTTACAAAATAGTGAATTTGGGTTATAATCTGAGGTTATACCTAGTCTGTGGAACTATGCAGGTTATACAGAGCTGTGAAAATAAAGGAAAAGATGTGGTGTAAGACTACCAAGTTATAATCAAAGGCTACTTTTGGTGTTTTTTCGTGTAGCAGAGTCTCTGGTGCAGTCCCTAGAGAGGTCACACTGCTCTGCAGGGTGGGTGCTGCAGCATGTCAGTTCCCTCTGTGGTCCTGAGAACAAATATGACCTTGGTGCTACACTGAACGAGGCTCCTGGATTTTGCTTATTTTCTGAGGAGTCGCAGGTGATTGCCTGTCTGTGCTCTGAGGTTCTACGTTTTTTACTCTTCTGTTGGAAGTTCTAGTCCATGTTTAGGTATTTTTCTGATTGATGTTTAGGCAGCTATACTCCAGAAGCACATATTTATGTGTACACATCTCCCTCATGCAGCAATCCAGTAGGTACTGTCTGAACTGCTGTGTAGAAACCCCTGGGTGCAGAAGCTTTGTGGTAAAGATATGCAAAATATTTTTCTTTCAAGTTTGACAGACATTCACATTCAGACTTTCTGTATTAATCTTTCAGCAGGTTGCAGGCTAATAGACAGATGGTGTTTGGTGTACGAGGTTTTTGCCCCAGAGAAATGTCGAAATGTTAGGTGGTGAATCATAACCAGCTATAAGATTGGTCACATTTTTGTTTCTGCACTGTGGAAAAAGTAGATTCAGATATTACTGGAGAAGGAGACTTAGCAACTCCTTCTAGTTGTGTGGTGCAGAAATCTATCAGAGTGATAGATGTACAGATTAAGACAGTTTATGCAGTCCAGCCCAGTCAAAGATATGTTTTTACTCTGTTTAATAAGGTAGAAGACTAGTAATTGCAATGTATGAGTTTTCTGGGACAGGTAAGTAAGTCAAGTCTTCAGAGTGATCTCCACATAAGCATCCAGTAGATATTCTGGGCTAAGATTCCAGCAAATAAATAAACATTTTGTTGCTATGTTTAGAGTAATTAGCATATCCATTTTGTAGCTGGATTTCATGCAATAGCCTAACATGCATTAAAGAATCTGAAATGGAAGCTGGCAGCTTTTGACAAACCTGTCAGGCAATTCCATATCTTCTGCCCAACTGGCTATGGTTTTTAATCTCCAGCAGGTAAATTTTCAATTTTTGCAGCTACTTCTGTCACATTACCTGCTGAGAATTGTGAAGATGAGACAAGCAGTCAGCTGATGTGGTTTTAGTTCCTAGATAGAATTTCTTGTCACGTGTATGTGGCAGTTACCTCACTGTCTGTCGGTCAGCCCTCATTGCCAGTCGTTTGAATCCTCTCAGTGTATATTCAGAGGACTCCAGTTTGTGTGCAGTCTGAGTTCACAGGTAAAAAATGGGCTTTTCCATTCATCCTGTAATCCATATACTTCCTTTTCCATCCTGGGATGTATTTCTCTTGTTTTATACAAGCATTTCAGAAGCAAAGACACTATCCTTCCCAGGACTGCCCTGCAGCTCTGAAAGTCACGTGTCACCTCTCACAGCTGTTAGTGTGACAGGTGTTATCATGAATTAAAAGGATGTAAAGTGTAAGGGCTGGGCTCTCTAAGATTGAAACTTCCACTTCTCCAGAAGCAGACAGAGCAATTTCCATCTGAAGTGTGCAAAACATTAGGAAAAAAATTCTTCATCAAAAGGGTTGTCAAGCATTGGAACAGGCTGCCCAAGGGAATCGTTGAGTCACAATTCCTGGAGGTATTTATAAGACATATAGATGTGGTACTCTGGGATGTGATTTAGTGATGAACATGGTAGTACTAGGTTAACAGTTGAACTCAGTGATTTTAAAGATATTTTCCAACCTAAATGATTCTGTTATTCTATATTCAACAATACAATGGTACTAATCTTTCATTAAATTAAACATAGGAATAAACATTGCACCAGGACATAACACTGAAGAGAGAAAATGCTTCTTGCAGTTATTTCAGAGCTGGGACTTTTGTAACTTATAGTCCAAGGGAGGTGTCATTTCCCCTGGAAAGTTTTTATGACCAAGAAAATGTAACTCTGCCTATCAGTCAGTGCTTCATTCTCCCCATAGTCAGATTTAATATGAACCTGTCTTCATTATAAGCTCACCTCTCCCAGCAGTATCCATCCATGGGCTTGGATGGATGCTGCCAGGAGTGGCGAGCTTAAAATGAAGCATTTTATCATTCCTGTCCTCACACTTTTCCTTCTTGCAAAGCAACATCACTTTATTCAGCATGCCAACTTTTCTTGACATCTGCCTTTCCTCTCTGCTGTTGGTTCCCCTCTTCTCCTGTATTGCTCTGTTTGAAGTCTTACCTATAGTCAGCAGTGCAACACCTCCTGTGTGATAGTTCCTACAGCTTCTTATTCATTCCACATTTTGGTTTTGTGTTCTCAACATTATGATATTTGACTGTCTACAGTTACGCATTTCCTTTGCTGCAAAGCTGCAATTGATTTTTCTTCAGTATGTGTAATAACTTCTTTTCATACTCAGTGAGCTGTACATACTTTTTTTCCAAATATGTCTTTGCCAAGACTGTTCTGAATGCAGACACTGTCCTCCAGCACTTGCCATCCCTCCCAGCTTGCCATCACCTGAAGATTTAGTAAGTGAGCTCTTCCCTGTGGGAACTGAGAGGGGAGTGAGACTGCCTGAGGCACAAGATCATGAAGGCACCGGAGAGAGTGAAATAAAACACCAAGAAAGTTTTCCTCTTGTGCTTCGTGCTCTAGCTCTTTGGTGAGTGGCTTGTCGTGAGGCCAGGCAGCACTCGCTCCCCCACAGGTGAGTGCATTTCCAGGTCCCTTGCTGTGTGCTCTGCTGAGCAATGCCTCACTAAGCCCAGCTCAGCCAGACCAGGTTTTTAAGGTCCTAAGCCAGCAGGACATGGTTTTCAAGTCAAGTCAGGCGGCACAAACGTGTGAAGTCCTTAACATGCCTGCGTTCCCAGGAGCTGGCAGAGCTGTCTCTAACCACATGTTCTAAGCTGCTGCAACTGGTTTCAAGAGTTGATTGGTAGAAAAAAAAATTCCCTGTGCAGCTGAAATGTGTTGCCTCTCAGCGTAATTGAGTATCCCTCCTTGCTGCTTTTTATTACCAGAGGATGGATAAGCACCCAATTTACTCTTCTAAACACACTCATTAGTTTGTATACCTTGTCGTGTCACTCTTGATTTGTCTCTTCTCTGGTGGCAATGGGAACTGAGCTTTCACCTCTTTTTCTTGCAGAAATATTTCTGTGCTTCTAATTGTTGTTGTCAGCTGTGTCTGCACTCCTCAATTTCTGCTGTGGAGTTTACAGTGGGACATCTAGAGAGAATTTCAATCCAGGGGTGACCTTTACATTTCAATACTGTTAATCTCTCCTGTTTCACAGGTGACATTTGTATTGCTCCAGGGAGCAAAGATTTCCACTGAGCAATGAACAAGAGCTCTTCTGTGCTTTTTACAGAGGAGCCACAGTTACCACAGAAATATGACTGAGGAACCTAAACTAGGTTCTCACCTGCAAATTACCACCTATTTATCAGTCTTATTTAACCAGTTTCAAGGCCCAAATAGATGTTATTCTTGAAACCTGTGGTGGGTGGAGGAAGCCACTGCTGATTGTGAGAGCACAGCATGAGTTGCCAGTGGTATAGTACTGCTGTGGTGTAACTCCACTCAGCTTGATCTCTTCCCCCAGCAGGACTGGGGAGAGAATTGGAAAGGTAAAAGTGAGAAAAATCGTGGGCTGAGATAAAAATAGTTCAATAATGCAAAGCAGAACATGGAATTCATTCACTGCTTCACATCAGCAGGCAGGTGTTCAGCCATCTCCAGGAAAGTCAGGCTCCATCACGCCTAACTTGGGAAGACAAATGCCATCACTTCAAAAATGTGTGTGTGTGTGTGTCCCTTTCTCCTTCCCCAATTTCTCTTGCAGAACATGACATGATCTGGGATATCCCTTTGGCAGTTGGGGTCAGCTGTCCTGGCTGTGTCACCTCCCACCTCTTTGTGCACCCCCAGCCTCCTGGCTGGTAGGGTGGGAAACAGGTCTTGAGGTTGTGCAAGCACTGCTAGGCAATAGCTAAAACATCCCTGTGTTATCAGCACTGCTTTGGTCATAGATCCAAAACACAGCACCATAAATGCAGCTATAAGAAAATTAACTCTATCCCAGCCAAAACCAGTACAGATATTTATGCAGAACTGTACAAAGTTTGATACTCTTCAGTTTTGGCCTCTGAGATGAAACAAGCCAAAAATATCATTGCTGTGCTTTTGTGTCATAATCTTATATTTATTTGCATTACCACAGTGCATCCACACCACTGACACTTGGCTTAGTTGTTTCTTCCAGAGGGATAACCAAGCTGGCTCCAAATACCTGAGAAACCAGAGGCCTCGACCCTGTTGGGGGCCGAAATGCATAACATGAAATTGTATTCTTGTCACAGAGTAACTGAGGCTGGCAGGGACCTCAGGAGGCCTCTAGTCTGGTCCCAAGAAGGAATTCAGACCAGGTTTTGTCTATCCTGGGTTTGAAAATCTCCAAGGACTAGAGACTGCACAACCTCTCTGGAGAACTGGTTGCATTTCCTGGACGTTTCAGCCTCTCTTGCTTCAACTGATGCCTGTTGCTACTTGTCCTCCCACCCCACTCTGTGAGGACCCAGCTGTCTACTTGATGACCCTCACAGGCACTGGAAAGTCTACTAGGTGCCCCTGAAGGCATCCCTCCTTCAGGCTGAATCAGCACAGTTGCCCCTGCATCTCCCAGGGATAAGTGATACAGCCCTCACCACCTTGGAGGCCCTCCATGAGCTCCCTCCAGTTTGTCCATGCCCTTCCTGTATTGTGGGGCCCAAAACTGAACATACTAGATCCAGCCTAACAATTGCCAAATAACTCATCACTTCCCTCTGCCTACAAGCCAAACTTGTATTAATACAGCCCAAATTTGGAACTAAAAAAAAACCATTAAAAAAGCCCACGAAACAACAAAACACAGCTTTCTTAGGGTTTGTTTTTAAAGACAAAGGTGTCTCCAAATTTGGTTCATGTGGGGCTGTGCCAGCATAACTGAGATGGTACTATGCCATGGTAGTACAACTGAGTAGCCAAAGAGGAGAAGGATAACAAAGGGCTTTGAGGAAGCCAATGCTGTGTTCAGAAATTACAGCCTCATTTGTATCCCCAGATGCTGGCTTTTACTATGTTCTTTTGTTCCTAAGGAAGTAACTGCTTAGTATTTTAAGTTTTGTGCCCAGAAGTATCTCCACCTCCCAAAACACTCCATGCATTGCAGGCAAAATTGGCTGCACCACAGGTTTAAATGCATGATTTCAGACAAAAAGGGCAGATGTTCAGAATATCTCTCAAAAGTGCCTCATCTGTGCTTTATGATAACCAGTAAGGCAAGGCTAGAAAAAAATACATCTTATCAAATAATGTCTGTGTGTAACAGTACTTGTTCTCCTTCTTTCAGAGAGCTTTGGATTCATCAATCATCACACTCAAGCCCTTAGTTATTCAAAATAAGAAATAAATCATTAAAATGTCCATGAACATGAGCCAGCAGTGTGCCCAGGTGGCCAAAAAGGCCAATGGCTTCCCGGCCTATATCAGGAATAGTCTGGCCAGCAGGATGAGGGAAGTGATCGCTTCCCCTGTACTCTGCGCTGATGAGGCCACACCTTTAGTGTTGTGTTCAGTTCTGGGCCCCTCAGTTCAGGAAAGATATTGAGGTGCTGGAGCAGGTCCAGAGAAGAGCAACGAGGCTGGTGAAGGGACTCAAGCACAAGTGCTATGAGGAGTAGCTGAGGGAGCTGGGGTTGTTTGGTCTGGAGAAGAGAAGGCTCGGAGGTGACCTCACCACACTCTACAGCTACCTAAAAGGAGGTTGTAGCCAGGTAAGCGTTGGTCTTTTCTCCCAGGCAACCAGCACTAGAACAAGGGGGCATAGGCTTAAGCTCTGACAGGGGAGGTTTAGGTTGGCTATTAGGAAGAAAATTTTTACAGAGAGAGTAATCAGGCATTGGAATGGCCTGCCCAGAGAGGTGGTGGATTCACCATCCCTGGAGGCTTTTAAGATGATACTGAATGTGGCACTTAGTGCTATGATCTAGTAATCACAGTGGTGTTGGATCAAGGGTTGGACTTGATGATCTCTGAGGTCTCTTCCATCCCAGCTGATTCTATGATGGTTTTAATATCATATTGCTCAGGATGCATATTCTGAAATTTTGGAGAAATATATTATCTAGTCAAAAGGACAAGCTTATAATTTATGACCCTATTAAAGAAGATGTTATAAAATGCACCGTTGGATTTGAAAATTGTCGATATTGAGATGACTGATTTCCTTTGATTACAGCTGGCACCAGGCAGTGCTACACTATAGCCCAAGGAAGTCTAGTACAGGCTTCAATAAGAAAAGGACAACAAAAATTAATGATTGCAAATTTATTACATGGAACAGAAAATTCCAGACAACTGAGTCACATAATAGACAGCCAGTGCAATGGGAAGCCTCCTTTCTTTATGTAAACCAAGTCAGCAAGCTGGTAAACTAACCCATGAACTTCATATTCCATGGTATTCTGAAACAAATTAAAACAGTGTCATATTTTGAGAATTTGGTCTGAATATGACTTACTATTCACTTCTGTACATCTGGTTCTTCTCAGAGTTAGAAATTAAATAGCTTCAAATTCTGATGCCAGAAGATTAAGATACTTGAAAGTTCAGCTAAGTGCCCAAATCTGTTATTTGTACTCAAACATGAATCCTCCCTCCTCAGACAGTTCCCCTCTCCCCACCATGTCCTAACTCTGATGACCTTTTAGAGTATGGAAGCATGGAGTGCATCTTGCAGTCAGGCTGGCTCAGGGAGCTGAGCTATGGATAAAATTTACTGCTGTATGTAAGGCTAGGGCATGCATATAGAGTAATGGCTTCTACACCATCATTTTAATGAGATGTATCTGATAGTCTATCAATTCTGCTAAGATCAGAGTACTCTACATAGAGAGCTTCCATTCAAGTTTAATTATTTTTGAACTGCTGTGACCAAAATCTGTAGGGACTCTCTGCTTGTTTGGTTTATCTTAGTGGTTGTCAGATCATGCTTCCAGTTACTCTGAACAGATCTGGATAGTAATACCTGCCCCTACAATTTTCATAGCTATGAAACATTTCCCACACACATGTGACCTAACAACAAGAACAGCTGCACCAGCTCACATCAGAGATCCGTCTAGCTCCTTATCTTCCTTTCATCTATGAGAAGCAACAGATGCCCAGAGCAAGCAAGTAGCAATGCTGCTCTAGGATACTCTCCCAAATCTTTGGTTCCTTTCTTTCCAAAGTGGTTTCATCCTGAAGGGTATTCTTTACTTGTGGGGTTTATTGGCAAGGTTTTTTTCCTATCCTTCTGTCCCATAATAAAAACCACCCCAACCCATTCAGTCAACAGCTGGAAATAATTCTTAGATTGCAAACAGAAAGTGGTGATCTTTTATTGTGGGGAAAAAAGATTGAAAGAAAAGAGACTGAAGGAGGGGACACCTGTACATTTACTATATTGTCCATTTCCCATTAAAACTCACTTAGACCTTTAATAGACACTTTCAAAAATGGATATGCAAGTGCTACGTGATATTATTAGATCTCATTTTCTTCCTTCCCATCCTTACTCTTTCTAGATAATGTTTACCCTCAAAAAAACTTCTGTGATCCAAGTACAATTTACACCCTTGGTTTTCAAACTTTACAGTTTCTGTACCATTTCTATCATCTTGCAGAAGATGAAAGTTCCTTCTTATTGAACCTTAAAGAGACAAGAAAATCTCTCTGTCAACAGTGTACACTCTAAGACTCTGAGCATGAAAAAAAATATCACATTTCTGTCCAAATATCTCCCAGTGACCACATGAAATATTCATGTGTGTATCTAGGTTTGTAACACTTCTCAGTAACTCTTTCTGTCATGAGGACTATGAGTCATCATTATTGAAAAAATCAGAACAAATTCTTGTCACTCTTGGATGCCCACTTACCACTGCCTTCAGTAGTTCTTCCGTTTCGAGGCTGAAAAATATTTAGTTAGATGATTGTGTAGAAGTATTAGATGCCAGATTTATAAGCACACCAAAATACACCCCCATCATGCAGAAAGAGAACTGTATTAAAAGACTGCAGTAAGATTTCCTTTAAAGCATCAACACATCAAATACCAGGGGATCTATTCAGAGTGGGTTGTGACTTTGAATCTGAAAAATATTCATTCAGCTCCCTGTCCAAACAGCTGAACATTCTGGCTTTAATTATTCTCATTCAGGGTTTTGGTCTCAGTTACTTGGGGTATTATATGCACATGCCTAAGAAAGAGCATATACATACCAGCACTGAAAGAACCTGGCTGGACACACTTAAGTAAGCTAAAATGTAAATGACAGCTGAATTGGGACACTGGTTACCTGATATGATTTGCTTTATAATATTTTTAATTTTTTTAAATGTATTGAAGGTATTTCTAGAAGTTAGTTTTGTGTTTATCAGAGTGTGTCTAAACCAGCACATTTGGCATTAGACCATATCATAGCTCAAGCAAGCCAAGGGGTGAAAAACATGAGAGAAATGATGATAATTTTGCTTTGGCTTTTCACCCTGATCTGCAGTGTGACATCACTTCCTGGCCGGACCTTTCAGACCAGGTGGGCATTCAGCTCAGGCACGCTTTATTTAATGCACTTATCAGTGCACCTTGACAGTCTCAGAGGTACGAGTCACATGGATGATTTGGCTCAAGATAAAACGTCTGCAGAGGCATATCTTCAAACAAACAAACAAAAAAAGTTTAATCCCTTACTACCCCAGATCTCATTATCTTGTCATCTTTTTGTCAAATTAGAGCTTTTTAAGCAAATGGGTCTCTAAGCTTTCAAGCAAGGGATATTTGGCCTCTACTCAAAACAACTGCAGCAAGAATTTGTGAAGGGAAACAGCTGCTCATCTGTGGACATAGAACATTGTCTGTGATTCAGAATCTTTAAAAAGTAAGATATTCAGATACCCTGAAAAGGAAAAAAGGCCGTCCCAGAGTCCCATGACTGTCCTGTAAAATAAAACACAAACAATAACAAAATACTTTAATCTCAGTTCAATAGATCTGTTGACAAATTTCAGTACCATTCTATCAGAATATCAATAATTCAGGGTCTTTTTCAGCAGCATACAAACAAGATGTTGATAGTCCCCAATGTCCATTCATCTGGAACACTGTTTAAAAATTAATGCCCAAAGGGCATTGTTCTGTCTAGTGTAAATATACTAAATTACCACATTTAAAGATTCACAGGGTTTAGAAAAGGTATAAAAGAAAGCTTTACACATAGGGTAGGTATAAGCAGGGTCAGCACAGATCACTTCCCAGTCACTTCAAAAAAACCAAGATGACTTTAAAAAAAGCAGCAAAAGAAACAGGGAAAGGAACATACTTCCCTGTCCACTGCTATTTGTTTGTCTTCACATTTACATACCTTCTTTGTAAACTTTGCAGAAGCAATTTGTGATTCCTGCAAGCAAACAGTGTAAGTTAATCAAGATGCCAGCATTTTTTTTTTTGTTTACTACAGACCCTATTACTGATGAGGCTGGTGCACTCCATATGAGAAGAGAGATAACCTTACACCTATCACAGATAAGTAGAAACAGGAGCAAATGGATCTTTTTAAAGATTGATTTGAACCCTTGCGTTAGTCAATGTTTCTGCATTCATTACCATCATTCAATATGCTTCCCTCGCTGTACAGCAAAGCACAGCCATGCTCTGGCAGGGGGGAGCAGAGCTCACCCTGGAGCAAACACAGCAGCTCTGCTCCTCAGGCTTGAATTGTACTGATAGCTCTTACCTTGTTAAAATGTAGCTGCTCTTCACCTTTCAGACTGCCCCTGGTTTTAACCCAAGAATGATTGCTGGTTTTAAGCCTTTCCCTGCACTCTTTATTCTTCAGAAAATTGCTCAGTTTTCTACTCAGCCTTACATCAAGGAACAGAAACTTTCCCCATGACTTTATGTGAGCAGACTAAGTTCAGCATCTAACATAGCCCTGAACTTGCAGCCTGGTTTGGGATCCCTCCTGCCCATGACATGGCTGCCAGGCCATGTGCTCCCAGCCACCCAGGAATGGGATGACTCTGTGTGCCACAGTTGTATTGGGGAATGGGTTTAGTTACCTGGGACAGGCTTGAAAAACAGCACATATAATGAGCAATGACATGAAGACGGGGTGAGAACAGGGGAAAGCATGTGGATGGAAAACTGGAGAAAAGGAATTAAAAGAGACAAAATATACAAACAAGAAGCAGGGAATCATGATTTACAGAATCACAGAATAGGCTGAGTTGGAAAGGACCCACAAGGATCATAGAGTCAGGGTATGAGAAGACAGTTTCTTTGGTTCAAGCCTCAAGACAATGGTTTATAGTGCAACTGACATCAACTTACAGGGCTATGAAATACTATGGAAGGAAAAAAAGTGCTTGCTCAATCAAGGTGATTTAAAGGATGCAAAGGAGGAGACGACAGCAAAGAGTGAATGCTACCTTTGGTCTGATATGGTTATTACATACCAAGGAAAGATAGAGACTGACTCACAACTTAGCCTGTGGTTTCAACTATTTAAACTAATTTATAACCAGTGAGAGATTACTACATGGAAGAAATACAGTAAAAACTGAGCTTCTAAACAGTGTGTTGGCTTGACTTTGGGATGGAAATTTCAAATGCTCAGTGAGGTGATTGTTGATGTGGCTGGGTTTAGACAGCTCTTTTTGCCTTCTTTCTAAGTGCCAGCTGCAAGGTTTACCCAAAGATTAGACAGTAATGTTAAATAGTCTTAGTTCTCACAACATATATTAAGTTCCCCAGGTGTAGTCCCATTAATGCCCAAATTGCCATTGAGTTTGCCTTTCATAGTGCTTAGGCCTCATTCCTTGTCTTGAAACACCATGTACCTTCTCCATAGAATCTATAACTCTGACTGAATAATTTTTTTAGTTCACAGAAATATGGGATAACCTAGAAAGTTGAAGTTCACCTGAAATCAGTAGGCTTTCATAACTTTCATTGGGTGCACTACATATAGACTCATGTTTGTAGTGTCTTCTCAAGATTGCTCCTTGGCTAAGAAAGTAAAACCTCATGTAATAGATTTGATCAGCTGGATAAAACTTTACATAGTTCTTTTTTCATATTTTATATTTATATTCAATATTTCACTCTACTTAGACCACACCTAGAAATCATATTGCAGATATATAGCTGATATTAATCACATTTTTTGAAAGAATATTGTATGAGATTCAGCTCCCAGTCTTGAGGACACATAAGAGAGGATTAATTCTTTACAAGGTATTAACTAAAATTACCAGATGATTCTGGATGTTCCCTCAATAGCTAAGATGTGGAAGCATAGGAGTCGATACTGAACTCAAAAATATTTATTAGACATTTATGACTGAAATGCTGGAAGTTTTTATATGATAAAGTTCAATATTGTAGAGTTCTATGGTTGCTTTAGGAAAGTATGCTTGGAATTATAGTAAGCTAAAGACACTGGTGAGTAGAGATGTTGAAATGCACGTCAAAATACTTTCTATTATAGTCTTGAGGGATCTACTCCTGTTTTGAAACAACAGAGAACTCAAACTCCACAAGTAAATTGGCTTTTTTAACATACCCAGGGGCTGAGTGAATTTTATGGGAAAGGTTCTTAATAGAGTGGTGATAATAAAAAAATTATATAAGGCAGAACTGACATTGAGCTGGGTCCTAATATGACTGCACTAATGCAAAAAAGCTATACTCAATAACTCCTCAACTTAATCTTTCTAATCTGAGTCAGAAACACAAAAAAACACAAGCTCAAATATGGTATTAAAATCAGTAAAGAAACTCATACACCTCCATGTTAAGCATGATCTGAGTTATGCTATTGATCCAATGTTATGTATATATTTAGCATATTTAACCCTGTATTATTCAAAAGCGAGGGTCAGGTTAAAATTCTGACTCTGGCTATAAGATAATGTTTTGAACCTTGAACTCTGAATTGGTGAAAAACAGCATATATTTCGTATATAGCTTAATGTAGTTAAGAATTACATGCAAACTACTAACAGGAAGAAATAATCTTTTATATAATCTCCTACATCTCTTAACCCATGGCAGTATTAGATTATACATTTGTTTGGAGAGAAATGTCAAAAAGTTATTTTTGGATGGGTTGCTTTTTAAGTTTAAGAAGGGGGTGCTTTGAAAAAAAAAGGGAATCACACATTACCTCATTTTTATGCATGCTGTTGAATATGGAATAACAGAGATCCAAAACAGTGCTGGAGATCTGAAAAAACAAACAATGCTATAATACATTTACTGGAACAATGTGGTGTACAATGTTTCACAGAATATGCCAAGTTGGAAGGGACCCACAAGGATCACCAAGTCCAACCCTTAGCCCTGCACAGGATCATCCCCAAGAGTCACACCGTGTGCCTGAGAGAATTGTCCAAATGCTTCTTGAACTCTGTCAGACTTGGTGCTGTGACCCCTTCCCCGTGGAGCCTGTTCCTGTGCCCAACTACCCTTTGGGGGAAGAACCTTTTTCTAATATCCAACCTAAACCTCCCCTGACACAACTTCGTCCATTCCCTCAGATCCTGTCACTGGTCACCACAGAGAAGAGATCAGTGTCTGTCCCTTTGCTTCCCCTCACAAGAAAGTTGTAGATTGCAATGAGGTCTCCCCTCAGCCTCCTCTTCTCCGGGCTTCGTTCTGATCCCAGCACAATCTAGGTTGAACACGGTTCACTAAAAGCACTCAGAGCAGTGCAAGATTTACTGATGCTCTTATGAGCTGAAAAACCAGTATTTTTTATGAGAATACTACTGTTGTCAATACAGCCTTGTGCTATAAAGAGATCTAAATCAACCTCTCATATTTAAAATTGTTCAAAATTTTGGCATGTTTAATCTATGCTCATTTTAATCTACAAACATTTCATCCAATCAATACTACAATCTTTAACCATATACTGAAGTACACTGTCACATACTCACTGCCACAAGACAGGGATTTGATTATGCATGCAGTCACATTAGATGAGAAATAACTACAGCTCCAAAGGAAGTGAAGTGTAAGACACCTGAACAACAGGCTCTGGGAACTCTTTTCCACAGGTTTTGGTTTACAAAACTAAAATATTTCAGAAAGAAAAAATCAGCACAAAATATTTAAAATTTCCAGATACTTCCCAATCTTGCAAATATTTTTCTCTCCCCTTTGAAAATGAACCTTGGACTCAACATCAAGTGCAGTGGGGCTGGGCTTTCGGATACTGATTTTTAATTTATTTTTTTTTAAACAGTTTGCAGGCTCTGTGCCAGAGACACTCGAACAGAAACGAGCTGCGGAAACTTCTGCTTGCTCCCCTCCTCTCTGAGCATCCCAGAGAAAACCCCCCAAGCCAGAACGAGGCAGGACCTGTACCTCCTGCAGCACTGTCCAGTGCTTCTTGCTTCAGTGCTAGCTACTACTGAGATGGCAAGAAAAGCACATTTTTTTTCTTTCTGTAGGTCTGTGTCAGCTCCTCAGGGAGGAGAACACATACACCAGCAAACTCGCCCTCCTCTCCAGAGCCGCAGGCTCTCTGGTGGAGGCTCTGCCACCTGCAGACATCGGTGATCCGGGTTACAGAGGACAATTACTATGTCTGGAATAGGGATCGAACATATTACCAAGAGTAAGTTTACCTGGGGTTCGTTGGACATTTCCATCCACTGACTGAAACACAGTGCCAGTTGCTTTAAAAAGTAAAGGTTAGACATTAGCAGTGCGTCTGTCATACCTTGGGGACCTGTGCATTCCCTCAGGGAGTCGGGACTGGCTGGTTATTAGCCTGCCCGGCTCTCGCTTACCCAAGTATCCTATTATGCACCCTGCTGCACATCACACCCCTCTCCATACCTGTCTCACCTACCTCTGAGGGCAGCAAAAGGCCCCAGCCTCACCCCTCTCTTTACCACCCACCCCAGGGATTTCACAAGGTATTGTCAGTCCGCTGCCGATTTCCTACCCCATTTCCCTGCCACGGGCGAGGCTCGTTTCCCATCTCCCCCCTGACCGAATCTGCCCTACACCGCCACGGCACATCGCTGTCAGACGACACTGACAGACGTACCTGGTTCTGGGGCAGCTCCACACCGTCCCGGTAGCGCGCGAAAGGCTGCGGGAACCCTGCGGGGACACGGCTGTGTTGGGATGCCGCGGAGCCCAGCCCCGACGACGCCCCTCGAGGGGAGACGAACCACCCTTTCAAGGTTTTGGGGTCCTGCCGTGTTTCCCCCTGTCCGCCCCCCGGTGCCGGGACGTACCTGAGCCCCGCGGGAGGGCGCAGAGGCAGCAGGCGGCCAGGAGCCAGGGCAGGGCGGGCGGCGGGGGCATGGCGGGGTAGGGATGGACGGACAGACAGACAGGCGGGCGGACGGGCTGCCTTTATGGGGCTGTGCCGACCCCCATATGGAGCCGCCGAGCCAATGGGCGTCGGGGCGGTCCCAGGCACCGCTCCCACTGTCGCCCCCGCTGCCGGACGCGGCGCTGCCACCCCCTGCCGCTCTCCCGGACCCGCGGAAGGTCCAGCGGTAGGCACCCCGTCCTCCGCCCTCTAGAACCCTCCGTCAAACTGCTTTTCTAGAAGAGGTGACACAGAGGAAGGGGGAAGGGAAGAGAAAAAGACGCTATGAGTGGTCAAGTGACGGAGCTGCTGGGGTTTTCATTATAAGCAGAAAATTCACTTTTGTAGTAAGACTTGCTGAATGTTTGGAAAGTACTTCTCGTGACAGCTTGGAAAATAAAGTTTGCCTTCTAATTAGAAGGGATGTGAGCTTTCATATTGAACAAGTCCTGGTCAATCTTACTACATTTACCTTCACGTGAAATAAAGAAAGCCATCCACCTCTTATTTTATTTCATTTCATAGTGGGTATGGTGGTAGACAAGACATAGGTCTGCTCACAAAAGAAAGTGATCCTCTATTCTTCCCGATTTAATCATTGAGTTTTACTATGGAAAACTTTCTGTTTTTTTCTGTGAGAGTTCTCAGGGCAATGCTTCCTAAACAGATCACAGACTGAGAAAGGCGGAGTCCTTCCAGTCTCTCTTTTTCAGAGACTTAGGGCATGCTAAAGCAAATACATAGTCAGTTCTCCAGCTGCTAACATAGGGGGGTTGGAACTTGATGATCTTGACAGTCCCTTCCAAGACCCTAACCATTCTATGATTCTATGTACTAAGATGCTTGAGAGGCAATGGCTCCAATGTAGGACATAAGATATAAAACGCTGCAGAAGGTATTATTGTCACAGCAGCCCACCTCATCTCATAATGTCCTTCAATGGCTGTGCTGCACACTAAAAGGATGACGGCAGGACTGTTCCTGGGAGGAACATCTCAGAGTAGTCAGAGAGGAGATGCACCTGCTTTCTCACAAGGAAAAGGGGAGCCAGACTTCATGGGACTTCCTCAGCTGCACAGCTGTGTGTCCTGAGCACGTAAAGAGGCATAGGAGGAGCTGAGTGTCCGCAGCATCATTAGTTCACCCTTAGTTCCTTCTCCTGGGAGACACGGTGCTCTTTGCCTCGTCACAGCCCTTTAGGGGCAATAATCTGAGCCGGGAGCTCTCAGGAGAGGTCAGACATTCCTACAGCAGACACTCAGCTGTCAGCTTCTCACTGTTTCAACTGGAAATGGGAGTTTCAAGACAGGATAATATTAGAAAAGATTATTCCCTCTGACTGTATAATTTTTATCCTCTGTGGGAGCTAAAGCAGATTGCAGAGAGTTTTGTGATAATGGTTTTTCACAGCAAATCCTCCCAGGCTTTCAGTAACAAGGAGATGCAGCGTTCCAGGAAGCCCATAGCTCCATTCTGCAATGACCCTGCTTTCTATCCAAGCCCATGGAATCCTGGAGTGAAAGGAGGATTGTGTTTTACTTTTGATAGCAGCAAGAAGCAAGTTCATATTTGGTGTCATTTCATTTAAGGCAATGTAGTCACAGAAATGTGAAAGCAGAGCCCCGCTAGTGGGAGCTGAGCCCATCAGAGGTAGAGGGTAAAATGAGAGAAGGTAAAGATACTCTGAAGGTTGCACATTTTCATATTAACTGTCTTCTTTCTGTCTTTTGACACTTAAACCACAGTGAAAATTACTGTTCATCAACAGTGTTTCTCTTGCCATGCTTATCACAGATTTTGCATCCAAATCACCCCCATGCTACAGAAACATGGGATCTTAGAGAGTCATTACAGATTCACTGTTTCTTACTATTTTTGTAGTATTAGCATATGAGATACTGATATTTTTAAATTCTAATTATTTGCTACCTTTTCCAAGAGAATACTATTAAATTATTGCCAGATTGCTACTGATTATTCACTGTAATGGGACATGGTCCTCTGGTTTCCCTATCTGGTAAGAAAGGCACAGTCTGTTGCTTTCTTTCTCAGACAACTCATTACTTGCCTAAATTCCTACTTCTTTCCCACACAGCTAGTTATATAGTAGCCCTTTTCAAAGTATTTAAACATATCTCAGTTTAGGAGTGGGATTTTTTTTGTAATAGCACAGGGAAAGAGGTGTGTGATTGTGTTGGGTGGGTGAGATCTACCTCTTCCCTCTCATAAAGTACTGGATGCTGCCTGAACCTTTCCTTCTTCCTTCTCGTGCACAATAAACAACATGCTGCTTTAATTCACCCTTTCCCAGGGAGTACCCTAACTGTACTCTGTCTTCCTTCAGCAAATTTTGCCTATGTGTTAGTCCAGTGAAGCCTGTGGAGGTAAGGTATTCATTTGCATCAAGTGAGGGTTATACTTAAAGATGAGATAAAAATTAGCTCATTCAAGTTCCATTAAAAAAAATAAAATCAGTACAACTTATCACCAAACTGAAAATAGTATTTTATCACAGTCTGTGCAGTCTGAGAGGAGAATGGGAGAAGTGTTTAAAACTAAAATTTCAAATAAATGGGGATGTAATATTCTGAATACATTCAGCTTCCTTAAATTGGAACTTCATCTGCTGCTATGCATTTAATTTCAAAGGTGTTGTCTAAGGTGCAACTCTGCCAATGGGTATATTAACATTAAGCCCCATTAACAAGCCACACTTTTATGGCACAAATAAAATTTCTGTTTTAAGGTCCTGGTTAAAGAGAGAGAAATAGGGTGAATTTCAGTGCCCACAGTTATTCACAAATGAGTTAAAAATTAAGCTTTAGTTGGGAGTCAGAGGGGGTTTTATGGTAAGGAGACTTGGCATATATTTAGCAACAGCAATATTATGACACCCATAATTTTAGTATAAAACATGCTGTGATTGATTAAATGAATAAGAAGAAAATTGGGCATTGATGGGCAAAAAGGGTGAAGGGCTGGCTTCCTTTTTGTAAATGATCTCTGTGATGAAATCAATGGTTATCGCAGACAGCAAGGACAGAGTCTGCAAAATGGCATCCCAACTGGCTGCTTCTGCTTGCCCATGCCTCTCCCCCTCCACAGCTCAGCAGTGCTTGCTACAAAGCCTTATCCTGCTCTGAGAGCTTTTTATACCTCACCCATGACCTGTTTGAAAAGATGAGGAAAGCCAAGGAAACTGGAGGAAATTTATCAGGCAAATCTGCCACAAAACCTGCAGAGAACTCCCACTACTTGCCTTCTATTAAATGTAACAGTGCCTACTTATGCTGAATAAAAGGCTGTGTTTAATGTTGTTTTAGTCAACATTCGTTTACCTTTCGAGCACAGACAAGTGGTCCAAACAGTGAGAAATTGTATCTTTTTAGTTTTTGCATGGACAAGGCTCCACTCAGCACTCAGAGCTTTGTGCCCAAATTTTGCTTTATGAGCACACATCATACTGTTGTAAAATTGACATCTACTATAGGTGATGATTTGGTGTCAGAATGTCAAATAAGTACAGAATAGTTAATTTTATACCTTTGTGTAGTTGGATTGCTGTACTTTACAGATATAAAGCCATGGTCTTGAAGCCAAGTAGGCCGATAAGTAAATATTTCAAGGGGATCAGTAAAAGTATGTCTGAAAGGATAGGAGTTCAAAGACAAGTTAACCAAGAACATAAAAATGGAGGACGGATGCTAATGTGGAAGTTAGGAAACTAGACCAGGAATCTGAACATTTGCATTCTTTTGGATAGTTTCTTGCCTAATTTCTTGGAGAAACATGGTTTTAAGTCTGCCACATTCAGCCAGAGAAGTGTAAATTCCTCTGAAATGAAGCAATTTGCACCTACCGAATTGTGCTGTATGGAAATAGTACTGTGGCAATGGGCTGTACTGCTTCACAGTGATCTGAAAGTTCAGTATAATTAGTACATGTTGAGACATTTGAAAAGATCTTTGACCTGGAACTCTGACTTGGCTTAATTTTATTTGGTGTTGCCCCAGTTGGACAGGGAAGCAGCATGCTGCTCTGCTTAGGCAACCCACGGCAGAATTCCATCAATACCCGCGGCTGAGCTTTCATCAAGGATTTGTCCAGAGTGATGTTGCAACAAAGTATATGCTAACTGCTCTGGTGTTTTTTTTTTTTTTCAAACCAGGGAAAGCCCTCTAGTTAAATGATGTAAAATATAAAAAGACAGAATGTCTAGAGAGAGTTGATAAGTGGGTGTAACGGATGGCAGCCTCCTTAGTTTCTGGTGATCCAACTTAATTTTAAGACAGTGTTGCTGTGGAAACATGCCTAAATGGTGCGATGCTTCCAAATGCAGGATTGGAGTGTCCCTTTTGCTAAAAAAAGAAACAGTTGTGATTCTCAGAGAGTCTTGTGAGCAGAGCCTGAAGATGAACAGAGGACCTAGTGCCCTGTAGCAAGAGCTGTCAGCTTAAAAAAAGGGAAAGGTTTGCATCCAAATGGTCAAAAATGATTGTATTTAATAAGAATTTATGATGTTAGATGGCAAGAGAAGGAATGCCTAATGCAGCTGATCCGGGATACCCACAATATTTATAAAGGAACTGAGAAAAGAGTTCTGTCAGTAAGATCTCTGCTACAAGATGGTATCCTGAACCACTAAAAAAAAAAATCTACTTATTGTGATAATATTTAGTTCACATTTAATCTACTTTTTATGGTACTATTTAGTTCACATTTGACAACCATGTCTTGGCTTGGCTTACTCATTTTTTATTTCATTTCATCATTTTGAGCTCAGTTGTAGATTTGCAATTTAGAGCAACATTACCTGAAAAAAACACATCATGATACTTTCTTGAATGCTACAGTGATAGATAGAAAGCATTAAACAACAATGACTTTTCTCTTTGTTTGAAGTATAAAGCTGGCACCTTCAGTATTACCATTTATCAAATACCAATTGCAATAACAACAGCAACTTACTCATTTAACTGTGTGCTTAGTAACTGTCTTATAGTACTTGTCAGACATTGTCTGTGAACACAGATTTCATCCTGTTAATCATCTTCCATTTAAGTTGAATACATAGCAAGAAGATGTAAAATCATTCTCCCTGTTTTTAGATGAAGAAATTCCTGGAGACAAGCCATAATGCTTCTCATAGTTGAGCTATCATGGCCGGTCCTGACATAAGTTTTGAAGAACGGCTGGTGGTCACACAGTTACAAAACATCACCTGCTCTTTGGCTGAGCTGAATACATGGAGAAGCTGATTGAGAACCATCAGTTATACTTTGGGAGGCATCAAAGCTTCACATTAAATGCTGAAATAATCTTGTACTCTCAAACCTTTTCTTGTAGTGAGGCTAAAAGCTATGACAATAAAACTTTCTGTTTACCCAGCCCCTTATATTTTCACGGCTCTTCTTGGTGGTGGTTGCCATGGCTGGTTAAAATACACTTATTTTAGAAATGGGAATTTTCACATAGACAATCTCCCATGTGTTCTCACCTTAGTGAGAACAAGATTTTATTGTTGCAGCCCGAGACTGGCTGTGCACTAATACCTTGTAAAACGTTAAGCTGAAGGAAATAAAATTTGCCACAAAGAACCAAGGCACAGCTAGGTCTTGTGAACCTGACGTCTCTTTTTCAAAGGCAAGAAATTTCAATGTAAGTTTCAGTGACTGAAGAATTCTGTTGACCTCAGTGGTGCAACTCCAAAGACCCTGTTCTTCTAAACAATCCAACTTCTCCCTCTTAACTCTTCCTCCTAGCCCTATGTCTCTCTACATGTTGACTCGGAAAGTTCCTTGTCTGTTTTTTTTTTTTAAATATTGTATCATGTGAACATACCTGGTGAGTTCAAGGACACATGGTAACATCATTAACAGCTCACATTCAGGAAGGCAGCAAAATAATCCCCTAAAAACACAAGGAATTTTCACTTTGTGTTTCTCTTTTTAAATAAAAAATCAGGGAAACTATGGACTAAGCTCCAAATTCTGTAAGATGACAGGCTCTTAATTTCCACTGGAAACAGTTGCACATAAATAGGTCCAAAATTATTCTTGATTGAAGAGCATGCCCCCAGAGGACCATGGTCTTGGGTGTGGCACAGAAGGCTGCATGTGGAGGAGGACATGGGCCCTCCCTGGGGAGAGACTCTGTGAGCAGAGCAGTCTGCCTTTGCACTGCCTTGGCCAGGAGGACATGACAGGAGCTGTGAAGTCCCAGCTCTCACATTGACTTGCCTACCTCAGTTTGGATTGTAGAGCAATGACTGCCATTTTAGGATAACCCTTCCAGACTTGCAACTCCCAGAATTTGTGGCATGAACACTTTTTTCATGCCTTCACAAGAGTAGTGCTATTCCTAGTTCATTATTGAGCTACTGGTATATGGGGAAAAAATTGTTCAAATTCCTCGTGATAGATACCACATCTGTCACCTCCCAAGAGCCAGCTGCAACCAGCAAGTTATAAATTATTTGAAGCACTCAATGTCCCTGTGAAAGCTGTTCCACTTAATGTAAAACACTCTGATCCTACACACATTGATTAACAAATGGGTTGTGCCTGCCTCCACCTCTTTTTATTTCTTCAAACTCTCACGACCCAAGTCACCCTTCAGTTTCCTTCAGGTGTTTCTGCTTATCCCAAAACTGGTCGGTTTTCTGAGGCGATGATAATCAAACAGAAGGCAACAGTTCTCCCAACCCTTGCTACAGTAGCACTACTGGTATCAGATCAATCAGGAATTGTGTCTTCTGCTTACCATGTTGTCCTCATGTCTTTTTTTCAACATTTGAGGGTGTGATCTCAAATACTGGCAAAGAAGGGTATTGGCTCAGAGTAGCACACCTGCCTCCACAAAAAAACCCAACCCAACACAACCCAAAAAAAAAAAAAAAAACCCAAAAAACCCCAAACCAAACCAAACCAACCAACCAACCAAACAAACAAAAAGAAAACCACCCAAAAAAAACCCCCAAACAACCCACACCTTAAAAACCTATTTTGTTAATTTCTCTGAGCCCAGAGCAGCTTTGGTGCTGTCTGTGCAATGCCAGTCTTGCAACTCTTGTTGAGGCACAGCGCATTGATACATGCAGCTTGCCAACACGAGCCTAAGTCACAGATGTAATGGTGAGCATTGTACCTGCAGTATCACAGCAAATTTGTCACCTGAAAATTGTCCCTTGGTGAATGGAGCAGGTGAGTTTAAGACTCAGCTGCTTGCCAGCCACAGAGAGAAATGAAAGTTCGTAAATGCAGCTGTCTGATTCAAGCCACAGGGAAGGGAAGGGTTAAAAGAGGATAGCAGGGTACTTTGAAGTACAGTAAACTTGTTTTGAACACTAATTGATTCAGTCAATTGTCTTAATTTCTCTACTTTGGAAAACACCCATGACTGGGACTTAAAACTCTATTGTTGTTTCTGATTTTTATTTGAAGAATTGACTTACCCTGCTACATTGACATGATAATTTGCTTGTTGGCTGCACTCATTTTGTGACCTATATAATTAATTTTGAATCACTGAGTTCAATTTTAATTTACATTGATTTGATAATTAAATGTAGTTCTTAGCTACTCTAGCCCAGTCCTAGCATCACGTTTGGTTCATTGCTATTAATAAACCCCACAAAGCTGTTTTTGCTTTTCAAGCTATTGGCTCAGACTTAGTGTCTGAAGAATATAAGACAAACTAGATGGTTCAGCTAATGATCTACTTACCTCAGTCTAAACTTTTTGTCTCTTTCTCAAAAGGCAATCAAATGGTATAATGATATGCAAATATTTAACAGTTCCAAGGCATTTATGATGGGGTAAAACTTGCTTCTACCCTGAAATAAGAAGTGAACTTAATCTTCAAATGAACACATCTCATTTGCTGCTTATGGATCTAATGTTACCCCTACTGTGGCCAGTATGATTTTATTACATGTATCAGCCCTAAGGCCCCCCACTCCCTCCCCACACCTCAGTCATTTCTATGCACCAGCTATTTTTGACATGCACTTTATAGGTAATTCCTTGCTGAAGTCATTTTATATAAAAAATAATCCAGGAAATACATACTACTTTATGTATTGTATTTAGAGCCTACTAGTAAATCCTACATCTATATGAGGCTGCATATTCTTGTATTCTTTTGCCTGATTTTTTTTTCCATTTCTGCAGTGTTTCTTAGTGACTACAGTGGCCATAAAGTATTCTATATGTTCTATCTTGTATCAACCAGAACTACACTTAAATAAGCTCCCTTACATTCCAGAAAAAGAATCTGATGGTGAATCCTTTGGTGATCAGTCATGCTTCAGAAATGCAGTCATGAAGCAGATCAGTGATTTCACTAATAATGGCACTGCACTAGGAAAACATGTCTTCCTGATGATTTAATAAGATTTGTTCTTCCTGAGTGCTGAAGCAGGTGACTTGTCTTAAGGTCAGCTCTTAAGGAAACAAAGCACAACCGAAAGGGCTACCAAGACTAATCCTCATAATTGGCATGGGATTAAAACCTGAAATAAGAGCAAAAAGCAAAAAATAAACATAGCATAAGTTTAATGGTATGGGCAAGCCTAGGTTTCTGTTGAATAGGATGAGCTTGAAAGGTCAAGGAAAATGATGGTCCTTTCAGAATGATTAGGCTGAATGTGTTCAAATGCAAACTACAGTATGTATGATTACTTATCTTGTCCAGGACAGGAGCTTGTTTATTTTGGTATGCTTAAATGCTATTCAGAATTAGCGCATACCAAGGGTAGTCAGGAGAACCTGCCACTGACAGGTAACAAATTCTCAAAATGTTTGAATGTAATCCTGCAGCTCGTGTGTCCAGTGCCACACCTGGTCTTCCCTGAGTGGTCAAGATGCAAATGTTGATCTCTTGCAAGTAAGACTCTTCCAGGAGCAATGTCAAACCTGGAATAAAGGTATACAAGATGTATTTTATTAGGACATAAAAATCATTTTTAATGACATAAACATTGAACATGTTATTAAGACGATTTTTTTTGGTTTAGGCCCATGTCCTTAAAATAAAATGGGTGCATCACTGCCATTGGCTTCAGAGGCATATCTCTCAAGAAGTTACTCTAGAATGTCCCAGAGAGGGGAGGGTGACTTTTCATCAGCTCAATTATCCTTTACATTGCCCTGGAAGTGTGAAATTTCTCTAGTATCAAAAAGAACCCACACTGAAACGTTAATTTTGCTGCCTATTTAAAGCACTAAAGCCCACTACAGGTTAGCATTATTAGTAGCAAAAATCCTGTTGGCCTGAACTAACTACTGCATAATCCAACAGTACAGTTGCCTATGCAACACATTCTTTGACTTCATCAAACACTTTCAGGCCCAATTACTGACAACAAAGCTTATTAACTGCTTAGTTTGGAAAATTGGTTTCTTTTATACTGGATTAATTATTATACATGTCAGTAACAACATACTTGAAAGGTTAAAATTCTTGAGCCGAGCCTGATAATCTGGCAGGAATTGGTTCCACAGCTGGAGACAATTTATTAAATCTGAACATGGCTGCAGTTGTAGTCATCACCCTGAAGTCTGAAGAAAGGAGCAACTTTCTAGCCTGTGCAAGACTCAAACTGGTGACAGCCAGAGATTTCCAGTGTGCTTTGCCAACAAAGTACCTGCCATTTATCACTGTTTCTACTTCACAGGTAGAGGAAGGGAGGCACAAGAATGTGGTGTCCCAAGCTGCTGGTACAAACAAACACAGGGTCAGGCAGAAAATTGAGTTTCTGATTACTGAGTTCTGGCCACTGGTCTGCAGTGAGATTTACGCTTCTGCTGCCTCCCTGGGGGCTTGCAGCCCTCAGCACAGCACTGACCACACGGCTGCTAAAACATTTGCATTAGCCTGCTCTGCTCCATAGGCTGGCCGCGGCATCCATACCAACCACATTACCCTTGGACTTCCTTGGTTAGGCTTTAGCATAGCGCACCATGGTTGTCAGAGGCTGAAAAGGGATGGATCAGAGATTCTAAATCCTCCTGTAACAGCGAGGAGCGCATTGCAAGACCGATACGCGTCCCCCAAAGGACTTGTTTAAATAGGTGTTAAAAAGACCCATCGCCAGCACCCGGGTTTGATGGGATTTGTGGGTATTCCAGTCCTTCGGATGAGCATCTCGCTTGTCCCGTGGGCGGGGCGCGGAGTGTACATCTGTGTGTGATGCACCGTGCCTCTGGGGGGGAAGGCCGGGCAGAGCAGGAGAAGGGCCGGGCAGGGCAGGGGAAGGGCCGGGCGGAGAATGAGGAGGGGAGAGGAGGGGAGGGGAGCGCCGCCCGGCCCGCCCCGCCCCTCATCCCGCCCCGCTCCCGCCTCCGGGCGGCCGGGTGCGGCGCTGCGGCTGCTCGTAGCCCGGCCGTGCCGTGCCGTGCCGAGCCGTGCCGCGGCCGCGGCGGCCTCCCCCTTCCCCTCTCCCAGTGGCGGCCCCGGCAGGAGATGGAGGCGGCGGCGGCGGGGCCGGGAGGCGGCGGCCGGGGCTGAGCGGGCCCAGGGAGGCGCCGCCGCCGGGCCGGGGATGCGGCCGCAGCCGGGGCCGCCCGAGTGAGGCGGGGTCCGGGGCCGCGGGCAGCGCCGCCAGAGGGCCGGTAAGCCGGGCAGGGTCTGTGAGGCGGGCACGGGCCGGGGTGGGGGAGGCCTGACAGCCGGGAGCCCCGGGGACAGGCTCCGCTGGCGCCCCGGGCCGGGCGCGCTCGGCGGGCGCTGCGGGCATGGGCTGTCCGCCCACCTGTCCCCGCCGGGTTGAGGGGAAGCCCGCCCTGCTTCCCCCCCCGGCTTCGGAACGGGGAGAGTTTACGGCTCTCCAGCCCCGGTTCTTGCGGCCGCAGCCGGGGCTGGCGGTAGGCAGTGCCTCGGCCCGGCCCCTGCGGGTCACACCGCGGCCCTGTCCCGTGTTCCCGGCGGGGATCCCGTTGTTTGAGCCGCTGCCGTTCCGGACCGAGAGGAGCGCGAGGTGGGATCCCGCTGGTGTGTGCCGGGAGTGGGCAGAGCAGAGGCACAGGCCTGTCCCCGCCGTCGGGAGCAGGGAAACACTGCGAGAGTACCAGGTTTCAGAAGTGCCCGGCATAATGTACGCTGTTCCGTAGCACCACCCAACTTGCCAAAAGGAGCTTGTGTGGTAGATTTTAGTCCCGAATTTTTTTTTTAAAGTGTAAGAAATTGGCCAGATCTCTTACCTCTAAGATAGCACAAGGGAGGCATTGATGAAAATGGGTTAGGTATCCCAGCTAGCTGTTTTTTGGCCTTCGTTAGCAGTCCCATTTTACATCACATCATTAGTCACGTCCTGATGGGCAAGCATTTGGGAGTTTGTGACCACTAGCGTGCTGCTGCCACTCACTGTCCTGCCAAGGAGCCCCAAGCCAAGCAGCACAAGCTGCAGAGCAGAGACCGTGCACTGAGTTTTAATGTTGCTTAAATCTTCTGCACTTTGTCGCATAATTCACATGAAGACAGCGGCCTTTGGCAAAGAATGAGTGTTTCTTTGAGGTAGCAGTTTACTCGTGGGCCATGGGTCAAGCCTGCAGCTCTGTGTCTTGATCTTTGGCTCTTGTTTGTGTGTGCAATCCCATGTTTTCTCGTGCAAGATTGGCATCTGGCTAACCTGAAGGTTATGCGACTGTTTGTCTTTGAGGTGAGGAGCCCCGAGAAGGAAGGACAAAGGAATGGATGGAGGGAAGAGTTTTGGGGATCTTGAGCTCCTAAAAAGTGTAGAATTGTAATAAGTGAGAGAAGGAGTAACTGGAAAACTCCGTGTGCATTTCATTGTAAGAAAATGGACTGAACCTTCAACATATTTCTTGCTTTTTCTACTTGGAAAGAAAAAAATGTTTTAGACAGCAAGAAGTAGAAGACACTTCTGGAAGCTGAGAGAAACTATTACAGAGAAAAACCAGTAGCTACCACATATATTGGCTAGAAAATAAGTAACAGGAGAGACAACAAAAATGCAGTAATATCAGAGGTAAAGCAGGAAGTGCAACTGCACTATGTGAAAACAATAAAAATATTAAAGGAAGTAGAGAAAGGGAGACATAAACACAGTATTTTTTTAAAAAATTGCTGATCATTGCATTTAAGTGAGCATAGTGGTTGAAGTGCTCCTGTATATAATTTTGAATAGTCCTGCTTCTTGAGATCAGTGATGAGCTGCTGATATAGATGTAATTTAGGATGTTGGAAGCAACACTACCAGCCATTGTAGTTACATTATGAGAGACCCTCTGACAAGTCTCTTACTCATGATGAGTATGGTTGCAGAGTTGCTGTGTGCATTAAAAAAAAAACACGTAGACAAAGCTGGTTAACATTTTCCTCTCAGTTTTGACATGTTGAAGGGTAATAGTGGTGGTTGTTATGGATCTGACTGCAATTCTGCCCCCTTTCTGGTTTCTGAGTCCAGTCCTTGAGGAGAGTACTGTACTGCTTGTAGATGATTTTGGCTGAAATGTTCTATCCCTACAGTACAGGACCTGGCAGCACAGTCTTGTGTATGCTAATTGCTTTTCCCATGTAATTTAACACAATTTCTTAGAAATCCAATACATAAATTACATAAGGGGATACAGATCAATAGTCCTTACTGAATGGTGTGCATCCATCACCCTTATAACAATGGGCAGACTAGCTATGAATGTTGGAGGCTGTTTCTACCCTTCTTTATGTAGAACAAATACACTGAGTTGGACAGAAGGATCTGGCCTGGACCTTTCATTATATCTCTGAAAAGCCCGTAACTGTTGCTTGGAAAGAAATTTTCCTCCTGCAGTGTGTTCTCTTCAGGCTTCTGTTGGTCTGCTGCCTTGAACTAAGATTCAGTTGCTTTTTGAATGCTAAATGGTTCTTGTGGTTTTAGCAGAGCTTCCTAAAAAGCAAAAATGTCATTGCTACATTTTTGTGTCTTGATACCTGATCTAGATTTCTCTCATCTGTGAGAGTTGGAAAATTTTTCAAATTATTGTGATGTCTGAAAGAAAATATGATAAATCTCAGTGCTTAAAGAAGGAGATAGTGGATTCATGGCAGACTGACAAATGAGGACCTCTGAGACCTGGTGGTTTTCACTGGGAATCTTAGGGCAAGTTTTGCACTAGTGCAGTGGTAGGTAGAGAATAACTTTTGAACTACTTAGCTGGAAGGTCAGTCCTCTGGAATTCATGCTGCATTATTTGCCTTTCCTGGTCAACAGTTTTCAAGACCATGAAGAATAAATGTGTTTTGGACATTGCATGCTCAGTTGGCAGCTAGGGAATTGCAGCAGAAAATAGAAGATGACAAAGATCATCTTCATGGAGGTCACAGCCCCTGTAATTGTCCAGTAGACGGTTAATGCATTTTTTTACCTAAATGGGATGATTTTTAGGTGATATTCTGTTCTTTTCCCCCTCTTACCCATTTTGCATACATCCTTCGGGTCCTAAATCTGTTTTGATCTCCTTGTCTGCCTGCAGAGACTTTCAACATACCCTGAAGATGTTTCACTTCTGTCAGCTACAGTGAGAACCCTTCCTGGAAACATTTGCATTGCTGGGAGGCAAAAGCTACTTGGAAAAGTGATTGGTACCTGTAGCAGTAGTACTGATGTTGCAGGTGGACGTGCTGAAAAAATGTCAAAACTAGGCTTACTTCTGTTATTGAAACTTTGTGGGAACAGAGAAGGTAGAATGCTGATATATGACTGAAAAACTGTATATAAATTTGCTTAGAAGTATTAACTAGCACATTTTTAGCATCTTAAATGGGAACAAGGGCATTTCTCTTATTCCCTGGCAATTAACTCAAGTGGCTGTATAGAAGTTGTGATCACAAACTGTGCAGATACGACTTTTGTTGAAGTTGCATGTGGCTACTTGAGGACTGAGTTTGATCCTATTGCTAGTTACCTTCGTGGTTTTGGAATTTTGTTCTTCCTGAGGCTAAAAAATGCAAACCTCACAGGATTGTTGTGAGAATGTCATTGTATGACTTTTTTTTTATTAGATCCTCTTTGGTTAAGTGTTCTGATGTTGTGTTGCATGTATTCTCAAAAGGAAGCATTCATTTGCCTTTGAGCTTTCCAGCACCTGAGTTCATGCCCTCAAGTGTCTGTCTCTCCAGCAACAATAGAGACAATGGTGCTGCATTTTTGCAGGATAAATATTCAAGCCTGAGGAATCTCAGACTTTGGGATGTAGGCAATGGTGTTTACTGTTAGGTTTTTGTTGTGGCTTGTTTGGTTTTTGTTTTTTGGTGGGTTTTTTTCAGTGGAGCTTTCACAGATACTTGATGTCAGCCCTGTGTGTATTGCCCATCAGAAGCTGGAAATTCAGTGAATGATGTATCTTAAAATTTTACATTTCTCTTAATGGCTGGGGACTTCAATCTTTTTTGTCATTGGTTTCCACATATTTAATCTTATTAGGGTTACAGTTTCAAAACTCAGGATAGAAGTGCTTAGAGCACTCCAGCAAACTTTAAAACTGCGAGGTAGGGCAGACACTATTCGTAATGCTGTGTGGTATCCTCATCCTCACTCTGCTTGAATCCAGTCAGTTCCTGTGGGTGTTTTCTTTGCACATTCAATCTGCAGACTGAATTGTTTGGGTATCTCTTCCTGGTTTCCTGGGGAAGTCCTGTCTGTGAGGCTTACGTGCAGGGATGCAGCTACAGGTAGTAGGCACTGCTGCAAGGAAGCCCGTTTTATTATTGCGTGGATGGTGCCTGAGCTGACTTGTCCTGAGCTGACTTGGGATAACCAAATACAGTGTTAATGTTACATCTGCCACTGAGAACGCAGCTTTCTTCAGTCTCCCTTCCTTCTGTATAAAGGGCTGCCTTGCTAAGTTAAATTGAAAAATAAATGTTGTAAAAAAATCAGGGATTTTGCTGGTCTGTCTCCCCAAGCAGTCAGACAGACCGTGCTATTGCTGGCACGAGGAGGGGGCTGGGAATGTGTATGTGGGGGTGAAGGAGGAGTGAAGCCTCCCTTTGATAGCAGCCAGTGGTTACATGGCCTCACCCTTAAAATTGGTTGAAAACCCAGCTGAATAGGCAAAAAGTAAGAAATGAAATCTACTGCTATGTTTTATGGCACACATGCAAATTAGAGGTTTTAAATTTTGGTTATGGAAAGTATTTTTCTAAACTGGAACAAAAGTAATTAATGTGTCAATCTTTCCTCTTTTAAACAGGAAGCACCAACTTTATATGGCTCATGCCTGACAACATGCACCACCAGTGGCTGCTGCTAGCTGCATGCTTTTGGGTGATATTCATGTTCATGGTTGCTAGCAAGTTTATCACATTGACTTTTAAAGACCCAGATGGTAAGTTCAAATTTGACGTGAAACAGAAAATTGCGTAGTGCTTCACACAAATATTTTTTTTCTGTGAAAAGTAGTTCTCAGCATGTTTACCACTTCTTCAGTAGGACTGAGAACAGAACAACTGAATTTCTAGAAGTGACAGTATTGATATTTAGTTCCTGCTTTTCTTGGTAGAATTCTACAAAACTAAGATCATGTCTTTTTTTTTTTTTTTTTTTTTTTTTTTTTTTTTTTTTTTTTTTTTTTGGTGGTTAAGAAGAAAAGGGATCATGTTTGGCAATACTGTCTTAGTAGGTTGGCTTTTTCAAATACATTTAGTTTCAGTAGCTTGATCATCTAGGAGTAGAAGTCACGTGCAAAACAAGAGAGCACAGAGTCAAAGGAGACTCACAAAATATTCAGGAGTTCATTTCACATGGTACTAGTTTCTGTCCTTTTGTGGCTGCTTGTCTTGTGACTGAGGTATTATGTAAAACTTGTGGAAAGTTTTATTTCATTTGCAGTGCACTTTGTCTAGCCACCTCTGCCCTGCTTCTTGCATTCAGGTTTATCTCCTGACTTGCAAACAGCTTATAGGCTTTTGCTTAGCTTAAGTAGCCCAGATGTTATTAAGCTGATGAGGAATTTAAGCCATTTGGTGACACCACACAGCACAGTTTTCTGTCTGCTGAGGAGCTGCTGTTACAAAGTCATCCTACAGAGAGTTTTGGATGAAGATGATGATATGACTTACAGTCTTGATAGATCTGTGTTTCTGCATCTTCCTAAAATATGTGAAAAAATGTGTAACTTTTGAAGTGCTGACATCACTGATGCCATATGTTTCAGTAACTTGATAGTGGATAAATACATTAAGTGTACCTTTATAAATAGCATGCCTCTATTTGGAGATGTATTCAGCAAATCTTACAGAGGAGAACTGTAGGCTAACTTAGCTTTCCTTGAACCCAGCTGGTTTTGAGCCCTAGTACATCTGTGAATCAGCTGGTCTTATGTTAGGTAGTTGCATCTTCCAGTATTTCATTCTATGCCAAGTCTTGCTTCACAGCTCACTTATTCTTTGAGTGGTTCTTTCCACCAGGGAGATAAAAATGTAGAGTATACCCTCTGCATTTACTTCTTTTTTACTATCTTGGCTTGCCAATTTTTCTCTCTTTTTTTTTTTTCCCTTTCTCTATGCTGTCTTTCCCCCTTTTGAATAGTTCTCTGAGCAGAAGATGTGTAAATTCTTAAGCTTGTCCTGTAAAGACATGACTGTGGTTAAGTGTATGTATGTATTGGAGATACCAGTGTTTGTAATAGAATTAATAAACGGATGTACTTTGAATATACCAACAGAATTTTGGAGGAAGTCCAAACAGGATGGCAAATCCTGGAGAAACTCTTCTAGACTTGATAAAATATGGCTTGCCAGAAATTTTCCTTATTTGAATGTGTCTTTTTAGCAGATTGATTCCCTGAGCATCTGCCACTTTTATTCTGTGTTCTTTGTTTAAGCCTTTTGCTGATATCCTGGGTAGCATGAGCATGAGAACTTCTTAATGAGAAGGAGCAAGTTTCTGTCCATCATCTCTAGTAGCAGGCATGCTTTTACACAATGACAATGAAAAATACTTTGACTGCTCTTCCACTGAATCAGATTATTTTACAAAAGAATATCGTGAAGTAAGTCTGCACACAACAATAATTACAGTATTTGATGCTTGGATGCTTGCGTTTCTTTCAGTTTTAACTTGCTTCTCCATGCGTACCCTTTGTTAAAATCCAGTGTGGGCAGAGTAGAGTACTCCCTTAAGTAGAGAACACAGGCAGTACACATGTTTTCTCAACCATAAAACAGTAAGCCCCTGTGGATGAAGATGCAGAAACATTATTCATTGAAGAAGCTGTATGAAGGGAAGAGTAGTATGTGAATTTACATAAATTTTCAGGGAAAAATCATGGGGTTTTTTGCTTTGTAGTTAGAGAAAGCTGCTTCAAATTATTTTTGATCTTTCTGCGCTGTGTAGACTAAAGCTACAACCTTGTATTATTTTTCAGTTTTTATGTACCATACTAAATGCAAAGGGTTCTTCTCTTACATGCTTTAAGTTGGTCTCAAACTATTAGCTGCCCTAAAATCACTAAAAAAGAACAAGAGTATCAGCTAAGTTTGTTATGGGAATCTCTAAGTAAGGCCATCATTCCAGTAGTAAAGGAAGAAGGGATCTTTATTGCTGGTTAGAGGTGTTTACTTAGAGCACTACAGAAATAAAAAGTGGTTCTTAATGACACTTTTCTTCTGGTAAGTTTAAGGGTTTACAACAGAAGACACCTATCTGCTAATATGAGGGAGAGAGAAACCTGCTAGATTAAGTTTTTTACTTGGACATGCTTTGGGAAGTTTATTGAAAAATAAAAATCTACAGACAAGTCCATGTAGTTATACCAAATTGACTATCAACTGTGATACTCAGATTCAAGATTTTAACGTTTCTTTTCACAGTTTGTTTGAAAAAAGCCCCCAACAAACAACAAAAAAACCCAAGTAAAAGGTTATGGGCATGTTTGATAAAACTCAACTGAAGTTGCATCCAAAATTTGTACAGTGTACATCCTTTAAAATATTCATAGTCTGTCTCATGTCTTGTCCAATACCTTTCCATGTAGAAACAAATGCTAATGTTTTGTAAACTTAATACAGAAAGTAATGTTCATTTGTGTCAGTTGTAAAGCAGAAATAGTTGCCTTCCCATCACCTTCTGTAATGCTCTTATCTCTCTTCCTTCTTTAGGATATGGTGCCAAGCAAGAGCCATTGATACTTACAGCTGTGACAAAAGTGGAGGAGGTACATGTGCCAGAGGAAAAACATTGGCCTGAAGAATTCCAGGTGTATACTGTTGAGATAAGGGTACATGTATTAAAGTGTAGGAGAAAATAAGAGATTAAGTAAAGGCTGCCTGTTGTTAAAATGAATTACTAGACATATATTATTTTCAGACTGTTCTATTTAGATAGAACTGACAGAATTCACTTTAACTTCACAAAGCTAGTTTGTTATGGTAACCTGCTGTCTTGTTTCATCTGAATGATTCAACTTAATGTGTTTCTGTTTCTAGGAGAAAATTATTCAGTACTCCTTTATCAAGTTCAGGAGAGTCATTTTTGTTACCCTATTTAATAATGGCCCAGTTTTGGATTACTTGTATTCTGCCTTGCCATAGCCGTCAGGTTTGTAGTTGTTGAGGGTAGTCCTGTGTCTTGTCTATTCTCTTAGTCCTCTGCCCAATCTCTCTGTTTCTTTTTATCAGTCTCCATTTCTTTTTCATGTTTTGTGCTCTTTGTACTTTCCATTTCAGCATTTTTCCAAAGCAGAATGTAAGCGCAATAGTAGTCAATACCAGCTGATCCTTTAGATACATAGTTCTGTGCTTTCAGCAATAAAAGTCATACTTGCTAATTGACAAGGAAACTCTGAAAATCCCATATGCAAATGTAAATTTGAGACCAGTTTCACAGTGGACAAAATGCAAAGTTTTTTGTATTGATAAATAAGTCATCTTATGTTTAAAAGATTTTTGTGATGCAGCATGGAAGGTAGGTTAGCTATGGAAACATGACACTTTTTGTTTTCATATGTAAAAAACCTGAATTTTAATATCAAAATTAATATCAAAATATGTGGGAAAAACACCTTGTTCAGTGGAAGGCTGGCAGTTCTGTGTAGTGAGTTTTAATATCTTCCTTAACTTGTATGAAAGAAGATAATATGGTTTCTGGATCTAAAACTATTCCCTGTTGACCTCCTGACAGTGTGAAATGTAGAATTAGAACATTAATTCTGGTTGTGTGCAAAAAGAATTGTTTTGAGAGGTAAACAGTCTGACAAACTGTTCAGATTGCATTCTTGGAGAAGAGTGACAAACAAAAAATAGAATGACATTATATTTTCCTTACGGAGTATTGGCACAAAAAGTAAAGTCATTCCTTTTTCATTTATAGTTTAGATTACCTAAAATCATAGAACCCACAGAATGGCTTGGTTTGAAAGGGATCTTTGAAGATTATCTAGTTTCAACATCCCTGCCATGGGCAGGGACACCTTCCATTAGACCAGGTTGCTCAAAGCCTCATCCAGCCTTGGCCTTGAACACTGGGCATCCACAGCTTCCCTGGGCAACCTGTTTCATTGCTTCCCCTCGTGGGAAAAAAATTTCTTAATGTTAATCTAAACTTATCTTCTTTCAGTTGCAAACCATTGCCCCTTGTCCTGTCCCTGGTAAAAAGTCTCTATCTGTCTTATTAACCCCTTGTAAACATTAAAAGGCTGCAGTGAGGTTTCCCTGGAGCCTGCTTTTCTCCAGCCTGGACAGGCGCAGGTCTCTCAGCCTGTCTTCATAGGAGAGGTGCTCCATCCCTCTGACCATCTTCACGGCCCTCCTCTGGGCCTTCTCTAAGACGTCCATGTCTTTCCTGTGCTGGAGCCCCAGGGCTGGATGCAGTACTCTAGGTGGCAGTAGAGCAGAGTAGAGGGGGAGAATCATCTTTATGCGGTCCTGGATGTGTTTGGCTTTCTGGGTTGCAAGTACACAATGCCGGCATGTATCCAATTTTTCATTCATCAGTATCCCCAAGTCCTTCTTAGCAGGGTTGTTCTCAATCAGTTCATCCCCTAGTCAGTCTGTCTTGATACTGGGGATTGCCAACTGTGTAAATCAGTTAGTGGAAGAGTGAAAATTTGTGAGTAGAAATTTAAAATTTCCTATCACCTCTTAATCAGAGAAGCTTCTTTTCCTCTCCCCCCATTAATTGTGAGGGAAGAGGTGGTTGTGGTTCCTATCTTAGTCTCAGAAAAATGAGACATATGAAACAGCTCTTTCATCTTTAGGGAGAAGATATCCTGCCTACTTCTTTTATTTGCCACAGTAAGCACTGATGCTCATTGTTCACATTTTTGTCCACTTAATTTTATTTCAACTTGGATAAACAGAAAAACCAAATGCCTACAGGTGCTAGAAGACAACACAGAACTTTTATCCTAAGTTCTTTTCCAGCCAGATGGGTTACAGAATCACAGAATATTCTGAATTGGAAGGGACCCACAAGGTTCATCGAATTCAACTCTTAGCCCTGCACAGGACATCCCCAAGAATCACACCATTTGTCAGCCCCATCTTCTCAGAGTTTAAAGCATAATTTATGTTGAAATTCCTGTCCCAACCACTCAGAAGATTTCTTACAAGCTGTTGAAAGTTTTGTGGAAGTTCCAGTATTTGATCAAGGCATGTTTTATCCACACAGATCAGAGCCTGCTGATCAGAGCAGCAGAGTTAAATTGTTGTGTGGAAAAACTCTTACTACTGTTTACTACTAGGTAATGGCTTAGGAATTGAACGAACAAGTATAGCAGCAGCATAGGAAGGAAGAAAACTGTGGGCTACTCCTTTAGTTAATACATAGCAATGAGAATTGTGAATCTGGGAGTCATTAGGGTGCACTGTTTGGTGATTTTTATACTTTAGAATTTGGTCTGAAAACTAAATTCTTTTGCTTTTGTTTTGTCTTTCCCCTCTGCATTTCATAAAGCCAACTGGAAAAGCTTTTTCTGGAAATCTGCTCCACCAACCCCTGGTTCATATGGAAAGACTCAAGCTTCTGAGGAACGTCTGCAGAGACACTGCACTGAGAGATCTTTCTCACACTGCAGTTTCCAAATTCGTCTTGGACCGAATATTTGTGTGTGACAAGCACAAGATCCTGTTTTGTCAGACGCCAAAAGTGGGCAACACTCAGTGGAAAAAAGTCTTGATCGTTTTAAATGGTATCTGCTCTGCTGTGGGTGTGTATGTTTCTTTGAGGAGGAGAGGAGAGAACAGAATTGATCTAATTGGGCAACACAAAAATGGATTCTTTCTGCATTTTTATACACTGATACTTAATTTCAGCCTTTCATTCATCACAGTTGTTTCTAGTCCTTTCAAAACATCCCTGTAAAATAAGATAGACGTGTTCTTTCTGTGAAAATAAATATTGCTACTACTTGGCTCAAAAGCAATTTGAGTCATGACGGAGTACCCATATGCATGTGGTAGGTAGGTTTCTTATCCTTGAAGGGGTGGCACTAATTTATAGAATTTGAAAGGATATTACAAGGTATCATAGTTCCTAAGTAACAATGATAAGAAATTTCTGACTAAAGGCCACTGACTTTTAACGAGAGGTTTTTAGCCACAAGGAAAGCTAGATAAAACTTGCCAGCTGCTGTTGGTCTCTACTGCTAAAATCTTGTGTATGTTCTCTCAGTGAAGCTTTTCAAGAGATATGAAGATTCTGAGGTGCTTAAGGCAGTAATTTGGTCAACAAAGAAAGGCACGTTATAAAAGACTAAAAGAAGGAGTAAAGGGACTAGTGTGTTTGAAAAATTATCTACAAGGTGAACACTGCCTGTCTACATGTAGCGTACCACCCTCCTCTAGTAGCCTGGTATGCCAGAAAAAGAAACTCATTTTGTCAGTGTTTTCTGCTGTACCACTATCTGCATATGTAAACTTAGCATGATCATATTTAACGTAACACACCCTTGTTTGATATGAGACCATCTTGCCTGTCTGTGCACCAGGGCAGTGAATTTGCTACAGATACTCAGGTCACTTGATGTCCTTCTGTGGTTTTGCAGGTGGCATAATTCTCCAAGATGTAGGCAAAATCAGAACATTGTAAACCCAGCTTCCTTACAAACAGCCAGCTCTACACTCGAATTTTTGTGTGTTCTGTACCTTGTGTGAACTAGTTTTGCCACCCAGACAGAAGGAAACAGTCACAAATTGGCAAATGAAGTGTGTCCCTTAGCAAGACTTTTGTAGCAAGGAGTACATGTTTAAAAACTTTAATATTAGTTTCATCTTTGATATATGGATGGGAGGTAACAATCAACAGAAATATGCCTATACCTATGTGTGTGCATGTGTCATAATACCTACAAAAGCCACACTCAAAGAAAGTCCTAAATACAGAATTATATGAGTGCATTAGAATTACCTGCTCTTATCAGCATTTAAGAGATAATGTGCAAAGAATCCCTTGGGACAGGCAGGGATGTACTGGCTGCGCTGAGGGGAGGATAACTCACTTCTTAACAGCAGGGAACTTTTCACCTTGAGCTTCCTAGTTCTGTCATGTCAGATAATGCAAGAAAATTGTTTCCACATAAACACTGGTGTCTCTTCTGCCTTAAACTGGCAGTGTACCAATATCTGCTGATGAAGGGTACAGCTGCAATTGACCTAACTTTTACCTCTTTGGATGGTTTCAGCAGGCAGGACTGCTACTTGAGGGGGTATAATTTACATCCAAATACATAAGTCGTATCTGGAGGTTCAGGATGGGGAAACGCAGATGTGGTGCTGTGGGGGAGCCCACTCTGCTACTGGTTGTACTGAATATGTGCTCTGAATGAATGCAAGGTATCAGTTTCTGAGGCTGTCTAGTCTGACATCTGTTGTCCACATACAATTTTACCTACGGTACCAAAAAATAAGATTGAAACCCTGCAATTAATACAATACAATCTCAGTCTCCCCCTGCCCCCCAAAAAAATTAGAATACTGAGCAGCTGAGTGGTGTGAATTATTCACTGCAGTTCTGGAAACAAGAAGGCTGTAGAGGTTTTCACCTAAAGGGCTTGTTTTGTAGCACACTGCTTGTTGCACATTGGTGCTCTGAAATGATGCTGTTGTGTGAAGGCTTATGCCTAAAGCCCAGGGGGGCCACATGAGATGTTTCTTGAGGTCATAACACCTTCTGGGATCAGGACCTGAAAAATAAACACGGAAGAGTTTAGTGACATTATTTCTCTTGTCAGCTTATATGCTCGTAGAAGTGAATATTTGGAGACTTCTTGGTGTTAATTTTAGTGCTTTTTAATCTGTGTAGTATTGTATGACTGGAATTTTTGTTTCAGCACAGCATAGTTGTTAAAAGAACTTCATGGATCCTGACAGCAAAGTGATTTTGTGTTGAAGCAGTTCCAAAAGCAGCCCACAGCATTTATTTTTTGTTGGTGGTTGAAACTCAGACAGAAAGCTGGTTCCTTCTTCTGAGTTAGTCCTTAAAGTCTTCTTCCATTTGTATGTGCAGGCAGAGGGAAAGAGAATGGGGACACTGACATGAGGAGTTACAGGCTTAGACATAATTGCTGATGAAATTTGCATAATGTGCTTTTCTGAGAGTTTTGAGGTCATGTGGTCTTAGACCTTGAAGCCACATACCCCAAAGAATTTTAACAGTTTCCAGTCAGAATCTCTCATAATTTAACAGTTTTAAATATAGTAACTGTAAATGGTAAAAATACAGAAAAGAGAAAGACATAAATCTGTCAGTCAAAGGCGCACATGCTTGCTTTTACTCACTGGTTTTTCCCTTGAGAGAATCACTTGCTGTCTCATTTTGATTTGTCTAGGAGCATTTTCTTCCATAGAAGAGATCCCAGAAAATATTGTACATGATCATGAGAAGAATGGCCTTCCACGTTTGTCCTCTTTCAGTGACTCTGAAATTAAAAGACGGTAAGTGGTGACTTTTGGCGGCTGTGGGCAGAGTTTGGAGTCAGTGGTGGTAGAAGCAATTGAGGGTACAGCTGAAGTTGTTCATCCAGAGTTGAGGACAGCAGGGTTTCTGCACCACCACTTGTGTTATGGCACTATTCTGTTATCCTCACAAATGTTGCTGTGTCTGCTTTTCTGCTGGCTTTGAAGGACAACACCAATGTAATTTGTGATATAGATAGGTCAGCCAACCAACTTCCTCTGGATATAGGGTTTCTGTAGTGTGGTGCCTATGTAGTTGTTAGATAGTTGGCCTTCAGAAGGGAGGTTTAGTTGGAAAGTCCATCCTGATGCTTTGTATGGTAAACCTTACTGCTTCCAGGTAAGACTGTCATTGCAGGCAGACTTACTGGGATCGAACTGATTAGATTTGAAATGTTAGTGTTTTGTTTTCAATTTATTCCCACAGATAATCTCTGACTACAGAATATTACATATTACAGTATCACAATAATAATGTGCAATTCTGTTTAAAACTGTAGTCTCATGTTTCAGTGATGTTCTCAGCCATTATTAAAAGCATGACAAAACAGCAAATAAAAGACCAGATTTTTTTTTTACTCAAGGACCAATTTGTCTTAACTGCCTGCCAGTGAAAAATGCAGCCCTCTGTATACCTTTAGCTGCACCAAGGCACTTTGCCCCATGTCGTTGTGTATTTTGCTTTTTGACCTAAATCACTGGCATTTTCAATACCTTTGACTTGGAGCTTTCAGTATCTTTTATCTCCTGTTTATGTTTTGAGATAAGATAATCTCCTCTAGTTTGAATAAAATGTGAAAACCAGGATAAACTATTTCCTCTTTGTACTGTATATGAAAACTATTAGTAAGAAGACACAAATTGTATTTCTAGTCCTATTGATTATAATATTGAAAGACTATGCAAGTAGTGTAGGATTCACATTGCTCTGTGTGTGGTCAGAGTTTACATATGTTTTGTAAGTATATGCTAAACAGAATTTAAACACTTCACTAAACACTTTCCTTAACTTAATTTCTTTTTTTTTCCTTCCTCTGTTTAGACTGAATTTATACTTCAAGTTTTTTATTGTTAGAGATCCATTTGAAAGACTTATTTCTGCGTTTAAAGACAAGTTTGTGCATAACCCTCGGTTTGAACCTTGGTACCGGCATGAAATTGCCCCCGGCATCATTCGTAAATACCGAAAGAACCGCACAGAAACCAAAGGGCTGCAGTTTGAGGATTTTGTGCGCTATCTGGGTGACCCCAATCACCGATGGCTGGATGTTCAGTTTGGTGACCACATCATTCATTGGGTAACGTACGTGGAACTTTGTGCTCCCTGTGAAATCACGTACAGTGTGATTGGGCACCATGAAACCCTGGAGGATGATGCTCCGTATATCTTGAAAGCAGCCGGCATAGACCACCTGGTATCATACCCCACAATTCCACCAGGTATAACAGTGTACAACAAAACAAAAGTAGAGCGGTATTTTTCAGGAATTAGCAAGAGAGACATAAGACGCCTCTATGCACGATTTGAAGGTGATTTTAAACTCTTTGGTTATCAGGAGCCAGATTTCTTGCTTAACTGACACCTGGGATGAGCTCTGAGGAAATGTCCCATGGATTCATCTAAACCCACGTGAATACCAGCTGCAACGTTGACAGAGCGGAGAATGACCATTTGTTTTCTAGCTTTTTGCTGTTGCTCCATTTTTCAGTGAAATATTTGTCATATGAACAAGTAGGGGCTTACAGTTTTCAGTTTTCAAAACCATGTTTTCAGTACATGACATTGCAATCTGTTAGGAATGATGTCTCTGTTATCTGAAATAGAGAATTCCACTTCTCCCTTCTGCCCTCCAGGAAAAAAGAGGGAAAATAAATGGGCTATGGTCTTCTTCTCCCAGACAGAATGCCATTTTCAAAGTGTTGTGAAGTATTTATAAAGATGGCAATTTCACTGTAGATTAACTCTGACATGTGGGTAAACACGAGGATTCATGCTCATGAGAAGCTGAGTAGTCTCCCATGAGCTTTATAAACCAGCGGCCAGTACAGGACTAAAAACTGACAAATAAAATTGTCTAGGTTCTGTCATGTGGCTTCTATAATAACTGCAATGCTGATCTAATCCCATTCTTGTTTGTCAAAAAATGAACATAATTAAACAGAAGCATTAGAGATGTTAAAAACGGGACTGGTTTCAGACCCCAGTTGTCTCTCTATTTTTGTCAGGTGTTTACTGTACTTACTATTGCTATGTTGAGCCTCATAATTGTACTTTTGATTTTCGAGATACTATTTAACTCCTGGACATAAAAGTTATCTGAGAACACCAGATGCAAATGGAGCATAGAGAAGAAACGAAACTGCTAGGGAAACATCAAGGAAAAATAAAGTATCAATTGTATTTGTGGGAGCACAGATAGTAATCACAAGATGCTCTCACACAATTTAACTTGTTTTTTCTTCTAACAGTTAAGATTAATAAAGAAGTCACAAAAGCAAGATGTCATATTAAAGAACTGCTAATGTTACTTGGATTAACCATCTACCTTTTAATTATATCCAGCCTTGCTCGATGTTCAGTACCACAGAGAACAGAAAGTTTATCCCCCTCTGAAAATTCATCTCCCTGTTTTCTAAAGGAGAAAAGGATACAGGATGAATCTCTGATTTTTCAGTGATTCACTGCCATAATGTCCCAACTCAGAAGTGCCCAAATTTGTGTTACCAATGGGGTGAGTTGGCTGCTTGCCAGGAGTTTTAATGTCATTTAAATTTGTGTACCCATTTTATGTGTTTTAAGAAAAAAAAAGGACCAGAACTGAGTGGATGCAGCCATTATATTTGCTTGTGCTTGCATTGTGTCTCATAAAGAGCAGTCTCTTGTTTGAGTTCACCAGCAATAAAAATTGGTGCGCTGCCACCTCATCCTGCAGTCCATGGGAGAGAGAGAGACCACGTGTCTGAAATACAGGAATTGCTTCATCACAGTGGGCATGTGAACTGTGTTTTTTAAATCATAGTCCCAGTAGAGTTATTTTCAGATCAGCATAATGTTGCTGGTTAGAAATGCTAATGATGGCCAGTGCTGTGGAATCTGCTTTGAAATCCAACCACGGTATGTTTTTGATAGCTTCCTGTATTAACACAAGGAAACATCTTGCACTTGTGTAAAAGGAAGGCTGTGCCGAGCTGACATGTGCTGCTACCCACAAAAAGGAAGCACTGTTGTAGCTGGAAATTATTTCAGAAAGATCTCAAAAGATGAATTGAAATAAGGGAGAATCATTTAACTGGGCATCATTACCATGAGAATAGTCCAGGGTGGCAAAGCTGGTAGGTAGGATATTTTTCAGGTTTGGCTTTTGCTTTTTCTGTAAAAACAACAATTACAGTGCCCTAACTTGTTAGTTCTTAACCAATGATAAAGGTTTTTCTGTGGTTTTCTTAATATGGGAACTTAGCAAAATGCACTATTAAATGCATTTTGGAGCTAATGACCTGATTGATTACCTCGCTGTCGATTTAAAATGTAACAGTGAATAATGTATAGTAAATTCAGGCCTTAAAGTTTAATTCTAATAAAGATAAAATAGACTTGTTTTCCTCTGAGAGCATAAGCTATTGATCACACAGAATGACAATGTATGTTTTTGTTTTTCTTAGTAAATTACCTAATGTATTGATTGCTTAAAAACTGCCAGGTGGAAAGTGCTACATAAATACTAAGTAATAATGTTTTTTACTAATAGCTTTCTGTGCACTGAGTTCTCTTGGACATCTTTGAACAGAGCTATGGCCTAACCTATGCTGAGGCAAGTACTGCTTTCCCATCTCAGTGTTGCCAAGCTTTTCATGCTGGAATGCTTGCTAGCATTTCTTCAATTCAAATGCAGAATTTCTCCTTTCAATGATACATTCCTGAGCTATGTTCTTTTTCTAGAAGTGTGGGGCTTTTTCCTTAAGTGGCTAAAGTAACGATGGCGCAATTTTGGCGTGACTCTTGAGGAAACTTGGGTACCATGAAGGTCCTTGGCAAGGTACGGTAGGGTTCTCCTTAAGTCAGTCCAGTGCAGGTGAGGTGGTCATACTGTGCTGGGGAAGAGGCTCTTGTCATGATAGTTACGATGAAATTAGGTGTTTGTGGTTTGTTACAGCTGGACTGTACTCTACACAAGGCTTTTACAAATGTAGTCCAGGTGGCATTTTGGCTGCTCAGATGTCATTTGCATACCACTTCAAAACTGCAGATGATACTTATGTCATATTCTTGAAACTGCTGGCCCAGATTGTTCCTTCTTTTTTTTTATTCTTACAGCTTCAGGAAACAAATTTACCTCCTTACTTTGTCCATCTGTGTCTCTTTTTGTTGTCTCTCCTGAGCACCTTTTGAGTCCTATGGCCCATTTTAACCACATTTTATGGAAGACGTGGAGGGATAGTGAGTTGCAGTAATTTTCTTGAAAATAGGAGAGAAAACATCCTTTGTCCATCAGAGTCCATGCTGTATGTTAGCTTTAGGTAAAGTACAGACATGAAACGGTTTTACTCTGCCTGCTCACATGGAGCTCCTTGTTTCTAATGGACTCTCTTCCCTATTGCTCAGACTTTGGCCTCCTATCTCAGCTAACAAAGACAAAAATTAAATTAAAATGTATTTCATGGGTCTGGTATTTTCACATTCCCAGTATAATTGAGCTGACTGGTGGGGTTTTTTTGAGATCTTGGAGGTGGGGGTTTGTCTTCCCTGTGGTGAAAATGGATCCAGAGTTCACTTGCTTGTGAAACAATTTCAGGGTAATGCCTGTCCCCTTTTCTTTTAACTTCAGCACACAGTGCATTACCACTGGTGTTCTTTCTGACTGCATGCCATGAAGATGTTTTTCTGTAGTTAAAAATATATGTGCCTTTTTTTTTTTTTATTTTGGGAACAGTTCTGCCAGAGAAGTAGCAATTCAAAAATGTCCTGAAGATACATATTTTTTACAAAAAAAAGCATGTTGTTTTCCAATTCATATGCAGATGCTGCCCTCTTTGTACTGGGGTAAGGGCTCCCTGCTGCTCCGTGTGTCTCAGTCCTCAGATCAAGGAAGACATCAGACAGCTGTGGCTTTTCTGCAACATTACTTTTTCGTTGAGGTGTTAATAACTTTGTTGGTTGGGAAAGCCACTTTTGATCTTATCTGTGCTCCAGAAAGTTTGCTGAGAGAAAGAGTAATTGTATAGGGATTGCTTAAGCTTATTTTCTTAGATGGAAAACAGTGTCTTGCCATTGTATCTGATATCCCTTAATTGACAGAGTGAAGGTGAATGATCTTTCTGCTTAATGGCTCTGTAGTGATTTACGCTAAGCCCCCATCCTATTATTACAGCTATGTGAAGGGACCTGGAAGGAAGTGTAAATTCAACGTGTGCTTAGTTTAAATATGAGGGTGTAAGGGAAACTTGACATGAGAGTTGGTTCCTAAAGATTTACTGTGTTCAATTTCTTGTTACATGTCATCTGCAGAGGCTGGTGTGGATTCTTTGTGGCCTATGCTTGAGATTTATGCACGGTAGAAAGCAGCTTGTGGGTGGTGGAAAATTCCCTTTCAGCCTGAGTTAGCTGTGCATGTTCCTGGGCTGCTGCCTTGGGGAAGGTTTTAGAAGGAAATGATCCTATTAGCAGCAAAGCCTGCAGTGCTTGGGCTGGTGAGCAGAGAGCCTCCCTCCTGGAGAAGCAGTGAGTTCGGCTCATGCTGATGTGTGCCGCCCGCTTTGGTGCTGCCTTGTATAAATCTCTATTTTTGTGCTTTTAATGCAATTGCGTGCAGCTGAGCTCTCAGCTTGGTTTCCTGTGTGTGGCAGTAGCCTGAGGTGCCTCATCTCATCACCACCAGAGCAGCTTTGAAAGGCTTGCAGCCTGTTTTGCTGTGCAGCAGGAGATGTGTCCCTTATGAATCAAGCAGCATTAAGCCTGCAGCCATGCAGCTGGTGGCAGCTGGCTGGTGTAAGCACAAAATGGTGCTGTTTGGGGCTTCCTGCTGTAAAATCATAATTTTTCCCTTTTAATCCAGACAGGAGTGAAAGGGGAAGAAAGATGTGTGTTAGCTTTGAGTCATAAAAAGGAGCCACGCTGAGAGAAATTCCAGACTGGTAAACCCAGGCAAGGCAATGTGCGGGAGAGCAATGCAGAAAAAAGCCATGGGCAGTTGTTTTAAAGCCCCCACAGGTGTTGGACTCCATGTTGGAGGAAGGTTGCTGAAGCTTTATGGGAGGTGTCAGAGGAGCAAGAGTGCTCCCCCATACAATGTTTGTGCATGCCAGAGGAGCAGATGCTTATGGAACAGCATAAACATGGCAGGCTGAAAGCATGAAGCATCTGCTGTGGGTATCTGTTTGAAATTATGGAAATGAGAAAAAAAAAGAAGGTGGGAAGGAAGTAATGAAAAAATAATCCTGAAGGTTGCACCCATGGAAATGCAGTACCCACTCTCAACTGCCAGAAACATGCTGCCCTGGATGTGTACAAGTAATTTCTGAGAAGTCTGTGGGACAAAAGAAAATCTGCAAACCAGAAAGTAAAAATGGATCAGAGGGCATCTGTACATGCTCTAGAAGGTGATTTAATACTGAGAACCTAGCCAAAGTTCCCAGTCGTGCCTAAGTAAATGGATCTCATCTAGGAAAAATGTATAGCTATGCTGGAAGCATACAAGGAGAGAAGAAAAAGCTCTTGTGGGACAACTGGGTCTCTCAACAACTGATACGCACCTGCTGTGATTTAAGAAATAGGAACATTTTTTGTCATGTGTATTTTTTTTTCCCCCTCTTGTCTACAGCCTTTCTGTTTTGTTCAGTTTACTTTCCCAGGCAAGTCTTTGGATGAAACAGCACAGTATGACACGTCATTTTTTTCTTGTCAGAATGGTGGAAGAGGCTGTAGAAAATACAAAATGTCCTCCATAATTTTGAGGAACACAAAGAGAAAATTGAGGGAGTTGTTATGAATCATGCACGACCTGCTGCTTATATGTTTCAGGAGCTGGGATGGAGTTCACTTATGGAAAAATTATCACTGTTCTGCTCTGTATTTGGCATCTTTGCTCTTATGTTTTGAATAGCTCCCAGTAAGGTCTTAGATCAAGTAAAATTTGAAGTCTGCCTTACCACAAAGCTTCACTTTGATCCACTTATTTTGGTCTTATTCTACTTTAAGCACTTTGTAGAGTAAGAGTCAACTCTTTGCACTTACTCAGTTTCCTTAATTTCTTACTGTTCTTTGCAATGCTGTAGCATTTGTACTTGCAAAATGGCGGTGAGCAAGCAGACTTAGCAAATATTCTGGAGAGAACAGGACTCCAAAGTGGACAATCTGTATGCTGCTTTCATCTGCCAAAATCTGCTTTCCTTTCATTATCTTTTCAGTCTAGCTCTTTGCTATAAAACCTGTGGGGGTATGTATTTGTGATTAAAATTACAGATTTAGAAATGTGTGAGAGGAAAGGGATTAGGGATAGAATTGCACCAAGAAAGAAGCAGCATGAGGAAGGGGCTTCAACACCACCTTTCACAGTTCCATACCTTTTGCTCCATCATGTATACTTCAGTTTGAGTGCTTACAGGACCTAGGTTCTTGGCCTTATGGTAAAGTGTAGTGTAGGTGGGTTTCCCATTGGTGTCTTAGTTGGGCACATGCACACACTTGCTCTTCTCTGGTTGAAGCAGGATAGGGTCTCATAGGCGAGACCTTTGTCCCATCAAGCATTCAAGCACCACATAGCAAAGATGGAGCAAAGGTGTTGCTTCCTTGCTTTCTGAGCAGTAGCAATGTGTTGCTTTACTTCTCTTGACTACTACACAAGCATAAACATAATTTCACTTTTCTGGAAGATGACCAGTGGTAACAACAGTGTTTTAATCAGGTTTTAATCTCAGCACACTGTTTAAATACATCTATCTCTGTGTGACAGCAAGGTACTGCAGTAAATAACAATTGGCTTTTGTGGGCTTAAAGTTGACTTAATACATCATTGGAAATGCCATTCTGATGGACAACAACTTAAGTGCATTGCTACAATCTCCACATAAGGGTCTGTCATATGATTGCTTGCCAGTTAAGAAAAATTACTTCATTAGACTTCTTTATTGTAATCCTCTTACTTGTGGATTTGGGTCTTAAAATACAGCATGGTAGATTTGTCTTGTGCAGTCGTCTGCTCCAAAGTAGTATTGGCAGAGATTTCATACCTCTGTTATTTTGGGGCCTCTTTTCTGCAGCTTCTAGCTGGAGCTGTTTCAGGTTTAAACACCTGAAGCATTGGAAAGTATGGAGCTGGACTACAGGTACACCAGAAGGGCGGTGTGAAGGCTTTCACAAAGAACCGCAAGCCAGCAGCGTGCCCTGGCTGTGAGAAAGCTACCAGCTGATTCCGCAAGAATCCAGATAAATACTTCCAGTAGTGGCCAATAAATATGAATATGGTGACCAAGGCTGTGGAGAAGCTTCGCCTTGACCCCATTTGCAGTTCTCACCAGCTGTGACCAGGGGGAACTAGCAGAGATGCAGAATGCTGCTGGCATTTGAGCTGAACAAACAGAACTTGAACTTGTATAGCCTAAGAAAGGAGAGGGGGTATAATTGCTGTCTAAACCTGTACTGAACAAGTGAAGCAGTGGAAGAAGCTCACATCCACAAAAGGAGGGAAGCCAGAAGACCATGCAGTCACAAAGACAAACTAGTCAGAGTTGGCCAGGAGCCAGATGAGGCTGGAAAATGGGAGGAGGTTTCCTACCCCGAGGCTCTGTCTTGTCATTTTGGCACATACAAAGTAAGCAAAATAATAACAGACTGCTGTGCCACTGTGTTCAAGCAGCAGAGACCTTGCTGTCATAGAATCATTTAGGTTGGAAAAGACCTCTAATATCAAGTCCAGCCATTTACCTAACACTTGCCAGGTCATCATTAAACCATGTCCATGAGTGCCACATCTACACAGTTTTTAAATGCCTCCAGGGATTGTAACTCCAGTACTTCCCTAGGCAGTCTGTTCCCATGTTTGACAACCCTTTCAGTGAAGAATTTTTTCCTAGTATTCATTCTAAACCTCTCCTGGAACAACTTGAGGCCATTTCCTCTTTGCCTGTCACTTGTTACTTGGGAGAAGAGTCCAATACCTCACTACAACCTCCTCTGATGTAGTTGTAGAGAGCGAGACCCAGTGAGCTGTGGCTGCAAGAGGAGAGCAGAGCAGGGCTTGTGTGTGAGTGGTGGGTGATCCAGCTGGGAGGAAAAGGATCAGCAGAGGCAAATGGAGCCAATCTCACACAGCCATGTACATTCAGTTCAGTCTTGTATGCCAAGGGCTGGGTTATATATCTGGAGATATATATATCTATCTATATCTATATAAATGGCAACATTGCTCCATATATATATATATATATATATATATATAGCAATCTTGCCATTTACTGACTCATCATCTTCAGTGCTTGTTAATCACATTTGGAGATAATGAAAGAAATGTCAAATTTTGAAAGGAACCAGGAGCACAGAGTCAATTCCCTGACCTTGTTTCTTTAGTTAAAGATTTATTTTTGTAGTGGAAAGCTTACAGTGCTTCCCCCTGTCCATATTTGAGTTGGTACCTGACACAAACAGACATGACTTGGTAGGAAACAAGAGGGAAGGTAAAGAGTCATGGAACAACCTCTTCATTTAAAGTTTTTTTGAATCTCTGGTCTCACTCGCTTCTTAATCCAAGGAAGAGGCTGGACAGTGTGCTAAAATTAGACTTCTGCTCCAAGTCCAGATATTCCATCTCTAACTGGCCAGACTAACTTGACTGTCAGCATAGCACAGTAGATGCAGATGTCATTGCTTGGAAGGCTCTCTGCAAGACATCACTGCTGCAGGCTCTGCTGATCCCACTCAGACTGAATCATGAAGCTTCAATCCACCTCCTCTTTCCTGTCCCTGAAGGGGAGAATAAAGAGCACTTTCTGCAGAGTGGAACTGCCATTGTCAGACCTGAAGAAACTTACTGAGGGGACAAAATACTAAATAAGCTTTATTGATAACTGAGCCCTATAAACAAAAGTTTTGCTATGAGGCTAGGAGTACTGAAGGTATTTGTAACATATTTAGAAAAGGTGAAGAGTTCCTGTAGGAGACAGAGCAAGACTAAAATATTTATGGCTTTATTATCAGCGGGTACCTTTCAAAGAGAATTGTAACCTCTGGGTTCAATCATGCAGAGTGAACTTAGCATGTAGGCTGCCAGTGTTTACAGCTAACACAGGGTACACCAAATACCATCAGGAGCTTAATTTGATGCATTGTTTTAATTTTTTCTTGACACACAAATCATCAGAGGTGTATGTGTTTGCAATTGGTGCTGCAACCTAATGCTCCAGACTGCAAGTGATGCTTTCATTCACCATCTGAAACTTAACATGCAGCTGAAGGCTTTCTTTGTAAAGTATTATTCTGAAACATACTGATTATGCTGTGCACTTTACTTGAGCTAAAGGCACAGAAAGATTTAGTGTAGTCTGTGCTCCACCTGAGATGACAGAGAGTCAGGGAACCTGGACTTCTGTGTGGGTACTTGAGTTTTGCTTTGTTTAACACCTGTCACTTGAGGTGAGTTCTTCAAATGTGACTGGATCCTAGATAACACTGTCTTCAATTTGAAGGATCTTACAAGCAGGTTAGGGCATTTGGTTGAGGTGGTTCCTTTTACAGGCTGTAGGGCTGATACTGCCAGGTGCATTTAAGTTTCTGAAATGCTTGCTTTATAAGGTCTGACTTTGATTACTTCTAATTTTGCTGACTCTTTCTAAGAGCTAAAATGGTTATGCCATTTCAGGGAATACCCTTAAGGAAAGTTACTTGTGTTGTGCCCTTGATGTGAAAAAAATCTTGGTGTGCTACACTGGTTGCTTGCAAGGGATGAAGGACTTAAAACTCATTGAGAAGGTGAAGTCACCCTGGTGTTTGAAATGTGCCCACTGCTGTCCATGCAGTAAAACCACTGAAAAAATTACAATTTTTAAGAATTCAGGCCACACAACCTGGGAAAAGTCCTCGAGCTTGGTGGCCAAAATTCCTTATAGAGGGTATGCCCTGTCCCAGCCTGGACATGGAGAGGGCTCTTCCATCAATCACTCCTTTCTGCAGCAGCATGCTGCAGCCTCAAGTGCTAGACCCTGGAGACTAGAGGGGCGAGAATAATTTGGTGGAATTCCAGCATTTAGCATGAATAAGGAGACTGAACACTTCAGGGAAACTTGGGACAGAAGGTTAATAGTACTGAAATTCTACAGGGTGGGGGGTGGAGGGGAAGCAAGGGATTGACTGTGCAAGAAGACTTGCACTAAGGACCTTTGAAGGACCTGCTGCAACTGATGGGACTTTGCTTTTTTTTGGCCTATGTCTAAAAATTTACATTCAGGAAGTGATGAGTTTGCAACAGCTGGTACAAAAGGCTGGGAAATGCCAATATTAGGGGCTTCCCCATGCCCTTGTTGCCCACACTTCTTAGCACAGAAGTTATTCTACATTGTCACATGTTATTTTTTCACAGAATTCATGTCTCATTCACTGTACTGGAGAAATGGGGCACCTGGCTTGAGCTGATCTTGAAGACAAGTAGAATGCCTGTGGCTCTGCTTTGTTACCTCTCACAGGAAATAGAAGGTGGGTACTGAGAGAGGGGAGAACTGCATGAAGAAAAACTATGGTCTTACAATCTGCCAGCAGTTGCCACAAAAGTTTTGCATTATACCAAATAAGTCACCAAACCTTAACTCTCACCAATCATATCACTGGTTGTAGGGTCCTCATTCTTTAACCACAAACCTTCAAATATGGCTTGTACGAGCCCTGTTTGTTCACAGCTGCAACTGAAGTCAGACAAGGCTGGAGTCCGAATAGGACATTTAGGTTTAGGTACCTCACCTGACATTCCAAAATGGGTGGATTTTTTTGTTAGGCTTTCTGTGCCAGCTGATCACAGGCATTTTGGGAAATGGCTGGAAAAAGAAAAGATGGGGAGTTTGTCAGTGCTGCTCTGGGGTGTGTCATATAAAGAAGTCCATAAGAACAAAACTAAGCAGAGAAAATCTGCTCAGCCATGGAGGAAGAGAACCAAGCATAATGCATAGATGTGAGGTGGTAAGTTAGGGAGCCAGGACTAACAGGCACATTTCCCTGGAGGCCAGGGTTGCTGATACAATGTTGGCTATGAAATCACAGACTGTCCAGACCACGTTGTGATGGAAGTTATAGTGCGAGTCAGGAGCATTCCTGTGAAATAAAGCTCTGACTGGCCATTCCTTTGATGCTGTGGTTCAAATGTCTTGTTCCTGGGGGACGAGAACCAGGCTCCTCAGATGAATGTGAGCACCTAACATGTCCTGCTGAACAGAAACCCCTCAAGTGTGGATGTAGCATCCCCAGTGCCCTTGGCTCTGCAGACTGGCTCCCAGGATCTCTCTTTGTAAATTCATACCTGTTTAGACCACTCTAACTTCAGTGCTACTGAACTTTTGACCTTGGCTTTGCGGCCTTGACACTCAGGTTTTGGGGAAAAGGGGGTTGGTGTGGATAAGGATGTACACAAATGGTCTCAGTGTGTTTCTTAAGGGCCAGTCACTCTAGTTTGCTCTGGTGGTGAATATGTGAAGGGCGTGCACCAGAGCCCCAGTACAGACTCTGGGTTACATGGATAAGAGGACTGAACACTTCAGGCAAGCTTGGGAGGGAAAAATAATAGGACTGAAATCCAGCAGGCTGGGAGACAAAGGAGAAGCTCAGCACTGACTGTGCAAGAAGGCTTATATTAAAAACCTATGAAGCATGCCAGGGCTGCCATTAATCTCAGTCTGAATTCCAGGAAGAATTTGTTTGTGTGAGTCTTACAGTACATGCATTAACTGCACACGTCTTCATACACTGCATGAATTTTCCTCACAAATGCTTGGGGCTGCTGCTGCTCATGAGTAGAACATCATGGAAACCTCTGTGATGATGGGGGAAAAGGCAAATACTAGTGAATGAGGATCTAGGGAACAGCAGGGTGGGCAGCCTCTGTCTGTCTCTTGTGTGGCAAGAATCACACAGCACACACCTTGGGAATCCATTTGCAGTCTCATGAAGTGCTGGGTGGCCAGTTGGGACCAGTCAGCATGGCTTCACCACAGGCACATCAGCCCTGGTCAGCCTGTTTGTGCAGGAACAGCTGGCTCTGGGAAAAAAGGGACAGCAGTGGGTATTGTTTATCTTGTCTCTGAAACGTCTTTTGATATGGTCTCCCACAGAACTCTGCTGATGAAATCCAGAGTGGGTGAGGGAATGGGAAGATGGATTAGACGTTGGCCAAAGTGCCAAACTCGAAGGTAATAATCAATGGCTTAATATCCAGGTGGCAAAGCATAGCAGAGTGTCCCAAGATCAATGCAATGGGTCAGTATTATTTGATATGTTAATCATTGGTCTCAGATGATAAGCAAGAGCACACCTTCAGCCGATGTCGATGGCATTAAATTGCATGCTGGGCAGGAGAAGAATATGCTATGAATGGTAGAGCAGCATCAAAAAACCTCAGAGCTGGGCCAGTGGAAACCTCATGAAGCTCACCAAGAAGTGCAGGGTTCAGCACCTGGGGATGAACAATGCCCGGCATCAGCACAGGCTGGGAACCAACCTGCTGGGGAGCACACAGTACATAAAATGACCCTCCTCTATCCCTTTTATACACTCTATCTCCCTCAGCTGTATAGACTGTGTTCTTAAACTACCAAGTGTGTGGATGGCTATAGAAAAGATGGAATATTCTTGGAACTTCAAGGACACAAGTTTTGGCAACCTCTGTCCAGATACAAGAGGCTCTTTACAGCAGGGGTGGGTCAGTGCTGAAGCAGGTGCCCAGGGCAGCTGAGAAATTGCCATCCTTGGAAGTGTGAAACTCAGTTGTACATAACCTTCTCATGTAAGGGTCTTCATCTAACTCTCTTTGGCCCTGTGTTGAACAGGGTTTGTAACAGATCATCTCGAGATCCTTCAAACCCACATTGTTCTGTTAGTATTGTCTAGGGAGGCAGTAAGCATAGTTCTCCTCAATTTGCTTCTTACCTGTATCTCTGTCCTTTTTCTCTTCAAAACAGAAGTTATATGAAGGAGGAGCCCATAGAACATGTAGCTCCATGAAGTGACCTATGCAGAAGGTGAGATGCTTGCCAAGTGCCAGTCACTGTAAGTGGGGTAGAAAGGGACTTTAGTGATCCAATTGCTGCTAGCTTTTTTTCTACATCTGATTAACATTACTTTCTTCAACCCCTTGGCATGCAAGCAAGGCTCTTTGCAGAATTCCTTGCATTCAAAACCCCCTTTCTGAGACACAAACAAAGCAACGTTTGCTTGGCTGTACTCTTGACCTCCTTACCTTGTTTTCCACCAGCACCTTCAGACCCAGGCAATGTGATCTCCTGCTCACACGCTCTTTTCAAGTAACATGGTCTGGGTGTGGCATGCTGAGCAGAACACAAACAGCAATTTCACTTGTCAGGCAGTTCCTCTGGCTCGACAGCTCATGCTGTTGACTCACCGGGAGGTTTTCGGCCTGGAGCACTACTGGTATGGGACCCAGTTTTACGGGAGGACAGTACCTCTGGCACACCTGAATGGCACTGTGCATGTGCCTTTCAAAGATACACAGTCAGTGTTTGACAGCTGCTACTCATTACCTTGATTGAAGACTGACACCCACGTAGAAACTGGGATTTTCAGTGTATGGTAGGAGGGGAAACCACTGTTAGTAATCCTTTAACAGTCACAGAAGCTGTAAGGTATTTGTGTGAGGGTAATGAAATGTGCATGGAGAAAATCCTTGTAAATGGGTAATGATTAGCTTACATCCTTATTACTTATTTGGCCTAGCGTGGGGGGTTTTGGTCATTTTATGAGTTGGGATGAGGGCCAATGTCCAACCTTGGAACAAAGAGAGTATTTTTTGTTAATTAAGAAAAATTATGCTTGAGTTCTAAATTAAATCAGAATACCCTTAAGCTGCCCTGCTGCAAATGCTTTTACGCAGATCTTCTGGCAGCAAGTCAAGCATTGTCACCACTCCTGTGCCTAGTATTTGTTATTTAGGCATGTACTTTGTGATTTCTGGTGAAGACAGGGCAATATTAATGCTGCTGTGCAAGCCCCAAGTGAAACTTCACCCAAACATGGGCAAACAACTCCAAGAGAGACTTGTGAACCAGAACGACTGCAGAGAAGCTAGGGAAAAGTTGTGTTAAGGATCTCTGTCCTAGACTGATTCATAGGTTGTACAGAGACTCCACAGTCGTCTTTTCTGACTTTCTACATCACACAGCCATTAAACTGTACTCCTGAATTCATTCAATTTTTACCACGGGTGCATGTTTAGGAAAGGAGAGGAGGAAGGATTCTGACCTGAATTTGCAAAGGGCCATTAATGGAGAAGTCATCACAGCTCTTGGTAAAAGGTCTTAGTTTTAATTACCTTCACAGGTACTCACCTTCCATTATCATCACAGTTAAATATTTATTATTAATTTGTACTCTAAACTTTCTTCAAGCTTCATCCGTTCAAACGTGGGATGCTTCAGTTCACTACAGCCAGGAAATTAGATGTGATGTCTGTTCTGGCACAGATGCTGGTGGAGGATCCTGCACCTTGCCACACCAATCATTAGAGGGGGGAAAGAACTGGAACTGACTTGTAGCAGTGGGGTTTATGTCCTAATATTCTCATCTACGTCACCAGTCCAGTAACCCTCATGGAACAAGGCTCTGTTCTTGGCATGCACTGCAGAAACGTTGTCAGCTTTTCAACTTCTTTGACCTTGTATGTCAGGCCCATGTTTTGTGGGCTGAAGAGAAATGGAAAGGGATAAAGGAAAAAAAAAAAAAGTTGCATTATTGTTGCATTATTTTATTTCTCAATCCCTGTTTCCAGAAATTTGCTTTAAAAATCAAATCAAGCTGACTGAGCCAGGAATTCAAGAGAAAAGCATTAGGGTCTCTTTTATTTCCTTGTGGTGTAAATCTAAACCCCTGGCATGATATCCAGAAGACATTTAATATTGCAGTTGCAGAGCAGCAGTCTGTATCTTTCTGCAAATCACCTGCATCTATTCACACTTAATGGCACTGTTGTTTGTTCTCTTTGACCTGACAAACCAGAGACGTGAGGATTAGGTTTCCAGACACTGTGAGTCTTTTTTCTTAGTGACCAATTTGAATTTCAGACTGAAGTGAGCCAGTTGACTGCTTAGTGAGATATGGCACACCTTGGAACTAATTAGCCTTGAATATAGTTGTAAGTCATCAGTGACACTGGCCTGTATTGCTTTACCTGGTTAGCTGGCATTGACTCTGTGGTACGTGAAATCTGCTGACTTTATTGAAGGATTGGGCTTGCTGCCCCACCTAGAAAATGCAGACTTTGAAAGACACCATCTAAATAATATTTACAGAGGATCTGAGCCAAGCAGTCTGAAGAGAAGAGATTGCTATAAGAGATCAGAGTGGTGTACAATCTACTGATTACTAGTTAATAAAACCAAAAAATAGATGAGTGTATGTATGCAGGGAGAATTAAGGTGGACTCTGCAGACTGTGTATTGAGCACGTCTTGCTTGAGAGTAGGTTGGAAAAAAGATTTATTGATGTGACAATCATTAAATTAATGGTCAGCTTCAGCAGTCAGTTGTGGCTATTCCATAACAGGACTTTATAAGGATGACCATTTAAAATGCACCTCTCTATAGCTCTTAAAAGTAAGTACCATGCATTTCTGTGACTGAGATGCTACAAATTTTTTACTTATGTTATTGCATGAATAGAAGAATGAGCTTATGTATGAGCTTCACACACGTTTGAAAGCCATATCTGGGTCTGCATGGCCCTGCTAGCTGTTCAGAGTACATTTCATGGGAAACCTTAAGAGCTTTAAGAGATCTCATTCTAAATATCTTAATGGAAGACACTCTTCTGTTTTTACTCATTCTAATCACTGCTGCATTCATTAAAAGTATTTTGAATCAAAATGGCTACAAACTCCCTACACTTATTTTTGTACTCTTTCCACATACAAAAGGTGTGCCTGTATACTAGATAACACACTGCAATTGCAATTACTTCCAGAAGTGTTTTTCCCTTATCTTCTTTCCAAATAATTAGTTTTAACTGGGGAAATGTTGATTATTACACAGGCATTCACTTTCCACTGTTCTTCTTTTGCTCCTGGACAGAGTGATTCACGAAACACTTGTTTATGATGGAGCCAATACCTACATTTGGCTTGTGCAGTTCTTTTGATAAGCAGAGTTGCATTCAAATATTTCAATAAGGGGGCTGATCTAATCTTTTGAAGTTTTACTATTGGCTTCTTCAAATCTGGATTAGTCTTAAAAGTAATAATTCTTAGCTGGATAACACCCAATGAATCTGGATGGTGAATAAAAGCATAAAGGATTATCTTTGTTGTGACTGAGCCAATCTACATGCACATAACCTTATTTTTGGCTGTCAGTTCCCTTAAGTGATCTTGTTTTTCTTCCGTAATTAATGTATAAATCCAGTGGATGTAGGTTAAAAAAATAATCAAAAAAAGCAAGCATTTTATTTTTTTCTTCTTCTATTCTTCCATCTTTCTGTGACTGAATCCAATATTTTTTGCTCAAAATGTTCTGCACTCAAAATCTGGCTCATTTCTTCAAAGCTAAGAAACACTTGAAAAGACATTCCAGGTGTTTGAAAGAGCCTGTTATGTTTCGCCCCCCATGGCAGTGCTATTGTAGAAGCTGAAAAGTGTTTGCCATCTCAGCCTCTCCTTCCCCAGAGACTGCAGCTTCTCACCTCCTGCCTGCTCTTGCCCTTTACCTCGTTCTTCCCCTCAGCTTCTTACCACTCTTTGTGGAAAATGTCACTTTTTGCAGCTGTCACACAATGCTGCCCTTCCTGCCTGCCTGCCCCTTCACCTCCACATCCCATCAATGTGCTACTCTAATTCTGCTATAGGTCATCCTGGTCTGTTTTCTGCGTCCTACCCAATGTGTTTTGCAGTTGCATCCTGTCCTCCCTGGAAGCATTGTGACCGATTCCCTTTCTTACAGGTCCCAAGGCGGAAGGATTCTGTCCCTTGGAGCTTTCCTCTCCAATGCCCCTCTGAATGATTTCAGCCCCAAACACAGTTTCAGCTATTAGCTTCCTTCTCCCCACAGCTACAATAAGTCACGATGCATGCTCATAACAGCCCTTGGTGGGTACCTAGCCTTGGCTAGCCCACTTGATCACAACCATCTGTATCACTGTACTTGATACTCAGATCTGTAATCTTGATTTCCTACGGTTTAGCCCTAATGTTCTGGCTTTGTCTAAATATTTTTATTCCTGCCTGCACTGTGTTTTCAAAACAAGATCTCATGTCTCTTCACACTCCTGTATCATTTTCCTGGTCTCAGCCATGCTGTCCCCACATGACTGAGTTGACTGCTCTCTATCTCTGGCCTCTTTTCTGATGGTGCCCATTTGCTAATTAGTTGTTCAAAACTCCTTCCCTCCTTGTTTGTTACTCTCTTATTCCTCCTTCAGGTCATCTTACTGCCTCACCTCTTCCGTGTGAGCAGAAATCCCCTCAGACTCCTCCGTAGCTTTGTTCAGCCCTGCTTGCCTGGCTTTTTGGCTGCCCCCTTGCTGAAGGCCAAATCTCTGAGAGGTAATGTGGCCACAGTGCTGCTGCCCTCCCTGATCTGCAGCAATGGAGGCAGGGGGTACTGCCTGTGTGTCCTCATGGCTGAGTGTGGGGAGATGTATGCAACCAGACCGACTGGCTTGGTGACACCATCCCAAAGCTGTCATCCCCGCTGACCCCCACCACATAACCTCAGTCTTCATCATGGCCCAGTATCCTCCTCTCACTGCAGGAGAGTCTCAGCACATGGGTTTCCATTTCTGGAGTAGCAAACATCCAGTTTGTCATCTTGGCTGAGATGCTTGGAGCCACCTCCTTGTCCTAGTCACCCAGTGACCATCCAGTGGTCCTCCCTGAGCCCATGTGCCCACAGCCCAGCTCACTGAGTAGAAATGCTGAAGGTTCTGACTCAGAAACAGTGATGCTCTGATTTGGACAGGCTGATGAAATTCACCCCCTCAGCTGCACCCTGTAGAACAGGATGGCTGACCTTTCCACTGAAGTAGCCTGCTCTGCTGTGATGACCCAAAATCAGCATGTAATCAGAATATGAAAAAACACTCTCCTTCCAATACTTGCCTCTGCCATAAACCAAACCAAACAAAAAAACCCAAACAAACAAAAAAATCCCCAACACAGCTTCCCCCCCCCACCCCCCTCCCCGGAAAAAAAAACCAAACCAAATAAACCTCACCAAAAAAGGGGACAAACACTTAGCATGGCTAAGAGCAGCAGAAATATTATTATTTTGCTGTTTTCTCTCCAGATTTTATTGTCCGTCCTGCCTATGCGCTTTGCAGGTTGCTAGACTTCTAGGGCCAGGGATGTCATTGGGAAGTTTCTGGTGCTTGAGCTGATGATAGCAATGAGGCTCAAGGTGACAGGTACTCTGTAAGGGACCCACACTAAACACCTGACCAGGACTCACTGATAGCTGCAGCAGGGACTCCCAGAATATTCCTTTAGTGGGGTCATGAAGATTGTGATCAGCAGTTTCCAGGGGGAACAAGACATGGCACTGCTCACCTGTAAGAACATGATCTCTTTTCTGCCCTAACACTGTCAGCTCTTCACAATGTTTTTCCTGTTTGACCCACATTTAATTTTGTTAGCATAATGTCTTGGAGTTTTTGTGAAAATGTGTCATAGGCTGACTCAGAGTAAAGAAGTGATCAAAACAGGACAAGAAAATTTCTTGCAGGCAAAACAGTATTTCATGTGTGCATCTAACTGATATTATTTGCCTTTCTCATGCTAGATTGCCACCAACCAAGAATTTTAACTTTGGGAAAGAAATTCATGCTTGAGATCCAGCTTTCCCTTTGGTGAATCCCAGGCAGCACTCTTGAAATAAGTCCTCACACCTCTATTAACAAGGGTAGTACCTGGGCCTGCTTTTTACAATGTGCACAATGCCAGATGCCAGGAGAGTCCCTTGCCAGGGTGTGTGTCATCTCACTGAACTCCAGGACACCCTGGTGTGATGACATGAGCATGGGCAACAGCACTTTCCACCGATGCAGGGTAAATGCTTGGGCCATTAGCTTTCAGCCTGGGCCAGGTGCTGCCACACTTAAGCAGGTACAGCAGTCCAGAGGAGTGCAAGCAGTGCTTTGCTAAGCCACAGGTTAAACAGGGATTGCACACAGGCATACCTTCACCCAATTTCACCATGGATTTGCTTGCAGAACCCTTCCCACTCAGTGGGCAAACTGACCCTGTGTATCCAGAGGTGGACGGAGATCAGCACTCAACTTGAAGGCATCCTCCTTCAGCCCTGTGCCTGACAAAAGCCCTGATGGCACCAGCAACAGAGAGAAACACAAGTTTTAATATTTCTTCAGGTAGTGAACCAGCACAGTGGAAAAAAAATTGTGTATTGGTCTGAAAATCCAAGCTGATGCTTACCAAATGAGACTGAAAAATTCCCTGATTCTATACTAGGAAGTAGAAAAGCCACTGGGACTGGGTTGTCCTGTAGTTTGTTTTACTTAAGCATGAACAATACCACCTCATTACATTAGAGTGTATAATGTGAACTAATACATAAATCACAAAAGCTAATACACTTTCATTCTATAAAGACTGATTGTTATCATAGTTAGGGAGGGGGATTTTTTTAGCCGTGCTTATCTCAGAAGCTACTGGAAGGGAATCTGGTACTACACTTTAATTGGTTCCTTTTGCATCATAGGATGTGTTAATGATTTGCTGGACAATGATTAACCTGTTTAATCTTCCTATCAACCCATGAAGGATGTAGTTATGAATAACATCTTTTGTACACAATACACGTGCCACTCTGAAAAGACAAAATCCATCTCCTTCTTTGGGATATTGCAAATAAACATTACAATCTCCAGAAATAATCTTAGCTCCTGTGATTCACAGCAACTGGATTAACATATTATATGTCTTCTGGGGGGGAAAAACCCCCTTCGTTATGCTTAACATTAGTAGATTTTAGTTAGCACCTTTGCAACTTTTTCATCACTGGCACTACCCTACAACTTTCTTATAAAATTACTTCTGGAAAAAGGGCTTTCTTGAAAAAAAAAAAGTAAAATTTTTGCTATTTCCGTTGGGGCAAATTCATTAAACTGGCAAACACTTTAGTAGTAATAATCATACAGTGACCTTTCTTTTGAAAGCTGGAAAGCTTGTAATAGATGAGTCAGTGATGAGAGAAGGAGAAAAGCAGTTGAGTGTTGGCTGGAAGGACTGCTTTAGGCACTCTGCTGTGGTTTTTCTCCGTGCCAAAGTGTGAGGTATTTACAACATGCATTGGGTGGTGGTGGTGTCACTAATTGTATAGCTCTTGTTTGCAGAGTGCTCTAGCTGAGGCCCAAACTCAGACTGAAGTCTCAGCACCTCTATCCAGTTGCCACTCAACTGCAGGAATAATAATCTGAAATAATCTGCCTATCTGAAAAATCATATTCTGAAATTTCATCCCTAAATCCAGTGCCCGAAGTTAGTGGCCACTCTGGGCTTAACCTTAACTTCCCAGCTGTTAAAGGCTGAACTATTATTCCTTTTCACTTATGCTCTTGCTGAAAATATAGATGTGTGCATATTGTGAGTATTCCAATGCTGTATCCTGAATTTTATAGAAAAGCACACAAGGAAATTTAAAATTCTGCTACTGCAATGAAGTATGACTAATACAAATTAAAAGGACCGCATAGTGACCAGGGAGAACATTACAGTTTGGATGCCCATTAATTATCTTCTTTCCTGAGGTTAAACCATGACAGGTATGAATCCTGTAGAGAAAATAGTATATCATTAATTAAAATCATATCAGGTTAATGCACGAAGGAGATATTAAATAAGGATACACAGCCTTAATTATGCAATACCCTAATTTTTGTGTCTTTGGCTTTACAACTTCTGTAACGCTGATAGAAGCATGATACCTGTATGTGACCCTGTGCACTGATTATATCCTAATTAACTTCTTCTGTAACTAAAAAAGATTTACTCAAAAAAAATCATCAAAACAAAATGGAGTTTAATACTTCAAACTACCTTGGAATAGAAAAGTGTTAGAGGAATTAAAAATGCCCTCCAAATATGTAAATGGTGTCATTTCAAAGTTACTTCATCTCCTCCTTTCCCCTTCAAGCTTCAAGAAAATTCTACCCTGGGGAAAACGCTGTGGAAACTGGGCCTCAGGAAGAAGTTGAAAGTCAGGCTACGGACTTAAAGTAAAACGCATGGCAACTTTGAAGTTTGCAACAGTGACTCAGTGGAGTTAAGTACCTGTAATTCTTCCCTTGGAAAGCGGATGGACTTCTACACATCGCTTGAGAGAGTGTGGCGAGGCCACTCCTCAGGGGAAGCATACCATTAACAGAGAACTAATACTGCTAACGGGGAGTGCCTCTAAGAGCCGTTCATACAGGAGCTAATTTCGGGTGACGGGTTTGGGGTTTTTTTAAGGTGACAAAGCCAGCAGAAGTTTTCCCACGGTTTTGGTGAGTATAAGAGGTCCTTTATCCCCTGTGGTAGGCAACATTTCAATCCTATGCAGTAGCTACAGCTTTTCCTCTAATAAAAATTATAAATCCACTTTGGTGTTTCTGTCAGCTTTCAGATCCTTTATGGAAAATCCATTCTCTTTCGTGGCTGTTGCGATCTGTTGCTTGCAGTTTATTCAGCAAGAAGCCATGGCATGGGGCACCTGTTCCACTGGAATTTCTTGGCAGGAGTCTCCTATCTCACGTTTGCTGGGGTAGACATAATATCAGCAATTTCAGTGAGAAGCATGAGCTTCTTAAATATAGATTATTAATAATTTTACTTTGGTTTCTTTAACCCTTGTTCTTGCTGTTTCTTAGTCCTTCATTCTTTCCTGAAAATTATTACTACCTTGGGGTGGCAAGTCCACGTTTTCATCCCTCCAAGATCTGCAGCTCAGTGAATTCTTATCAATTTTGCTTGCAAAAGGCAGCTGTATTAAAGTGCCCTTGTTGCTCAGATAGGGAAACAACAAACAAAAGTGCAGCCAGATGTACAAATGAACCATGTTCTGGAGCGAGAAGACTTGTGAAAGAACACAGCCCCAAAATAGACATCGAGAAGAGTGACGCAGGTGTGTTCAGACGCAGGTGGCAAGCAATTCTGCACATGGAAGCAGCGAAAAGATGGCACTCTGAGTCAGTTTGAGCAGCAGCAAGGTAATTTTGTTACTTGCAAATAAATGTCTTGGAAAAAAATAGATGCTGCGTGCCAAGAGGCTATTGATCACCTTGCTAAATAAAGTAGTAGCCTCGCTTCACAGTAGGTTCTTCTAGAAGCATCTGCTAAGTGCTGATGAGGAAAGGACTGCAGCCATTCCAGCACACCAGTACGGCATGGCACAACACAGGCACAGCAGCAAATGGGGGGGCTGACAGGCCTTGTGCAATATCACCACCTGAGCCAGTGCCTCCTGACTTGCCCATCAGAAGGGATGGCCAGAGCTGAAGGGCTGTCATGCAGCAATCCCAAGACACGTGGGGAAAAGCAGCGTGACAGGATGGACGAGCCTGCTGTCTCCTTCTGCAGGAAAGCAAGGAGGGCTGCTGGGGAGATCCCAGCCAGAGAGCCTAATGAGCAGGTGAGTGGGATGTGAGCAATTAGCAAAAATGATGCTGTTCCTTGTCAGGTTACAGGAACCAGAGAATAACACTGTGGGGTGGCTCAAGCAGGGAGTCCATGTTTTCATCATCTGTCCAAGATCCCATGGCTTGTCCCTTGATACCACAGAGTAGAACTGGCGGCAGTGTTTCTGTCCTCTATGCTATGAATCACGTCCCCAGGTGATTTTGGTAAAATGGCAACAGCATTCCATCCCATCCTAATTTGAAGTGAACATGTCAAGAAAGAGAATGATGAAATAGTGACAGGATGCTGATGTCACTTTCTGGATAGAAACCTTGAGCCATGGGATGGTACAAATGTTGGAGCAGTGAGCATTGCTCAAAGAATCAACTGTTGGAAACATGAACAGTGCAAAATGGGAACATGATGGAACAACTTACTGCAGACATATCACTGTTCTGAAAACCAAGAATACTTCTACAGCCATCATCCACCTGCTTCTTTATTGATCTGAACATCCCTGCAGTCAGTCTTGCTACAGCTTGTAATCTATTATGCCAGATAAGGGGAGGGTTTCACAGCCGTTGTTGGAGGGGCTGGGATGGCTGGCATGACCTTGGTAGTCCAGGGTTATCCTTTATCCATCATGGACAGCTTTGAGGATCTGAGAAACAAAGATCCTGCTCCTTGCTGTGACCTGGGGTCCTTTGGTCATGCTTACTTCACCATGAATACTGGTGTGTATTATAAAACCTGACTGTGCTATGTATGATATAAACTATATATATCTAAAGAAAGTTAATATCATACTGTTTAGAAAACCAATACACTTTCATAGTATAAAGACTATTTGGTACAATAGTTAATGAATGAGATTTTCCTGACGTGGGCTAGGAGGCCACCATTTGGAGGCTGGAGGCCTACCAGGAAAGAGGCTAAGCCCAAAATACCCCCCACTGTCCAGCTGCAGCCCAAAAAGCAGCTGGATGTGGGTACCTTCCCATCGGACTGACAGGCTCTCTGCTCCCCCGAGCAGTTTGTTTACAGCTGTGTCTAAAATAAACGTTGCCTATTTTTTTTTTTTTTTTTGCTCCTGTTATTCCTGCGGAGCGAGTTGGATTCCTCTCTGACTCACGCATGATTAACTAACTTCCAGCTGCATTATCTTTATTGTTGCTGCCGATGCACAAGCCAGCGCTCAGCACGACTCGCGGATCCCAAGCTGCGCTGGCGAGGCTGCCACTTACAGAAAAAAAAGGATTTTTTTTCCTGAGAGTTGTGGGGTTTGGGTTTGCCCCCCCCCTTTATTTATTTATTTAATAGCTAGCACGTGCTTGCCTTCTCGGGGCCGGGGAGATACAAACCCACAGTACCGAGCTGGTGCCCCGGCCCAACCCGGGGAAGGACTACGCTGGGCGGGAGGTGCACGGCGGAGCCCCCCTGTTC
>JAWWEU010000001.1:88676647-88772665 GCA_035583155.1 Acropternis orthonyx | reverse complement strand
GGCAGGCCCGGCCCGGGCCCGCCGTGCGACCCTTACATAACTCGGGGGCCGCTCCCCGCCCCGGTCCCGCTGCCCCCCCCGCCCGGGAGCCGCCCCCCTGCTGCAGCGCCGTGACACGCCCCCTCGCCATCCCTCCCTTCCGTCGCCGTCCCCTCCCAGGAAGGAGCCGGAGTCGGGAGCGCCGCGGGCCCAGCATGGAGTAGGGCGGCGAGGGGCCGGCGGCGCGGCGCGGGCATGGAGCTGGGCCCGGGGCCCTGCGCGCTGCCCCCCGCCGCCCTGGCCCCGGCCGCGGCGGGGGGCGGCCCCTGCGCCGAGATGCTGCAGGTGGCGGAGGAGGCTTTCCGCGGCGGCAACTTCGAGCTGGCGGCCGAGATCTACGGCTCGGAGCTGGCGGGGCTGCCGCAGCCCGAGCGCGGCCTGTGCCTGCGCCGCGCCGACGCGCTGGCCCGGGCCGGCCGCATGGCCGAGGCGCTGGACGCCTACGGCGCGGCGGCGCGGCTGGCGCGGCTGCGGCCCGAAGAGCTGCGGGAGCTGGCCGAGAGCGTCGCCCTCGGCATCCGCGACAAGGAGCTGCGCCTCCCGCCCTGGGCCGGCAGCGGCGGCGGGGCGGAGGGCGAGGGTCTGTGCGACCCGGCGTGCTGCCGGCCGCCCGAGCTGTTCGCCTGCCCGCTGTGCCGGCGGCTGCTGTGCGAGCCGGTGACCCTGCACTGCGGGCACACCCACTGCCGCCGCTGCGCCGAGCCTGGCGACTGCGGCCGCTGCCACCGCCCGCGCCGCCCCGCGGAGCCGAGCCCCGCCGCCGCCGCCCCGCCGCCCGCCGGCCGCCCGCGGGTCAACGTGGTGCTGGGCAACCTGCTGCACAAGTGGTTCGGCGCCGAGAGCCGGGCGCGGCGGCTCCGCGCCGAGGGCGACGCGCTGCGGGAGCGCCAGGAGCTGCCGGCCGCCCTGGAGAAGTACAACCAGGCCCTGGAGATGGGTGAGTGCTGCCGCCCGGGAGGGGCAGGAGCAGGGGGCGAGGTGCGGTCACCGTGCCCGCCGGCACAGGCTGACCCGGGCCCCGCAGCCGCGGGAGAGGGCACCTGGCCGGGGCAGGGTAGGAGCAGGAATCCTGCCAGCGGGTCTCTTCGCGCCCGCCCCCTCCCACTGAATGGCTATTTTTGTTACACTGGTATTTCTGTCCTTGCTCTCAAGGTGCCTCGCGTTTAGCTCCTCGCAACCGATGACTCATTATGCAGTATTTCTGGAAAACCCGCTTTCCTCTTTATGGGGAAACCATTATTCAGTGCAGGATACGCTGTAGGGATCGCGTAGAGCTCCCACCACGGCTTCGTGGAAGAAATGAGTGTGTGGATCGGATTCATTCAGCTACGTGCAGCTGCAACTTCAAGCAAGACATAGTCTTTTGAAAACACCTAATGAGATACCAGTAGGCGTAAAGGCTCAGGAAATTTCCTTTATCTTACACTGCGCAAAACACTGAAGATAAACCTGCGCTTTGCCTCGGGGAGATGGTCCGCCCATGTTTTGAGCGTAGCCTCTTTGTTGGCACGCAGGATTTCTGCGCGCAGCCTTCTCCGAAGAGCCTGGCTTTAAATAAAAATGGCACCGTCTGCCTTCCTCCTCTGCCAAACCGATGGCAGCCTTAGTTTATCAAAACTAGGTTGTTTTCAGGCTCTGCGCCGAGTAGTAGGTGGATCCTGTTCGCTCGGTTGTAGCCGTGTAGTAGTGGCTGTGTGTGTGCGTGCGCCCGGCTTGTTTGCCCTGCGAGCGCAGGGGGTGGTACAACACCGGGAATGTCTGGGGAGGCGGGGAGCTGGGGAGGGCCAGGAGCTCGGCAAATCCCCCGGGATCTGCCGCTCCTCCGGCCTCAGCGTGATGGATGTCCGGTTTAATTGAGGAGGAAGGGGGGAGAAAGCCTCCGTCGTGTTAACAGAGGCGAAATCCTGCGGGTAAATCTTTTCGAAAGACAAACGTAGGGAAGACTGCCTCTCCTCTGTGAATGAGCTTTACCCTGCACTGAGTAAAATCGCTTTCCTTGTTCCTAGTTGTTACATAAATGGCTCTGATTTTTTTTAAAAAATTTATTTATTTTGCTGTGGAGAGAAGCACACTGTTATGCTAGTCCTTGATTCACTTTCATTTTTTTGCCACGTTTGCATGATAGGCTGTGGAGATAGAAAAGTTTGGGATGGGATAGCGTAGCATGCCGTCACCTCAGCTGATGCTGACTGCAGAAACCATTACTTTTGCTATTTCTTCCACTTTTCCGGCTAGATGTGCAAGTTTTCAGTCCTAGCTGAGAGTCTCTGTAAAACTATTACTCGGTTTAGCTGAAGTAATAATCTGTTGAAGTAGGGCAGGACAGAAAACCCAAGAAGGAAGGTGAAGCAGAGGGAGGGGAGAGGCCTAATGTAGGTCACGGGTGGATACAGTGAGTTTTCAATAGTGCAGCCTCCTAATATTTTGGGTTCAGGGTCCTACTGCTGGGGAAAATAGCATCTCCTGAATGAATTTAGTGTTTGAAGTGGTTTTTAGAGAACTAGTTCTCACTGTTGGCTGTGCTTGCTGTGTTTGCATGGGGGTGAAAGGAGAGGGAAGACTGTAGTGTGCTGCAGGTGCTCTCACACACCATGTGTCCTTCCCCTCCATGTCCCTGGAGCACAATCTCCCACCATGGCTCCTGTGCATCAGAGTCTCAAGAGAACTCCTTTGCAGCATCCTGATTTCTGTCTAATGTGATTTCCCAAGTACACTAAAATTGCTTAATAAGACTTCTTTAAAATAAAGTAATAGCAGGTATCATGTTAGCTTTTGAAATCCAAAGTCCATAAGCTTACATGTTGTAACTTCCAGGTAGTGGATCCAAATTCGTGCTGCTGAAGGGCAGCCTGCCTGCCAGCCCTTCACCTTTTTTGATGTTTTGTGTGTGCAGATGCCATTTCTCACAGGCTGAACTGCAGTATGTGGCACATGTGGTGAAATTCTTGCCACATATTTATCAGGTACTGATTTTTGGCATGCTGGAGTTGCCTTCTTGCTTTCCAGTCAAGTATCAGCGTAAATAAGAAGGAAGGGGAAAAAAAAAGCAAACCAGACTTTTTTCTAACTGTTCAGTAGTTAAGTGTTAGCATATGGGTGACTTGAAATGAACAGAACAGCCCCAAGAATCACACCATGTGCCTGAGACCATTGTCCAAACGCTTCTTGAATCTCTTAGGCTTGGGGCCATGATAGCTTCCTTGGGGAGCCTGTTCCTGTGCCTGACCACCCTCTGGGTGAAGAATCTTTTACCAATATCCCACCTAAACCTCCCCTGTCACAGCTTCATGCCAGTCCCTTGAGTCCTGTCATTGGCCTCCACAGAGATCAGTGCTTGTCCCTCTGCTTCCCCTCAAAAGGCAACTGTAGGCCATGATGAGGTTTCCCCTCAGTCTTGTCTTCTCCAGGCAGAACAAACTTCTAGTGTGTGAGAAAATAACTGCTTTTTACAACTTCCAAATACTTATGTACTACTATTGAGTATCAAGGACCTGGTTTAAAATTTCTCTTTAGAGACCGAAGGCATACGAACACATTGATTATACAGTTGCAGTATAAAGTTAGATGAAACTCCAGCTTTATTGACAGGACACACAGTTCAGTGGGATTTTTTTCTTGGTGCTTTTTTGTGGAGTACTTTCTTGCTCGATCTGCAACAACTTACTTTGTGTGATGCAATATTAAATCAAGTTTTCCAGTTACCCCTGACTTCTCTCATTCTGTGACCTTCTGTCTTCTGATTTGCATTTTATTTCCTGCTCTGACTGTGACCTTCTGTCTTCCAATTTGCATGTTAGTTCTCCGCCTGCTTCAATTCTAAATTACAAAGGACTCCTGTCATGTAGGCAGTACACTTATTTCTGGTGTGATCTGGAATATCTGCTCCTACCTTCAGGTCTGGGAAGAGGTCTGGGTGCCTTCAAGTTGTCAGCTTTTTCCAGTTGAACTAGTTAGTGTTAGAAAAGCATACTCTTAACAAATACGTTCCTCTTCTGTCCTTAACTATCAGATCCACACCACCACTGCTTGCTCCTGTGTTCTCTCTGATAGTCTGCTATGGATTCAGGTGTGGTTGTGTGGCGTTTTTTGTTCTGAAGAAAATCAGCTTTGCTATTTGATCCTTCTAGTCCTCATGACCTGCCCACAGCTTGGTGATCTCTGCTGTTTTATACAAAGTTGCTGGCTTTTCTTTTGCTATTGGAATGGATCCCTCATTATTGCAAGGTATCTAATTACTACAGCTTCAAAGCAAGCACATGTCAGGCTGCTTGAAAGGAAGTATTTGTTTCCAGCTGGATCACTTTTTGTGCCAAGCTTTATGCTGTTCAGCCATCATAATATCTAGTGTTGTTCTCCAGGCTGTTACCCCAGGTTTCTGAATTTCATCTGTGTGGGAATCAGAGGTGGGCTTCCTCTCTCTGTTATCCCTTCTTTTCTAACTTGTCTTTTGATTATATGAACCCTTAAGTCAATTAAACTGAAATATATATGTGTGCAGAATTAGTTTGGGTAGGTTTTTTTTGTTTGGGTTTGGGATCCTTTTGTGCAGTAGGTGCTTTCTGCACCCTTTTTTCTCTCAGCTGCTGGAGGGCCTGTGCCTGGGAGTAGAATGATTTCTGTGTATCCAGGCATACAGATCCTTTAAGCTTTGTGCCTGTAACTAAACAAAGTTAGATTTCAGTGACAAATTAATGTATTTTGAGGATGAGCTTTTGGGAGTGTGTTTTAGTTCTGGGTTTTTTGTGGGTGTTCTTTTTTTTTTTTCCTTTCTACAGGGCAGTTCCCAGTTACAGAGGTAAGAGGAGACTTGCTTTATAGGGAAGTTTGTGAATAGAGCTTTTCCCAAGTACAGCTCTAAAGGAGGCCAAGCTCTGCTCAGGGTGAGGGTGCACTTCTGAGCCAACACATGTGCAGAGTGTAAGAGGGTTGGGGTGGCAGTGGCTCATACCTTCAGCCAGCATTTCTCTCTGCCCTTCTTTGTTCTGAGAAAGCCTGCTAGCATCCTGTGCCTTTCCTGAAATGAGACTGACGGTGTCTGCTCAGAGATATAAAGCCCAGTGGTGCAGTCTTGTGGCTTCTGCTGCTGTTTTGTAGCCCTGCTGGTTCCTGGGCTGTGTCAGCAGTTGCCAGTCTTGGTGGTGTCTCAAGCCTGGCCAAAGGGCTGGGGCTCTTCTGGGAAGGGCTGTGCCTCTGGTGTGTCCACCTGACCCTAATCCCAAACGAGCTTCTTTGGGTGGGAAGGGGTGACTCTGCCCTGTCTTCTTGATATGATGAAGTAGCTGCTTGTTTGCCTGCTCTGTGCAGTACAGCTGTATGCTGGCTGTATGCAGGCTGACTCCGAGCAGGGTGGCATGCATCCTATCTGTGCACTGGTGTTTCAGGACACCCTGTTTCTGTGCGAGACATGTTGGCTCTGATGTGTAATTACCCACTGCTGCAAAGTTTATCAGGCCTGAGAAGGTCGCTGTTCATGGAGAGCAGTGAGAGCTCAGCAAATCCTCAAAGTAGTTGCATTTACTTCTGGTGTGATGGGCTCTTTCTGAGCAGAAATAGATTTGTCCTGGGAGGCGGGGGTGGGGGGGGATAGCTGTTGCAGGTAGCTGCTCAAATTTCCCAACATTTTAATTCCACCCCTGCCAAGGGTTTCAGAATGAACATGTAGGAGATAAAGCTCAGCTGTATCAGAGTTTTAAAATCACAGTGAAGGATAGATCTATATGTGAAGGGAGGCCCTTTCTTTGTTAATCCTCTACGTGGATATCTGTTTTCAGAAGATAAATGATGGTGCAGGAAAGGCCAAGGAGAGAAGGCAAGTTTGTACCATGCCCGTAGTGTAGTGTCAGAGGTAGTGTGCTGCAGGGCAAGCAAGGGAGATGCTGCTGCCTGGGCACTGGAGATCTCTAGCCTGGTCACACTTCTAGTCTCATGGGATGGAGAACTGCACACTGACCTCTAGCCCATGGGGTGGTGCTTGGGGAATTTCTAGAAACAAAATAGAGCTTTCCTGAGCTTTGGTGGAAAGAGGAGACTGCCTTTCTTGGCCAGACCTTGGAGAAATCTTTCCCTTTTAATCCCAGTGGATCTTAACCGTAAACTGGTCTGATCCAATAGAAAGCTTAATGTGGCCACACAACACTAATTTATTTTGTGGTCGAGTAATTAATGGAAATTTGTCTAATGCCTTCTAAATTCTCCTTTTGTAAGAATTGAATGAAGGGGGCGGGGCAGGCCAGGAGGCAGTAGAAAAGAGATATAAAGGGAGCTATAGACCTTCAGTGCAGGTTGAATCAAGAGCAATGGCTGTACATTCTCCTGCTAAGTAAATGCCAGTTTGTGGGGTTGCACTCCTTCCTTGAGCGCATGGATAGGTAAACTTCCAGCCAAGCATTCTTAGAGTTGCACTGAGTGCTTACAGCCATGAGTAAGATAGGTATGGGCAAGCGTTTTGCCATGCCCCAGAAATTACGTGCTTGGGCATTTTCCTTTCAAACCTACTTTTGAGCTTCTTCAGATAAGGGGGGAAAGGATGATCAGAATTTCTTGGTGGGTTGGTGGAACAGCCTCCTGGTGACTTCCTACTGCAGCCGTAAGAGGTGATGGATTTCTGTGTAATCATGGGTCAAGGTCAGAAGAAGCAAAGAAGTGTCTCTGTAAAGGGAAGCTGCTGAACTCTTTAGAGAGTTGTGCTTAAATTTTTATGGAGGTGACTGATGCCATCATATGCATTTTATTAATTCTGCTGTTTTCTAAGGTCTTGCACTTGTTAATGGTGCGCTTATACACCAAAGTCGCATTGTTGAAGGAAAACTGCTGGAGAGCTTCCACATACACCTCTATTTGAATTACGTCTGTTTAGTACACTTTAATGGTATCTTCTTTTGTACACCAGTTCTAGAAGGTTGCTATTAAAAGATAAGGTCACTTGTCTTTTTCTGATGTGGTAAAAAAGATGGACCAAATCTTCCTTCGTCACAGGGTCTTGGGTACGTTTTCCAGTTTGCAGTAGTAAAGAAGTCAGTCTTAGATGTTGCACCAGCCCTTTAACAAAAACCACAAAAAAAGCCATGGTAGACAGCTGTCATGACTTCTGCAACAGCAAATGGTTCAGTCATTTTAATAATTTATCAGAAGAATATTTAATTTTGTAGCTACTAAAGGAAGATGACTTTAGGAGAAGAATGAGAGGTAGTGTTTCTGAAATTACCTGCTACAAAAAATAGTAGATGCTTGCTGCTTAGAGGATTTGTGCTAAAAAAGGAACTTTTCCCATCCCTTTGTAAAATCACGTCTTGGAATCCGTTTAAAAGTGTGTCTCCAAAACATCTTAGTTCTGTTTTATGTGGACAGGCAACTGTGTAAAAGTAGGAGTCAAGGTCACCTGTAGACTGTTGCAGTAATTGCAGTGTTATCTTTAGACTTAAAATATTTTGCAGACTTCTGTCCCTTAGCTACCCCTTCTTTTACTTGAAGTAGTGCTTGAAAAATAGTAATAGTAAATGCTTCATATGTGACAAGACTGGAAATGTGTCAAGTCCTTTGGAGCAGAAACTCACATTACTCTTGGTTTGTATGGAGCTTGCAGATGAGTGCTCACATCCTGTAGTTGGATCTCTGGAAGCTTTTGGCTGGTTGTAGGGGGCCTGCTGAAGACAGGGGCACTACAGGGCAGCAAGACCAGAGCCAGGGTGGTCAGGAGCCTTATTCATCACTGGCAAAGGGAAGGAGAGATCATGCTGTATGGTAGACAGTCTTTGCTGTGCTGTTTTGGGGTTTTTTTCAAAGTAATTACATTGCTCATGTTATTTACTCTATCTTAAGTGGTACATAACTGTATTTCCCCCTCCCACTTAATGTATGTAACCAAGATGTAATTTCCTATTAGTAATTGAACTACTTTAGCAATCCTAGATAATGAACTATACATACATATCATAAAGTCTGAAGAATTTTTGAAGGATCTTCAAACAGCATACTCTTTTTTTTTTTTTCTTTGATAAAGTAACAGAATGTCTTTTGCTCTTGAAAGAAGACATTTATAGAACTGACTTGTGCTTCCTTATCTTAAAATTAGTAGGGTATTGCAATGCTCTTGCTGTTCTACAAGTGTATTAAATCATCAGCTCTAATCATTAGCTCTGTTTGAGGACAGAAGCAGTGAGGTAGTCACCAAGAAACAAGAAGGCCCTTTTTGCAAAAGTCAGAAATTCTGAAACAAGCTTTAACTGGAAAGAGCAAAGGTTATAGAGACCTGAAGAGTACCTAGCAGAAAGGGTTGTTTATGTACTAATTGTGTCAAAAAAGGCAACTAGGTTGTCACTGGTAAAGTCATTTTATGATAGAATGTCTGCCTGTAAATGGATCCTGTTAACCTGTGATCATGCGAGAGAGACCTACTTGGCTGGTCGTGCCTGGCTGGAAGCACAGTATCTTTGGAGTCTTCTTGCAATCACAGGTTCATGTGCTCCTGTTTCTATGGGAGTCAGGACTTTTCCTTGGGTGCTTTGGAGTTCTGGCAGGGAGCTGACCTCTTGAAGTGTTTTTTTTTGGTTTTGAATCTTGCTCATTTTATAATGCTTCAGTCCATAGGTATCTTGTTTGGGGCAGTCTCTGTACCTGCTGTTTGAGACAATAGTTCCATTCTGACTGAGGCTTTGGTAGGAAACCTTTCCCAGCCTTGAACTAAATGCTGGGGTGAACTAGTAAGCATGGAAAATGAGTCACATTTGTGTACTTACTGGTTTTATTATGCTAGTGCCAAGCAGCCTCAGAGGGAGTTGGGGCACATCACGTGCAGCTGTGCCCAAATGTCCAAAGGGTAGAGTGGGAACCGGAAATACAGGGAGGGGGTGTTGTTTCATGCTATCTTATCTGGAAAGAGTAACAAGCATCTAGCAGAGTGTTGAAACTTTAGAACTCGGATAGTAGAGAGCAGTGATCTGACATATTACACTTAGCTCTATGCTGGGACATTCCTGAATTCAGGACTTCTGCTGCTCCTGCTACTGCTGCTGCTATTCATCCCTTAATGGGTTTGGAAAGAAGGTTATCATTGGCTTTGCAGTTGTGGAAATGCAAACTAAACTGTAGGTTAATGTAGTAGGTTTGGCATGCTTCTGCCTCGTGAGCTAAAGCTACGGCATGAAAGCAAGAGTGCAAAGTTAGCTGCATTCTCTTTGTAGCAGCTCTTCTAGGTAGCATTTAATTTCCCTTACTCTATTTCTTCTGAGTAATGGTGGGAGTAGTCATTAGCTGTGCTTAGTGGTGATGACAGTCCAGCTTTAAATAACAGTATGGATCTTCCCAGCTGAGGACTTACTGAGCCTGAAATAAAACTGCTGGGAGTCTAAAACGTTCTATTCAGCACATGGAATGATCTGTGTTCTTCACCCTGGGCTTTTGAACAGCAAAATACAGAGGCCAGGAGAGAATGCAGTTCAATCTTAAAATTGTATCTTCCTAAAAATAATCCATCTCATCTATTGCCTGTGTCTTTTCTGTGAGTCAGAGTGATAATACAAGGCAATTTCTTTGTCTTCTGTGCCCCAAACCAGTGAGCACATGGGGTAAGCATGCTGTGGGGCAAAGCAGCAAATGAGTCCTCTCATCTTTGGGTGGAAAGGCAAGAGAGAGCATTGCCACTTCAGCTAGTGAAGTGGTGACTGCAGTTTGTTCACTCCCATTTAAAAAGGCCTCCTGTCCTTTTTCATTTTGGTGTGCTGTGTGCTTAGGTTGGGTGTTGAGGTGAAATCCCAGTCAGGCATACACCAGCACTGTAGCTGCATAGTGCAAGCGAGCCATACTGGAGCTCTCTGGTGGTGTCTGGATCAGCTTTCCCATGGAGGTGACAGGAGACAAAACTTTGGCTTGGAGTGGCTTTTTTAAATTTATAGTGGGTGCTTCTGAAGGAAGAAAGACATGAAGAAGTATTCTTCATATCTGCATGAAGGTAAAAGAAATTACAATATTTAAGTAGAGTTTGATGGGAGATACATCACCTCCTCTGATGGAGTCTGTTTTATTACACTGGCTGTGTGAGTGTGGACGAGGAAGGAGGCCTTTGCATGCATAAACCAGCTGCTGCCTGGTGGCACAGGCTTCAAGCAGGGGTCGGTGGTACCCTGTGCTTCTTGTCCTCACTGCAGCCTGTTTCAAGAGCTCCTAAGGTCATGCACTGCTGTCTGTTAGCGTTGGTCACTTGGTGGAAAGGGGTGTTATGTTTGCCTGCATAGTACTGTCTGCAAGTGCCTGCTTTGTAATTGCAGTGGAAGGGTGCTTGGTTGCAGAAGCGGACTTATAGAGAAAAAGGCATCTTTTATTACATCCTCTGTGCACTAAAAGCTCTTGCACATTTCCTCTTGGGTCTCTTACTTCACTTCCTAAAGACTGCCAGTGATGTAAATGCAAGGAGGAAAAGCCATGATACTAGAACATACATAGGCTTTTTTAAAATCCATTTGCTAATTCAATTAAGGTGGACTAATAATTGAGAAAACATGGTATGCTGATTGCAAGTATGTGGTTTTGTTCATTTTCCCCCTTAATCAAGTTTGGGAAGTTGACTCTGGTTTTCATCTTTGCTGTGAAATGAAGTTTTATTTGAATGTTCTGAATGACTCTACTGGTTCTGTTAATCCGTCAAATGCTCACAGTTCTCTGCACCACCCTCACCTACCAAACAACCCTGTACATCCATTTTTTTTCTGTGTGGTCTTGTCATGCTTCCATGAAGTCTGGAGGAGAACAACTAGTTTACTATTCAGTTAATTACTAAACCTTGCTAATTTCTCACTGAAATGAAAATATATGTTTCATATTATTTTTCAAGCTTATGAAAAGGCTTTTGATACTGAATTGTTCAGAGCTAAATGCATAACATAAGAGAGCAAGCCAAATTTCTTTCTTTCCAGGGCAGAAGTGTCTTCAAAATGTGGGAAGAATTTCCCCTGAAGTACACTGTGCAGGCTGACTCTTACAAGCAAGACTGAAAGGTGTTTGTGATGACACTGTTTTTTTTTTTTTGCTCATGCCTTCAGTAAACATGCTTAGGATTGAAATAGGTTTGAACAAGATGTGATTTTCTAGGAAGAAATAGATAAGGAAGATAGGGACTTCTAGTACCTTTAAACTTGTTCGTTCTGTGCTGAGTTCCTGAAAGAAATCTCAGCAGTAGTTTGTTACAGTAAAACTTTTATCACCATCTATGGTCAATTGGGCAAAATTCTCTTAATTGTTCTAATTGCCCTCCTGGCAGTTAGAGAGATTTTTGGGAGCCCTGTTCGGCCAGTCTCCCAAACTCAACAGCATATTTTTTTAAAAAGCCTTGAATATTTGGGCATATCCTTGAAAGTAATTTTGGGTGTTAACTTCTGCATAAGTAAAAACACAATGTAGCAAACATCTGCAGATGAGCACAGAGGTGGTGTGAGCAGAAGGTTAATGATTTTGGAGAAATCCAAGCTGTCAACCACACTTAGGGTAGACAGTATTTGGCAGTCCAGAGAATTCAGGAGGCAAAGACCCACTCAGCTCCCTGGGCTCTGGGCCCTACATGGGCCACTTTGGTCTGGTGTGGTGGGATTGCAGCTGGGAGACGCGTGGGAAGGCTCCCAGGACCTGTGGCTTGGAGGAAGTCTCTGTATCCCAGCTGCCTGGAGCCACAGATCCTGGGAGCCTCAGCAGTGCATCCCTGATGCTGACAAGGACATAAATTTTGCTGTGCAGCTGCGGACTCCCAGGAGGAGTTTGATTCAGGAAATGCCATCTGCTGGTATTTTGGAAACAGTAACATTTTCTATGCTTTTCTTTTTTAATTTGGCCTGAAATAACAAATCATTCCATAAACGAAATCTTCCCCCCCACCCTTTACCTCCAGCAGAAAGAATGGGTGCATTATTTTAGAACAAACTTGGCTACTGCGCAATTTTCTAGTTTGGATTTATTTGGAAGGGGTTTTTTTGGTTTTTAAACCAGATAAACTTGGCAGTTGTTATAGTATAGAATCATAGAATGTTAAGGTTTGGAAGGGACTTTAAAGATCATTCAGTCCAAATTCCCCCGGCCGTGGGTCGGGATACCTCACACTAGACCATGTTGTTCAAGGCGTTGTCCAGCCTGGCTTTGAATACTGGCATACTCGTATACTGGCATCTAATAATGTTCACAAACTTTGTATGTCTTCAAGCCCTCTCCATCCACCTTCTGCAACTAATTATAATCACCACAGTCCTCACTGTAGCGTGGAACAACTCAGTAGTATGGTGCCTATAGGAACCCTCTGGTTAGGCTGTAGCTGGATATTCACTTTTTTGTCCGACTTTCACTTGCATCCTAAGCTGGAATCAGCCAACTGATGCCACACTTCAGCTGACAAAGAACATGAGGTTTCGGTCCATCCAGCCTTGCCCTGACCAGTTGCAGACCCTCCCAGGACAGTCCTGCTGACAGCAGAAGGCTTGGGAATGACAGATGAATGGGTTGGGTGCAGAGCCAGCAAGATTTAGGCTGCACTGCGTGCTCTGTGAGTGGGGGAGCCTGAGTGGAGGTGGCTGGGCACCATTCCAGCTATGGCATCTTGTCTAGATGCTTCATCTCCCTGTAGAAGACCTGTTATACTATAGTCTCATAAGCTGCTCTCTTTAGCAAAGTCTTGTTTTGATGGGGTTTTTTATCCTTTCCATTAGTGAACTAAACATTCCTTGCCAGTTACTCATTAGGATGGGCCACACCTTACACTTTCTGACTGAGACTTGGTGAACAAGAGGTACAAGCCCTGAATGCACCTTTTCTGGTTTGCCTCGAGATTGGTTTTTCTTTTTTTTCTTCCTTTTCAGTAGCTTGTTATTTTCCCTTCATATTGTGAGACCCTTTGGATTTTGCTTCTGGAGGACCTGCAGCCTTTGCATACTGTTGTGCTCTGTGATGGTTTGTGGGTTTTTTTTTTTCATAAAACTTTTGCAGCAGAGACAAGATCCTGCAAAAGAGCTGATGAAGCTGTTCTCTCTTTGGGTCTGCCGAATGTATGAACCGTGTTGAGTAGTATGCAGGGAAGAATTAGAATGGTCAAAACGTGCTGGAGTGAACAGAAGCAGGAAGCTGACTTGCCTTGCCCCTTAATCTCACACTGCTTCCTTTCCCTATGGTGCCACAAAATACCCCCACCCAGTGTCCTGCCTGCCGAGGTGCCTACCTCTGCTTACTGCCTCTATCCCCCTCAGCATACTCTGCACACAGGTACCCTGCAGCAGATACAATGATGGAAATACAGACTATGCATTCTCACTTTATAGAGACAGAAGACACACTGTTCAAATGTAGCTAAGTGAAATAATTTCATATCTGAGGATCTGCTAAAAAGAAACAAATCTTGCTTCTGAAGATCTTGGGTTAAGTGCTTTCAATTGCGTTCAACTTGCAGTCTTCTCAAGAACTATCAGCTAGAAATGCGGATCACTGCAGCAGCCTGCATGTGTAATAGTTATAAAACCCAAACAAACCAAGACAAAACCAAACAAAAAACTGTGCAGAATCCCAGTGTGAATTAGATTTTGCAGATGTACTTATTTTAAACGGTTTCTCTGACTGTCACTGTCTGAGACCAGTGGAGCAGCAGCACCCCTGTTATGTCATTCTGCAGTTAGTATATGTAATGTCAGTCCATGCTACAGCCAAAAAAGGCAGCACTCCTGGCAGTTTCTTTCCTTCTCCTCCCTTGTCCTGGCACTTGCATTTGTGTGACTCTACAGTGAACTAGTTGAGGGGAAAACAATCTTCTGAAACCTTCTTATTTATTTGTTTTTATTGAATTAGCTTTTGGTCAATTGATTCTTTGCTCTGGTTCTCAGTGCAGCCACATGAGCCTGGTTTGCTGCACAGGCAGTAGCACTGCAACACAAGCAGCACGAGAGGGGAGGAGGTGGGAGAGGGATGTGATCTTGGGCCATCCTGCCTAGTAGGCACTATAATTTAATGAGCAGTGAAATCTGCAGCAGTTGTGCTTATTCTGTGTCCGTACACACATGTGTACGTGCACGGGCTTTGTATGGGCAACGTCATCTTATTGAGCACAGTGTTTAGGATGCTCAGGCTGAAGTGAGATGAAAACAGTGAAGCCTGAGCAGGCTGGAGAGAGCAGGAGAGGTATGGAGGCAGAAACTCTGCATGGAGACATGCAGAAGGTGACATTTGATGGAAGTCTTGAGAAGGCTAGCTTTGAGGTGAAGTTTAAAATTTTTAGAAAATGCCATACTGTCTCTCAGCACACCTTGGAGCTTTTGTAAAGTTTATTAATAGTTCTGACAGTTTTAACCAGCTCGTCTTTGGGTAAGAGTTACTGTGCTTAGCTGCCAACTTCCAGCCCTCCAGAAACCTTTCCCAGCACATGAAGGTCAAGAGTGACCAAGAGTAAATCTCCTGTAAATCTGATTTCCTAAGATGAGATAATTGTTTTAGTGCACAAAAGGAGAGCCTTGTTTGGGACTTACTGTGTGTTTTATAAGGCTGCTACCGCAGCCTGCCGCAATGTCCTTCTTGCCAAGGAGGTGTTGCTGGGGAGGTGTGGGGAATTGACTGAATGATCAGAGGCAGGAGGTGGCTAATGGCTTGAGAACTGCTGGGCTACCAGTGGCATTGCTCAGGTGTTGGTAATGGGCTTGACGAAGTTCAGCACCTTATTAACAACCTCCATCAGCAGCCAAGAGTGTGCTGTCAGCGAGTTTGTCTATGACACCAAACTGGGGGAGGAAGAAGTGGTTGATGTGCTGGAAAGGGCAGGGCTGCCATTCAGACTAACAACCTGGGGCATGGGCTGACCAGCCTTGCCTACTTCTGCAAACTGCAGGTGTGCCTGGAACAGAATGACCCTGTACAACAGGGTGGGCTGGGCTAGACAGCAGATCTGCAGAAAAGAGCTGGAGGTCCCAGTGGACCAGCTGAACGTGGATCAGCCAGTTTTTCTCTGATTCTATGAAATTTTATGCTGGAGGAAAATTTCCAGCTTAAAATGTGGAAAGGACAAAATAATAATGCTAGAGAAGTTCATATAATCCATGCAAACTGAATGATTCATGAATTTGTGGATACTGAAGCAAGGTGTGTGATCATGAGAGGTTTGCCTGCCCTGAGGAAGGCAAGTGGATATGAAGTGTGACGACTGCATGCATTTTTGTTAATTAGTGGCTTCCAGGAGCATTTTAGCTCAAGTCCTGCATTGGTGATTTCTTTCAAGCAAAGCCACACTGAGGGGAGAAACACTTGGAGCTTTTTTCTTTCTGCTTTCTGAAATGTTGTGTAATCAAGGTGAAGGAAAGAGCAAGTGGCATCCTGTACTTGAATGTGAAAACTGTCCTGCTAGATAAAAAACAGGTTGCTTTCAGGCTGAGAGGAATATATTCTAAGAAGCAACGAATGTGAAGGAATTGCCATTTTTCCCTTTACAGGAGAGTATAAATGTAATATTTGTTCAGTAGTGCTTTTTAGGTTACTGTGGCTGGACGTGAGATTACTGTATTTAACATGTCCTAGTTCTTCTTTTAATGAAGTTCTTACAACCATTTTTGTTTTCCAGCTCCTTGCAAGTGTTCACTAATAGCACAGCGGGCAGAACTCTGTACGTTGATGAAAAACTACCAGCAAGCTCTTCACGACGCGGATGTCCTCTGCCGAAACAAACCCCACTGGCCTGCGGTACGGTGCTTGCGTGTTGTCAAGACCAAAATGAAAGCTCCGTGTTCTCGGGCTTCTCTCTGTCCTGGGGACAGTGTGGCTGCTGAGGGTGTTGTTGGAAGAAACATTCTGGCATTAACAGGGCTGAAAACGTCTACTGAGAGCCAAGTTCTTAGGACAAGTCTGGAAGGTCCTTAGCATCTCTCCAGCTGGTGTTATTTTGGTAGTGGGCAGCCAGTGATACCATTTTGTTTGTGTTGGTGCCTGTTATCTGTTACAGATAGTGCTACAGCCTGGCAGTAGAATCAGGTCCATAAGTCACTGGCAGCCCAGGATGGCCAGGCAGGTCTCTCTGGGATGATGTGTCCCTGCCAGTGGGTGGCCTTAACGACTACTGGACAATGCCTTTCTGAGGAGCACCGCAGACTGTATTTTCAGGATTATTTTTTTCCCCTCTTTAATCCTAAAATTTCATATCTGTGATTGCTACCTGTGTCATGGTGATTCATAGAGGGGGTTGGGATTTTTTTCCTAACAAAAGGAAGTGCTACAAGGAGCACTGATTTGTGGGCAGTCTGAAGCAAGCATCAGAAATGACATTAGGGGGGAGAAATGAAAGAAGCATGTGGTGCCCTTCATTACCACTGATTGCCCAAGGCTAGACTGGGTGTCCAGCAGCTCTCCCCATCTAGGTTTACATCTTCAGTCAGTTCCTCTCCCATCAGTAGCAAAACTGCAGCAGAGGTCTGACCAGATAAAGCCACTGGGTGCTTTCTGGAAAGAGGGTGACATGGGGAATTGGGGAATTCAGACCTTGGCTTCCTGTAGAGACGAAACAGGTGTTGCATAAACTCTTCAGCTGCCTATGTCAGCAAGGTGGGGCTGCAGCTAGTGCTCCCATTTCCAGTCAGGGTTGATGCAGGGCAAGCAGAGAGGTGCTGTCAGAAGCACCGAGTCTTTGACAAGTTAGGTACTTGTCTCAGAAGGCTGTCTTACCACCTGTTAAAATCTCTCAGATTGGAAGTCAGTTCATAAGCTTGGTTCCCTCATGGCCAATTTGCCTTTCTGTCTAGGATAATTTCTCATGAAGTCAGGAGTCCCATCTTGGGTGGCTTTGGCTGTGTTTCTGTGCTGAGAGAGAAAGATGAATTATGCACGTTCAGATGTTTTCTTGAAGTGTCTTCTCTATTTGCCTGAATCCATGGAAATGTGATCCATGTCAGTCGTAGGCGGATAAAGGTTTTATTAATCACATCTCTGAAGAATGTTAATTGAAAATTAAATTTGTCATCATGGCATAACCAGCAGTGTCTCACACGTACTTCACTTCTGCTTTTGTGTGTGTGAGGACATCCACATAAGCTGTGCTGATCCAGAATCCGTGTTCTCCAGGAGTTCTGGGCATCTGCTTTGTTTTGTATCTTGATACATCTCACCCAGTGGCAGAGATAAGCTCAAACATTTGCTGTGTAGTTAAAAAAAAAACCAAACCCAAAAATAAACAATAAAATTAAACTAATTCTGGAAGTAGCTCCTGGGATGCAAACAGTACCAGTACCTTTTGGGTTATTGATAACTGAAATGTAACAGCTTGGCGAGTTACTGGTGAAGCTCTTTGGTATGCTGTAGTCACTGGAGCATAGAAAAGTTGATTTCTTTTCAGTTGCTATGAAAACCAGGTCCTTGGACTCTCTGAGGCAGGGAGAAGTTTCCAGTTGTGCTTTTATATGGAGGATAGACAGAGGAACCTCTCTGCCTGCTGCACAAGGCCCTGCCTGGATCTTAATCTTCAATCTCATGCTTGGCAGGGCTATGTGCAGGTAAGAAAAGGAAGGTGGCAGCAGTAGTCTCTGAAGTACAGTGGCCTCTGGTCCCTGGGCCTAACTCCTGATGCTGATCTTTAGGTACTTTGTAGACAGCCCAGCTCAGTCCTCCCTTGCAGCTTGGATAAGGGTACTGCTGTTACAGCCCCAAAGGGGGAGGCCAAAAAAAGCTTGTAGACTCCCCAGTCCAGTGAATTAATGCTGACAGTGATGGCAGTCATGTTAAGACCTCTCTACAAAGGTTTTACAGAGATTGTGCAAGCATCAAGGTAAGAAGATCAGGGTCAGGTCTCACACTACCTCTCTTACTGCACTGAGGAGAAGAAAAATGTATCTCATCTGGAGAGTTCAGTGTGCACTGAGGCTTCTTGTTCAGCTCACCAAATGATATTGTGCTAATTAACCTGGCCTAGGCAGTGACTGTTACTTCCTTTGGTACAAGCCTCCTACTCAACAGTGTAAAGGTAAAGATCTTAATAGGTCTTAGCTTGGAGGGCAGTATTGAAAGAATGAGGGAGTTACCTGCTCAGGAAGATTATGCGATACTAGATCTTCCGGTGTTAGAATGAAGGACAGAAAAGCGTATCTGCTTATCTATCCAGTCTCTCAGACAAGTGAAGCTGTACTTCCAGTACAGCTTAGAGATGTTAATGGCGGTCAGAGGGGACTTCCAGAGCACACTTCTCTCTAATAAGCAAGAGGCAAATGTTTAAATGCACACTTACTTTCTTTTCATTGTGAAGGAAGTGATTTCCATAGTAGATTTGAACTGCAGTTTGATACCCACAGGGAAATTCAGAGGTGAGACATTTGTCTCTTGCTACTAGTAGCAAGTAAAGTAGGACTTGTTCCTAAGTTGGCTACTGGGCATGTTGGCCATTGATGTGTTATTCCAGGACATGGGAGAGGTAGGATGGGCTAGAAGGTTTCAAATTAAGTATGTCTAAATTGCCCTAAATTCATAATGTTGTGGTCTTCTGTAATGAAATAAAATATATGAAATACCACCTCTGTGTCCTGGTAAAACACCCAAGAGAAGTGAGTGTCCTGAACTCCCTCAACTGTCACCTCCAGCCTGCCCCATACCATTGCATTTTCCATGCAGCTGAATTACTGTTAAGTTGGCTTTGGTATGTGAAACTCTTCTCTGGTGTATCTGAGCCCAGCAGGATGTGTAGTAGACTTTGTCCTTGGGGAAACAAATGTACTTCCTCATTTTCAGGTCTCCTCTGAGAAAAAAGAGCGATGCCTTTGGCAGGAGGTAATGCAGCAGTGCATTCCTGGGGAATCTTTTTCACCAGAAGGGACTGAATTTCCTTCATTCACATGCATCAGAGGTTGTTACCCAAAAAGCATCTTGTTCTTCATCTGCAGAACATGAACTTTCAAGTTTGTTTTCTGATATCTTGCTGCTAGTTCAGAAATGATCTCTAGATATGTACGTTTCCTTTGTGTGAACAGGGCCATTATGTGAAAGCAAAAGCTCTTTCTGGATTGGAAAGGACTGAGGAAGCATTGAAGGAGTTTCTTTATTGTGTTGCCTTAAATCCTGAATGGAGCTCAATGAAGAAAGAAGCCCAAAAGGTATAAAACACATTTACTGGTTACTTGGCCATGGTGCTGCTTTTACTTCTACAGCCAGGTAAAATATATGTTATTTCAGGTGACAGTAAACAGCCAGAGGATAATTTGATTCAGTAGATTCTCCAGTAAATCTTTCTATTATTATGCTGCATGAGGCATCCCTTGGGTTTGGTTGATCCCTCAACAAGAGGAACTGTATGTTTGTGAATTCCACTGCAAATCTGTAGGTTTGGCTACTGTCATTTGTAAATTACACTTGCAGTATGTCAGCCAAATTTGAGTACACCTGGACTGCATAGGCTTGAGGCTGCTAATTTTAATACCCATCAGAAAATCACTTTAATGTGGGAGGTGGCAGAGGGTTGAGAAGGGGAAGCTTTGTTCTGCTCTGTCCTGGAAAAATCCAGGAGTCTTTGTAGCAGTTTGTCTCTTATGGGAAGTTAGACACACTTAGTGCTAACCAACCATCATCAGGTATTCTGTGACCATCCATACAGGCGGCTTTTTATAAAAATGCAATGAGGATTTGTCAAGGCACTTGGTGGGGACTGATGAGAGGGGTAACAGGCTCTACACAGCTTTTAGCTAGGGGCTAAATCTGCTTGAAGATATAAGATGGATGCAGGACATGACGAATGTTCAAACACATTTCTCTTAACTGGTTTTGATGGGAGAGCATGGTCTGATAACATCTGGAGTCTGAGTGTCAGAATGGAGATGGGCAGTGTAGCATAGGAGAGGGATGCAGCAGACTGCTGACCTGGATGTTCCTGGGGAGCAGAAGCCTTTGGAGAGTCAGCTGGGCACCAGAAGAGCACCTTAAAATGTGACTGTGGTTGTGGTGGGGACTGCCATTCAGGTTTCCCACGGGCATTGGGGAATGCAGGGTGTTCCTGGTTGTTACAAGCTTCTTGGCATCTAGAAGCTGTGAAGTTTGTGCATCTGTGTTCATACAAACATAAATATCTGTGTTGTAATTATTACTTTTTCTTTTTTTTCTCTCTTAATTGACTAGATAATGTGTGAGATGTTTTTCCCAGCCTTTGAAAATGTGCATGATAGTCTAACAGCACCTTTCTCTAGTCGAACATCCCATACAAGATTGAAACCTGCATTTCTGAGTAGCATAAACACACAGTCAGCTGTGGAAGATAACTCTGTTGCTGGGTCCTCAAAGGTAAAGCAAAAAGCTTTCAACATAAAAATACCAAAAGTAACACAAAGATCTGTCTGATCTGTGTGATGTTGTCTTTGCACTCACGTAGGCATTTATTTTCATGGTTAAGCCTGTTCTCTCCATTGCTGTTGGATCTCTTACTGGGATTTACTTCCTCAGAAGAATAAGAGAATGAAACCTTTTCTTCAGAAAGCAATGTGATGCCTTCACATGGGGGTCAGTTGTATTTTTGGGCAAGTTTTTTCCAAACATAATTTCTAGAGACAGCAGCGGTAGGGAGAGAAGTGGCCCTATTTGGTGCAACTGGAGAGTGACCTTTGATACAGACCTTTTTCTGCTAGGCTCATTGTAGGGACATTGATCTATTGCTGATAAAACTAACAGAAAAAAGCAAAGCAAAATTTTCTCATGCTGTATATAACTGTTCTTAATTGTTTTAGGATACTGTGTTCAGGTTAACAAAAACCCCGTCCCAAGAATCTGATGTATTCAGAAGCACTGATTCTCCTGTTTCCCATCATGTGCTGGATCTCTATTTTGAAGACAACAAGAAGTCTTTGGGAGCTATTCTCTCCAGTTTACCTGGGGTTGGCTTAAAAAGAAAGCTGTCCAGTGATATGAGGGATTTACAGAGTTTGGATGTCCCCAATAAGATTCCTAAAAAAGGTTTGTGTTGTGGCTTAGAAAGGCGATTTCTCTTGTACATACTGAAAAACTATAAACTTTTTTACTCCTCCCTTTGTATAGGTGTCTGTGAAATATTCCCTGCGGGAAATGAAGTGATACTTTGTTCTCTGGTGTCTGTTTCTGCTGTAACAGCCTATTTACATTATTCCAGAGCTGTTTCAGTTAATTTGAATGAAAATTGTATTTTTTTTCTCAAATGGTCCATTTCCAATGTGTAACCCACTCACAGTTTAGTCTTTGTGTTGCTAGTGCTGTTTCCGTTTTCTGGGTTTCAGCTATAGCTGGATTTCATTGTCTTTCTATATGATTGAAAGATGCAGTAAGCCTGGAAACTGATCTTTAACTGGTCACATGCAACTTTACATGAATTTTTCCAAGCAAACAAAAAAGTCTTTTAAAGGGTAATAAGCCCACCCAGTTTTCTGTTACTTGATAACTCTGCTTACAATTGGTATGCTTCTCAAGCTTCTAACAAAGACCTCCAGAGTGGTTTTAGTACTTGAGGCTAAAAATGCTGAAGGCATTATTTCGGAGTAGTGGAATCATTGGTTAAAGGAGACTTTGAAAATGCTGCTGTGCTAATGTGCCTTTTTTCCCCTTAAAGAAAAAACAACCCACACCTTGATAAGTTTGACTTCTGCCTTGAAATATTAAAAGTGTTTTGAGTGCTGCTGTCTGTGTGCCACCTCTACAAATGATCAATATATGGCCACTTTCTGATCATGTTGCTGTGAAGGGAAAAACCCTCTACTTGCCTGTGAGCTGCAGACTCAGTAAATAGATTGTGAAATCTGACCCGCCTGTATTTTCACAGCAAAGGCCAGAGGTCATGTTTTACCCATAACCACTAATTTCTGCTCTGTGCTTGGTCCCAGTGCCATGTTACTATTTGCAGAATTAACAGTTAGGTTCTTGCTATTACTAAATGCTAACATGTGAGATGTAGGTTAAAGATAGCGCTGTTTTTCATTGTAGGCCACACACCACCTACCCTGTCTGTGCTTGAGATAAAGCAGATGCTGAGCATGAGTTACCCTTTAACAAAACCTCCTAGTGGTTTAATGTAACATAAAAAGTTGAGCATTTAGGGGTATTTTTAAACAGTCAAGAATTTGTTTAATAGAAGGGATGTGGAGGAAGCATTCATGACTCTTGCAACTCATCACTGAGCAACAAAGATACAAACGGTAAAAGGAGTTGCAGAAATTGTCTGTGTAAATGTCATCTGGAGCTGAGAGGTCTTGAGCTTAAACAATGCTGATGTGAAGTTTGAAGCTCATACCCTAACACCACAGGGCAATAAAGCACCTCCAAAACATCAGTCTGGGCAGAAAATTTTACGTGAAATGTTTTGCCTCTGTGTTTGCAGATTGCTGAGCTGGTAAAATCAGTATTAGCTATTGCAACTCCAGTAGTCCTTTAACTTTAAGCTGTCTGAAATTTGGGTTTTGTCCAGCAGCCTAGTCTAGAAGAATGTAAGCTTTTTATACTTGTAAGAAAAAATACCCCTGCTGAGAAATCTATAATAAACACTGATGAAATATTTTGACTGTGTGTAAACAAATTAAATTCTGGACTAAATGTACTTTAAAACATCTGGCCTGGCTGATGTGGGAGTGGTGATGGTAGTGGGAAAGCAATAGCAGAGTATTTTAAAAACTAGACTAAAAAAACCCCACAACACAATCATTTTTAGAGAAGCAAATAGTGAGTATTCAACTCTAAAGTGCATTCTCTGTCCATAGACATAATCCTCTACTCTCCAAAAGATCTCCTGTCAAAAAACCTGAAACTTAAATGGGAAATATGTTTGTTTGGAACAAAACTTAAAAAAGTAAAAGACATAAATCAGCCTAAAAAATATCTGAAAATGCAGCAATACCAAAGTATTTACTCTAATAATCTTCTTAACTACTTAGATGCAGATGTTTTACCTGAAAACACCACCAACACTTCAAGTGAAATACCAACAACTCTGGTGGATGCATCGGACTTCGAGTGTTCCCTCTGCATGAGGTATGACTGTGTTGACTTGGAATTAATATTAGCCTTTCTAGCTTCTGAAAAAAGTTTTCATGTTGTCAGAAGAGAAACCTGCCAGAAAATATCTAAACCATGACTCTGTTCCTTTTTGCTGAGGCTTGCATCTGGTGAATCTTTACAGATGCAGTTTTCTCCATTATGCATGGTGTTCTCCAATGTTTACCACTTCTAAAAATGAAAATCTTTTTTATATCCTTTGATAAAACTGTCACCCATGCTTTATACAAAAGCAGGAAAGAAAGAGAGGGCTAGGACTAGTCAGTCCCCTCCACACTTTGGGAATCTGCATTGTTTTTGTTGGCAGCTTAGCTTTCCTGTTCCATGTTTTCGTATTAAGGTTGTTCTACGAACCTGTTACCACACCCTGTGGACACACCTTTTGCCTCAAATGCCTTGAGCGTTGCCTTGACCATAATCCACTTTGCCCACTCTGCAAAGAAAAGCTGTCAGAAGTAAGTATGTCCTTGCCCCAATTAACAAAACTTTCACAAAGTTCTGTTCTTCTGAAAGCATCTATGTGGGGATTTCCTGTGCTCTGCTTGTAAGCTGCATCAAAAGCAGCATGACTAGCAGGTCAAGGGAGATGATTCTGCCCCTCTACTCTGCTCTGGTGAGACTCCATCTGGAGTTACTGGAGTGTCCAGATCTGGGGTACCCTCAGCACAGGACAGTGGAGCTGTTGGGGTGAGTCTAGAGGAGGACCATGGAGATGACCTGAAGGTGGAGCACCTCATCTGTGAGGACAGGCTGAGGATTGAGATTGTTCAGCCTGGTGAAGAGGAGGCTCCGGCGAGACCTCATTGCAGCCTTTCAGTACTTCATGGGGGCTTATAAAAGAGATGGGGACAGGCTTTTTAGTGGGGCCTGTTGAAGGTCATGGTTTTAAACTAAAGGAGAGTCAATTTTGACTAGATAGAAGGCGGTGAAACACTGGAACAGGTTACTTGGAGAGGTGGCAGATACCCCATCCCTGGAAACGTTCAAAATTAGGCCGGATGGGTCTCTGAGCAACCTGATCTAGTTGAAGTTGTCTCTGCTCACTGCAGGGGGATTGGACTAGATGACCTTTAAAGGTCCCTTCCGACCCCAACTATTCTATGATTCAGTGAAACCAGAACAACACAGTATTACCAACAGCATCAAGCTGTGCATAGACCTCATTTATCCAAGAGGTATTTGGCATTCCTTGGAAGACAAGTGGTTTTGCTGGTTCTTAAAGAAGTAGAGGCTTCCAATATCACGTCAGGCTCACGCCTGGGGAGTGCCTGCCATAGCCCTTTTTGTGCCACATCTCCAGATTGTGTATCTGCCTGTGGTGAATGAGGAATGGTCACTCCTTGGTGGACACTTTTGCTCCAGTAGCCATGATGTTTCTCATACTTAAGAGTATTTCTTGCCAGTAACTTCACAGCTCTAGGTAAAAAAATACATGTCTTCTGCAGAAGTGAGGAAGGACTGCCTTTTCTTCCCGGTAGTACAACTTTTGCCAAAAAAAAGGATATGGGGTTATAGTTAAAAGGACAGTGGAGTGAATCACATATCCTGAAGTGGCAGTTTTGATGCCTGAAGGCTGAAAAGGATGAGGACACAGTACAGTCCTAACTAATGTACTCTTTGGCCTTAGGAAGGATGGCTTGGTAGGAAGAGATGTTACCTGTCTTCTTGTTATCAGACTTAAGAGTTGACTCTTCCTTGCAGTTTCTAGCAAGCAGAACTTATAAGAAGACCGTCCTTACAGAAGAATTGATAGTCCGTTACTTGCCAGAAGAGTTATCTGAAAGAAAGAAAGTTTATGAGGAAGAAATGAAGGAGTTGTCAAAGTAGGCTCTCTTTATACTACTGACAGCTGTTATAAAACTGTATTTTTCAACCTAATTTATGAAGAAGCTTCATTTGCTTACAAAAATGTATAAAAAGAATGAATTTATAAACGACCCTGCCAGATGTTTCGTATTTTTGACATGTTTACTGCAGATAAACAAGTAACAATATGCATGGATGGTGGAAAGGCACAACAATATTCTTAAAGATAATTGCTTTTTCCTTTGAAACAATATAATAGCTTTAAAAGTTATAATGGGGTTTTTTTGGGAGTAGAATTCAAGTTATAAATGGCTATACTTCTTCAGGTCAAGAGAAGTTCAAGGATCCAGTTTTGTCAGTGACTTCTGAATCTTACCTTATAACTCAACTGAAAAGTAAAACACACAGTTAAGCCTGAAAAAATTAAGTGGATTAGTGGGCTTCAAAATCAAAAGAGTTTTGTTGAGCTTGGGGATTCTCTGCTGTTTTGCTTTGAATGTGGCTTGTTGTTAAGTACTTTGCTTCTGTGAAAATTATCACCAAAGTCTTGCAATGTGTATCTAAGATAGATGTATCAGTATGCACATATTTGGGAAATTGGCTATTATTTCTTTATCTTTTTTCCATGAAAGTAGGTTAGAGCCATTGTTTACTTAATGTATAAACTGAAAGAGACTGAAATAAGTTTGTCATGTAAGAATGACAAACCCCTAACAGATACACATTTAAGAAGAATGAGTGTAAGGACACTACTGGAATCAGTCTTTTTTTAAGGGTTAATACTGAATGTAGCAGTACCCAGAAAAAAAAAGTGAACTTTTTTTAAATAATTATCTTGCAGTTTGAATAAAGATGTTCCCATCTTCGTATGTACCATGGCCTTTCCTACCATCCCTTGTCCTCTACACGTCTTTGAACCTCGTTATCGCCTAATGATAAGAAGATGCATGGAAACTGGTACCAAGCAGTTTGGCATGTGCTTAGCTGATGAATTAAAAGGGTAAGGAGAGGAGCTGAGAATGTGCTGTTGTTGCAGAGGCTGTTGTGAGGATAACAGAATGTTACAGCACAGTATACTTGTCTCCCCAAACCAGTGTGGTTCCTTTCAATCCTGTGTGAACCAATACTAAAGTTGCTTACTTCTTAATTCTGTACTTTAAACATTCCTTTTGACACAAAGATGTAATTTTATTGCTCTCCTGTTGGATGGACAGCAAGAATGCAACTCATCCTGCAGTAGTAGGCTCCAAAAATAGCATTTAATTGGCTGTGTGGTTGGAAAGCTTGCTGGCCTGTTTGTTCCAGTGAAAGCTGACTGTCTGGATAAGGTTCCTCCTCTGTCTACTCAGTTAAAAACAAAACAAAAACAAGGTAAAAAAATCCAGACCTCCCATAGGTTTCTCATGAGTTTGTATCATTTTAATGAGATAAAGTATACCCTTGGCTGAGAAGTCTGTTTTGCTGCTGAATGTTGAATTTTGATGTTTGTCTTTACCGCTGTGTTGCAATGTCTAAACTATCTGCAGCGAGTGAGTGAGTTACATTGTCTTTCTATATGATTTTACCTTTAATTCATTTTTGTGAATTTTGACATTGATGTATTTCCAGCTCCCTGTGACTGACTAGATGACAGTTAAGGGTCCCTTACAACACAAAACTATTTTCTATGAAAACCTTCAAGTTTAAGTACTTCACAGATAATAGGTTTTTGGGTTAAGGTGGTTAAGACTGGTGCTCATGGGAGAAATATGAGCTGGTCTTGAGATATGTAATAGCTGCTGACTTCGAAAGATACATTGGCATCATGCAGGTGTAGAATGGATGATGGGCATGGGAATTTTCAAGAACACATTAGACAGGCATCCTCAGGAGTGCAGCATTTTTATATGTGATCATCACTGGAGCTGAGAGGAGGGCAGTCATGCCGAGACTTGTTAGCATTTCCTTATCCACTCCATGGTTTTTTTTGGGGGGAGGGGGGAGGAATTTTTTATTTTGCTCCTGAACTGGAGGTGGCTGTTGGAATACAGGAGATGCTACAGCTTCCAGTTAACTGTGGCTGTGCTGCAGTGGCATTTGGCATTCTGTCAGTGCTGCACTCAGTGGAGTTAAAGTTCCAGCAGCAGCTGATACTCAACAGTTCCTTTCAGGCCTGTTACCAATTTTCTGAAAGCAAATACTTGTAAGAGTGAGGGCAGAATGACGTATGACATCAATGATTACTCTCCTTATACCCATGAAGGCTTTGTGGAAGAGCCGACTTTACTTGGAGTCAAGTATAATACAGAGGGCCAAAGAGTTACAATCCCCCAGCCACAATAATTGGTTTGTTAAATAACTTCATTTAAGGCTATTTTAAAATGCAACTAGTGTGGTTAGATTTCTCTGCCCAATCTGTTTTAAGTTACTAAAATAATTAAACTTTTTGAGCATGATAACTTAAACACTGAAGTGCAGGAAGCTTTCATCTGGAAACACCTGGCAGGCTGTTGCAGCCTCTTACACAAGTAAAGAAGTTCTTTTGTTTATTCAAAATTGCGAAATCAACTTGGGAATACAAGTGGGGAAACTTGTTTTGCCTCATCCACTAAGACATGGATACATGCCTCTCTTGAAAAACACAGTGACAAAACATGTTCAGTTCATTACCTTCCTCTGTTTTATTTCTCAATTTTAAGTTAAAACTGTGAGAATATAAACTTTTAATTTGTCAGTACATTTTATACCCATTTCCAGGTGCTTTCTTGTCTCTGGTTAAGGTCACTTCTAGCCAGAAGTAACTTCTCAAAAACAACAAAAAAGAAAAATCATCACTTCTATATTAATTTCTAAATTCAGTATTAATGTCACTAAACAATTGTCATGTAGCTATTTAAATAGTATATAGTGTAATATTGCAATAATAAACTAATAAACATTTTTTTATTATTATTTAAATCAATCCTATTGGTAGAGCACCAGATTTAGCTGTGTGCAGCTGTACTCTCCTTGCTCTTTCTGATTTTTTTTTTCCTGTATGATGCCTGGGAGAGAACAGTTGCTCGCAGTGGTGAACTTCCCCTCCACCCCTCACAAATCCAGGATTTCTGGTAGAGCAGAAACAGGAGTCATTTCTTTATCACTCCAGTGTAAGAAATTACCAAGCCCAGGTAAAACAAATGTTTCCCTGATGAAGAATTTATCAGACCCTGCAGGGAGCTGGTCTTTTGAGATGAGGCTAGATACATGTAGTTCTTTCCCCTGCTTAGCAGTAGACTGAGGTTGATTGCTGTAAATGCATTGTGGTGAAGAGTCATTGTGTAATCACCCTCTCTAGCGAAATCACTGCGGCACCAAGGTAGAGTAAGTGAGCTTGATAAAGGAAAAATGTATTGCATGCTTGTTTCCAGAGTGTGATTAAAACCTGTGACTACTTTAAATATAATGGTTACAAATGTGCTTTTGTAAAGAGAGTATTTTGGGTTTGTTTTGGTTTTTTTTTTCTTTTTATGAAAGGAAACAAATGCAAGAAAAGTCTTGCTACATAGAAGCCTTTTTCTTGTAAAGCCTGCAGTCCTTTGTTGCACCTTGGAGTAGGGGGATAGCCCTCACAGCTATATATTTGTTCCTCAGTTTCAGGACTTTCTTATGGTATCTTTATCCATCTTGTTTTCTTTGCAAACCAGATGAATTTGCCACCAGCATGTAGTTTCCTGTCCCTTTCCAACCATCCCACACCACAAACATGACCTGATGCTGCTGTCCAGGTCCTCCAAGGGAAGGCAGAAAGGGTGGGGGTTGTGTGGCTTATGTGAATAAGCAGAAATGTATTGTCACCAAAGAAGGATCCTCTTTCAAATACGAAGTGGTGAATTAGGCCCAGTATTTGTCCTGATGTCTATAAACACTTGCTGATGACTTCCACTTTTATGCCCTTCTGTCATTTCAGATTTGCAGATCATGGCTGTATATTAGAGATCAGGGACGTAAAGTTTTTTCCTGATGGACGCTCAGTTGTTGATACAGTTGGTGTCCGTCGTTTTAGGGTCTTAAGCCATGGCCAGCGAGATGGATATAACACAGCAAACATCGAGTATCTTGAAGATAAAAAGGTGATCTATGGTGCAAAGTTATTCATACCCATGTATTGCTGGATTCACTAAAATAGCCTTTCCTTGTTGCATTTCAAGCTAGCTGTGCATTATTTTTAAACCAGTATCATTACAAATACGCTAAAACTCTACTTTAAAAACCATGGAACAAACTTTGTCTCTTCTTTCCCTTTCTTCCTTTCTGCCCTTATAATTATCTCTGCTTAGAGTGTTACACTCCCTTCATGGATCTCAAAGTAGTTTCTGAGATGCTGAGGTCTGTCACTTGTAGGTGAGGTCAGAGTAACATTTTAAAACTGGTACAGAATTTAAGCCTTCTAAAAGCACATGGTTCTGTTAGCAGAGAACTGACTGTTCTCTTGCACTGAACAGGCTGTTGGCACACTTCATGTGTCCTCCAGGCTCTCATTTACAGAACTGGTCCTCAAAGATATGTAGGGGGCTGCTCTTAGAATGAATACTTAGTGACAAGTAGATAACTGTGCCCTGTACAAGCATCCGTCAGAGCTGACTGAGAGCAAGGAACAGTAGAGACTGGGGTAGCTTTTAAAAAGAAGTTCTCTTAAAAAACCTCTATCACGTGAAGTGCTTATGATGGGTGTTCGCCAAAGGGTGAATTTTTGGCCCTGCTTAATAATGGTTTCATGGATCATCTTCAGACCATGTCTGTAAAACCCTCATAGCTCTTAACGTTGAGTTTAGTGGTAATCCCATGCCAGTTGTTGAAGTCCATTTGGTCATATAGCTCTTTAGCTCGCTCTCATAGTTGAAATCTGTAAAGTCTTAGTAGGGCTTTTCTAATCTGTACAGGATGATGCAGTTGTTTGCCAGGGCATGAAGGGTAGTTCTCATGGAGGTGTCTTTGCCTGTGGAAGGCTGGAGTAGGTAGTGTGCTCAGAGTGAGGGCTCTGCTGTGTTTAAATCCCCAGTGAAGAGTGGTGGAACACACGTATCAAAGCACTGTTTGTAGATGGTGCCAGAGACCCACCTCTTCCTAATTAGAGTGGGATTTATCTTGTCTCACATGAGAGGCTGGTGTCTGTGTTCAGCACCTTACATTCATGTTATATCAGATGGTGAGAAATCTCAGTCCAAAGATGCCTGTTTTATCTGTTCTTAGATACGTACCCTAAGATGAGATTAATTGCCCTCTAGAGCTGCTTCTCTTCAACTCTGAAAGGCATCCAAAGCAGCTACATCAGATGTGTATCTGAGTAACATAGGTGAAATCACACCATTGATGTGTACGTGTTAAAGGGGAAAAACACCCAAACAAACAAAAAAACAACCAAAAAAACCTCACAAAAATCAAAACCCAAAATAAACTCCACAAATCACCAATTTGTTTTGGATTTTGCCTATGCTTTTTTTTCCCCTAATAGCTAATGGGCCTGTGCAACTAAAACACTGTTTGCTTCAATGAGGGTGTTTCTTGATGGCTGTTTCTGCTATTGGGAAAGCATCCACTTTGCCTGCGTCCTGCGTGCTCAGGTGTCTGTCCTCCTCCTCCACCTCCTCCTCCTCCTTGGCTGTCCTACCATGGCCTTAACACTTCTATAAAATACTGCTGGTCTTTTAAGTGCTGTAGAACCCCTGTCTGTGCTCAGTGGCAGTAGTGTTTGTTTTGTTTTGCTAGATGATATACCATTGTTAGAAGTTGTTCTGGGACAGGAACTAGAGGTTGCATGGGTTTGAGATTATTAATATGATGTCCCAGGATTAGAGCGCAGATTCTTCTGTTGTGGGAGTAGTTAGGAATATATGTTATTGTGGCAGTTACTGCTTCAAGGAATGTCACTTCAGAACACCTAGGGGAGGGTAAAAAGACTCCAGCAGGTTTGAAATCTGAGATTTAAGCACAGTTGGTTTAAATAGGGACATTTGAACAGCTGTAGTGACTGCATTATTTTGCTTCGTTTCCTTCTGGGAAAGCGTACTGACTCCACCGTATCAAACCTGTTTTGTTCCATCTCCCTTTTAATGATAAGGTTGAAGGACCAGAATATGAAGAACTTGTCCGTCTTCATGATTCAGTTTATGATCAAGCTGTTGCCTGGTTTACTTCTCTTAAAGACAATATGAAAGTGCAAATTCTCAATCATTTTGGGTCCATGCCAGGAAAAGAACCAGAGCCACAGGTAATAAAACCTTCCTACTTAAGTAATCTTATTCTATACAGAATTTTTAAACTAGACTGTTTTCTGACAGATTTTTGCTGTGCTTTTGTGCATTCTAAAATCTTTTATTTACCCAGTTTTGGTTTGTTGGCATGAAGCATGGAAAACAATATATCTATGTAATTTGATAGCTGAAGAGTTAAGTCTTAGTAGTGTATATAGACACAGAGAGCACCTGCAATTAAGTGTTTAGCTGTTGCTTGAACTGTTTTGTGGTGACTTTCTTAGCAAATAGAAGGTGAGAAGGAAGGTGATGTTCTTCTTGAGGCAGTGCTGGTGAATACATAATTGTGTCTTTCCATTCTTTCACAGAGCAACCCCAGTGGTCCTGCCTGGTACTGGTGGCTCTTGGCAGTGCTGCCTCTAGAAAACAGAGCTCAGCTGGCTATATTGGCTATGACCTCCCTTAAAGATCGTCTTATTGCCATCAGGCGCGTATTGATATTTGTGACTCGCAAAAGACCGAGATAACATGGACTTCAGTTGTGAGTGGGCACCGACAAAACATCTCATGACAGGTGGTTCTTGGAAGGGCAAAGGGGGAGGGGTTGATTTTGTATTTTTCAAAGATTCCTGAAAAAAGGAACACCCCTTTCTGAGTATGTCCTGCATCCATTGATTGCATCAGTTTGTTATCCTGGTTATTCACGAAACCTTGCACACTCTCCTCTTGTCCTGATGAAAACTGAGCCTCTACAAAGCTGTGCTACATTTAGAATGTAGCTGATGGATGTGGATAATTGCTTCCAAGTACTGTGATAGAGTTGATGTTTATAGCCTGCAAGAGAGTTAAGTACTAGAGTAGCGTCATTGGCCTGCATGTGATTTGGATTTTCACTTGGTAGGAAAAGGAAACTGGACAATGGATTGAAGAGGTGTTTCCTAAATTTGTAGTGAACAGAAGAGGATTTATGCTGCCCGGCAGGACTATGCACGAAGACTATAACCGACAGTACTCTCTGTCAGTGAATGGGAAGGCACTCTGTCATGCACCCACATCTCTCTCCCTCTTCAGCAAATAACAGTCTGAGGAAAAACAAGCATTTGTGGTCAAGGCATCTGAGGATGTTTATCTGAAAGAATAATAGCTACTGAATAAGTACACTATTTAGTAGCCTTAGGTAATCCCTCCTTTGTGATTTATCTGTTGTAGCAGAATGAGTATATACAAAATGTTTGGAAAGGTGTACTTTGGTTTCTTTGAAAAGAGAAACCAAAGTAATCCTAGCTGGTCTTACCGCTAAATTCAAATCAAGCTGTTCCCTAAAGTATGATTAAACACTGCTGTGAAATAATGATTTCGCCCCAAGTAGGAGGGAGGCATGCTGCAGTTCGCTGTGAACACCTGCTCTGTGAGTGGGACCAGTGAGGATGAAACGTGGGGAGGTTTCCATTTCCCTCCTTCCTGCAGTGTCATGCCAACCTCCCATTACTTCGGGTGATCTCTACTGAACGTGTTTCAAACCGAAAGTATTGTAGTTTAGTACCAGTTGCTGTATGTGATGGGAATCAGTCCACAGTAACACCGTGAAAGGAGTCACAAACCGAACCTATAAAGGCAAGTCTCAATGCAAGCTTAAGTCAGGTGTTTAATGTTCATTTGTCTCTTTGATTATTTTTTTATGTATTGTTTTGTTAATATCTAACTTTGATAGCTATTGATCGCTTGTCAGTCAAATGATCAACATTAGCTCAACTGCCAATGAAATAACTCAGTGTTACCAATTCAATTGGCACAGTTTCCTGTAACTAGAACCGATACTACCAACAGGGGAAAAAAAATTGACTTGAATCTCCATGTGCTGCAAACATAGCAAGACCAATGTAAAGACTTGTTCATGTGCAGAAGTCTGGTAAGAAGAAATGGCTGCTTACCTACATGGTCAAAGTGCCTGGGTTTTTTTTAGTTCTTTTGTCCTTATTTGTCAATGAAGAGGTATTTAAATTTTTTTTTTTCCACTTTGCACATGAATTCTGGAAGAAGACTGCAGTAAAATGCAGTGATTGACATATATTACCTGCTCTCTTTGGGTATTGTAGTTATAACCTGTGTGGTCTGGGAAACAAAAATTCAGAGTTTTTTTTCCTTTCAGCAAATGGCTACCACAAATGGTTTCTGTAACATACCCTGAATGTACTGTAACTGCCTCTACCTTGAACACGCCTTTTCTATTTAAGTAGTTTGTAAGTATGTTCTCTGAATTGTGAAGTGCATAATGTACAACCAATGATGTCATAACCTCTACAGTAGCCTTCTGCAAGTTCTGCTACCACCACCAAAATACTCAAAATTCAAGTTCAATACATTTCCTCCAGGATTTGAAGATGAGGAAGAGAAATTCACGGAAGTATAAAGGAATTGTTATATACATGGGGGAGGAAATGTCAGAAGTCAGTAGTTCTTTAGCCCACTGTCAGCTAAGCTACTGAAGGGTGATTTCACAAACTAATTCTTGGACCAGAAGATGGACTGTATTTAATCTCACAATCCTTTCTGTTCAGCTTCCTGTTCTTCCCATTCCTTTCCATTCTGTGTATTCAAGACTTGCTCATCTTGCTTGTTTGTGTGTCTGGCCTAGTTTTGGGTATTACTAGTTTAGCTGAAAGAGGGTGCCGATGGTATTTGTATATTGCTGGTCCCTGATCTTGTATGTGCTTAATTTTACAGATAGGAGTGCATTTAAGAAAAAAAAATAAATCAAGGTGCTAGTTAGTGTCTTCTTGGCTTCGCCTCAGTAAATGTTAATATTAATGTTAATACTCTCCTTTGCAAAAGTGATTTGTTCAAGATACCTACTTTTGAGGTACTTCTGAGGAAACCCTATGGAACAAGAGAGTTTGTTTACTGCTGTTCTGTAATGTGTAAAGACATTCTACATGGGAAGTGACATTACTGTGTTCATGAAGGCCTGCATAGTTAATGGAATGATTGATATCGAAAAGAAAGCTGAACTGTAGAGGGATTTTTTTTTAGTCAAGGTTTAAAGCGGTTTGTGAATATTTCAGTGACTGATGTTTTGGATAAATGATAATAACAAGGGAATTGTCTGTGTATGGATGCAAATAATCATATTAGCAGCCCAAAGCTGACTTTTCCTCCAAAACATTGAATGCTGATCAAATAACAAAGCTTTAATAAATAAAATCACCACTGCCCTGTGGTACTTTTCTAAGGGAAAGTACCCATTCATTTTTACCAAATCACCTCTGCCATATAATATCTACAGCATCCAGTAGTACCTCACGGGGAAAGCTAGCTGTCTCATTGCTCTCTAGAGGAAATGTCCACGTTATAGCCAGTCTGTGCTTAGGTGTAACTTGTCGCCAAGGTACATGTGAAAGCATTGGAGCTGAGCTCCTGGAAGAGATAGACAGGATTTGTTGCCTTTCTAGCTCATTACACTTTTCTTGCTTGCTGTACAAGCAAGGATGCTGGGATATATGATGAGTCTTTTCACTGTGGTGAATGTGGCCCTTCTTTATACATCGTAAAGAGGCCAAAAAGAAAAAAAAAAAATCCCTCTACCTCTACACCTGTTGTTCACCTGTAAAATTTCAAGCTACAAAATTATATATATATTTTAACTTTTTTTGTCTTTCAGAAGCATACTAATTGTTTGCCACTGAGGCCTTTTATCTACTGTATTTTAATATGTTCATTTGATAGTCATCGAGATCTCTTTGTACTTCTAACCTGTAGAACTTGTCATGTTTCTTACTGCTCCTTTTTCCTTGTTCTCCAGTCCACTTTTAAATTGATAAATAGAAAGCTGTACACTCTCTATTCCTGTTACATTTTACACTAGTGGAACTGGTATTTTGGTAGCGCCTTAATTTTGCAGTTGTGAAATGATTGTATCAACTCTTATCTGGGGCTTCTGACCAGATGTAAACGAGTATGTTTAATGTAGATAAACTTGAAACCATTTTTTACTGTTTTAAAGCTAGAAACGAAATGGAGTGTGTACATATGTATAAATATAAATTATTAATCTGCACCTTTTTGTATCTAGTAAATACAGGAGAAGTTCATGTTCTAACCACATTTGGCACTTCTTGTTGCATAAACAAAGCCAAAACTTTTTTTAAAAATTGCAATGTTCATTTCATGTATATTTGCAATATTCATGGGAAATGTATTTAATTTATGTGATATTTGGAATAAACCAGGTTGAATTTATAAGAGTGTGAGTTAATGGGGAAAGCTTTATCACTCTGGAGGATTAAGAGTTAGAGCCGTGGTAAATGTGGTCAGGAAACAAGTCACTGATGTGCTGCTGTAAGAAGGGGGGTGATAGTTTGATTTCCCTGATGTGGGAGCCAAAGGGCTGAGAAATGGCCTCATGAGGTTTTAAGAAGCAAATGGCATCCCAAAAACAGTGGGTGGATATTGGGGTTCATAAGTTGCATGGCAACAGTTTTAGCCCCAGTGCAAGAGGAAGGGGAGGCTGTAGAGATTGTGGCACAGTGGGATTTGCTGGGGACCCAGGGCAGCCTCTGGCACTGTGTGAATGGGAGGGGTGGATTTGAAGGAGAGCTGGAGGTCCCCAAAATACAGGGGGGAGGAGGGGCCCTTGGCAGAGGTGGGATGGGGGAATGAACCGTTAGCTTCCTCAGGAGTGGGCTGTGATAAAGAAGGGGTAGGGTCATGAAGTGGGCTTTTCCTTTTGTAGTTTGTTCTTTAGCCCTAAGCATGACCTGACTGGGTCCATAGAATAAACTTGAAAAAATACATGGTTACAATGAAGAACAAAAAGTGCTTTATTGTCTAAGCCCGGTAAAATAAAATACCTTCTGAGTGTTGCAAGGTAGAGATGATGTTTCAGACTGACACTGGGCATGGCTGGCACCAGTGTAGGGTGTGGTGGGACAGTGGTCAGGCAGCAGCAGCAGCAAAGCTTTGATGATCCTTGTGAGTTCCAACTCAGGATATTCTACTCTAAAATAGAGTTGTGTGAGGGCAGAGCTGAGCCAGATTGTGGAGAGCATATTGTATTCCTCAATTATGTCTTGTTGCCAGCTAAGCTGCTGAGTGAGACCATTGTGAAGGTATTTTTTGTAAATACTAGCTTTTTTATTTTTTTTTTCTTTTGGTGTTGGACTGACTTTGGCCTTTGTGCCTGTATTCACTGAGTGTCTGAGCAGACAAACATCAGTTACAGGGCTGTTCTTTTATGATGCAGTGTGTAAATGCTGCTTGAGCCACTTTGATACACTGGACAACAGCCTTCCTGAAACATCATTCCTTTCACCAAAGGAAGGAGGTGGGGAAAGATGATCAAGGTTTCCTTTTTATAACCCGGATCCGTGTGCACCTTGACACCTGAGACCAGAAGTAAATAGAGGTAAAGTAACTGCATGAAGTTAGTAAACAGGTTTTTTCTCTCACCCTGCATGTCCTTTGCTAGTGGATGCCGAGCCCTGGAAAGGCAGCATCTCAAGATTGTGCCTGCTTCCCTGAGTAATGCCATTCTTAGAATGTGGAAACCTTAATGGCCCATTTTCCTATTTGTATCACTCTGCTTCATCAAACCAGGAACTAAAAATGATGCTGCTTAATTCTGTCCAGCAGCACTTGCTGGAAGCTGTTGGCTGTTGAACCATAGAATAAGAAGGATGAGTAATCTGGAGCAGAAAATCTGATACTATCAGTCAGGTGCAAAACAATGAATCCATGCCAGCACTTTCCATAGTTTCTCTAATGAATGTGCATACTATACTTGCAGCTAAAAGACAAGCATGTTTTCAGTTGCTTTTATGCTACTTGGTAGGAACAAGTTGTTTCTAAATCGAGATGAATATCACTTGCTGGCAACTTTTATAGCTCTGTTCTGCCATATGTGGGGTTCTGCCTTGTCTGCTAAATTTGGGACTTCATGCATTCGTGGAAGAAATTGCTTCACTTGTAAATATTGCTTACATTATTTCTCATAAACATCTGCTGCTCTTTTTGTGCAACAGCCACGTTGGAGCCTTGCTCCTCAGAGGACCTGGATTTTGAACACAAGCTGGTCCTGGGGTCAGGCCAGTTAATCTCACCACAGATGAAGTTAAAAGAAACAACTCTTGTCCCCATTTCCTTACCCAGTATACTCCAGAGGCAGAGCTGAAACTTCTCAAGTTATAGTCCTGTGTCCATGCAAACCTGAGAATGGCATCTTGAGGATGGTATATAGCAAGTGACCAAGACCATAGTTTTTCTTTAACCACAGCAAAAGCCAAAGGGAAGCACCTCTCCGTAGCTCCTTCAGCCCGTCAACCTATTCATGTTCACCACAGCATTAAATCCTCCCACCTTCAGTTCAGCTCATGAAGCCCACAGGAGACCAGCTGCTCATCATCCTGGGTCTTGTGATTCCCAGCCCCTTCTTACTAAAAGATCGTGTTCTTCCCTTGCTGATCCACTCATTTTCTTTTTAAGGGATAAAAAAGTTAAAAGGTAAATAAACCAAACACCCAGAAAGGTTTTGCTGACTTGGTGGCTGCAGTTGCCAGTTCTTTGGCCAAAGCTGCAGTAATAGAGAAGGTTCAGGGAGCAGGAGTCAGGTTAGAGCAGATCAAACGGAAAGAAAGATACTTTTAAAGCAAAAGGAGGGAGGAATATGTAATACGGTGTCCATCATCAGAGGAGAGATACCCAACTTTGAGGTCAGCCCTGGTGTGGAGCACATTGGCATTTTTCTGATACCATGACTACTTTGGCACAGCAAGTCTGTCTTCTGTTAGCCAACAAGGGCAGTCAGCACTGTGAGGTGCCTCAGCCACCAGTAGAAAACATGAGGTGCTCCATGGCAGGGCTGACCTCAAAGTTGGGCAGAAGGAGAAAGATGATCCATTGTCTGAATGGAACTCCACCTAGCAAGGGTCCCAGCAGCAATGTGATTTCCTCACTCACTCTGTTTTGTAGCATTCAGGTGAGATCTATCCCCATGAGGTTGCATGGAGATCTGAACCTGCCACCAACATGTCTTTCAGCAGTTCCAGTTAAATCACCAGTCTTGAGTGTCTTGTTACAGAGAACAAGTCCTATATCAAGAAGTGTAACAAGGCTGTCAAGGTATAAATCTGGTTTTCACCTCTCAAGTACATGTCACCAAAGCCTAAGCTGCATCAGGGGCTTTGCTAAAATGTGACTTCATTCCTGACACCTTCAGGTAGCTGCCTGGAGCCCTGCCCATACTTTGAGAAAATGTGCTGTAGCATCTCAAGATATTCTTCCCTACAGGCACAGCAACAGGTGCTACTTCATGTGGAGCACTCTCAAAACAACTTTGTTTTAAGTAAACCTGTGAGGTCTTCAGTGGATGTAAGACCCAAAGGATGTAGAGCTGAAACTTAATTGCCAATGGAGACCAAGGGTCAAATAGAGGTATTCAAAGAAAACAAAGGTACTTACTTACCCAGAACCCGAAATCACTGAGTATGTGTGTCACATGCCTTTCCATCCCAGTCTCCTTCCCATCCTCTTGGTTCTTTCTTTTCTTGATCCCTGCTGGAAGTAGAATGCAGGAGGGCATGTGAAGGAACACCCAAAGCTCAAGCACTGTGCTCTGTGGTGAAACCAGAGCAATTCCAGATGAATGGCTGATACTGAAGTTTCCAGCCTGGTTTGCTTAAGGTGCACCATTCCCAAAGCTGTTGTGTAGGTGTGAAAAAACTTTGGAAGATAGGAAGTTACTTTAGAGTAAATTTTTATCCTATTTTGGTCACTGTTGTTATGAATCAGCTCTCTGTCCCCTCTGCCCCCACATCAGGCGTACTTACAAAGTTCAGAATTAAGCTCATTTGAATCCAGGCAGAGTGAAATCCTCCATAAGAACTGAGTGATGTTCCAAGTAGCCTAATGTCCTTTCTCAATACTGAATAGTGCCAGACACTTGAATAATACAAGAAATTCTTGAATGGGAAAAAGGAAAAGAATCTAGCAAGATGTTTCTCTTAAATGCCTCAATTTGAGTCTTCTATATATCATGGAAAGCTTCTTCTTTTCCAAATTTGTGTATATAATTTGAGGGAGGCTCTGACCTTGAGCAAGTAAAGTGGTATAATCATGGCATTCATGAAAAACAATCCTTCCTTCTTTAATCCTGCAATATTGTGACCTCTGTACCACAGTGTACCAACACAGTCTTCAAATTTTTTTTTTAATATTATTGATTTGTCCAATCTCAGAACTACTATTATTTCTGGTATGTTTTTTGTTGCTAGAGAGGCCCAAATTGATGACACTTTGCTAAATAAAGGAATTGTAAAAAAAATGTGCCTCCCACTCTTCACACACTTGAATTTTTTTTGCTGTGTAGACAGTTACAGGGTTGTGTTCAGAACTGTGTGTCTGAATTGCAGGCTTCTCATTTCACAGAGGTGCCTTGTTACCAGATGGTGCTTTCAAGCAAGTAATTTTCATGTTTACTTAGCAGCAATTGACTCTGCATAAGTGCCAGTTTTGGCCAGACCTTTTCAAATACTGTCAATATGTGCTAATTGTACAGTGCAGAGACTTCTTCATTTTATCTTTCTAAGTAATAGCAGGTAATTCCTCTTGGAGAATGTGTACTAAAACATTGGTAAGAGTTGATGTTCTTCCAGCTGTAAGACAGCCTGGGTGTGCATCTTTTTTTTTAGTGGGTTTATCTGTTCCCTTTCAGACAGACAGATTCTGATTGCAGTCTGCCTTTTGCTTAGCACTCTCTTCCTTCTGTGCATAGTGTTGGAAAGTCTCTTGGCATGGAGGAGTTAAATATTTCTGTGCTCTTGTTTGAGTCGTCTGTCCCCGACTGAGGAGTGGGTTTGCTTGCAAGCACGTATTGGTTTGGAGCTGGTCCTGGAACAGGAGCACACGGCTCACGTCCGACATGCAGCCGCTTGGGCAGAAATGAAGCAACAGCCGCTGCAAATGGAAACACATCAAGAGGGGAGGGAAAGCACAGGGCTTGGGAGGGCCAGCCAGCGATGCTGTCACTCTGCCTACATTCATTCGAGGTGGAAGAAGGAATACAGGGAAACCAGGAACGTTTTTGGCTCTGCCTCTGTTCATAAGCTGTGTGTGAGATTGTTCTCTGGCGCAGGCACTGCTTGGCACAGAGGAGATGTGTGTGTCCACAGAGTTAAATCCTCTTTCCCACACAAAATGTGCAGCTTCACACAAACTACCTGTTGGGAATGGTTCCTGCAATGCACAGATTTGAGGAGGTGGGAGGGAAGAGAGTGTAACGTTATCTGGCAGGAGTGTAAAGTTTTCCTTAGCTCTTTTTAATTTACTTGTATAGGCATAGCCTTGAGAATTGTTTTCTAGGTAATGAGAAGTTTCACAATAAGGGGCCCTGAGTCTGTGGGGGGTGAGCACATCCAGTGGTGGGACTGTGAGGGGAGCAGTTTGGCGACAGCTGGTTTTGGGTACTACACTGGCGACTAGCATAGGGAATCCTAGCAGGCATCTCCTAGACAAGCATATCTGCGAGGCTTTACGCTACTCTGGCTTGATCTCTCTAAGTGGAATATAACGTCTTGGTCTGCTAACTGTGTGGGAAGGGGAAGGAGTAGAGGATTTGAGAAGTGGTGATAAATTTTGGAAGAAATCACAGGAAAAGTGTCCTAAGGGATTTGCCTCTTTGTCATGTTTCCCACTGAATGAAGCATACAATCCCAGGCTCTTGCATACAGGGCTGATGATGACCAAAGACCCTGAGTACACTGCACTATAAAGGAGCATAGGGACACCAGTCTGGACTGGAATAAAAGCCTGTCTGGCTCAATGCCCTGTTTTCAGCAGTAGCCAAAACCCCAGAGGAGTACAGGGTAATACTAATATATGTCTCAGCATCCAGCACTGAAGAGACTTCCTAAGCCAGATACCATGTCTGTGTGTTTCAGAGCCTTCAGCAGATTTCATGTCTGTATTTTTTATGACACATTTTTGGACCCACAGCCTTGTTTGGCAAGGATGTGTAAAGGGCTACTTTTCATTTTGGACTAGGAACTTAGCAGCTTCTGCCTAGCTCTTGTTTGAAAGATACAACAGGCACCAGCAGGAGGCACCAGGAGCTGAACAAGGGAAGGGATTCTTCCTCTAAGCTCAGGATCTATCTTTGTTTTTTCCACTTTGTTGCACTGTTAGAACTGGTATAGACCTTTGTCAGACTAGAGAGTCCAGGCTCAGCCTCTCACTTAGATCCCTTCTGTAATTCCTCATCATCAGCCTTCACCTGTATAACCCTAAATGATTCAGCGTTACCAACAGAAAGGTCTGTGATGGGGTCATGGAGGCCCAAGTAAGCCAAGCAGCCAGGCAACCCTAAAGGCAGCTGGATCTTTGCCTTTTCCAGAATAAGGCAGAGATGTTTCTGCTGGCAGCAGAGTTTGCACAATATGATAGAAGCATATTTGTAGCCTTTTGAGGTTTTTTCTATTCAACTGGCAATTTTGCCATTTCCTCTGCCCACAGCTTTAGAAAGCCAAACAGCAACAGAGAATACATAGTAGAGAGAAACCAGTCTGCAACATTCACATGAAGTAGAAGAGGTTTCTGCTATCTGTGAGGGAAGTGGCCACAAAATGCAGACTAAACCCATGAATTTCAACTGCTTCAATTCACCATTGAAAGATGGAAGCTGAGAGGTCACCTCTGAGCTTTAGAAGCATCAGCTGACAGCAGACCATACAAGTGTTATCAGTTAGGTACTGCAGGAATACTTGGCTGTTATCTAGTATTTGAGAGAGTCAGAGATGCTCTCAGCATCTGCGTTCTGTGCAGCTTGGCTTTGTTCTGGTCCAGACCTGGACCCATCTTGCCTGCTGGCTTCTACTTCAGCCCTTCCTCTGGATCCCATATTCCTGTCACCAGCTGCAGCCTGACGTCTTTCTTGCCCTCTCTCCCAGCCTATCCAAAGCATGTCAGTGAGAGAGCTATTCACAAAATAAGGAAGGAAAAGAGAATTAATTCTGAAGACTTCCTGGTGTAGTTTGACTGCAGTAACACCCGGGGAGGAGGGCTGGCAGGAGAGACCTGTGTGGTCACACCTTGCCAGAGAGACCATGAGTCTTGCAGCTGAGGCTGCTCCTCATATTCTTCCTCAAGTACAGCCATGCCTTTGAGGATAAGAGGGAAGCAGAAGAAGGTCTAGTCAAAGTAGTCTTCATTAGCTTGACTAAACTGATCTCCTTCTATGACAAAGTGACCCCCTTAGTGGTGAGGGAAAGGCTGTGGACTTTAGTAAAGCCTTTGACACTGTTTTTCAAAGCACTCTCCTGGACCAACTAGCTGCTCATGGCTTGGACTGACATACTCTTCACTGGATAAAAACTGTCTGGATGGCCAAAGCCAGGGAGTGGTGGTGAATGGTGTTACATCCAGTTAGTGTTTGGTGACTAGTGGTGTACCCCAGGGCTCAGTTTTGGGGACAGTTCGGTTTAATATATTTATCAATGATCTGGACAAGAGGATCATGCACCCTCAAGTCAGCTCAAAGAAAAGACTAAGTTTGTGGGAGTGTTGATCTGCTGGAGGGCAGGAAGACTCTGCAGAGGGATCTGGACAGACTGGATCAAGGGGCAAGGGTCAGTTGTATGAGAATCAGGAAATCCAAGTGTCAGGTCCTGCACTTGGGTCACAACAACATTCAGACTTTGTCTTCCCAAGTCACCATTACATATGCTGGAGCCTGGCTTTTTGAACATCTGCCTGACATGGGAAGGGGCGAATGAATTCCTTGTTTTGCTTTTGCTTTACCTACTAAAGCATCTTGAGCTGAACCCACGAATTTTCTTACTTTTTTCCCCCTAATTCTCACCTCCATCCCACTGGGGAGAGGGCAGTGAGAGGCAGCATGGTGCTTAGGTGTCAGCTGGGATTGAACCATGACACAGCCAGCACATGAAGCCTTTATTTTGGTTACCACTGGTTACCCAGCTCCCCTCGCTGCATAACAACTAACAGTAACACCAGATGACTTGTCACCCTATCTTCTCTCACCTCTGCTTAGCTCTTGGCTTTTGCAAAAAGGCACAGGCAAAAAGGCAGCCTGCTGTGCTGCACCAAGCCAGCCAGAGGGCTTCACCCTGACCCTACCCTGGAACCACTCCCAGACACCAGGGAGTAGGGCCCTGCAGCAATCCTCCACACTGTAGTGTCCCACCGACTCTGTTCCTGTCAGTAACTTTATGCCTTCCATGGCTGTACAGGTGCAAGTATTTTTCCTAGGCACATTTGTGCAGTTATTGCCTGTATGTTCTGCATCCCTCTGGGAATTTTAGTATAATATTTGTATTTTGGGAAAATTCATCTCTTCTCCTTGGAGCCAGGAGTCCCCTGTGGATTCCCAAAAGAAGCTTAGGAAGAGCCCTGTAAACCCGACTGCAGCAACACATCCTGCTCAGCAGCTAACAGAGAAACTCAGTTCCTCATTGCTTTTGGAAAGAGACACTGAGGCTCCTTTTAATGTTTTATTTCTCTCACTAGAGTTTTAGATAGGAAACCCTGCCTGGGTGTATGGCTGTGCCTCTGCTTTCAGCCACACCACTAAGCACCCAGTGCCAGATGACTGAAACCAGCTTCCTCTCCCTACAGCTACTGGGAGGTAAATACATCATCCTGCCCCTGCAGACTGCTGGGGCTGAACCATGACAACCACTGACAGAGGCAGTGTTATGTTGCAATCGCTAATTATTATTGTGGTTAAAATATACCCAGAGCATATAAAGCATGAAATAATCCCTCCCGTCTTTCTAGAGGGCTCCAAGTGTTGCTGTCAGCAGGGAGAACAGGGAGACTCCATAAGGCCTCACAGCTGGAGAGACAGTTCTTTCCACAGCAAAATTTTAAGTTGCTTGGTGATTTCAGCAAGATTTCTCAGGAACAGAGAATTCTCATTGCTTGTAACTTTGATGAAAATTGTTGGCTGAGCAGAGGGGAGAGGCATTCATTCCAATTACTGTTCCTGCTAAGGAAAAATCTGCATTTTTAGAGGCTATTGATCAAGAAAGACAAACAAATATTGAGAAAACTAGGCTGGGATGGTTCTGAGAGCCCTGGGAACTACTTGTTTTAGTATTAAGCCTTCTGTGTTGTCTTTTCCCCTCAGAGCATGACTAATCCCTACAGTACACTGCAAGGGGCTGGCTGTCACTCTGACCCAGTGTGATCACAGCAGTATTCAGCACTGCTTTTATCTTTGTAGACTCCCAGGCAGGAACCTGGTGATCCTGCCATTGTATCCCTCCTTCCCCCCTCGCCCAGACTGTCACAGTTTTCCCCTTACCCCGTTGCTGAGCTGTGGGACACAGTGATGCTCCTCTGACAAATGAGTGCCAGTGGCCTGGGGGTGCACCACCCTGATGCTGGTCCCACACCAGTGGAGCAGTTCAGCCCAGGAATCACAGGGATGCTCTGACTCAGCCTCTTTTCTCAAGGAGAACTTCATGTCTCAGACATTGGCCAGGAGGGCAATTACATTACTGTAAAAGACCATACATTGCTTGGAAGAAAGGTAATTAAACATTTGAAGGCCAAGACTTGGATTAATGACAAGAGGGCTCCATCAAAAGCTGAGGGGACAGTGACACTGTCTATGTGAAATGCTGATCCCCTGGCTGTGCTGCTGCCTTGCTGCTGTTTCTGAAACTGGAGAGAGAGATTTGAGACCTATGGAAATTTTTAAATCATATTAAGTGATGAATGTTAAGAAGTAATTACAGAAAAAGGATAACAAGCAAAATGAACAGTGTATTTTTCCCCTTCCTCCCCATGTGAAATGGTAATGGAATATGGTTTCCTATTGTAGTGTAATGCTTTAAGTACTGTGTGTCCCAGTTTCACAATGCTCAGTATGACGTATGCAAAAATAATATGAGTATGCTGTGGTTAGGCTGTTTATCAGCTATCTGATTTACTGAACATATATTTCTATATATGTGATATTTTCACTATGAATTAGCTGTTTAAGTAAAAAAAAATTAAAAATTTGTTACCAGTCAGTTAAATTTCACAGGGTCCTGACAAAAGCTACAGAGGACAGTCAATATCAGGAAGCTTAACTTTGGCTTCTTTCTTCCTTTCCTTTTTAAAGTATGACTTTTATTTTATTGCTCTTTTTTATTTTTTTATTTTTGGCAGGGTGGGTGGCGAGGGGAAGGAGAAGGATGGGGAGTGGGGGGTGGGGATGGTGTTATTTATGTTAATTAATGGTCCCTGGATAAAGGACGCAACTACAGGGCCACTTGCTGTGTCTCCTATCCTCTGCTGTAAGTCTTCTGCATATGAGATTATTGTGTACAGTTGGCATCATTCAGCAGTGCTAATAACTGCAATTGACAGCATGTGCCAAAAGTCCATTAACATACCGTTGTTCACATTTCAAATGAGTGCTTGTTTCAGCCAAGTGTGTGCTCCTTTTTATTTGCTGTTCATGAAACAGATTGCTTTTATTCATAAATGAAAATTGTTACTTGTGTCTACCCAATGATGTGTATGGAAGGGGTGTCCATTCTTCCCTTTGCTACACATAATTCTGTTTGCGGTCCCTTCAGGCTACTCACATGATGGTGGGACTTGGATCCTTCACCTCCTGCAGACACTGACTGGTCAAAGGAAAGACTGCAAAAGCTTTTAGGCTCAGTGGTTGTATGGTCTGCAGATTTCCCCTTCCATGTCCTCCAGCCCAACTGGAACTGTGCACAGTAACCGTAGCTTTCATTAGCTCTCCTTTTGCTGGTAGGAACAGGATAGCTTCCCCCGCTTCTTGATGGCAAGAGTAGCCCATCTCTGCATTAGATCATCTTTCGAGTTTCTGTGACTTCAATATTACATGCCTAGAATTGTACACTGCATTATAATCCAGTATTTTCTCACTTGGATGGGACATACCTCCCTCAAGAATGAATCTTGAGTTAAATCACTGACGACTGCTAATTGCAGAACAAGTGTTTATCACTTTGAGAAGACATGGTATGTCTAAACCCACTTCTCAAGTGGCATGACATGCAGCTGGAAACTGAAAAGAGAGGTATGGTACAGAAAACCCTATACCACTGGTCTGAAGATACCTTTTGTGTCTGAAGTCACAAGACAAATTTTTTAGCCCAGGTGCAGTTATTACTGACTCATTTGAAATCAATTTAATGGTCAGTGGCATTTTTCATTAAGGAATCACAAGCAAGCTGATTTTGCTCAAACAGATGTAATGGCTTTAATTGCAAATACCAAAAATCTGTTTGTGACTTCTGGATATAGTAGCATGCTTCATTAATAAACCTAAGAACCATCCATTTCTTTTTTAAAACAACTCTCTTCTTCTTCTATATATGTACTGTTTTCCTTTCTCACTTAAAGATCTGGTACACTGAAATTATGGGTCTAGTCATAAACCTGGCCAAGGGAGAAATTTATATTTTTTTATTAACAGTAACAAATGTATTAGAAATGCCAAAAAAAAACCAGATCCAAAACTACCACGAGGTTAAAATAGCTTGAACTAGAAAAGATTTTAGAAATATCCACAAGAGGTCACTGTTGTCATTAGCAATAGCTAAATAGAACTTCAGATGCGAGCATCCTTTCTCCCTTAGAGAAAACATGTCTGTTCAGAATAAATATTCCCCACGTAATATCTCTCTCATCTGTCTTCCAAAACGAAATCCCTGAGATAACAGTCTTTCATTCCTACATTAGTTATAAGACTCCTAGATTTTAAAGATGCTAAGACTATTGAACATTTTCCTTGTCAAAGAATGACCTTTGCTAATCAAGATATTTTAATGAGAAGGATTTATACAGATGTGCACATGGTTCAGTTCATGGTTTCCCAGGGTACTCCTATATATACAAATAAGTAAGTCTCAAAATTTTGTTTTTCTTAGGTTGGCAGAGGATGGCAACCTCCCTGTGTTACAGATGCCTTTCCTAGATGGGGCCCTTTCTTATTTTAAAAGACACAGGCTGGGGAAAATGTGTAAAAGTGTCAATAGAAGTAAAAGCATCTATTACAATATCAGATCCACAAATTTTCTTAGGGAGAATTTATGTGAAATAGTAACCTGATATCCTGATAGTAAAATTTGGTGGTAAAAAAAAGGGACAATTTTGAACTGTGACATCCAGAATGCCAAATTTTCAATACCCTACAAATACAGGGGCTGCCTGTAAATTCCACCATGACAAACACAAGGGGAGGGTAGGATCCATGTTATTTAAACATTCTCCTTTTCCAAAAAAATTGCTTTCTGTTACCTTGAAAGAATCACTGAAAAGTACCGTATTTGAAGGATTACGATACACACAAGGGTGCCTTTCCCTTCCAGGTCCTCATATGAAATGGAAAAGGAAAGTAGGGAGGTCACCATAATGTGCTGTAGACAGTAATTCATAGCAGCAGCCCTGCCTGCTTAGCACGATTGCTCCAAAGTGTTCTGCTGTCAAATGGAGGCAGTCATTCCTCACAAAAACAGCAGCCCGCTTCCTCAGAGGGAAACAGGATGGAAAGGGCAGAGAGATGTTACTTTAGGACAGATGCAGATCAAATGCAGCAGTGCTTTGACTAGAGCCTTCTGCCCAAATGACAGTGTAACTGCTGTGTTAATGGAAACCCTGGAGGTGGAATGAATATGGGCCCTTCTCCGAGCAGGCAATAGCCGTACCAGAGTAATTCTATACCATGACTGAGGCGCAGATGACAAGACACAAAAATAGACTTTGCCTTTTTTCAGCTTCAATTTTGTGCCTGTGGAAAGTACTTGGGTAAAATCTTCCACTCTGCTCCTTATTGCTCCTTAACCTCTGGGTAAGTTGGTCCAAGAGTGTTTCTAATCAACACCTCTCCTGACCTTCTCTACCTAAGCAAATTTGCTATAATAACTCCTACAGAATACATCATCTCCCAATAGCTGCTTGGGAGTAGCTCTCACTAGGGCATGCCAGTTGAAGAAAAGCCACTGTATTTCCAGAGGGCAGTGATCATTCATGAGAAAGAATCTTTTTCAGGAAAGCATAGCCACCTGGTGAGATATTCTAGAGCAGCTACTGGAATATGTTCGTTTTGGAACAGCTTTTCTGATCTAGAAAGGCCAGAGGATTTACCAGATAACCTAATGTTCACACAAACACATACCCCAGCTGGCTGGGGGTGTGCAACTGTGCACCTATCTAGGCAATTACGTGGATAAGTTACATGGCCAGGCACTGAGAAGTTTTAGTGGTGTGTGGCCCTTCCTGATCACAACAGATATGCTCTGTAGGCAGGGGGAAATATTGGCCAAGTGTCATAGTTGTTCATATCATAGAATCATAGAATTGTTAAGGTCGGAAAAGGTATTCAAGCAAAGCCATTACCCTTGCACTGCCATGTTAGCTACTAAACCATGCCCCAGAGTGGCACATCCACAGGTTTTTTGAACACTTCCAGGGAGGGTGATTCCACCACTTCCCTAGGCAGCCTCTTCCAATGCCTGGCAACCCTTTCAGTCAAGAAATTTTCCCTACTACCCAATATAAACCTTGCCTGGTGCAACTTGAGGCCATTTCCTCTTGTCCTGTCACTTGTTACTTGAGAGAGGAGGCTACCCTCGACCCTGCCACAATACCCTTTCAGGTAGTTGTAGAGATCAATAAGGTCTCCCCGAGTCTCCTTTCCTCAGGCTAAACAACCCCAGCTCTCTCAACTGCTCCTCATAAGACTTGTGTTCCAGACCCTTCAACAGCTCAGTTGCTCTTCTCTGGACACACTCCAGCACCTCCATGTCCTTCCTGTACTAAGGGACACAAAACTGAACAAAGCACTTGAGGTGCAGACACACCACTGCCAAGTACAAGGGGATGATCACTACCCTGGTCCTGCTGGACACACTATTTCTGATACAGACCAAGATGTCATTGGCCTTCTTGGGCACCTGGGCACTCTGCTGGCTCACATTTGCTGCTGTCGACCAGCACTGCCAGGTCCTTTTCCACTGAGCAGCTTTCCAGACACTCTGCCCCCAGCCTGTAGCACTGCATGGGGTTGTTTTGATCCAAGTGCAGGACCTGACAATATACAGTTTGGACCATCTCATGGCTAGAAATGGATTCTCCCAATCTGGGATACAACCCAGTCACGAAAGAGGGGAACAAGGGAATAGGTTGTTAACAGACCATACATTAAATAGACCAAAATAATTCTCAGACAAGCCCTTTTCACGTAACTGTGTCAAATAGTTCAGGCAAAATCATTTGCATTACTGTCATGTCTCAACCCATGATGCTTTGGCCTTTGGATATAAAATTTAAGGTTGCCTTTGTGATTGAAATGGACAACTTCAATTTCTCCTTAAGTATCTTAAAATCTTTAAATCTCCCTTTTGACAAGGATCATTGATATATCTGACTTTTTCTTTTCAATAACACCTTATGACAAACTGTGTCTATGAGTATAATTACTTAACAGTGGCATGAAGTACGGCTTGTTTGTGAGCTTGCTCATGAACAATTTTTGCAGTTGATCGAAAGCACAGCAGCATCTGAGCTCAGGCATCGGAGGGGTAAATCCTGGGAGTGATAGAGAAGCAGGGATGGCAGCACAGCACAGAGCTGGAAATCCTTTTGTGGTGGTTTTCCTGTGGGAAGTGAAGAAATGTTCTCTTGAAACACAATTCAGTGAAAGGCAAATGCTAAAACCGGTGCTTTGAAAAATGAACATAAACCTTTCTAGGCCATCTGTTTCCTAAATCTGGGAAGCAATCCAGCCTGGAAGTGTGTTCCCAAACACCTTTCATGATCAGCAAGGGGTTTCTCCCACCTGAAGCAGAAATTTTTCACAGGACTAGATGCCCAGTAGTGTTCCTGAGCTAATCATATTACCTTAGATAATAACTAAAGGACAGGAACTTGAGTGACTTTGTTTTATTCTGATTCAGTTACAGTTACTATAACGAAGGGAAATCTGTGGGGTGCACTCAGATATAGCTTGTCATTGAAATCCACATCTGCGACACAGTTTGATTCACAGTCACTGAATATTAGAAAGGCAACATTCATGGTAGTGATCAATATACGTGCTGCATTTAATGATGGCGGTTCAGGTAATTAGGAAGGACGCCTAGAAAGAAGCTGGCATCTGAAACCTGCAGGTTTCCCTTCAGAGAAAGGCATAAAGGAATAAAGCAGAGGGAAATAGCACATTTGGCTTTCAAGCCGTGTGGAAAAGATCCTCTTTGCCAGTGGCAGAGGCCCTATCAATCGGAACAGGAAAAGGATGCTGCCTTTGAACCTCTTTGCTTCCTTACCCCATAGAGCTTTGTATCATATCAAATGAGGGACGTTGGTGAGGATGCATGTGCACACACAACAACAGCAGGTAAGGGCATTGTAGCCACCAGAAAGAAAGGTTTCTTCCATTCAGCTCTTGTAATCCTGGGCAGGGCTTTATTTAGATGTTTCTAATTACCACAGTATGTTTAAATAGATACCCAGAGAAATCAGCAGGGAGCAACAGCTCTCCTCACTGCCTGGCAGGGCTGATGATGACAAGGGTCATGTAATGGCTTAATATGATGCCACTTAATATCCTACTTAAGCAATGTAATTATGAGGTTTATTTGATAGAGCAAGGTTTATCTCCTGCAGAAGGCGTGAATGAGATTGCCAGATGCAGGTGCTGCTGCATTACAAGATTCATTTTTTATGTTATATAGTTTTTACAGCCTTGTCCAGTTGGGTGATTTTCATTTTCTAAATCCAATGCAGTCTGTCTCTTCAGTCTGTCTCAGTGGTGCCCCTGTATAAATAAGCCACTTTCCTCTAGTAGTTGGCAGCTCTCATTACAAATATTTTCTGCCAGCTGCACTTGGAAGATTTTTTTATTTTAGCTCTTTACCACAAAATGGAGATCTCAGACGCTCATCCCATGTTTTAACATAGTATGCCTCAAAGGAAGTGACTCAGTCTTTGCATACAGACTTCGTCGACAGCAAAGTTTTCATGCAGAAACATAATAAAGAGATTTATGTAACCAATATAACACTGAAAACAAACAAGCCCTCCAACCAAGTTCAAAGCACCAGGTTAACACGTACTTTCTAAATAAATATGGTGCTTTCAAGTTTGTCTAGACCTCGTGATCTAAATCTTAAGATGCTCAAAAGAACTGGGGGAGAGGGGAGGGAGACTGTGCTAAAATTTCAGAGCCATTGGGGATTTTCTGTAAGAGTTTGCAAAGGCTCAGCTCTTGCCACATCCTCTGAAGGACTGTAAAAGGAGAGGAGGGTGCCTGTCATTGAAGGCATGGGCAGCAGCCTCTGGGGAAGTGTACCCCTATCAGTGCAACACCACTTCCTGCAAAAAATACTGAAACAAATAATCTGACACCTAGAAAGGAGCAGGGAAGGAGTAGCTGCCAACGTAGACTTGTCAAGCCAGTCTTATTTCTTTATGTGACAGGGTGACAGATCTCACTGACAGAAGCAAATGCATGTCTGGTCACGACGTCTCCTGCAGAGCTCACAGGCAAGTGCAGCAAGTGTGTGGTCTAGACAGATCTACTGCATGGTGGGCACAAAACAGGCTGGAAAACATTACTCAGAGAGTAATGGTGATTAACTCATTATCAAAATGGAAGTTTTGATCAAGAAAGGCTCGGTGGGAGGTGCTGTGGCCCTGTGATTGCTCAGCATCTTCCGCAGTGCAGCCAGAGGTGCCAGTGATGGAGCTGAGAATGAGCCTGTCGCATTTACGGACAGCAGCAAGGGGCGAGCACTCTCTGTGGTGCTGGGAGCAGGCTTCAAAAGGCTTGATGTATGTAAGACATGGCCCCCTAAAAAAATGAAAAAGAGAAAGAAACAAATTAGGTAATTTAGCAGGGAAATGTCTAAAGTACTACTGGCAATGCCAGAGAGGGATCAGCTTGCAAATAAATAAATCACTGAGATGCTGAATGAGAATCTACTGTGTCATGCTGTAATGAGAAAGACAAACCTACATGTATGCAAGAACATGTAAAGCAACACTTTAGCTCTGTGCAACCCTGGTATGGTCTCAGCTGGAAGGCTATGTCAGGTTTGGTGTACTGCACTTGCAGAAAAGTGAGACCCATATGTAGGCAACTCAGAAGAGACCACTGGAAAAGGAAGAGCCAAGAATGCAGGATCCATTAGCCAAATCTGAAAGACAGCAGTGCAGTTTAGCCTTAGGAGAGACTGCTAATCTGCCCTTCATGCCTCTTAGTGAGGAGACAACTAGCAGTGGACCAATGTTTCAGCAAAAGTGGTGAGGTTAGACGTAACACAAGCCCTTCCTTGCTGAGGCAGGAACTATCAGGAGAGATTGACAGGCCTCCTTGCTGGCAGCTGAAGGAGAGCTTAGACAGGCATGGAGCAGCCGCTCTGCAGCAGACCCAAAGCAGACAGTGATAGGTGACTCAGCAAGGAGGGCAGCCAGCTCTGCTGGAGCAGCCCAGCAGCTGCTACCACCCATGCACAGGTCTAAAGACATCCATAATTTTGCTGAGACTTGCTCACCCTGCTAAGTGATGAGAAAAATATTGGAAAATACTTCTGAAAAGGATAAAGGTGTACTTGGTACCTGAGAAGTATATGCAAGTAGTGACCTTGCTGTGCTGCCTGCCTTTGATATGTCTGCACACACATGCTTCTACCTTGATGTCTGTGCAACAATAATCTGTGTTTGGGTCAGCACCTCTCTTCAAATTCTGTAAGATTTATCTGTATGTTACTCAAACAGCACAGTTACAACAAGGTGGTTTTTTACAAGAAAGTGCCATTTGAAGTATTGAGTCTTCAGGAGAAACCAACAAGTCGTGGGCTGTGTGGAGTCCTATGGTTTGAAACTCTCAAAGGTGTGCAGATATCTTGTGGTGAGCTGAGGTGCAGGGCACTAACATCTAACCTTTCTTAAAATAGATAGTCTCTTCCTTTGCTCCCTGTTCCTCCATGTAGTCAGAGGGCATGGCACGTCCCCCAGTCATCTTAGGCTTTAAAAGAAAATGAAATGAAATGGAAATGAAATGAAAATGGAAAGCAATGAAAAAAGCCTGCTACCATTCTCACCTCAAGAAGAAAGGGCTTTCTGTCCCTGGGGAGAACAGAGGTTTGTGATGACAAACCAAGGGGAAGGACGTCCCACTCTGCCTGCCAACTTTTGAAAGCCATATCATGCCCTCTCAGGTGGCATGACCAAGGAACTGGCTCTCTTCATGTCCACAGGGAATTAAGGCTGGCTGAAGGAACATAGAAAATCTGAAGTGATTCAGACAAGCATGACTCAGCCACTCTGTCACAGTAAGTTTATAATGCTGAGGAAGAAATTTACTCTTGAACATATTTTAATTGACACACCAGATAATATACACTGAAAGAATATCTTTCAAAATAAAAGATGACAGACTTTCAACATCTGGTCTATTTCCCTGCAACTATACTAGCAGATGTAAACTGTTATGTATCCTATTAGCAAATATTCTTTTGTTATTTCCTTTTTCTAAGTATATGAATGTACTTGCATATATTTTTATTACAGCTATAATAATCTATCTTAATTTTATGTATTCATGATTGAATTCTGGATTTAAGCAAAAACTGCTCATGGTGCTCAAAATTTTGCTCATCAAAACGGGTAGGAGTTTTGCTAACTACTTATGTGGGGCTACAATTTTGCTCAATGAGATTATGCATTTGCCATTAGTACTTTAGACATTTCCCTGTTAAATTGCATATTTTGTCTCAAGAGTTTCCGGAAGCAATATAAACTGCGAGACTGAAGCCCAAGTTGTGTTTATAGGTACCATAACTGCACCAGAAAAATTCTGGGGTTTTTTGCTGTTGTTGTTGTAGTTCAGCTTATTTGCATTTTTTTCTGGACCTGGTTGAATGAGGACTGCTTGTGAGCCCTTATTTTGGCTGTCTTATGGTGATCAGAGAATGACAGAGTGGAACAGCTGTGCCAGCTTCACTCACTGCACCCTGTCCCATGAGCCCTCGGAAGGTTTTGCATAGATCCAAGAGAGGGTCCCAAGGTGGGGCTCTCAAGCCAGGGAAGCAAAACCTGCCAAGCTGCTGGTTCAGCTGGGTTTTATTTATTTTTATCTTTTCCTGCCTGTAGCAGTTCTGCACCAAAAAAATTCCAGCTTTGGCTGCTCCTGGACCTGCCAGCTTTCTGCTCTTGTGCACAATTCCTAAGCCCTGTCAGCCTCAAAAGCTGACTTAGCAAAGACCTACCATTTGTGCCTCATTTTCACATGGGGTAGCTCAGCTGGTAAATTTGGGGGGTAGTAACTTCAGCAAAGCAGTAGTGACAAGTACTTGAGACTGGTGAGCTTTGCCACTGGAGCAGAAGCAGCCAGGACAGGATGTGCCACATCCTGTGCCCCACTGGCCACTACAGCCAGTGTTAAAATCCTTGCTTTTAATGACCACACAGGAGTGTTTCGGTAGGGCATTGCTCAATGCATCTAGCACAGCATCTTCACGGATGAAGTGCATTAATGGAGTGGGAGGGGGAAGCCATCCTCCGAAACAGCACTAGGCTGTCAACAGATGCATTGCAGTGCTCATTCATCCAACATCAGCCTCTCCAAATATCTAAGTTAAAAAGTAAGCTTTGAAGCCTAGCCTGGGAGGTAAAAATTGAAGGAGATGAGAAATTTGCATCTTTTTGTGTCAAAACTGCTCCTGCAAAAACACATTAAAGCCCCTAACCATTACGGATTTGTATATGCAGATTTGGTTCTTCAACTGCTTTATGGTAAGACACAGAAACCTGTCAACTGAAGCACTGTCGCTATGTTCCATTCCCATGTATTTATTTACATGACTATCAGAAACCAACCGCTTAAATAAATCATTGTTAGGAAAGTGGACTACTTAAAGAATGTGTGACCCATTCACCCATAAAACACTAATTATCACAGCAGCACTTCTCCAATGAATCACCGGTAATGAGACACCATTATGGAAAATACGAATTTCCAGTGCAACTCAGCCTCACTCTACATGGTCAACTAATTGTACTGAAGTGCCTAACAAATAAAACTTTTTCATGAAAATGCATTGTTCTCTGAGTTAAATACTTTTCCAAGAGAGTTCAGTGGGGTCTTTTTGTTATTTATATTATGAACAAATAACACTTTGATCTGTGCGTTGCTTATTGCTGTTTGGAAACCTGGATAGGTCTTACAACCAGAGGAATTCTGTCAAAATCTGTAATTTTCAGCTGTGAGGTCATGTTTGTACACTTGTGCTTCCTGCCAGGAGGGAAGAAGAGTCACAAGGTCTTTAAATGCAAATCACAGAATCACAAAATCGGTCAGGTTGGAAGGGACCACAGTGGGTCCTCTGATCCAACCTCTCTGCTCAAGCAGGGTCATCCCAGAGCACATGGCACAGACTGGATCCAGATGGTTCTTGAACATCTCTGGTGAGGGAGACCCCACAACCCGTCTGGGCACTCTGTTCTGGTGCTTGGTCACCCACACAATAAAGAAGTTGTTCCTCATGTAATGTGATTTCATGATGTGGATATGCAAATAACAGTATTCCCTGTTTGATATTTCTGCTCACTTCTTCGTAGCATCCAGAGGCACTGTATCTTTGTCATGAAGTGGATTAAATAGGTTTTTCAGATTTCCTGAAAACCTTCATAGGATTCTTATAAGGAGAATATTTCCTTACACTGAGGGGGCAAAAAGGTGAGTTTATATTGGTGCAAAATGGGGCAAATGGGGGAAAAAAAATCACCAAAAAGTAGATAACTATCTTGGGTCTTCTATGTGAGTCAAGAGTCCCTCCTCTGAAGCAGCTGCTGTCTACATCTCTGCCCTGACAGCCCACAACGTTACAGAGAATCAGGTCATTGCCACAGCTCAATGCAACCTTCAGGTTTGTTTTAACGAGAGGAGATGGTGCCTCTTGCTGCAAAATGCCTGAAACAGCTAGAAGAAAATCTTCACTGTCAGGTGCCTCCCTCTCTCCCTTTGGAAGGAAAGCAAGTGAAAGGGGAAGTCACGCCTGCACAGGGATCAGGAGGTGGCAGCCCCAGGCAGTGACAAGTTCCTAAAGCAGGTGCATTGGCAGCATACCAGGTAACCTCCACTGCAGCTGGCAGAGCTTTCCAGGCCATGGCAGAGGCAAAGGGGAAAGGCAGTGCTCATGTTAAGCTTTTTACACTATGTGAAGCCCTGGTGTCAGGATGCACAAAGTTGGGCAAAGATACTGTTCTGGAAACAAATTGCAGGGATTGGCTTCCTCCTATGTACATTAATGAGACAAAGCAGGTCCAGGCTGATATTCATGGCTAGTACTTATCATGGGAGCTCTAAAAAAGAGAAGATACTACAGTTTTTCTCGTTCTTGATGTATGTGCAGACTGAAGGTCTGTTGTGTATTCAAAAATGAGCATGTGGCATCAGTCAATAGAGTGGATGAAATATTTCCTCCTATCTGCTCCAGTTACAGTGCCTGGTTTCATTTTGAATGTGTTCTTGCAGGGGTTTGGGTATGGGCTTCTCCAGCATCCTATGAGGACTACAGCTGCACACTCACATCACAGTTCTGCATGTCCCATGTATATAGACAGATTTCCCTGAAAAATCAATTTTGAGGGTTGATCACTGTGGGCTCTGTCACTAGCTGACAATTTTGGTCACCTTTTGCATTTCCAAGAGCATCTTCTAAGTGCCTGTGGGATGCATGTACATAGCCATGGACTGCTTTTATCTTGGAACATCTACATGTTATTTTGGAGATTTGCTCTTGTGACAGAGCCCCATCTACTTGTGATGTGGTTGGGAACAAGACAGCAAGGCATTTACATTTGTGTTTCCTTAAGCAGCTGTCTCTTCCTGACTCTCTTGTGTGAACACTAGTTTTCCTGCCTTAATCAAATCTCCTAGCTCACGTCTTCACTACTAAACATCTTTTTCCTTTCTTCTCCAACACATGACTGTGCCGAGGATATAGGTGTATCATAAGAGGATAGGTGTTTAGTAGTTTTTCAGGTGGAATGGACACTTAGTGGGCATGCTGCTTGCTTCACACCAAAACAGTATGGGCTTGTGAGTAGAATTTTATGGGGTCTGATTTACTACAGATTCATTTGTCATGGATTCAAGCAGATGGCATGAGGCTGGAGTGGCGGGTGCTTGTCCTCCAGCACACAGGGCTCTGTGGCTCCAGGCAAGGCAGACCCACAGCTCTCACCCCGGTCCTGTTCACAGGTGCTGCTCTCATTGGCTGCTTAATTGTTCCTGCCACAATCCAGTGTGTAATTCAAAACCACTGGTGGGCAGCTCTGCTTTTGGCAGGACAGGAACCTCCTCTGATTCATGAGATACTTATGACTGTTGACTCCACGCATCAAGTTTCTCCCTGCAGAAAACTCAAGGTAGCAGTGGATGTATGCTTTGTGGTTGTCTTTTTTTTAAACCTTCATTCCTCATGTAACTGCCCCTTGTCAAGCTTGGGTCTGGTCCAGAGAACAAGATTTACCCCTACATTCTTAAAAAATACCGTATATCTTTTTTTTTTACTTAAACACCCAAGTGAGCTATAAACTGAGAGTAACTGCCATACACAAGAACAAAGGGGTTTGCTAAGCAGTGATAAATAATAAATTGCCCAGGAAGAATGCATCCCCTACCTTGGGTTTTATTTTGCTTTGGCTTAGCAAAATTTCCACAAAATTTTGGCAATCACGCTGCCATTATCTTTTCATGACGGAGGCCCTAGGAACTTATCCAGCCCACAGCAAGAGTCCTTTATGTACCTACCAATGTGCTGGTTCACAGACAGACAGAGGGAGGATGCTGATCTGAATAGCAATCAGATGCCAGTGTATACCGCCTCTCTACGAGAGTCATGGACATTAATAATGTCTCTGGGGAGTGGCTGCAGCTGTAATAAAGAAAAGATATCTGCAGTGTTTGCACAGCTCTCTTCATTCATCCTGATATGTAGTGAAGTGTGATAATAAGGACTTTACAAAATCTGTCAGTCTTTGGGGGGTATTCATTATGGGGGGAAAAAGAAGAAATATTTGTTTCTGCTAAATATAGTTGAAACACAGAGATATTCTTAAAAGTGACCCGATGTTTTTTGTGGTGTTTTTAGTGGTTTTTTTTAGTTTTTTTGTGTTGGGTGTTTTTTGTACATGAAACAAGGGTCACAATCTGGTCATTTCTGAATATAACCTAAGCGATTTTGATTTGGAGCTCTGATTCTGAAAAATGTTACATCACAGGACTACATGCAGACTTTAATTCACCACCCACAATAACAGTTGTGATTAAAGCAAGTTCAGAAAAAATAATTGCTTTTCCTCTGAAAGCCCAGATGAAACAGAAAACAAAACTGGTTATCTGATAGTTTGACAATATTATAGACCAGCGTCTGCAAGTGCAGCATGTCCCAGATCAGTCCCTTTGTGCTTCCCTCAAGACAGCAGTAGCTAAGCATCTGTCAGCATACACAGGTGAAGCGTGGTGGGCTTGCAGTGGTGCACAACCTCCTGGGGCTTTAGGAGTTATTAACCTTCACAGAGCAAAGCAATGCCTCAGGTGCCCTCCAGGGAGCCACAGAGGCTGAACTGGGGTATGGTCAGCAGTGTTCCCCACCCTGGCATGCACTGGCAGATGTCCACAGGTCAGGCCAGAGCCAGGCTCCATGTCTTGGTGTTAAATCACACCCTGTCAGAGCTAAGCAAACACAAAGGGGGACTCCAGGCACAGCAATGCTGACTTTGCATTATGTCTACAATCTGACATTTTCCTTTTGGTGGCTTTTGGGCACTTAACTTTTAATTTTTAGTGTTGCAGCAGCATACACTCATCTCCTTGCTCCAAAGGTGAGGGACAATTCAGAAATACCAAGACAGAAGGGATGTGCCAGCTCAGTGATTCACATCTCTGACTTGCACAGCAGGTCTGTCTGAGCCTCAGCAAAGAGGAGGAGATCTGTCTCTGCAGTGGCAGCCCAAGGAAACTGAGATGATAGGGTACCTCAGGGTGCTTGGAGTATCAGAGTCTCCTCACAGCACAGTTTAAGGTGCCTAACCATCATTTTTCAGTGCAAAATCACCAGTTTCCACCAGAAGCAGCACTGGGCACCACTAAGAACCTGGGGCAACTCCATTGTCTCTATCACAGGAGACGTTTTGATGACAGTAAATGCACGATGGGAAAGTGCCTGTTGATCATAAAAGTGCCACTGTAATCAAATGCAAGAAAATTAATATGAATACAAATGTAAGCAAGCACAGTGTCAAAAATTTGAAAACTTAATGTCTCATAGCAGTATTGCCAGGTCTTTTTGCAAGTTTCTGGCTAAATGAGACTTTAAAGAAAAATTCAGTTGCTGGAATCTTTTGATTGTGGAAGAATCTCATCTTTCACTTCAAATACCAATTGGACTGCTAGTTCCTTTGGCTGAGTATAAATACCCTTAAATTATGACTTAGGGATTTAGGAACTAAAAGACAAATAAAAGGAGCTCTGTATTTATTAATTTTAAAACTCTTTTGACTCTTAATTCAACTGATGCTTTCAAGGCCTGCACTGTAGTTTCATGACAGCTTCAATTTTAGCTCATTTGAGCATCTTACACATGCTCAGTGTACAATTTTTCCTCCACATAGCAAGTATATGACAGGCATAAGGGTAGGTGTAATCCCATATGCGCATATTAATGCCTCCCTACATTTTCTGAAGATATCAGGAATGTGGATGTCAAAAAAGAAGGTCCCTAAGTATAAAAATGTCAGTGGTTTCTTGTACAGTTTGGTTGGTTGGGGGTTTTTTTGGGTGGTTTTTTTTTTTTTTCTAGTTTATGACAAGCTAAGGTGTAGCGCTGGGCATGCCCTCACCATGAGTCCCCACGCTGCCTTTGTGCTGCCTTAGGACTAGAGTGAGGCAAGGTGAGCCACACAAAACCAGTCTGAGATGAAAACTGATGCTCTCACAAAACTGTGAATGGCTCCCCTGGCCAATGCTCCCGTCTGGATGGCAGCAGCACTCCACCACAAACGCTTTTCTTCACTGTCAACGAGCAATTCAAAGAACAACATGATCCTTCATCTGCTGGCTCACATTTGAGTTGGTTCCAACTCCCAATTATCCAGACTTGGCTTAATTCAGGAAGTATGTCTGAAGCGCTTCAGCAGCAGCAGTAACAGCAGCTGGGCAGCCATGCTGGAAGAGTGCTGTCAGTAAATAGCGTGGCTCTGTGGTGGGGGCCTTCTCCCATACCCCTGTCATAAACATCACCCTCCTCTCCACCGCACGGAGGGATTTCAGAACATGCACAGCAATGAGGGGGGAGGACATCTAAGCCATGGCAAAGGGAGCTCTCAGTGGGGTGCCATAGGCAGAGAGCAGTAATGAAAAGTGGAATGCAAAACCGTCCGTCTTTGTTTCACATTTCTCAGCCTCAGAGACAGTAACTGCTCTAATTGCAAGAAAGGGTTTGCAGGATGTGTGGCAGAATGGTTGGTGTTTGTTTACACTTATTTTTCTCAGCAAGTGAAGGGGGACATGCAAAGTTTCGGAGTCCCCGTGGTTCCACTCAAATCCAAACAGACCTCCATGTCTTGCTCCAACTAAACATACCTGAGCAGGTCAGGCAGTCACCTTTGTGCTTTCACAGCAGAGAAGCATCTGTCAATCCTCCAGTATGGGCTTCAGACCTGGTTTATATCCATCTAAGTGATTAATTAATCTCTGTGCAGCAACTGGAAAACGTAAAGTGCTACATAAAAGATAAGTATTACTATTACTAAATCTGTATTCGAAGAGTGTGACTTGACATAAAGTGGCAGGTTTTATCTTACTCCTTGCTACTATCTGAAAGAGGCCATTGACAGCAAATTTCTGGAGCATAATTTATTCCATAGGCATAGTGGGGTAAGTGGTGCCCGAGAGGAGCTTATGTGGCAAGGAGGATCTTTGTGGACAGAATATGTGATGGGGTTTTTTTCGCACACTGCTCCACTACCTGTGACTCAGAGGCCCAAATGAGGGGCATCAGATGGGTATGCCACGCTCCCTTGGGAAATTTGGACTAATAAATCAGTTGTGGCATATGGTAGCAAGACGCAGAGGGTGGGAGTTTGCAGGAGCGTGGCAGACTGTAATGCAAGAGGTGTGACTGGAAAGCAGTGACATTAGGAATGCCACCAAGGGGGTATAGGAGAGGATGAGAGGACATGGGTGCACAACAGTGTCGACAGCGTGGATGGAGGGTTGTGGTGCTTAGCCCTCTCCAGTTGGGCATTTCTTGCAGCATTCATCAGCTGTGTGGAAGCAGCAATGGGGGTCAGAAAGGCAAGCTGGAAAGTAATAGGGCTGGTAAATACATATATGAAGTAATATTTACATCCTGTGCACTTGCAGAGAGCCTAGTGCTATAGGGAGCTGATTCTGACAATTCCCTTTGGGCTGTATGGTAACATAAATATTTAATATTAATGATAATAATAGTAAAGGGCTTTGAAAATTGAGAACTCCGTAGGCAGTTATTTTTATTAATAGGAGTATGGACTATTTGTGGCTTAATGACTGCCAAATACCTTCAATTGATTTGTGTCTACGAAGCCAAGCTGAGCACATGATGAAGGCTACTAGAAGCTTAGTGTCTCAATTTCTTTGAATTTGGTCTTCTTCAAGAAAAAATATGTGTTAGTCCTGCTGGCTTCTCTTTTGCTTTTTTCAACACTTCATGCCTCTTGACATCCTTTTGCAAAATAATGAAGGAACTAGTCCTGGCCCTCATGCACAAGAAACTGCTCACATGAGCACAACCTCTGAGTTTGGCCCTTGACCTGGCTTTCTCAGTTCCTGCAGCCACAGCCTGACAGCATGCATGTTTGACTGATGTAATGTATGCTGATGGGTGTGAATCCACCTGGTTAGAGATTTAAACCTCTAACTTTCTTAGTAAATCAGGTGATACAAGGCTCTGCCTAGGATCAAGATCCCTCCCATAACAGATGCAGTCTTTTGTTTCAGCCTCCAGCCTAACATTCCCTCTTGTCACTCCTCTTCCTCATCTTCCAGGTTCCTCAGAGCTGTATAGAAAGTACCTCATTTTTAGAGGGGATTAAGTTAATAAATGACAAATACAGTCACTGTCAGGTAATGTGTCACAGCTTAAGGAAAACAGAAAGGTCATGAACAAACCTCAGACACAAAATATGTAGTTTCCTTGAAAAGCCTCAAATGCACCAGAAGAAATTTTTCTTCTTGTGCCAAGAAACGTTTCTGGACAAGTTCCCAAGCATGACTTTCTTGTGGATCTCTTGCAAAGTTCCCAAACTTGCACTTAAAAAATTTATCTGGCCTCTGAATTTGCAGATACAAAATTAAAGTAACTCTAAGGAGAGGGGTAAAGAAAAAGCCACCAAGATTTGATTTTTTTTTTTTTTTAAATTCTTGTTCAAAGCTACCAAGGGGGTGAGGATGTCCTTGCATAAAAGCAATGAGAGTGGACAGAGAGAGTACCAAATGGAGGCAAATGTAGGGGAAGTGTGAGGAAGAAGTGAATCTGTGCTGCCAGCATCAAACTGGCATGCTTACCATATCCCACACTTTACCCCCTCATATTAACTTATTTGGTTATCATCCTAGTTTTCAGCAGCAATCCCACACAGGATTTGCTTGGCAGACAAAGCTGGTTATACCAGCGAAAACTGGAAAGAAATTTCATGCAATTCAAAGTTAGCTGATGCACCAAAAAGTATGGCGTGCTGTGAATATGGTGGCTTGGAGGGCTTCAGTGAAGAGCACAGAAAAGATACTAGTTTAACCTGGTGAAGGTCAAAAGCAAGATAGGACCTTAAGAAGATCCTAATAGTTACTTCATCATGCAAGATTTTGGACATGACCTTGAAGTTCATGCCAGGGTTTAATACAAAGCTCACTGACTGAAATATTTTAGGTGAAACTTGTGCTATAAATCTCTCATTCCCTTAGGACATATGGCTCCAAGCTTCTCAGCCACTGAGGTGGACCTTTATCTCCAGGTGAAGCTACACTTGGCCAGAACACTTATTTAGCAGGAGGAAATGGGGTAATGCAAGATGGAAAGCCAGGATGAAAGCCTGAATGAGAAGGGCTCACTAGTCCTGCTTTTGCCAGTGAGAGGGGATGGAGAAATTGGGCAACTTCTTTTGCTGGGCACCTGTTTTCACCTCTGGTGGAAAAATTCCGGTTTTGACCCCTTTTCCCTCCTATCCACAACATGTCCAGTTGCCCAGCACTTGGAGCAGGAGAGGTGGTGGGTTGTGGAGGCTCACAGCAGGTTTGCTGTCCTTGGCAGCCTCCTGTTCTGTGCCCATGCCTTGCAGCTCATAGCTGCCACCGTTGCCTCCTGTGATGGGGCAGGAGGGAAATGCTAACCCCTGCCTGCAAGCAGCTTACTTGTTTCACAGCCCTGCAACACTGCATCTCTTCAGATGCTGCTCAGGTGTGCACACAGGGGAGAGATTTTTAGCTGTCTCAGCATCCCAGAAGATGTTTGGGTTGTGGGGATTTTTTATTATTATTTAGGAAAGTTATTTTTCCACTTCTTATTTCATCGTGTTATAGCCAGTCTCTGCGAGTACATCACTAGCTCTCCATTTGCAATGGGCTGTTGGTGCTGTAGAGTTATTTGATTCAGTACCAAACTGTGCAATATAAAATTGAGTAGTCTTTATACTGAAATAACTCTTTGGTGCCTCTTATATTCCAATATTGGATCTCTTCCATTTATTTCTATATAGTCCTGCATTTGGAAGTAATTTGTGTCTTGGAACAGCAACCTGAAATTATTGGCTAACCTTGTGTATAACGTAATGAGTGCTAGACATTTATAAGCTTAGCAAGTTTGTCAAGAGAATATCAGCTTCCGCTCCTCACCCTATTACCAAAGGTGTTCTGGCTGACCCTACAGTTGCCCCAGAGTTTTAGTCATCTAGAAGTTTTGGCTTCAAAATCAATACAAGTTTCAATGATGTTTATATATCTTCAGCCATAGTAGAAAGCAGTGGTCTCTGAATGCATCTGATCCTGGAAAGAATGTTGTCTAATGGCTGAGAGAGCAGAGAGGAGCTGGGCTGGCTTGGGCATGCTCTGCTGAAATGGATTTTGAGACCTTGAGCAAAACATTTAGGTTTTGTGCTTCTTTTGTGAGCTGTAAAATGGGTGAGGTGGATGTTAAGAGGATGGAGGAAGGAAGCAGTGAGAATAATTTCGTCTTGAAAAGCTTCATTAGTTTGTGCAAAATTCTATATGAAGTGTAGTTGCACACATGGCAAATAGATGCTGCTGTAACAGACACTTGAAAGAGGATCTGTCTAGGGGCAGAGTTTTGCACCATACTAGGAGACCTTCCTGATGGCAGATGAGAGAGGGAGGATCAGTTGTGATCCATGCACTACAGATGTGTACAAACTCTTATTAGAAAGTTAGAGAAGCCACACCATGAGCTCAAATACCTGTTGAGGACCATTTGTAGCTGAAGGATTCAAGTACGAAATCTTGCTTTAGTTGAGCTGCTTCCAGTGATAAAGTGTGTATATGTTATTTGGACACAACTTACTGAAAAACAAAAACAAAACTACAAACAAACAAACAAAACCCTATGAAAAATATGATAATTGGTTGACTTCTCTAGCGTGGTCTACTCAAACTAAACAGACATGTCTCATTTTCCAGAGAAATCTCCATTTCTTGTTTTCACAAGTATTTTGGACATACACCCAAGCCACTTGATGTGGAAAATGAAATGTTGTTAGAGAAACAGATTGGCATTGTTTCATTACAATTCTCTAAATATCTAGTAGTCATTGACCTACAAATACAATAGCTATTGCCTCAATAATGTTTTTCAGTAGTGTAGACAAACAGTGTAAGTGTAGAGTTGGCTTCCACGTTGGGTTCTGTTTCGTTTACTGGACAGATGATGGCATTGCAGCTCTGCTGTATTCTGTAAAACCCAGCCAAGGTACTCCCAGAGTGAGATCTTGATTTGATTGTGCTATGCATGCTTTAGCAGCTTAAGATTCTGTCTTTTCCTTTTCATGTCTTCAGTGAAACAGATGAATGCTATAATAGCAGTACTTTCTAAAAGGAAGACATGAAATTTCTACATTTATAATAAAAAAGTGTTACCAACCTCATTGTAATTCAGACTTGAACTGTTCACCCTGTGCACGTCCAGAAACTCATTCTCTAATACTAGATGCAATGATCTCTGGAGGGAAGTTTTCCATCTGTTTCCTTATGATGTTAAGCTGTTAGTGCTGTTCATTATTTATTACATCTACTGGAGTATGTTAAGCTATGATTTTCTTTTTGTCTGGTATTAAGAATCTGAGTTGGTTAGTGTAAAAAAACCCCTAGGATTTGCGTATTGCACATTGATATTTAGCATATTTGGGGTGGGGGGAGATAGGGAGCTGTAATTGCTCCCAAGCTGCTTTTGTGCTAGCAGATAATTTATATTTAATTCAGCGATACAGAGCTAAATTAACCACTTAAAATGGAGATAAATATAGATGTGCTATATATAGGTGGAATCTGCCACCCATACTCAGATTAAAGAGCATTATCTCTGCTTGACTTCAGTAGAACTACTGCAGGGTAGGATGCCTTTCATTACGAGCAAGGTAGGCAGAATCGGGCCCATCATAAATACGTATGAGTATATATTTCACCTATATGAATGAATGTGAGAGAGTGGGATTTATGAAATATGAGTATGCAGTTACCAATGTGCATATTAAGCAAATGCTCACAGGAATATGGTCTATTTTCTGTATTTTCACATCTATTACAGGAAGGTGTGGTGGACTTTGGTTATTATGTTGTTCTACGAGAATGAATGATTAATTCTCTCTTTGGGGTGATATTATTACCTTTTTCTGCAGATAGAATTCTTGTTGAGTTTATCCTGTTTTGTCACTGGTTCTATTAAATACTAACAACACTTTAGGTGCCCCAACATAGCTGGGAGGAACAGTGTTTGTGTTATTATTTTTATCAGGAACAGCTCTTTACATCCAGCATCTTGCTCACAGAATATCTTTGAAGATGTACAGAAATAAGATCAGTATCTTATTACACTGTAATTAAAGTATCAGTTGAGGCTGTGAAACATTATCTAGATCAACCACTGAGGTTTCTCTTAACAATACTGATTCCTTTGGAATAAATATATGTGTTTCCAAACTGCATAATGGGAAGATTTTGCATATCATTCTCACATGTAGTGTCTTTTGATGTGATGGAGAAGTGTAGAGGAACTGAAATGTTCGTTTTCCTGTCATGTAGCTGGTTCTTTATCATAATATAGACCTTATTAAGATAAAATCTGTCTTTCCATATTGTAGTATTATAAAACTCAGAATTAGAAATGCTTTATCACTTCTGAAAAACAAAGACTATGACTACTTTAAGAAATATCAAAGTCAGACTACCTTTATCAGGGAGGAACATGAAGGAAAGCACCAATATTTGCCAAAGCATAAGTTAATTCTTGTCAGACTTAACACAGGATGCTTACAATTACCAGGCAAAATAATCACCAAATGATAAGCTTTCCCAGTGCTTTTTTAGCATTTTTACTAACTGGTATTGGAAAATACCTGCTGGGGAAGAAGATTGCTTGACTCTACCTCTGCTCTTTTGACTCATAAGTCAGATGCTTATGTGAAGTAAATCAACATTAACAGTGTAAGATACTAGGTTGGTAAACAAAAATGTACTGCTAAGGTGCTCTGAGCACTGGAAAGATCCTTGGTTTTGCACCCACTGAAGATCACCTCTATAATACTGAACCCAGTGGAGTCTCTTTGGAGAGCAAGTTTACACACAATCATTGACAGACTGCAATCTATCTTCTCACAGTGACATGATCCAGTGGTATTTTGAAAAGGACCTGGAAAAGTGTAGTTAATCACCATAGAGCCACAAGGCCTCTCCTGTAGTCCTCAAAACCTGTTCTCTGTGCTGAGGATCTGGAGATAATCTTTGTTTCATGTCTCTGTACAAAGACTAGCTCCTCTCCTGCTTTTCAGATGGTTTTAAATGGAGGTTGTGGTGCTACATGAACATTGTTGGTATTCATCCTCATATGTGTTATGGCCTTACTTCACTGTATTCTGCAAGAGGAGTGTTTGGTCCACCAAGTCAGTAAGCTTGCAGTGGTGCACTCATCTTCAGGTATCCTTCCACCATAACTACGTTCTAAGCTAGACATGTTCTATAGTTCTTCCTGGGTATTACCCAACCCTTTCAAGAGTTGTCAGACCACCAACTGGTGCTCTGGGGCTGTGTTTCTCCATGTTCTCCCATGACCATATCAATGGATAGTCATGTGTGATTATCTGGCTAGTGTTCAGGGTTGTTCAGACATCTCCAGGTCAGGCATTCCCAGTATCCAGGAACTCAGGCAGGAACAGTTTTCCTGTAATTTCAATTATGGCCAGTTTCTATATCCCTAAAACTTAACCATTTGTATCAAAGTGAATTGGATTCTAGTTTAAATGCCTTAGAGGGTTTTTTTAATTTGTTTGGTTGGGGGTTTTTTTGTTTGTTTTTGATTTTTAACTACATTTTGATAGCCAGTTAGACAATTACAAGTGTCCAAAATTATTAGGATAACACAGATTACACAGTATGATTTGTAAGCTGCTCTTTCATCACAGAAGTACATTTGTTGAGCCTCACTGAGTTTACCTGGAAACCTTTCAGAATATTTGATGTCAGGAAATGACATATAAAAGTGTGAAGGCTGCTTCCCTGCTGCCAACAGGGATTTACAGCATAACCTATGGCAATTGCTGCATGTTGCCCTGTATTAAACTGGACATGAAGAAATGTGAACTAACCAAAAATTAAATTATTTTAATATTGATTTAGAAGGATTCTTAACTATCAATATAGATTTTCATTCTTCTTTTACGGTCAGTTCTTCAGTATTTTAATTTCATCCGAAACATTAGCTCACGGAATCATGGACTCTCGTAAAATCCCACATGACGGTCAAAGAGAGAGAGAGAGAGAGAGAGAGAGAGAGAGAGAGAGAGAGAGCGCGAAAGAGAGAGAACAGGAAAGCGAAAAAGAGAGAACAGGAGACAGAGAGAATTCTAGCATTTACTGTTTCAGGAGTAAGTTTAATATATAATTAAAATAGTTCCAAAACAAGTAGGTAGTGTCCTTAATGGAATCAAATAAAAAGATAAGATTTTTAACCCTTACAGTTTGCAATGCTGGTTGATACACTGTTAGGGGATTATATTATTAGGGGACACACCATTGGAGATCAGGCCCAGTGCACATGGGTGTAGGAAATAAGGGTCCTGCTTGACAAACCTGATCTTCTTTTATGACCAGATGACCTGCCTAATAGATGAGGGAAAGGTTGTGGGTGCTGTCTGCCAGGACTTCAGCAAAGCTTTTCCTACTGTTCTTCTGGAGAAGCTGGCAGTCTATGGCTTGGACAGGTGCACTCCATGCTATGTTAAAAACTGTGGATGGCCAGGCCTGGAGAGTGGAGGTGAATGGAGCGGAGCTACATCCAGTTGGCGTCTGCTCACTAGTGGGGTTCCCCAAGGCTCAGTACTGGGGGTAGTCCTCAGTAAGGTCACAGATGACAATAAGTTGGGTGGGGGTATTGATCTGCTGGAGGGTAGGAAGGCTCTGCAGAGGCATCTGGACAGGCTGGATCGATCAGTTGAGGTCAGTGGTATGAAGTTCAACAAGGTGAAGCACCAGGTTCCGCTCTTGGGTCACAATAACCCCATGCAGTGCTACAGACTGGGGGCAGAGTGTCTGGACAGCTGCCCAGTGGAAAAGGACTTGGAGGTGCTAGTTGACACATTCAGCAAGTATGACCAGGTGAACGTGTGACCAAGTAGCCAAGAAGGTCAGTGGCATGCTGGCTTGTATCAAAAATAATGTGGCCAGCAGGACCAGGACAGTGATTTTCCCTTTGTACTTGGCACTGGTGAGGTCACACCTCAAATCCTGTGTCCAGTACTGGGCTCCTCACTTCAAGAAGGACATTGAGGTGCTGCAGCATGTCCAGAGAAGGGCAACAAAGCTGGTGAAGTGTCTAGAGGGTAAGTCATGTTAAAAGTGGTTGAGGGAGCTGGGACTGTTTAGCCTGGAAAAGAGGAGGCTCAGGGAGGACCTTATTGCTCTTTACAATCATCTGAAAGGAGGTTGTAACCAGGTGAGCATCGGCCCCTTCTCCCAGGGAAGTAGCAACAGGACGAGAGGAAGCTCTCTCAAGCTGTGTTAGGGGAGGTTCAGGTTAGACATCAGGAAGAATTTTTTTTCACTGAAAGGGTTGTTAAGCACTGCAATGGGCTGTCCAGTGAGGTGGTGGAGTCACCATCCCTGGAAATGCTCAAGAAACAACTGGACATGGCACTTAGTGCTGTGGTTTAGTTGGTATGGTAGTGTTTGTTCCAGTGTTGCACTTGATGGTCTTGGAGGTCTCATCCAACCTTAATGATTCTGTGCTTCTATAATTATTTCAGAGAACCAAGTTCCTGTTGCAAGCAGCTTAGATGATCTAAAAGCAAAAATGAACAATTCCCTGCAAAGGTGAAGTTACCTCCTGCTGCTAATTAAAGATCCAGCCATGTCACCCCATTTGTAGATGCTGAGAATGCCCTGCCTTTCTCCGCCTGAAGATGCTCAATATGTGATGAGTTCCTGACCATGTCAAAAAAGTGTGGGTGAGAAGGATGGGCTGGCAGAGAGGGGATAGCCAAGAGTGTGACAGTAAGAGCAGCTACAGGAGATTCAGTGCTTCACCCACCTACAGGCCATGGAGGCTGAAGGAATTAGACAGAAGTTAACTAAGACAATGCACTATTGAATGCTCACTTTCCAATTCTTAAAAAAGACATCTAGGAAGACATAGAAATGAAAAGCCTGAAAATTGAAATCCTCAAACCACCCTTTTCTCCTCTTAGGCAGAGAACATGGCAGAGCACAAATACAAGCTCTGTTCAGGCAAAGTTTTTATAACTCAAATAATTATGTGAGAAACCTGAATGACAGAGTACTTCAGAGCTTCTCAGAAAAGTACACTGTAAGGACTAGTTGTGCTGGATTTGTCAACTATATACTCCTGCATATGTAAAAAGGTTTATTTTATCTTGTTAAATATGCTTTTAGCAGGTGGATTGCACCGTTATAACACTCACACTCTGAAACCACAACTAACATTGCATTACATTCTAAACCCTTATTTTCAGTCACTTATAACTTTCTGAGAAAAGTAGCTTTTGCACTGATTTATCCTGCTCCACCTGGGACAAAACACGATCATTTTGCCAACGAAAGGGAAGTTTTATTAACATCCATGCAGTCACTTAGCCAATTTGGAGTTGTCTGACTGAGAAAAAGCCTTTTTCACTTTTAAATCCAGCACATAAATTCTGAGGGCTGAGATAACTCCAGACTTGCTTGATTTAAAAAAAACCCCAACAACCTGAAACCAGTTTCACTTGGCTTGAGTGGAGTCTGCATCTGTCCCCTTTCTGAAGAAGGAACTACAAACTTAAAAATAACAAAATAGCATCATGTGTGTCCATGCTCACACATCTGTGTGTGTGCGTATATGATTGAATGTATGGACCAATTTCAAAAACAAATTGGCACAGGCAACATCTTCAGCATGAGCCCCAGGTTTTGAAAGGGTCAAAAACCCGTGCCAGTCTTTAATCTTATCCTCCAAATTGCCCCCACACAGAAAGTGCTTAAGTCTGTGCTAAACTGGAGACTGGAGTCCTGGTAACTTAAAAGAAAGGATATATTAATTATGGGGGTTGACAAATCTCCTTAGCTTTTTGACTGTTACCTGCACAGCAGTTGATAAAATGTTCAAGCTAATGGTATAAAGAAGTCAAATAATGATATTGCAGACTTACAGGTTTATCCTGGGATTAATAAATTGCAGGAGTCCACAGTGAGTTGTGTTTGAAGGGATAGCAGCTGGATCCTTGAAAACAGATGGCCTTCCTTGTCTAAGTAGTCTTGATCTTGACTAATCTTAAAAGCTAAGCAGGTTTGGGTCTGAAAGATCCACTAGAGAATATCTGATGCTCCAGGTTGTTACTTTTCTACAACAGGAATCGCTGCTCATAATATGATATGAAATTTTATTATAATTTTGTGAAAACAAATAAATAAATGCAAAAATTATGGCTTGATTTTATGTTTTTCTTATAATTCCTGATAGCATATTACTAGAAATTTGCTGTGTTCTCAGGGTGATAGGAATTTAATACAAGCTTCCTTTGCCTTAGTACATGATGCTTTGTTCAAATGGGAAAACATTACCAGCCTGTTGCTGTGACCTGCAGCATGAATTTTGAGAAAGATTGTTTGTGAACTAGAGGCAATAAAAAATTCCTGAAAGTCCCAGGTCCCCAATATTTACAGTATTTGTTGTTTCATGAGCGGCATTTCTGGATGCAGCTTTTTTGTTTGTTTGTTTGGTTGGTTGGTTGGTTGGTTGGCTGGTTTTTAATTGTATTGAATGTGATTTTTCTTGCACATTTTCTTAAAAATCTGAGCTGCTAACACACTACATGACCTCAGCACTCTACAGCATGACCATTCAATCCTGATCACTTAACATCTATGCATACAGCAGTCCAGTTCAAAACTACCTATTTACACTCTTAACAGAGTACTGCCCCAGGAAGACACAAGGTTCTGCACAGCCCATTTTGTGCATGCCAGGTAAGTCATGAGTTGCTCAGGTTCCTCCTCCAGCTCCTGAATGACTCTTGGCAGGGCAGGCTGCTGCCAGATAAAATCACACACACTCCTCCTTAGGAACTCAGTCATTCTGATTTTGAGGAGCAAATTCCCAGATTACTGTCTTGTATTTGTTTTTGTGGGAAAGCAGCAAGTCCTGAGCCAATGCTACGTGATTTTCTAAAAGCCAGGATCAGTAAAGATTTTGCCTTTGGCTTTGGTGAGAGCAGCATGAAGCCCTGGGGCAACTGGGGAGCATTTATAGGTGACCCCTGAAGCTGGTGGCTTCTGAAGGCTGCCTGCTCACATGGCAAACATTGGTATTCAAGACTGACCAGATTAATTAGTCTGTCAGCATGGAAGGATCTAGTTTATAACCATTTGACTATTTGTTACGGGGCTTTTTCTCTGAGCTCTGTTAACCAAATACAAATGCTTGAAAATTGCACTATTCATGAATCAAGTGAATATGGAGAGAATAATTGTAATTTCTCTAAAATGCAACAATTCAAAATGCTTTATATAAGCATCTAGGATTAGAAAAATGCTGTTCTTTTCTGGTAATTTATTTTATATTGTACTGTATGATAGTGTGGTAAAGACCTATATCAATTACAGCATTTCATTACACAGTAACACAAAACACAACATTGTATAATAGTTTGCTTGCTCAAGAATAGGCAACTCTATCTCAGACAGTAAAACTCCCCCTTAGAAATCCACAGTTAAATTAGATCAAACATCTCATACCGTTGCAATCAAAAAGAGCATTTTTACAAAATCCAATTGAGCAAAATTAATTACTTCTTCATAAGCCAGGTTTCAACAACAGAAAAACTTTCAACCAAACTGAAATTTCATAAATGATATTTTATGCACGTCATAGAATTTCTGATGACACAATGAAACCTTTATCTTATACTAGTTTCATAATAATCTCCTAAAAAAAGATAGGCTTACAAGCAAGGACAATACACAAGTATTTATACAAATGCAGTTCCAGACCTCTAAGTGCATAAGTGCATATAGGTGCTCATGCACAACACACAATTATGTGTGTATGTGATCGCTTCTCCACTGACAGTGTCATTTGTAACCCATTTGCCCACAATGTCAGGTCAGAATTTTTCTAAGAATCATGAGTCGCTGCAGATGGTGATAGCATTATTCTTGCCAGTAGTCACTTACAAGATCTCATACTTAAAAATCATCAGATCCTGTCAATCAGTTGTGGATCAATTTTGCAATCGTGATATGATGAAATAAAGGGGCAAACAATAAGCCAGTTAAAAACCTGAAGTACTCTCCACTTCAGAATGTCTTGAAACCATAGCTCTCTTAGGTTTCTAAGAAACACTTTCACAAATTCTACACAAACTACTAGATAAGAAAAGGGAGTAATGAAAGCTACACATTCAATGGAGTGGAAAAGTCAAGAGTGGAATATCAAAAATATTCCTCAAAAATAAATTTTTTTAGGTGATTTCCTGAATTTTCATCTTTATAGCAATAATCAGTAATACGAACCAGGTTAAGTTATGATCAGATACTAATTTTTCACCTGATTACATAGTGAATTTATAAAGAAAATGTTTAATAACAAAATGCTCATGTCTGTTCTATGTATAAAATATGACAACAGTCTTTGCACGAGCCACAGAGTAAAAGAAAATCACAGAATCACAGAATATGGCGAGTTAGAAAGGACCCACAAGGATAATTGAGCCCAACTCCTAGCTCTGCACAAATCATAGCTGTGTTTTGCATCAAATCAGAAAGGCAGGTGACCCTGCTGCTTCTGAGAAGAGCTGTGACTGTAGCCCATTCATTTCCATAGTGTTTTTCACATCACAGTTTCAAGGAGGGGGAAAAAATGGTTGCTTAATGTATCCTCCTCTTGTGTGCTAAATCTTGTCCCTATCTATTAATTGGAAAAATTTGAGCACTCATTGGAAAGTTTAAACTTTGTTTTTTGAGAACCAAGCTGAAGCTGGACCAGCCCCTGTGTTCCGAGGCATGAAAGTCTTGCAACTCCACCCCCTTCCACCCATGGGAATTGGCAAGTTAAGCACTTCTAGAACTCAGTTTTCATGAATGAAGATATAACTAAGGAAAATTCCAACTCTAGTATATTACTAGAAACAACAAGTAGTAAAAGGAAGTATATGAACCTCCTCTTTTTAAAAAACCTAATTTTTGAGGCCTTCTATCCAGTGCAATGTTAGTTCACTTTGGAGACTGGTGGAAAAGGATTTCAGAAAGTATCCCAAATATTTACTGGTCTATAAACCTTTCTATGAGACCAGAGTAAGTCCCAGCTCACTGAGCCAGCACCGCCAAGTCTTGCCAGGGAGATGAAGATCATGAGGAGGGTGAAGTGGAAATGAGTAGCCTGAGGGAGAGGTAGGTTTATCAGCCTCAGCCCAGCTACCCAGAGGCTGCTACAAGCACTGTGTGGTACAGCATCAACAACTCTCTGTGCTGCTTCCCCAAAGGCAGACCTGGATACACTTGTTTGTGTATTGGTGAAGTAAGCAAATATTAAAACTGACACACTGTAAGAGGGTTTTCTCAACTGTACAGAATAAAACGGGAAAAAAAATCCCTGAAGGTTTGTCATGTTGAATAAACCACTAGGATAAAGAGAGCTAAGTGGTAAAGACTTAGATCCAAGCTCAGAAGCAAACAAGAAAACACTGGGTTTTTTTTTTTATTGTAAGTGAATGGAGTGTTGGGTCAGTCAGTTGGTGTGTCTGAACTATGGTTTTGAATGAATATGAGATCTTACAGAAACAGCTCCCCTGATGGAAAAATGGATAGAAAAGCTGCTTCACTTTCTAATGCAAAACAACTTTGAATGGCAACACCAATATTGGCATATTCATTTGATCATAGTTCAGTGGGGGGACTGTCATTTTTAAAAAATCGTTGATGCAAAAGACTATAATAAATGTTTTGAAAATCAGATCTGCAGCTAAATAAGACTATTCCAAAACATAGGTGGCCTTGGAAAAACATGCCTGAACTTGAATAATCAGCCTACCAAATAGAATCACGCTATTGTTTACTTACTTTAGATGGAGAATCATATCTACATCCATATCTATATATATCAGTCAGTCCTGTATGTTACCATTCATCTCATTTTTAAATATATATATATATGTATGCACAATTTCAAAATAAAAATATGGACTACCTTCCTCAGCTGAAGGCTTTCAATTTCAACTAAAAACCCTTAAAAACATTTCCTGTGTCTTTGGAAGTTACCAAACAGCAGAAAAGTGTAGCACACAACAGTTACATTTCCATAGTCTCTTTCTGTGCCTTGCTGCCTCATAGATTAATTATTTTCCAACACTTTGACAAGAATTGTAACTGTCAAGATTATACTTCCAGGAAAGTCAGTGCAAAAGTTGATTTCAATGGGAGAAGGTTAGCCCAATTTAAAACAAACAAACAAATAACCTCCAAAACAAACAAACAAACAAACGAATGAACAAAACCCCAAACCAACAAATCCAAACAACCAAATCCTGATTATTTCAGAACCTTGCAAAATTTACAAGGTTATTTTTCTTTTTCCTTCATGGAATTACACTGTAGCTCTTTGAGATGTAAATTTGACCTGACGACTCCCTTCTCTAGTTCATTATCACTGGCTTTACCATTCTGCTCTAATTGGCTTATCTTGCTCAATGAACTCCTCTTTTAAATGTTTGACTTCATAAAAAACCTCAGTATTTAATGCTGTTTTTCTTTGCTAAAGAGATAAATAAATTTGAGAATGCATTTCAGCAAATTATTGAAGTGGGTTCACACCTCAAAATACTTGAAGACACCCATGGGCTTCTCCTGTCCAGGTTATACTCATCACTGTGATATTTAAATGCTAAAACAATTTATTTCATTACTTTGTTTTCCCTTTCAGGCTTTCCTACTCATCTTCTCCTTCCCCTTTCGTGTAGAATCACAGAATCATTTAGGTTGGAAAAGACACTCAAGATCATTGGGTCCAACTGTTCACACTACTGTGTATGTTCACAGGCTGCAACACAGCCTAAAAGCCAACGCAACATCCAACACCTTTGTATAAGGTTTTTGGCACCACAGCTTAGTTTGCTAGGGCTTCCTGTGCTTTCCTGGAGGCAAGCTCAATACAGTAAAGGATTTTGTTTGGAAACCAGTTGAATTCATATGGTAGTCTTAGTGGTGACACTGCAGGTGTAGGGTTCATGGTGTACCGTGCAAGGAAAGGTCATAGAGAGAGTTGCCTCCTTTTACTGCACCTCTCAATATGGCTGGGAAAGTGCTCAAGTTTCCAGTCTCCTTCAAGATCCTTACCTTTTCCAGTGATAGCCCATGCTCAACAGAGGGAATCCCCTTTCTCTGTGTTTGTTAGATTTGGGGCTGTTATGGTACCTCTCAGTCAATTGTGCCAGTTTGGGCCAGCCACTGAGATCGGAGCCAGCAAGTGTCCCCAGTGCTGTGGTCATGCAACAAGGCAATCCTCTGAGCTGAGGTTAAGGTGGGCTGAGACATGAGAACCCCCTCTAGGCCCAGTTCTGCTTGCGTTACTCAAGGAAGAAACAATAATGAAGGAGATCTGAGCCATAATGTATCTTCAAAGGTGTTGAGGCATCTTTATATGATGTTGCTTTCACAGTGTTCCCTGGAGTTATTATTGGTTCCACCTACACTAATTCACTCTGACGCAGCCTGATTCAGAAGAGAACTAGTCCATGTTTCATCTGACACTATCCTAAAAATTAACAAAAATCAGTGAAAAATAGCTGAAGAGTTTATTTTCTAATGTCTACTTTAAATTGAAAAAGGAAATGTCTCTGCTTTTTTCTTTTAACTCTGTCTGGTATTTTGTCAGGTAAGTCTTAAGCCTGTTCATTGAAACAAACAAACAAACAAACAGAAACCAAAGTATAATACTGCAGCATCTGGGCACAAAATTTGCAGAATGGAACAACCACATCCAGCAGTCTTCACTTGGCCTTGATACAAAGATCCTTGTTAAAATGTCAGTAGGACGATTTTAAAAGAACCAACTGAGGGACTGGGTCAAGTTAAGGTATTTTGGCATCCACAAAGTAGAACTACTCTAAAAGCTCAGAAAAGGCTGTTGAAGCTTGACAACCAGCAAGTTGTTGTGTAGGTGTGTTTGTGAAAGAGAGAAGCATGGAAGAAAGTGCCCAAGGAAGACTCGCTTGCCTGGAACTGGAAGTAGATTTTTTTAACTGTGTGGTTTTGACAGACTCAGCAGGATCTCAGTAGCCTTTATAAGCCTGGAAAAATACTTGCCACATTTACCAAGTCAAATTGACCTCCATTAACTTCTGGTTCCTTCTTGGGTCCACGTATAAGATCTGAGTTTTCCCCCCTCGCTTCACTTTATTACACTGAAACTTCTCAGCAGCAAGTGAAGTACAGCTCTTTCCTCTGGCTGCACAGAGTGGTCACAACCTTGCTGCCTATCCACAATGGCTAAAGATAGATTGTGTCTGCTGCAGCAAAACCAAATCAGGATCAAAGCAGTTTATAGATTTATTAACAGCACCTTATTAACCAGCAATCAGGGAACAATACTTTTGGGATCGATACCAGTGCTACAACAGATAAACCACAACACAAGACTGTCCCACATATGACACAGTATTTTCATGACCTCAAGCACACCAACAGCACCTTTGAAACCAAACCTATTGCTGCATCAAGGCCACACAGAACTGCTCTTCCACATTATTTGCTTTTATCTCATATAGATGAATTAATTTCTTGAAGAGTTGTGACTTTGTGGTAACTCTATCCAGTATTATGAAGGCATATAAAGATGCCTAAAAGATTAACCCTTTGGGTTGAATCCAGATATGGAAACAAACTTTTTATCTCCATGATCAGCTCCCCTTGAAAGAGAAGGAGAGTCCTGACCAGTTCCTCTGCCCAGTTTCAGCCCATTCAAAATGCAGTGTGAGAAGCCAGCATGAGCAAGGGTTGCTCTGTCAGAGAAGCTAGTACAGAAACTTCTTTTACTATTTTTGCTATTTTTTTTTTCCATTGCAAGAGCAACCTTTCAAATATACTGACCTGTATAACTCCAAGTCCAAGCCACTGGCAGATGCTGAGTTTCTTGTGGGAGGGTGAGGAATTTTTGTAGAGTTGGAGATAAGATTGCTTTGGAAGTGAATGACTTCTTCAGAGCAAAGGGTCAAGGGATGAAAGCAATATGGGGAAATTTTGACTGCATTTTCTTTCAACTTTTTCCTGACAATCCCACATGGAATGGAATGACACATCTTCATTTCTTTCTCTATTGATGTAAAACCTCTTTACCCTTCCTTTTTGCAGTCACTTTCTCCTAGTGATGATGAATGTTTTACAAACAGTGCAAGCATAATAAATCGGTTCTTAATTTCCTTCTAGCTGATCTTGGGTTTGGCTGGTGGCTATAAGTGAAGTAAATGCATTAGAAAAATAAATGGTAGGTTTTGAAAATAAGAATCTGATTGTCATAGCCAAATAGTCATTATGAGTGTTAATCACCAGAAGTGAATTCCAGTGTATACTTAAGTACACACCTGTCTGACATCTGGAAAATTGAACTAATCCATTTTCAAAAGGAACTCCAACTTGGAAATCACATTTGCATTTGGCAGTGTTATGCCTACTATTGTTACAAATAGCCCTGAAGAAGATTAGAATGGAAGGAAATAAAGGCAATCTCCTTTGTTTTGCAGGCTGTGTATTTTGTGCGTTTGACAGCACTGGGAGGGAGTTATTTGCCTTGTTTTATTGGCACATAGCTCACACACAGCACCAAGGGCTCCTGCACCACTTGCCCCAGGCTCTGTAAGTGAAGAGTTATACAGCACAGCTTTTGGGAAGCAATGCTGCAGGAGCTGGGAAGGGGGAGAAACTTGGGATGGAAGAGTGAACCCCACCATTTGGTTTTTCCATCCCTTCCAGCTGCCCTGGTGAAAACAGAGTGAACAGGGGAAGACTTCATTCTGTGCCTTTGAAAAGTGTTGAAAGCTTCTTTGGAAGATTTTCCAGACTAAAATAGGCAATTTGTTAGTGGTATTGTTTCAAAACCTTTGAAATGGCCAGGTGAGTTTGTCTCTCTTGAGCAAACAGGGGAGAGCAACATCTCATTCATCACCTACAACTTCTCAGGACTCCTTAAGCCCACCAGCATCCAAATACAGGGTTTGCTGGCAAATCATAAAAGTAGCGCCCAAGATTCAACATGCTAGAGATTAAATGAACACATTTATCTTAATGTAAATATATATTACCTCAGATACTTTTTAATTTTTATAACTGTTAATTCTTCTGCTGTAAATAAAATAGCATACCTTCTAACTCTGGGAGTAACAGTTATTATATTTCAATATTGTTTTTTTTTCTTAGAAAAATCCAGAGAGTCTTATGCACCAATGTATTTCTTCCATATGTCTTAGTTGTTTTGTCATAATAGCAGTACCTAAAAAAAAATTACACATTACAGAAACTGAATCAGACAACTGATTTTAATTTTGGATTTTTCAGTCCTCTCATAATGTGTGATTGAAAGTTTGTGAGATGCTCAGTGTGGTTTATAAAACCCTGTCAAGCGCTTGTAACTTTGGCAAAGAAAGACTTCTTAATACACAGTTTTTAATGTGAAATTACCATATTTTCTGTTAGCAAGAGAGGTCTTTTTCAACAGCTAAAATTAACTGTTGAAAAACGTTGGAAATGTGCATGGTAATGAGTTCATTCCTGTCAAAATGAAATCATTAATATTAATTTTTACCCTCCTCTGAGTGACTCCCACACCATTTTTCAAGTTAGGAGAGAAGTTAGCAAATTTGCAAGACCATTTCCTGCATTAAAGGGGTAGTAGGTCTACCACCACCATCAAAAGACAATTTTAATGTCTTGACTTCTCCTTTGAAAACTTCTTACCACAGTGTTTAACTTTTCCTCTGCTTATTTACAAGTCAAAACCTTTAAATGACTGCAATCCTGTTGACTTCTAAAACACATAGGATGTACAGACCTTCAGATTGCCGTAAGATGGTCTTCCAAAAGGTGTCGGGGATTTTTTTAGCAGTTAAGTAGAGCATTGCATCTCAGTTCAGACTGTTCCCAAAGGACCTGTTCTCACTGAATTCAATGGAAAAATTTCCATTGATTTCAGCATGGCTGGATCAAGTCCAAAGTTCAAACATTTACAAGAGGTCTCTGGGTACAGCAAAAAATAGGAGGCTCTTGATTCACTGGATGATTTCAGTAGATATTTAATCTATGTTGATTTTATTACACTTAAGCATCAAACTAAATATAAGCATGAATTTAAATGTCTTTGTTTGGAAGTTCTGTTTATTTTTAAAAAAATCACACCCCATACTGCAGCTGTGCTTATCAAGCACGCAAGTACATGGACTATCAGTGACAATAGCTTTTAACAATAAATAGGTTTCATTTCTCTGTTAAGATTACAATTTTAACTCCACAGTGCATCATAAAACTTTTAAAAGATAGCACAAACCGCAGTACTTTTCAATTTAAAAATGTCTTGGTATTTTTAACTGGATGTACCTTGTTGGCTTTTGTTTTAATTTGGGGGGAAGGGAAAATGATCAACTTTTATCCTTGTTTAATGCCAACTAAATATTCCTTAGCTACTGAAGTGACTTAACGACATGAGTATGTGGTCTTATCAAAGTCCCATTATTGTTCTGACAGTATCTCATTTGTATGCAAATCCACTTGCATGCAACTTATTCTTTGGCAAACGGTGCTAGCAAGCCAGCGAGCATCATTTTAATTATGTGCATGTCTGTGCCTTGTATATTTGTTACTGCATTGGAACATTATGCTGCTGTAACAGCTACAGTACCTTATATCACGATCATGAATGGTGCTGCAGACCATCCTGCAATTTTTATTGTGAATGATAGACATGCTCTGTCAGTCTCTTTCACCCGAGGGTAATCGCAATACATAAGGCGTCTGTTTAAATAAAATATTCATGGGACACTATTTTTGCGATTTCCTATCTTTTTCATAATGATACTCACTGGATATCTGTTCACTTGGTGCCTTGCCGTCTCTTACTTCTCAAATTCCTGACCATTAAGAAAAATTAATCCTGTTAAACACAGACCCACAGGGAGGCCACCCTGCACCTGTAGGGCAGAATACAGCTTCCACTTAGTAGATGTAGGCTAGTGTCAGAGGATGACTGGTGTTGGTAGATGTACAGTGGGGGAGAGGATTGGGGTGTATATATGTACCTGAGAGTGGGTATCTACACAAAAATAAGGGGAGTGTGCTAGGTGATTTACAGGGCCCCTTTCTGACACTCCCAAGAAGGGCCTCCCCGGAGATCTGGCCCCTTGTGAGGTTCCTGCGGCCTCCAGGAGAGATGAGACAATTCCTCTCCTCGAGACTTTATAGGTGATCCTATTCTTCTCTGTGCTTCATCTGGCTTGAAAGATAAAACTAACTATTCCTTGTGCCATGAAGCCAGCTCCATCATTTGTGATACAATCCACCCTAGGGGAATGCTCTACAGGGATGAATATCATCAGATTTGTAAAAATTACTTTAGAATTGCATGATTCCAGAAAAAGAAAGGACTGTGTCAATGTCCCAGCTTTGAGCCAGCAAAATTCTATCATGAATCTTTGGAGCAAAAAAAGTGAGTCTATCAGAAAAAGCATAATAATGCAAAATCAGTCATCAGAAGCACAGAGGCACAGAGAAAGTGCAACACCCTTCTCTGAATGTAGCCTCTGTTTATATGGTTAAATAAATGTGGAGATGACTCTACAGAGTGTCTACATGAGGTGCTGCAGTTTGATCTATTTAGGAAGACAGGGCTGGAGGAGCTGTCTAGGTCATTATCTGCAGTGCTCTGCAATTACATACATCCCTGTGTATGTTTATGTACATCCCTGTGCATGTGAAGCATAAAATCTGCACACCTGCAAAGAAACCTGCATTTAGAGAAACATTTTCTGTCTGCTAAGAAAGAGAGGCTCTAGTCAAACCAGAAAACAAAACTTTTGCATTTACTAATAAACCTGACAAACTGATTTATGGCTGTTTTTCTTGCAGTGATTTGTTGACAGATTGTTCTTTATGCAAAAATCACCAAGGTTTAAATCTGTATCATATGGCCTCTAATTCAATTGACAATATGTTACCAATTAAATTCCGCTTAAGCTATCATCAACTAGCAAACCACAGACTGTATTAAAGAGAACGACAGCCAGATAACCAGTAAAGTCATTTGTGCTATGAGTCTGAATTCTGGCCGATAAAGGAGGGACATTAAATAACTATATGAAAGATAAAAAGACATTTTTTTTTTTTTTTTAGTGAAAATGAAATTGCTGCTTGTTTTGCATTTAACACATCTCCTTTTGGAGAAAAAAAAAGATGGGATTCCTGTCCTTGGTATTCCCTACTCTTCTCTCATGCAGGAGAGGCACAGCAGGGTTAGTGGTTAGTGCAAGGAGTATTAATGAAACTTTACCATTTGCCCTTTCATTTGATCTTAAATTACTCTTTGGTTCAACTCTCACTCTTGCTCTTCAGTATTGTTGTTTTCACTTGCAGGGAGAGGAGGCATTTTCTGTCAGGAAAGGAGTAGACTCCATAGTTAAAAAAAGCTGCTTCTAAATGAGTTTCATTTCCCCAAGAAAATTTCCTCTTCACTGAGGTGAAAAAAGGGCTCAGCACACAGAATGACACTGAATGTCATAAAGAAGAATACGGGTTCTCCCTCCCAATACCGATCTTGGCAGTACATGGATTGGGTAGGGCATCGATATCTCCCTTTGCAAATTCACATAGGCAACCTCCCCTAGAAAAGACACATTTTGAATGTTGCTGTGAGATAAAAACTGCTACACATCAAGGTCTGTAAGAGCTAAAAAAAAAAAAAAAGAAACAAACAGAAAAAAGGTGCTTTTCTGAGCAGCCATTAGCTGGGTTTGTTCCAGGAGAGGTGATAACTTCCTCCAAGCCAGAGTTCTGCCATGCGAAGTGGGATGAGGTTGGCTTAGGAGGTGGAGGTGGCTGATTTGCTTTCTTGGCTTAAACATAGTAGTGCAAAAGCCCAGGGTTTAAATATTACGGTGGAAGCTTGTTTGTAAATGCTGCACTGTACAGAGCTTCCTGCTGTCAGTATTATCTGCCTCTCTATCTCAGCTTTAATGTTGCAGTTGTGTATTAAGTGTACGTGTGCTCCAGAGAATGGGTAGTAATCTTTGTTTAGAAAATAGAGCCTATCACTATTAACCCTAGTGAATTGAAAATTTACTTCTTTTCCCACTGTATCATCATCACAGTCATTATTTACTTAAGAGCTTTTTAATGCTTGGCTGTATGTACTGATGACTGCAGTGTCCTAGGCAGGGACTAGGATTTGGGATCTCATCGTGAGGAGTCTCTAATGAATGCCTGAACTCCCCTTCCTTTCTGTACCTTGCAATACAGTAACAGGAGCCAAAAAAACCCCCACCGAGAAGCAGCTAAAATCAGAACACTTTCAAAAATACAAACATCCCTCTTACCGAAGATTACAATGTAAATCAGGCATCTATTATTTCTGTGCCAGTATAATAATTTTTAAAGGAATTTGCACATGATAAGAGGCATCCTCTAAGGATGACAAATTAGGCATAATAAAACAGTTAGAAGAGAACATAAATAAGAAGGCATTTGGGGCAAATCCTCTTCTTCCTCTGCAGTCATACAAATAAACAGTTGAGAGGATATATGTCCCTGCTTACAACATGATAGCCAGTCCCAGAGGCTGTTAGAGATCCCATCAAGTCCCTTGTCCCAGGTGTCTTCTGCAGAAAGGAGGGAGTGAAGCAGCAAAGTCTTTGGTCCTTGCCTTACATCATGACTTTGTGGTCATGAATGTAAGGATTCACACTGCCATCTCGCACCTCTCCATCACGGGACAGCACACTGTGTTTGCTCTACAGGTAACTGGGACAGAAGGACCCAGGGCAGAACAGGCTGCCCCTCTAGTTGGAACACCACTATAAAGGTTACGCATAAAACTACATCTACATATCTGTAATGTCTATATGCATTTCTGTGAGGTCTCCATCAGCTCTTGTCTGTACAAGAAATGCAGGAATATTCCAGCGTAACTCTGTTGAACTACTTCATGTGTGCTCTTACATGAACTAACAGTCCATCTGCCCTGCGCTACTCAATATTAACTCCTTCATTTTATCAGCATTATCAGGATGTAATGTTTTTCCTGGTTTTTTTTTTAATCTTGCCTGGGGATCCTGGTGTGGTGCTGGAGAAAAAAGCAATCATGCAACAGCAGGTGAAGCTCTCGCCGACAGCTCTGCTGCAGTACATTTGTCAGGGTTTTCCGCTGCTCTGCCACCTTGTTCGGATTTTTTCCAGGTTATTTTATAGCTTGCCCTGCACACCATGCGGGACTACAGATCACTTCTGCTGAAAAAGATAGTCACGAGGGATGTCACACCAGCAACAAGGATAGCCTTCTTTTTTCCATTTGGTCTTTGAGAAGCTGACACTGCAGAAGCCTTGTGAGCCTTATGTCTCTGAAGCCCTGCTCTATAGAATCTGCCAGATGGTGCATTGCCTCTAGATTTCTGTATCTGAACTGCTGGGTGCAAAGGAGGAAGATCCAGGATCCTACTGCTCATATTCCCTCTTGCCTTCCAATTTCCCTTCCTACAGACAAGCTCCACCTCAGAGCGTGATGTTCATGTACATGAGAGGTAAGAGGAACAGTCACCTCACCTCAGTGCAGACAGTTTTAAGTTATAAGGATGGAGAAGTCACAGACCACTTCTTCCAAAGAGCTGGATGGTCACTTGGAAATCATGCACAGCTGACATAAGTCATGGTAGACTTTGCTATAAATCAGCAGACCTTGGCCCCAGGATTAGCCATAATGGTTCCTCTGCTGACCCCTGTCTCAGCACAGCATGGGCCAGGCATAGCCCTCTGCTCTGGCTCTGGAGAGGGATGTGTGTTTTGGACTGCTGATGCAGTGGGATATATAAAGACCTCAATGGGAACCTCCCTCCTTGGCTGTTGTATTCCATGCAAGGTTTCTGCTTGTTGTTGCAGAGATTGCCATGATTCTCCCTACTCCAGGTCACCAAGCACATGGAAGAGCATGGTTTTTGATAAGCTGGGTTGATAGTGGTCAGTATTACAATTTAATTTGAATACTTGGGAGTACAAAACTGCCACCACTGACTGTGACTACATAATAGTGATGTAAATGAGCAAAACTTCATGAATACGTTTCTGTCTTTCACAGCCGCTAAAAGCTCCTTGCTTGATTTTTCAGATGAAACTAGATTTGTTCAGAGGCTCACTGATAGAGAATGCATGTATTAGTTAGACATAATGAACTGCAGGCTGCATGGTATTTTGCAAGATTTCCCTTCCAGCTCTACCAGCAAATAACACAGACAACTGCTGCCTCCCAAATTTCCATACTGTTTCTTTCTGTGCCTGGTCCAACTTGTACTCAAGCAAGTTCAGAAATTTTCACTGATTTTCACACATTTTGGACTAGCCCCTTTTACATGAAAAAAGGTAATTTATACCAGAAACAGACAAGGACTTATAGGCATCTAAGCTGCATGTGCACATAGGAAGGATATAGAGAAAACAGATTCTACACCGTCTAAACTGGTGGCACTATCTAGTCCCCAGTCAGTGTGTTCAGTACATTTCCTAATTTATGCAGTGATTTAATATTACAGCGGGTCCAGCTCATTGAAGCAAATTTATATGCAGGAGCACTATTTTAATCTTAGACTTAAAATAATTTTAATTAGTGATAGCTTCCTTTTCCAGTCTGTCAACATACCTGCACCTCTTGGCTTTTTAAGAAATAAAGTAAATATAGAAACAAAAATATTAAAGTATTACCAGGCAACCAGAACAAGGAAAACATCAGAATCCTCAACTCTAGAGATGTGAAAAATGGCCTACACTTTTCAACTCCGTCCTGTCTCCTCAACACAACTATACCTGGCTCCATCTTATTTAAGACTCACTAATTTGACTACATATTGAAATGAAATAATGAAAATACTACAACAGACCATCTCATCCCTTATTCTTTCAGTCTCTCAGGTGTGAGATTTCTTTCTCAGCCTGCAATTGCTAACAAATATCACCTTCATGACTTTGCCTGCAGTGTTTATCCTGCTGCTACTATAATTTTGCTTCCTCTTTTCAGGAGACAGCTGCTCTACACGGGTAGCTCTTCTGCAGCATGGTAAGACATTATCAGAAAGCTTATTGCTGATGCTAATGGAGCTGGTCTAGCTGCTGACACAGAACATATGGTGTTACTGGATTTCAGTTCCAAAATGCTGACCCTCTCTTTCAGGAGGAAGGAGCATGGTGATCTGGAGGACATGGCTCAGCCACCTCCTCACTGTAGGAGAGTGAGAGATGTATGGGCTGTTTCACTGGGAAACAACTGGGAAAGTTAGCATACCCACATGTCCCTCAATCAATTTAAAGAAAACAAACAAAAAAAATTGTGTTCAGAAAGCACCATGCCAGTTCCAATAGGATTAAAATTTCTCCAGCAGTGTGCCTTTGGGAGGTTTGGAATTTTTTCCTATTACTTGGATAAAAAAAAATGAAACAAGACAAGACAAGCATTTTTCTTTTTCTGTGGATGTACTGTTTTAATGGTTAAACACAAAAAGGGGCTACTAGAAGCATCCTGAATTACAGTTTAAATGAGTTTAAAATTCCAGTTGCTTATAGCTTATAAAAAAAGTGTCTTAAACCAAATGGTCTCAGTGGAGTGATGCATGGGCAAAATGTAAAATGATACATAATGAAATAAAGTAATTTTATTTGCAAACCTATTTGAAAGACTGGTACAGAACGTAATGAACAAGCAGAAGCAGTCTGGCATTTTTCTTGGTGTACTTTTGCAGAATTATGTGACCCAAGAAAGAAAACATTAAGATGTTCTGATTCCACCCTATAGGACAGAGAAATACACTTTAGTTAATGCTTACCATAATTCTATCTACTTGGTTCAGACAGTTATATTTTTATGAATCTTGCGTTACTTTCTGTCACCCTCTAGGCAACAATATAGAGTTATTACAGTATAAAGGAAAATGCTTCCTGTTGAGCTTATACTTGAACAAGTCTTAACCAAGTGGAAGCTCTTAATAAAAGGGTAAATATACTAAGGAATAAACAGGTATAGTGAATAAAAAAGGAATATGGGCTTTATTGATGCTCAGGTTGATGGCATAGAAACACAGAAGACTCCAAGGTAAAGCTGACATGCTAAGCTACATCAGAAATCTGAGGGGGTTAGAATTTTGTTAAGTGAATTTAGTGCTCATTAAGGGATTTGTGGTGTCAGCATTATAAAGCAAAGTCCTCTCTCACCCTCAGAATTGGAACAGCACAGTGCAGCAATATTAATTCCACGGCTGTTCCCTTCCTGGCCTCACCAATAAAATTATTACCCAGGGACCCAATTGTTCGGCACTGCTCGGTGAGTGCCTCCTCACAAGGAATTGAGCTGAGATCACCAGCTCTTTTAATGTGGCACGCGGATTGCAGTGCACTGTGCCATGTCAGGCTTGAAACACAGACAGCTTCCACCTTTAGTTTAAAGGGAAATACTGTGAATTACTCTTGTTGCTTTCTGTAAGTGTCTCCCTGAAATACCCACACAAATTGTTTCCTTCTGCTTTGCATCTCTCATCATTCTCCCCTTTGTTCTCAACCCAGTTATTTTGAATAGAAGTTCATTTTGCAGAAATAGAGATCCACAAGTACTAACCAGACTTAGAAAAAAATATCAGTGTGTAGGTTTTCAAAAGAGTTACGTGGAGCACAGATCTAGTGGTGCAGAAAACACTGATGAGGTTGAAAAAACTGTGCTTGCTCTCTCTGTGTATCTTTCTGTCTTAGCTGAAAGTCAGCTAGATACAGTTTTCATCGTACAGAAAACTCTCCATAATGAGTATACACATAAACTGCAAACCCTTTTTGCCTATGGCCTCACGTGGCTTTCTAAGTCCAAGTATAAAGCCTTCCTCAGCATTACCTTATCCTTTCATTCAGACGTCATTCAAAGCTACAGTTGACTTTCTAAATTACATCATACGTAAGTAGATTTATTTTTCCTTTTCTGCAGATATAGTCTAATTTCCTTTTTCCAATTTGCATGGGTGCACAATCATAAATTTTAAATATATTTAACCTCTTTTCAAAGAGTTCTTTGAATTTCTCTAAGGTCCATGACCTTTAACTTTGATACACAACCTTTTGTGCATTAAAACCCCACTAAGACATCAAAAAAAAATGCTTTAAACACTTTCCTGCCTTTCCAAAAGGTCCTTTCTTTCCCTCATGAAACAAAGCATTCCCCTGCATGATGCTCCTGGTCACCCAGAAACTAGGGCTTCAGCTGAGAGACATTTTCTGAGGCTTTGCTGACCACACAGTTCATCAAGTATCAAATTAGTGAGGGAAGGTTGGATGGGCCGCCATGGATCCAAACAGTAATCCTGCAACCCCAGGAACCAACCAGCACCTGCAGCTGCTAGAGGAAGGCAGAGAACACATTTCAACATGGCAATGATAGGTTGACTTGCACACCTGGCAAGTTCTTTGTCACCTTCTGAGATGTTACCAGTGATGAAAGGACCCCACTATAAACTCTGGGGTTTTCTTTAAAGTCCCTGCTATTTCTGTACAGCCATCTTGTCACCCAGGCAGATCATTAGCACTGTCATCTTCTGTTCATCATCATTAGCTGCCTCTTTCTAGGAGTAACCCCTCTGAGAAGTCGACATCCACACCTGTCAGATGATCATGCAGGACTATTTCCTTGACTCTAATAAACTTGTGCCATGAAAAGCAAGGAGTAGGAAGCAAAGGACCTCTCTCCCAAGCTGAGCACCTTTGCTTAGGTTTGGAGAAGAGTATGTAGCAAACTCCAAGCCCAGTTTGGGTGACCTGTCTGAGACAGCAAGTGGGGACAGCCCATTTCAGATGTCAGAGAAGATGACCTGGGGACCACAACTGGCCAGCACAGGAATGGCATGTTGCCTGTAACTCCATTCCCACCTCATGCCCCACAGGAAGTCCTGGCTGCTGGTACCTCGCCCCAGCTCATAGCAGCATCAGAGACCCCCTGAAAGCACACACATGTACCTGTGATTGTTCAGCAGGGATCACCTGCCTCCTCCTTGTTTTGGTTTGTAAATGTAATTATCCCAAATTATACATATATATGTCAATGCAATCTTTCCCAGATTTCTCAGCACTGGCACTGCTCAGGGCTTGCCTGTGAGCTGCAGGCAGTGGTTTGAGATGGGGAACACAGTCTCTTGCATGGCGTGTGAAGGCAGGCAGGGATTGTGCTGTGCACCACTGCCTTTGTCTCCAGCTTGCCTCTGTCTGTTCAAGGAAGGCTGCCAGGCAGCAACCTTGGTCACGCGGAGGTTTTCTGCAGGGAGCCACTTCTCCAAGAGATGCTCTGAAAGGATGCAATCTTAAACTGGTGCAGTCACTGAGAATTGTAATTAAGGCATTTATTAAAGCTCTTTACAAGGAGGGACTGTCAGACAAAAGGAAATATGTAGTAATCACTTAACAGAATCTGACACTTCTCCCAAATTCAGAAATCTCTGGAGGAAAGATGAGGGACAGGTTAATAACCTTCTTCTTTTGGGTCCAAGGGGCATTGTGTGCTGCCGGCAGCAGTGACCAGCTTGAGCCTCCATCCGCTGATCCTTTGGCCACTTCGTGAGATGGCCCCTGACATCTGTTGGGAGGTGACTGGCAAGCACGTGTAATGGGGAGCTGTCACTGGGGACACCCTCTTTGCTGCCCCCCACACCCTCCATGCCTGACCCCAACCTGCAGACCCCTCGATGGGCTCTGCTTTGGAGAATGGCGTGTACCTGCCGTGCTCATTGCCAGCAGGTCGTGCCCTCCCCATTGCTGAGAAAGCCACCATCCAGAAAAAGGGCTTTGTTCAACCCGGACCCCAGGGAAAGCCCACTCATAGTGTTGGGTTCAGTTCTTTTGTTTCCAGGTTAAAAACTTGACCTTCCCCTCCCCTGAGCCTGAAACAGCCCTCGCAGCACTTCTGTTCGGCAATTACATTTTCTTTTTAAATCTTTCTTTGGGGATCAGGTGACAAAAAGACTTTCATAATATAAATAGGTCTCAAAACCTTTTGTGTGAGTAAAAACTATAAGAAAGAGAAAAATGCAAGAAAAAAACCCTGTGTCTCTCTAATTGGCATAATTCCTTCAGCTCTTGCTTATAATTTAAGATGGATCAATTCTGCAGCTGACATAATAGATGTTGTCATCAGTACTCGGAAGCAGCAATTTATATTTCTTTGTTTGGGGACACAGCCATCCACCTACCTCCATGGGGGTTCTGTGTGTGAATCAAGAGCAATATGTGGCCAGTAGACTAAGACTTGACTTAGACTTCCAGCCACGCAACTTATTAAAATAATAAATATTTTCATTATCCAGAGAATACATTATAGTTCTGGTTTAGCTATTGTTAACTAATAATTTGGATTAATTACCAAGTTAAATCATTAAAAATTAAATCCATATATTTTGCTTCTTTAAAAGAGCGATAGCTTGCAACCATTTGTGTATTATGCATGTTAAGTGGGAGAGTGATGAAATATGTTGTGTTAACTTAACTTTGACAGCATCTGTATCCATGCCATATTACACTCTGGTCTTATCAAATCTCAGAAGCTACAGTGTATAAATAGAATGTGATGATATTTGCAGGAGAGAAATCATTCACAATATTTTTGGCATCTTCTGTAGTGACTAGAGAAGAGCCACCTAACGAATACAGCATATAATAATCCAATAAAGGGGTGTATAAGAGCACAGAATCAAGGAGCACTTACACCTGCTGAGACAGAGTTAAGGTTAGGCATATGGTAGCGATCAGACATAAACACCGCTTTCATCCTAAGGAATTTCAAAGCAGATTGCAAGTTTAAATAAATAGGGAAACCCAATTCAGAGCTCATTTTACTTTCTGCTGAAGCAACACCAGCCATTGTGCTGGAACTTAGCACTGACTTAATGAAACATTATCAGCTTGAAGACATGTCGATACAGGGGGAAGGTAAAGCTATTTAGAGAGTAAAACTGTTCACAAGTGTGCATCTTATTAAGAGTACTAAACTATGGACTGTGCAATTGCTCAAACTGCAAGTTACTAAGCTCAATATAGGAAAAACAGTGAAACTGGATAGGCTGTGATATACGGGTGACTAGACTAGATAATCCAGTAGGTTTGCCTTGTAAACTCTGAGGTTATGAAAAACCACTCCATTTAAAACTCTTTACACTTAAGCCTGTAAGTAATTATAACAGAACACTGTATTTGAACTTAAATAGCAAACCTATTATAACGTATAGTCATTAGACTACTTTAGAGACCCCTGGACAAACAAAACACATCCTAAAGCACTGAGAGACTGATTCTGCAAAATCAGCTCTAATTTAGAATCCTTTGCCCCTGTTGAGCAGGCACCCATGGAAGTAGGTGCTACTCAGAATGCTAATTACATGCTAAAGCAAAACTAAATAATGCTTCTCGGCTTTTTCATCCCTTGGAAGAGATTTGTATCAAGGCATTATGTAAATACACACTGAGGAACCACATATGTCCTGTCCCAGCCTATACAAGAGCTGAGAGCTCTTACCAGAGCTGCCATGGGAGGACTGCCTTGCAATGAGAGCTGCAAGTGCATCACACACCAATAAATGTGTGATTTGGCTTAGTAGCCCTCTCCTCAAACAATATAGCAGCTTGACCTCTGAAGAAATTGCTGATGGATTAAACTGTTGGGGCAAGAGCGAGCATGGATTTACTGGAGAGACACGGTGAGATGTAACAGCCCTCACTTTGTCCCTGAAACTGCAAGATGTGACATGCACTGTCTAATCCTGGACCACACTGTACATACATGGCTGTGAGGCTGCCCTTGGCAACTGCAGAAATTCACAAGCGAAAAAACAGGTACTGCCCATGTCCCATCACCTCTGCATTGGTGTGTCACAAGTGGGGCAAGATGTAGAAAATCACATTCTTGAGATGCACTGCACTGATGCTGAGGCATTTCCTACACTGTTCACCTGCAGAACTTCTCTCCTGTTCTTTGAAAGCATTCAGCTAAGGTCATAGGAATTTGCTGGGAATTAATTTCTTGCTGGGTACTTGTTTTAAAGGTAGGTCATACCAAAGAGATACTATTGTGATATTTTGCATGGAGGATGTTGACTATAAGAATGTAGTATTTCTCACCTCCCCCTTATTTTATGTGGCATTAAAATTATCTTTACTCTTCCTCAGGCTATGTTTCTATGCCACACTTAAGACGAGAGAGTCTGAGAAGTGGGAAATGTCAACTTTTAAGATGATGTTCAGCTTTCCTGTTACATGCAATCTTTATGTAAGGTATTTGAATTACACACTGTTCCCAGGCCTTCAACTCTTCTTACAAAGTCTGCTTGACTGGGCACAGTTGCTTGCTTATTCTTAATGAAGAGTTGTTAACAGAGGAAAGAGCACAATGAGGGGGCAAGTAATGTCTGCATGAATCATTAAAAATATATGTACAACAAGCAGGATTAGATAGCACACAGAATATTTTTATTTGTATAACACCATGCTTTCATAAAGAGGGAGGATTCACTCCCTACAGGAGCTGAAAATATGTTGACAAGCCACACAGCAAGGGATGACAGGGAGAGCCGGTGACTGCGAGGAAGCTGTGGGTTGCAGCAGGCAGTGTGGAAGGAGTTCCTTAAGGCACAGGCCTGAAGTCCTCTTAAACAATTGACATTAATTTACTGTATGTTACGGTTTCGATAATGGAATGCATTGGAGATAGATGGGATATTTTAAAGTAAGACAGTAGCAGGTGAGGTTACTGTTCTGTGGCTGGCAAGCGGAAAGTATTTGAGTGAATGAGACCATGGAGCACAGCGGATGCTCTGGCCAGAGGAACTGACCACAGTGTTATGCTGAGGAGTCAGCAGAGGAGCACAGCAAAGTCACAAGCCTGCCCAGCCAGGCCCGTCACAGAGGAGGCAAAATTAGGGGTGGAAGGTTAAAGGTCTCGTGTACAAGGAGTTTCAAAAATGGCACCAGAGCCAGAGGAAAACAGGGGAAACATCCAGCACCTGGCAGCTAACCAAAGCAGTTGAGATTTTCAATTGACATTAATTTCAATGCAATTAGTCTTGATGTTCTCTGCTCCGCATGAGAAGAGAATCATGGCCATGATGGGAAAGAAAAGAACACCACAATAATAATATACATGCAAGAAATGTAAAAGAAAAATAATAATTTTGTGTGTTAAAACATATTAAAAACATAAAACATACTGCCTATGTTGCTATCATTATGTATTACTGGTTGAAATTTAATTCACTCAGTGCTATTCATGCTGTTTGTTTACTTTTTCTATTGATCTCAGTTTGGATGATGAATTTAGCCTACAGAATTTTGCCTCCAAGTTTCCCCGTGTTTGTGAGCTATCGCTTGTGAGCACTGCAGTCCACCTTGTGCTTTACAGAATGACCTGTGATCAGCTCCACTGCTGATGTAAAGAGGGTCTACCTCTAGTGATTTAGTCCATAAAGACAGCCTAAGCCTGCCCTGATGTACGTACTGTTTCAGGGGTGATTTAAACACTTCCGCAAATCACTGTGTAAGCTGGGTCTCCGGGAAAGAATCGGTGCCATACTGCAATGTGAGTTGCACAACCTCCTTTAAAATAAGAACAGTGAGGCAGCACAGGCTATGTCTTGAAAAGGTCAGTGTAAATATCCTGCACTTCACTCCTTCACACGTAAGTAATATATTTGTTGAGAATGTTACCTGCTTTGCAAGCTCAACCTTCAGCTGTGGTAAGCTTTACTTCAGCTGACAGAAAAGGCTGTTTTCAGGCGGATTTATGTGTCCATTAGTACCGGACCAAGCCTGGCATCTGAACTGGTCTGAGTTTTTCTCATTTTCATCCTCATTTGCTCTGGTTAGACACAGGGTGCCACAAGCCTTCTCAAATGGGACATGTCCTTCTCCATCCCCCTGGGCAAGGTGAGGAGACAGACCTGGCAGGAGCCGGCTCCTGTGTGTCATTCCAGGGTGAAGATATGCCACATCCAGAGGGTCGGGGGACTTCTGGCAGTAGGAGGCAGCACCACCTTGGCTGTGCAAGGGAACAGAAGCAGCTCTGGAGAGGCTCGGGACTTTCAGATGATTTGCCGAAAGCTGTGTGCAAACTGTACGGGTTTTCAAACCTTTTCCTTGCATCGTGCCTGCGCTGCAGCCAAAGCTGCGGCTGCAGCCCGTGCAGGGTTACCAACCCTAAATTAAAACGAGCTAACTCAGCAACGAATAACATACAGCCACCAAATCAGCCGAGAAGCCTGCATACTTGAGCCTGAAGGCTGCCCTGGGCTGTCAGGGTGCCACGCGCATCGGGGTGTCCCTAGCCAGCTGCCAGCGGGGTTGGATTGGTCTCCAAGAGCAGGGATCTCCCAGTGTGGGATTGCTCCGCGGATATTCGCGTTGGCGCTGGTGCACGAATAGCCCCCTCTTTTCATCACGGATTTTGCACATTTCTTCTCCCCGTATGCGATGACATGGCACTTCTCTGGCAGCTACTCACTGCTTAGCTGAAAAGCCCAACATTCTGGAAAGTATTTAATGTGTGTTAACCTCTCCTAATGTGATTCAGCAACTACAAATCAGCGGCGCCTGCCTCCCCTGGCCAGCCAGATATCACAGCCGGTGCCTCTCGCAGGCTGGATGGACAGCGTGACTCGCTTTGGGTGGCAAGTGCTGATGATTGGTACTCGTATTTTTAACCACAGGTCACTCATTTCTAAAGGCTTCGTGCAACCCGGGGACCTTTAATCAGCTGAGCAAGTCTGGGTGGACCTGTGTGGAGATGGAGATTTGCACAGATGCAGTTTATTACACATCTAATGAGGAATCGTTGTAGGAAGGCCTTAACCATCCCAACACCCGGACCGTGCAGGGGCCCCGGCCCCTGCACCCTCCAATAAATGTACGCGCCACGGGTGAGGTGCTGGTGAGCCGGGGTGCTGCGGTTCACCCGAGGGCACCTGACGAGGAGGAGGAGGAAGAAGAATAATAATAACAACAACAACAACAACAACAACAACAACACGGGGGGAAGCCCACCCCAAACCCAACTTCGGCGGGCCAAACCCCTCACCGGAGGTGCGAGTTCGCACCGAATGCCGGTGCGCTGTGCCGCCCCCCGCGCCGAGCGGGCGCAGCGTGAGCGGGGCGGGCGCCGCTCCCGGCGCGGGCGGGCGGGAGGGAGGGAGGAGGCGCGGGGGACGGGGCGGGAGCGGAGCGCGGCGGCGGCGGCCGAGCCGAACCCCGCCGAGCCCAGCCCAGCCGAGCCGCGCTGCTCGCGTACCAGCGGTGGCACCGTGTGCCTGCTTCTGGGGGGAGCGCGCCTGCTTTTCCTTTGGGGGTCGCGGGGGGCAGGCGGCCGTGGGGGTCCGCCCCCGCCCGCGGGTGTGCGGAGCGGGGCCGCCGGGAGCGCTCCCCGCCGTCGCCCTGCCCGCGGTGCAGTTAGGATGCGCCCCGGACGCCGTGTGGTTGTAGCGCGGCGGCGCTGACATCGCTCACCATGGACAGCTTCGACTTAGCTCTCCTTCAGGAGTGGGACCTGGACTCTCTATGGTGAGTGGTGCCTCTGCTCCTCTCGGGCACCGGGGGCTGCGGAGGATGTGCGGTCACTGAAGGGGTGCGGTAACTGGAGGATGTGCAATAATTTGGAGTGGGTGTCCACTTTCCTCGAGAGGTGCAATTAAATGTGGGATGCCGTAACAGCGGGTGTGCAGTAAGGGGGGGGTGAACTGGCTCGAGGGTGCAATAACTGGGGCGGCGGGTGCATTAGCAGAGGGTGCAGTAACCTGGGAGGTGTCTTCTCTGCCACTTGCTCTTCCAGCATTGCTGGCCCGGTAGGGCCAGAGGGAAGGGTGCCCCCCTTCCCTGGCTGCCAGTGTGGATCTGGAAGGTGAGCGTGGGGTTTGGCTGGCGGGGTAGGGGGTAGGTGGCTGTCTCCTGCACTTGCTCCTCCGCGGC
>JAWWEU010000001.1:88646623-88676637 GCA_035583155.1 Acropternis orthonyx | reverse complement strand
TCACCAGCCTCTGGTACCCGGGTTGCACTCACATAGCTTATCCCCCATTCTTCCCGCACGCCCCTTTAACACCCTCCCCCTTCGCCCCGCAACTCCCTCCCGGGCCGTCTTTATTGCGCCCCCCCTGCATTTCATGCCCTTGACCTCCCCCTGCCCGCCCCGGCGGCGGGTGCGGGGCTGGAGGGAGGAGGGGAAACATTTTCTAGAAATGTCATTAGCGGCTGGAGGTGGGAAGCGCTGCCCCCGCCCCCCGCTCCCCAGGCTGCTGCCTCTGCCAAGTCCCGGAGTTTGCTGTGGGAGGCACGCTGCCGCCGGCGGCCGCCGCTCTCCGCCGCTGGCCCGGGCTTCATCCGCGGGGTGGGGTGGACGCGCTCCGCTCATCCCCGGCGTGCGGGGAGGCACTCCCGGGGCGATGCCGCGGGGCGAGCCCGCGGCGGGACGCGATCCCGGCGGGACGCGAGTGGGATGCCGGGGGTCCCGCCGCGCCCCCCCCGCCCCGGGCAGGCGGTGTTTGCCTGCCCTGGGGATACGCTCCGCTGGGGATCCGTTCGGCCGGCCGGGTCGGGTCGGGGCTGCGCGGGGCTGAGAGGGACTTTTGTCTGGAATCAGTTACCGGTGTGCATTTTGTTGTGAACCTTGAGAGGTGGTCTGCAGGTTCTGTCAGTAGGGTGCGCGTTCGACAGCGCCGGCTCACCTCCTCCGTTGCAGGTGTAGCCGGACCGGCGTGTCCCGTTAGTTGAGCCGCGTCTTACAAAAGACTTCGGGATGACGAGAACAGCTTGCGCTGCGAAAAGTGGGCGCTTATAAATGCGTACATTGATAACATCGACGCTAATAAAACTTTTATATTGCTATGGGTACTTTAAAGAGCACATATAATACAAAATTAGTTACTATCCCATAAAAGTTTTTAATTATAGTGTTCCTGCCTGTGACACAAGTTAAGGTTATGTCCTTGTTTCAATTATAAATACTAATAGTTTATATCCAAACCATAACATTTATCTCTGGCTTGATTTTAAGTTTACAGTCCATATACATGGTTTTACAACTAAATTGCATGGTTTTTTCCTACTAAAAAAGAGTGGGAGAAATAATACTTCTACAAATTTGGAAGCTTTTCCTTTCTCCTTGAATTGGGGGAGTTTTTCCAGCAAAAGTGGGCTGTCCATTAGGCTGTTCTGCAAACCAGCTATCAGAGTTAATAATGAATTTGAAAACCTAATAACATAACTCTGGGGCATCAGGTCTTTAGGCTGGCAATTGCTTATTCTCATAACCATTTTAGCATACTTTTTGACTGTTGTGGAGCCACTTTCAAATGACTGTGGTTGCCATATAAAGCTCCTGTACCTGCTTAAAATTATCTGTAGTTGCCTTACAGGCAATCCTGTGATTTCATAGCTCGTGTTTGTATTCCTCTATAGTTTTGCAGTTTAGAAGTTGAGTTCATCAGAAGAGCTTCAAAAAGCACATTAAAAGCCATGGTAGGCCTGCATTCATTGCTAAACCTTCACCCGTATGTAGGGCTTGAATGCCACAAATGCCCAGAGCAGTGCCTACTGAGGGGAGCAGGGGGTTTGCAGATGTTTGCTATTGCGTGGCTGAGTCCTTTTGGGGCACTAAGTTTCACTGAATGGCTTTAGCTTGGAGTATCTGAAATCATGGGCTGGAAATTTGTTGTGAAGCAGCTGTTTTGGCAAATGCTTCAAAACAGTCAGTTTTCCAAAGTCATCAAGCAGCAATAAATAAAAACTTACTTTGGCTTAGTGAGAGCTTCCAAAGTCTTGTTGTGAAAGGTGGCAGAGCCTTGGGGCCCTGGGTCAGCCTCCCACTGCAGGCAGGGTGCTTGTTGCACACTGCCCAGTTGCCAGTGTGCAGGCTGTGGACGTTCTCAAGAAACCTGGTTTGAATTTGGTACTAAAGTAACAAAAACAAAGCTGGTATGATAATGTTAAGCTCCGAAGGTTTGTAAGAATGCCTTCAAAGTTGTGCAGTTGTTGCCGAAAAGGGAAATAAAATATACTACACAGATAGGAAGTACTTCATGGCAAAGAGCAACATTTAAAGAGACTTAATTTTCCCTGCAGCAGGAATTAATATTGTTCTTATTCTTTTAAATGTAGCCATAATGACAATTTGGGCACTTAATTTATGACTGAAAATTAACTTTTTGCAGTATTTTGTGAACGTTTTGCTTAAAAGTACAGTAATTAAATATTAATGTGCCATTCCAAAGTGTGGGTTTTTTTAAATTTGAGATATTCTTGGAAAATCAGAAGGGGTTTCAAAATGAACAGCAGAATGCTAATCAATTCTCATTGATTGTTACTGTTATACTATTAACTGATATTATCTCCAATTAATACCTGGTATATCTTTTACTTTGTTGTAGCATAGAAGGTGTAATATTATGTCATGTAATGCCTGTAAGACAGCATTTAACTAGTAAAGTGCAGTGAGAGACTATTATAAGCTGTTTTTTACTGAAGAGTAGTATTTCAAGGTTGTATTGATGCCAGTAACACTTCTGCTTCCCAGAAAACTACTGTAACTCAAATAGTGAAATCTGAGCACAAACTCAAATAGAAATATTAAGAAAACATACCAATCTGTGGCGTAAACAAACTTGTGCCCATTTGGTAAGCTTTTTCTGGAACATTTTGGGGTGATCAGCTCAACTTAACTCAAGGTGTTGTTACTGCTAACACAGTTATCCTGAACACAGGGCCCTAATGACTTCAAACCACAGCTCCATGTCCTGTTTTTCTTTCTGTATGCATTTGTTTGTGTGATACATGTGTAGTTTTACTTGTCCAGACTTAAGGATGTGGATTCTCCAGTGCCTTACAGCTTTGCATTTGTTAACACTGGACAAAAAAAAGATGGAAAATCTCAGTTAGAGGTGTTTTATATGCCTCTCTTACAGCAGAAGACATACTATACATAATGGAAGGAAGCAAACGACTGGACCAGTCAGAGTGCCAGGACTAGTTCTGCATTACAGGCATTTGTGTTATTTGCCTTATTTTAAAAATATAGATCAAAGTTCAGCCAGTTCCTTAACTCTGTGTTTAGGTTTAGGCACAGCAATAATCCCAGTGAAGACCAGTTAGTAAAGGCACTCCTCACATGCTGATGTAAAACAAGACATGTAGGTGGAGTTGTTCCCCATTCATTAAAAGCAATTAGCAGGTTTATTAAAGCACTTACTGTGTTGTACCAAACAAGAAAATAATTCTGAATGTAAGATGTTTGTTAGCCAGAAACAAAACAGTGTGTGTTTAGGTAAAAGAAGACAAGGATGTAATTGGTTTATTTGGTACTTATCTGATACTTCTGTGAGTTTTGAGTGAGCATCAGTTTTGTAGGGGTTGGATAGTCATGTGAAAAATGTATAGCTGTATAGCTTCCAAGCTGCGATCAATATCAAATGGCACAGTATAAGATGGCCCAGTGTGTTTTACAGACCATGTATTGAATTATTAGTTCATTTGCTATCTTTGGGTCTGTTCCTGCTCCATTTGAAGTCAATGAGAGTTTTGTTTGGAAGTTGCTATTAACAAAAAGCGGTCAGACATCCAGCAGTCTTATAAAAGAACCTTTTGTAACTTCTTGATCCCAGGTTGTCTAGCTTTTAGTCACTACCCTTTATATTTGTGTAAGCCAAGATTTTTTTTCTTGCATTGCGCAGTGTTTACTAGAGGCAGTTTTAGAAAGCTGCTTCCACATATGCTTCTTCAGTCAAAGTAGAAGATCAAGATGTTTGTTTTCAGATAACAGTAAGCAGCTACTTTGGAGGGAGAGCAGTCACTCCAACCATTCTCTCAGTATGGTAGCAGACTGGACCAGCTTTACCATTTTACAGACAATACTCAGCAGTAACACTGCCCTCTCACAAAAAAAAAAAAAAAAGTTGTCTTCTTTTATCTCCCATCTGCTTTACAACTCTGCTCCAGCCTGTGTCTTCGACTTTGCCCCTTCTTTCTTTTTAGCTCTTGGCTCCTTTCAATTGGTAATGCTTGAAACAATCTTTGTTTCTTCTTTCCCTCTCTCTCTGGTGTTTCCATTTCTGCCTTCTTCCCAGTGTCAGCTCAGTTACCACCTTCCCCTCATTGAGATCCCATCTAAAAATTTGCTCTTTCTGTGATGATTATAAGTTGTGAGCAAACAATAACACGAGTAATAACTATAGATTGTTCCCTTCTCCTACTTTCACAGCATGTTCTTTCTTCCTGATGCCTGTTTTTTAGGCTGGAAGCCCTTTGGGTCAGGAACTGCTCTTATTATTTGAGGGGTTTTTCTCCCAGCATTGAACAAATTGTATGTGCTAAAACAATATAAATAATAAGAAGAGTAAGATTTTCATGGTCATAATACTTTATAAACATCGACTGAATAATAATATTTCAAAAACAGATCTGCTGTGAGGTGTGAGTGCTGGATGTAATTTACCACATCCTCCTCTTTTGGTTTAGGTCTCCACCGAGTCCAGAGGCTTTGCCAGTTTATATCAGATGAGAATCTGGCCCATCATCTTTGATTCACAGTGCTCAGTCACTTTTTTTTTTTGTTCATTTTTTGAAGAATAATTAGTTTTTTAAACGTCTGCTTTGTGTTTGTCTAATAAGTAAAGTTGAAATGCCAGTAGGACAGTGGATGTGTTTTCATCTCTCTCCCTGAGGACTGTTTGAGCACCCTTGTCCAACTGTGTGATGCAGGAGATGAACAGCTCTTTGGACTTTCATTCTGACACTCAGACCTGTAGATTTGTGTTCTTCTGGGGGTGTATTCATCAGAAGTTGAGGCAAAAACCATCCTAGGTTATTGGAGGTGGATTCAGAAGAGGGCATGAGATGCATACAGCATTTCCTATTCTATGTGAATATTTTGAGGAAAATACCAGGCTTCTTAAAACTAGTGGAAGAGAAATATGAGCCATTAAAAAAAACCAAAAAGACACCAAAAATACTGGCCGTGGAAGCATCTTGTCATCCATATATTAGTAATAGCATCATACTCAACTCCACAACACTCACTGAAGAAAGCAACTGTTTAATTGCAGGGTTTTTAACCTCATATAACAAGTTAATTCATTTGCATCATATTTATGACTAGGAAACAATGAAGCATGGATAAAAAGATACTTTACAGTCTGGTTATAACATTTTTAACAATAGGAGTAATAAAGTAAAATCTATAGAAATTAAGAAAAACTGATACCACATACAGCTAGGAATCATGGAGGTTAAATTCTCAGTGAAATGATGTCTTATCTGACAGACTGATCAGGTTGTAACTGTGAAGTGGCCTCATCACAAAATGAGATTTCAAAAGGATGGTATTTTCTAGGAAACTCATTCAAAGTTTGTTTGTATATGGGCTGGTTAGCTGTAAGGCTAATTCCAGAGGAAAACCACAAGTTCTTTGTGAAAAACTGAAAGTGGGAAAAGGAAAAGCTTTAACCAAGCTTTCTGGGTTTTGAATGGAACTAGCTCTTCATAAACCCTGCCCTGCTGGGGAGTCAGAATTACCGTTCCAGTGCTGCTGCTGGGGTCTGGGTTTCCTTGCTGACTGCTCCCAGGGAGCCCACTGGTCCCCACTCCAGCCAAATCCACTGTGTTCACACCATCACCAGTAGGGCTACTCACTGGTCTACTATCTCTTAAAATTGTTAAGGCACTGATTGTTCTTGCTGATGCTGCTAAGACCCCTGGAGAGCAAAAATGGGTATTTGTAGCTGAATACTCAGGTAATAATCTGTATAATTTCTGAGTAATTAGGAGAAAGAGTGACAGTTACATGGACATGATGACAATTATTGATATTCTGTGTTAAATGTTTTCTATATCTTTTCAAAAGTAAAAATTCATCATTTGTGTTCCTCTGTCATGGCTTGATACCTCAACTTTCCTAGTACCTTAAATGGACAAAAAGTAGTGTTAGTGACTTAAGATGACTCTGTTTTATCCTCTTAGGAAGATTTTAAACCTGCATACGTGTATCAAGGACCTGGATACAGATGTATTTCAGGAAATACAACAATAGGAATGCAATTCAAACTTATCCTTGGAGACCCTTTATATATTTTTTTAAAAAATAAATTAGTTCCAAGGCAGCAGTGGTGGTCTCAGCAGTCAGGAAACACTTAAATTAGGCAGAAGGGACCAGAAATCTTTGCTAAGAAGCTTTTTGTTGCTGTGTTTTGTTTCTCAATAAAGATGATCCACAACTGTAAGTACTTAAAACCAAAGATAAGAGTTTTATATCTGACAAAGCTCCTCCACTTCTTATAACCCTTATAACTTTCTGTGTGGTTGTTTTCACATGTTTTGGACTGAAGAGAGTGGTTTGGGGCTTAGCCTGGTTTGTCTATGTGGAAGGAGTTGACCAATAGAGGATGAAGGTGGTGTCTTCTTACTGAGTAGATGTTGATTGCTTTGAGCTGTGATCACTTCTTATTGCACATACCACTTTTGAAATCTGTCAGGGAGAAACTCATGGCCTCCCTAGCTCATGCCATTGCCATGATGGTGCAGTCTAAATGCCAGGTATGATGATGACCTATGGTGGTAAGAAAAAATGCAAATATGATGGACAGATGGATCAGGAGGAAACAGCATTGGTGAGGTATGCATTTGCATGGTTCAGATTCAGAAGCCATCCCAACAGTGATCTCTCCAGCTATTGATCTCCTTGTTTCTATCATTGCTTTCTTTATTTTGGTCACTGTAAAGGTTTTGAAGAACCTGTTCTGATGTACAGGTGCTGGCAGATGTTCTAAACCTCCTTTCGGGGGATGCCAGCTTTTTTCTGATGATGCTAAATTGTGTCTACCTCCTAGTGATGCACCAAGAGAAAATTGATTCTTTCTCTCATTGTGATTGACCAGGAGGGTTCGTCTCTCAGGTGTGTCAATTTTAGGAGGGAATGATGTAATTTTAATGTTTTTGTGCTCCTTTGTCTTAGAAAAGCAAGTGAAGTAGATGGGTGAATCTCAGTCCAGAAAAAATGAACAGTTTGTTGACAGAGATACTCTGGAGAAGATAATTACATTGATATGCGTCCAGTAGAAGACACTTTTTACATTTTTTGTTTCCGACATAGGCAGGGAACCTGTCCTGTCATCAACTGTTTCTAAAGGACAGAGTAACAATAAAAGCTAAGCGTGCATTTCTGCATTTGTGTTTGGCAAGAAGAGTGTAACATTTTCTCCAGGATGATGACCTTGAGTTAACTAAATGCCACCAGTTTAAAGAGTGAATTAATGTCACAATGTGCTTTGTGGTTAGGCCTGAAGACTGCCAGGAATTTCTTAATACAAAAGGTGTTTGTGTGCTAGTCCATTCTTCCTGCAAGAAAACCACTGCGATCTCAACTGATCTGAAAGAGTATCACCACATTGCCTTGTGTGTTTGGTTATGCCAGCATGTTTGCAGCTGGTTTGTGGAGCTCTTCCCCTTTCACCATGTATCACAGAATCATAGAATGGTTTGGGTTGGAAGAGACCTTAAAGATCATCTAGCTCTAGCCCTGCTGCCATGGGCATTAGACCAACTTGCTCAAAGTCCAATCCAACATGGCTGTGAACACTTGTAGGGAAGGGGCATCCACAGCTTTTCTGGGCAACCTGTTCCAGTGCCTCACCACTCTCACAGTTAGGAATTTCTTCTTAATATCTAATCTAAACCCACCCTCTTTCAGTATAAGGCCATTACACCTTGTCTTATCACCACATGCCCTTGTAAGAAGTCCCTCTCCAGCTTGCTTGCTGCCCCCATTTAGCTATTGGAAGGGGCTGAAATATCTCCCCGGACCCTTCTTGCAGGTTCTTATGTTTCCTTTTTCTAAGAAGGAGTGAATCCCTCCAAAAGTCTCATGCTCTAACATGAGGGCAAGGGTTTGGGGTTTGGTTTTTTTTTTTTTGTTCACTGCCAATGGCTGTGAAAATCTGCTCCAAACCCATAGAATTGGTAGGAAAAATGTACATATTAGCAATATATGTAGCTTAATGTATCCCTGGATATTTAGTACAGATGCTTTTGCAACATCTGAGGTGAAATGGTGTTGAGATAACCCCGACAAAGGAAAGCACAGATAAATGCTTTTGCTGCTGGATCTGCAGTGGCTTTTGTAGATCCAAGCAAACTATCTCTTTATGATGCTCTTCAAGGCTTCGTACTGTACAAGAACTTATCAACTTGGGTGCATAGTTTTGTGAACATGATTACCTACCAAGTGGTATAAATGCAACCCCCTTTTTTTTTTTTTTTTTTTTGTTGTTGTTGTTCTTAGAAGTATGTAAGTAGCAGTATCTTGAACTAATTACAGCTGATGTAAAGCACATTTAAGGAAACCCATTAGCAGAGAATTAGAACTAGAGCAGATTAGCTATTCTTTAATGGCCTTGACTGTAGATCTTTTGATGCCGTGGTAGCTTTTCTAACACTCATTGCTCATTTGTCTTGACTAAATGACTGACAAGCTTCTTGCAAGTTACAGTCTGGTTGTAATGTGAAAAAATCACTGTTTTCAGCTGAAAAAAAGATTATCTGGAAAGGTAAATTCTATGCAGTTCTGTACTGTGTTTGTTGTTGAGATTTAAAGCATTTTGCTGCTCAATGCGTCTGTATAATAGAATGAGCAATCCCTAATATGCTTCCTTGGAGTTATTAATTATTTACTTTCTAGAAATACAGATCATAGGCAATTTAACATGACCTCCCTTTCTTACAGACTTTCTTGTCTCTATTTCTGTGTGCTTTGCAAATGCCTGTAAATTCATTTTCACTGAAAGGAGAAATAAGTAATTTAGATGATTGCAGCTGTTTCATAATTAATTAATTTCAATTTAAAACACTCAACTAGTGCCTGTGCATTGTTCTTGTGCTTTTCTGAGGCATTAAGATTCACAATATCAAAATAAGTTCCAGATGGAAGCACATACTTTATAATCAGCGAAAGAACATGGGGTTTTGTAAAAAACCTGAGGAGTCCTGCCCTCATCGAAATGGAAAGTATTATGCTTAAGCCCATTTTTCAAGTTTTGAGCCATTGCTTTAGGAATTAAGAGTACCAATTTGAAATGTGTATGGGGTATTAACTTATAAACAGAACTACAGAGTGAGACAGACAGTGATGTAGGACTATTTATTCATTTGTTTCCTCAAATACTTCTGGCATCTGTTAAAATGTAACCAGGCTTAGCACACATTCTCATTTCTGGCACTCTTCTGTGATAAAGAGAAATATTTGCAATGATAAATCATCTCTTTGTGATTAATCAATAAATAATGCATTTGCCTTATTAAAAGGGTTATGGTAAAAATATAAAAATGGTAAAAAATGTAAAAAATATTGAGCAGAAGGAAAAATGTTTGAAATGGTGCACCGAGAAAGTCCATATGTTCCTATACTTTAATAAATACTAGGCCTAACAGAAGAACTTTTAATGTGGCAGTTAGCAATAAGAATTAAAAAGGCTTTTTTGAACATGAAACACTCTTAGGTAAGAAGTTTACATTATATAAATGTTAGTGTTATTGGCAATAGCCCATTATAAAGGAATACTTTATATTCAGAAAAGCATTTGCAAATAATGAGATAAATGCAGCAGTCTCTGGTCCTGACTTGGACAACTTTCTTTTTGAAGTCAGTGGAAGTTTTGCCTGAATAAAGGTGGAAGAAATTAGCCCATTCATTATTATCTGAACTACATCAAGAGCTGACTGCTAAACAATAAAATCATGATTCATAACGTAACGACTTCACTTAATTCTTTTGTAGTCTTAATATATCTCATTATATGGTACTTCTGTTCTTTCCTCTCTGTGCAGTATTCAAATTAATAACAACCACCTTTACATAACTGATGGTTCAACATGTTTTGCTGTCTTAGCAAGATCAAAGGATTTTATATACCCTTTTTGGATAGCTATCAAGAATGGAGTGATCAATCTCTTCTGTAACCATTAAGCACAGTGTAAATATCTCAGGGTACCCAATTAGACACAAGTGGTTTGCCAGATGCTGAGAGCATCACCAGTTGTCAGGAGATTCCCAAATCTGTGGGACAGTCCAGAATTTATTAGGGATTAGTGGTGGTTCGAGTTGTCACTCCACTGATTTGTGGTCATTCAGCTGTCCTCTGTCATAAGCAGCCTGCATGATATGTGGAGATAAGGTTCAGGTGACAGATACTTCATCTTCCTCCACCCACCCTCTGGGCACCTTTGGGTGGGAAGGGGCAGGGATGGATGGACACTGGTGCTCCCGTTCCTCTCCTGTGACCAGAGAGGAATGTGGGCTATAGTGAGTGAGACAGCAAAATTAGAAGGACAGAAGGGAAGCAGACTGAAGAGAACAGCCCAAGAAAAGGGACCCCCAAAAGGCTTTATTATGAAACTGGAGTTAACCCCTCACCAGGAAGCCATCTGCAACCTTCAGGCTTTAAGAATTCTTTTTATCTAGAGATGTAATTGAAACAAGATGTGTAACAGCTGCAAGATGTCAGTTTTGTCGAAGTAACTAGAAAAATGAGTTCTATGACACACTTGCACACAGCAAAGTAACGTATAGCTGAAAAAAAGAAAAGGCATAAATTATCATATGGGTTAAAAAGAGGAAGAAAAATAGTCAAATAATGAAAGTTGCAGTTAATTCTGGAGCACTGATGTTTTGAAAATAAATTACAATTAAGGTTTCCCAGAAGAGTCAACATCCTAACTCTTTACCCCAATAGAAATAGTAGTGAAACTCCTCATGTTCCTATCATAACCATATTTCATTTATGGTATGGAATGGCTAGTACTCTGCACTGACTCCAGGATAGGGTGGCAGCTGTGTTGTTTTGCCCTATTGCCTGTTGCTGTTGTTATTCAGGTGCATTACTATTGCACTTTGCATCTACATGGGGACCCAGATTTGCTGTACTGAGAGCTGTGGAAACTTGACAAACAGCCAAGCATGGGCTCAAAAACTTGCAGACCAAGAGACAGACAAAGGAAAATTGTGAATAAAGGCAAGGCTAATCAGCAAGAAAAGACTGGAGTGTTTTAATAATCCAAATAGACAGCGGTTACAGCAAAATGCAATGCTGCCAAGTGCATGAGTGTGAGCATGATGGGAAAGCCAAGAACTTTCTTTTTAAGAACCTTGGAACAATGAAGTGATTCTGAGCGTGTTTGTGAGGACGCCTCTCGTATATGAGGGGCAGCACAGGAATACTTTGAAGGGGTTAGCCGGAAACTTTGAGGATGAATTGCCTTAATAGGTCAAGAGAAGATTAGAGGCAACTTTTTTGTAATAACTTTTGGTAATGACTTCTCAAAATGATGGGGATAGGCCACAAAGGTGAGGAAAGTAAGAACTTGTGAAGAACTGTGAGGAAAAGGGGTTCATAGTCAAAGCACCCTACTTGGGATATCCTGCTTGCTGCAGCATCTCAGCTGGAGATGACTCGTCTGTGAAATCTGGTTGTGGAAACTAAGGCATGTACAGCCGCAGAAAAATGCCTTTGCCCAAGGAACTCAGTAGATGGGTAGTAACACATTGTAGTTTAGAGCTACCATAATCCCAGTGTGTTAAAGTTCTTATACTGAAATACTAATACTCTCTAAGGCACTCCAGCACCTCATCAGACTACATGTGGCACCAACGGGAACTAATTAAATATACCTAGTTCCCAACTTTCAGAAATTACTTGGAAATCTACGTCTCACTGAAAGCCTTAAAGAAAGTGGAATCCTGATTTTTTTGAGCAAGTGCGTAACTCAGGTGTTTTCCCTTGCTCAACTCACATTCACATGCAAGAACAACGAATAAAATTTCAGCACTGCTTACACTGTACTTCAGTTGGCGGAAGAAAAGTCATCTGTTAAAGCTGAAGTCATCATAACATTAGGCACTAATGTATCTGCTGGGTGGTAAAGAAACAGGCTGGCTCTATTGAAATGCTGCTAGTTCACCCTCATCCGCTCACAGTTGTCTCTGGAGGATCAGAAACTATAAACAAGTTTTCTAACAATACATGCTAAGAGTATGCTAAAGTAGCTGCATTTGCTTTATCCCAGAAGTCTGTCTGCAGACAAGTGCAGAACCAAAGTGAATCCAGAAGTTTGAGTATGGTTCCCATATTTCCTCCTAGGAAGTATCAGGGGAAAAGGTGGTTGTGTGCGCTCACAGATGTCCCGTGTACGTGCAGTAAATCCAACATTTTCTGAATATGCTGCTGGCCTTGCTGCACCTGGTAATAAACCCTGGCAATAAATCAGGTGATCTGCACATGCATAATAAATCTGATTCACCTGAATGCCGGCATACAGGATGGACATGCTGTGCACAGACTGGCTGTTTTCCAGGTCTTCTGGATGTCAGGCTTCCATCGAGACTGGCTTGCCTGGGAGTCCTGGCAAAACTGCTGGCGTTCTCTTTTCGTATCAGCGTTTCCAGGGCACGTCCAGGGGGAGGGGAACATATGGACTGCTAAAGCTTGAGCACCATTTTTCAGTGTGCCTGTAGTTGTTCAAGCAGTGATATGACCCTGAAAATATAAGCAACCCCACACCCATAAAGGTACTCTTTCTGTCAACTTAAGCATTTTTTGCAGATTATACCTCTGTTTCTCACAAGTTAAAATCTATTCTCCAGTTTCTTTACATGAAGATTCTGTGTGTGTCATGTGAATGCTCTTACCAATTCAGGGCCCTCAGCATCCTGAGTGCCCTCTCAGTATCCATTGAAACATTTATTTTTTTAGGAGAGCTTTAGTTTAAGAACTGTCAGTGTGCGAGGACCTTCCTGAGGGTCGTGGAGGTCAGAACATCTCAAGCAGGGAGAGATTGGAGCCTGGTAGTCCCATGCTGTGATTGCATATTGTTCTGCCACCCCTGAGGATGTGCAGAAGTGGTGAAATCCAGGCCACAGTGGAGGTACTAAGATGAGCCAAGGGTTGCTCCCTGCCCTGTTAGGCCAACTGACTTGGCACCAAATGTCTTACCATGCTGGAAAATCGTAGAATTATAGAATCATAGGATGGTGAGAGTTGGAAGTGACCTTAAAGATCATCTGGTTCCAGCCCACCTGGTAGGGCAGGGATGCCATTCACTAGAGCAGGTTGCTCAGGGCCCCACTCAACCTGACGTTGAACACTTAAGGGATGGGGCATCCACAGTTTCCCTGGGCAAGCTGTTCAGGGCTTCACTCCCCTTTGATAAAATAATTTCTTCCTAATGTCTAATCCAAACCTGCCTTCTTTCAGTTTAAAACCATTGCCCCTTATCCTGTCACTGTCTGCCTGTATTAAGAGTCTCTCTCCATCCTTTGTATAAACTCCCTTTAGGTACTGGAAGGCCTCAGTGAGGTCTCCCTGGAGCCGCCTTTTCTTCAGACTGAACAACCCGAACTCTCCCAGCCTGTCTTCGTAGGAGGGGTGCTCCATTACTGTGATTATCTTCGTGGCCCTCCTCTGGGCCCTCTCTTAAGAGGTCCATATCTTTCTTGTGTTGCGCAGTCCAGAGCTGAATGCAGTACTCAGGGTGGGGTCTCATGACAGCAGAGTAGGGGCAGACTATCACCTCCCCTTACCTGCTGGCCACTCCTCTTTTGATGCAGCACAGGATGTGTTTGGCCTTCCGGGCTGTGGGCACACACTGTTGACTCATGTGTGACTTTTCATCCACCAGAACCGCCAAGTCCTTCCCTGCAGGCTGCTCTCTATGATTTCTTCTCCCAGTCTGTTCATATCTGGAATTGCCCTGACCCAGATGCAGCACTTTGCATTTGGACTTGTTGAATTTTATGAGGTTCTCCTGGGCCCACTTCTCAATCTTGCCCAGGTTCCTCTGCATGGCATCCCACCTTTCTGTTGTGTCAATACCCTGCTCAGCTTGTGTCATCTGCAAATTTCCTGAGGGTGCACTCAATCTTACTGACAGTGCCTTTGATGAAGATACTGATGAGCACCAGTCCCAAGGCAGAGCCCTGAGGGACACCACTCATCTCCCACCCCCCTGGAATATAGAGCCATCCACCATAACTCTCTGGCTGTGTCCATGCAGCCCAATTCCTTATTCGCTTAATAGTCCATCCATCAAATCCATGGCTCTCCAGTTTGGAGATAAGGATGTTATGTGGGACCATATCAAAGGCTTAATAGAAGCCTAGATAGATGACATCTCTTGGTCTTCTCATGTTGCTGTTGCTGTAACTCCCACATAGAAGGTCACCAGATTGGTCAGGCATGGGTTGCCCGTAGTAAATAAGGACAACTAAGTTTTGCCATATGCAACTTCTCTATTGTAAATACTTCCTTGCTGCTTGGTTATTGGAAACGGCCAACCATGTACACAAAGGGTTTGATTTTATTTTGGTCTGAGTGGGAGCAGGAATGAACCTCATTGAGAAATAGCAGCAAACAATTGCAACAGTGACTGGAATGGTGCTTCCTTTCTCCTCACCTCTGCATTTGAGAGGGAAAAGACCTCAGTGCTGTAAGAGCAGGTGACTGATTCTGTAAAAATAAAAACATCTCCTTCTTTATTTTCTCTGGCAAATGAGCTGCCTTTGCCATCATGATATGGGCTGCACAGAAATTAATCAGGGGACTTCACGGGACTGCAAATCACTGCACTTGTGTTCAAATAAGGAGTGTATTCAGAGCAAAGATGCTAGCTTGATTTCAATAAACCAGAAAGCCTGTAAAATGCTACTAGATCCTGTTGAGTTACAGTCTTGTGTCTCCTTAGGAATTTTTCGCAGTGGTTTTCTGAGCCAATTCAGGACACTGCCTTTAGGCTAATTAGCAGTTCTTTGCAAAGTTGAAGGAAATTCATGTTTTGCTTCGTCTGGGCAACATGCTTAACAAGTCAGCTACCTACAGTCTGATACAGCAGGCTGCCAACAGACTTGTCACAATTTATGAAAAGGGTTTGTGGTGGAAAGTATAATGAAAACCACATCCACCAATTAAACACCTACATTTTCTTTTAGAGTCCAAACAATGGACATCTTTCCTTTTGCAAAAGAGATTTCTCAAATCAAAGCAACTCATGGAAGAAATATGAATTAGGAAGGAAGCTTTGAGTACATCTTTAATGAGTTTGGCACAATGACATAGTAAAGCTTGATATTCACGAATATGGTCTACTAGTAAAGATTCAGCCTTCAGGAATCAAGCACAAGTAATGCAACCAAATACGGGACATGTTCAGGTCAAGTTTTTGGTGTCTGTACTACCAGCCTTCTCCTGATAGGAAAAGAGTCCACCTGATGCTTTTCTTATTCTCTGGTATGTAGTTTTAACACTTGAAAAGTAGTAGCAGTTTTATTTTTACTCAAGTGAACAGAAACTGACCTTCTCATAATAATGACAAAAAGAGGATCTTTGAAAATAACTGTGGACTTGTTAAGCAGAGCCTGGATATGACACATTCAGTGGTATTGCAGCTAGAGAGGTAGCAACAGGAACTTGGGGAGCTATTTTCTCTGAAGAAGATCTCTGGTGTAAAAGAATTCGTTACAAGGACACAGAGGAGCAAAAGAGACACTTAAGAGAAAGGGTGTCAAAATTAATTTTGTATAATTTTACTGACAGCACATCATACAGTTAATATGGACTGGATGCATTGAAAGACATTACAAAAGTGGGTGATGATAAAAACAAATTATATTATTATTATTATTAACTGGGCTTTCATTTACCTCAAGTAATATTCTGTGTCACTTGCCACCAGTTATACTGAACTTCACCTCAGTAGGTCTGTAAGCAGTTCAGATGTGTTCATAGAGAAAACCATCTGGGTTGATCAGTTTTCTCTGTGGTTGGTTTTTTTTCAGGAGGAAAGAGTAAGTATTTTGGACTCAGCGTTGTGTGAGTACAGCTATGCTCCTTCTAGACCAGAGCCTATAGGGCTGCATGGTGCTATTGTGAAAGCCCTGCTATGGTCTCCATTAACTTGGGGATCTCTGCCCTGCTGTGCTGTGTACATGAAGCCCAAAGCTTCCCAGAGGATGTGAGCCATGTGAACCCCTTTTCTGTGGTCACGGGCACCTGACAGGCTTAAAAGGAGAGAGTTGAACCAGGCTTATTTCCTAAGCAGGATAGAAAGTCATTAGATTGGTCATTGTACAGTACTTCCTACAGCAATGCATCTTAACCTGAAGTCTGCAGTCTGATATATGTGATTACTGGGAAATTAGTCAGTTTAGGCAAGAGCCATTGCTTATGGGGGGTACAAACTAATGGAGCACAGAAGAATCTTAGGTCTCCAGTAAAAAGAAAAGGCAAGTGGTTCTGAAAGATCAAAGTACAGCAAGTAACGCACAAAGGATGCTTGTCAACAGACTGGAGACATACCTAGGTTGGAAGCTGAATGCAGGGCTAATGTACTAGTGGCCTATCTATCTGAACCACTAAAAATCCCTTTCATTGTATCTGTCATTTAATATGCCTAGCAACTGCCACATCAGCCAGAAATTCCTCTGTTATTTGGAGGCTGGATTTTCGTTTTGTTCATTGAACCAAGCAATGCAAGTTTATGCCAGGAGATGAATTTAGCTGGTGGTGTGCCACCAAGCAGATCCTTACTTCAGTTTTACCAAAGGTGCAACAAAGTGGTTTATGTGCACAGTTTAGGTAGAATTAGCATAGCAAACCACATGATACAGAAACACCATATGACTCAACTGGGCACCCAACATGATGTTTTCTGGCAGAAGTATATCTAGACTGAGATCCAGCTTTGCTACTACACATGTCTAGGAGCAGTTTAGGGATTGGCAGACTCAACCCAGTACACAAGGGTCTGGAGAAGTCCAAGATATGCTATGACCACATGCTGTCTGTGCTGCAGCATGTCACACATTACACAGCTTGGGATGATACTACCCAGGGAAGTCAGGACTACCCTTCCCCAGCTGCATGTTTCAATCATTTTACTCTTGATCCCATGATCCCTCCATTCCCAGATCCATATGGGGATCAGGCTCCAGGGAGGGTGGTGAAGGACTTGTCATCCAGAAGTAGCCTTTCACCTAGTAAGTAGTGCATGTTCCTTGAGACTGAATCTATGGATGCAAACCCCATGCTGGGGAGATACTTGGATCTGGGCTTTGCATTTTCTTATGCTGGTGTCTTAATGATTGGAATGTTGGCAAAACAGTGTGCTTGGCTGTGTCCTTTGGTTTTCTTCTCAAAGAGAGGTGTGCCCCCCTTGCCTGACCTAAAAGCCCAAGAGGCCACATGGGTAGCACTCATGCTGTGAGTCCTGCTTTCACAGTGAAGTCTAATCACAGCAAAAACCCTAAGTTCTCTTTGACATTTTCCTTTGGCCGGCATAGGGTTTGGCTCTCAATGTAGCCCCTGGGTGTTGAGAAGCTGGCTGTTTCGGTGCCAGCTTCTCCCCATTTTCCCTGTGGGGAGCTTTGGCACCCAGTGCAGCACAGTGATACCCATTTTGGGAGCTGGGTGCCTAACTCTGCATCCAACTGTGCGGATCATCCCTGTACCCAAGTCTTTTAGAAAAAGGTTTAGATCTTAATGTCATTACATTTATTAAGTTTATTGTTATTCCACCAGATTAACTGAAGCCAGCTGCTTCTCTCTAGCAAGAACTGGTAAATGTTATTTCAGAGGAGACAGGAACATTTGTTCTATCTTTTGGTTTTTCAGTGAAAGCATGTCTGCCTGGAAAATATACCCAGTTTTTTGTTAATGCCAAGATGGTCTAAAAAGACAGAAGATAATTCTCATCTACTGTAATCTATTTAGAGTATTTCTGGAGAGCCCATTACTGGTGTCTGAGTGACAAATGAAGGTTTGGATTGCACCTGCCAGGTATGTGCCTGGGGAAAAGGCATGCATGCCCTCGTGCTGTCATGCAGGAACTGTCCTCCATCCAGCATTTTCTGGTGAGACTTATAATAATTCCCGGTAGACAGCAGGTCAGATTTCTAAAAGATTATCAGTAACTATGGGCTTGCCTATATGTGAGCAAGCAAAATATATGAGGATGTAAACTGAGTAGCCTGCTGTACAGTCTGCAGGGTGCTGGCACTGATATGTGGAAAATTGCACGCATTGTGCAGTTATTTAACTGAGTTTGCTTATATAGATTTAAAATACAGCTAATGTAGTGCCTGTACTGGGCAGTTATTCTAAGAGTAAGAAGTACTACTGTAAGGTCAAAATTAACAGCTTCTATCCAAATTTTGAAGATAGCCTATATCTGTAATTGGCAACTTCTCTCATCCTCCTCAACCTTGTGCAGACAAGAGGATGGTGGAGAGATTTCGGCATTCGCAGTAGCAGATAATTTCCTTCCAGAAAGAAGATGGGACAAATAAGCATCCTGTTCTGTTCCTGTCATCAGGAACATTTCTGTCTGTTCCTGCTGCAGATGCTCATTCCGTAGGGCCACTCACACCAAACAACATTGTGCAAACAGCACAAGATTTCACATCCAGGGCTTTATCTGTGCCTTTGCAGCCACTTCTGGGCTCTCCCAGGGAAGTTTTTGACTGGTCCAGCATTCTGCTTCCTCTCTATCTTTTACTTGAGCTGCATTGACCACAAAAGACCAGAATCAAGTCTAGGACTAGGTTGTGGTGGTCAGGTATGGCCATAGGGGAAAGGAGGATGCGGTACAGGAATGTGACAGTGGGAAATGAGGGTTGCTTGAGGCCAGGCCACCACATGACTGGCTCTGAGAAGCTGGCAACCTGCCCTCCGTAAGGGAGATGCTGACAGCTCCTCAGAGCAAATTAGCTCAGCTCCACTCGTGCTGCCCCTGACCGTGCAGGAATCGCATGGTTACAGAAAGGGGTTTATGGAGGGGAATGAGAAAGAAAAAAGGCTCGCCACACCCTTCAGAATGCTGGCAAGCATAACTTGTCTGACAACCAGAGAAAATGGGGGAGTGAAGGGGACTTCAGATTTCACACCTCATCTCTATTCTCCTCAGGCTCAAGAGGGAGAAGAGAGGATGGCTGCCTGCAGAAGGTTGGTTGTCCCTCATGTCCTTCAGCTGTTTGTTTCCAGCAAAAATGGGAGTTTCATGAGGATGACAGGAGCTCAGTGGAGAATATCTCCCATTGCTGCTGTGCTGCAGTGGGTCCCTTGCCTCCCCCACCCACAATATTCAGTATTTTCTCATCAGTGAGGAGCAAGTAGGGAGCTGGGCAGCAGCAGAGCTTTGTGCTGTCAGAGGGCTTTTTAGTGCAGCAATCGTTTTTTTGCCGGTTGTGTCTGGTCTCTGAGTGCAAAGAAAAATAGGGAATCTGCCTGTTAGTATGTGTCCTACCTAGACCCCAGCCTGCATTCAAGGACGTGGGTTATTTCTGGAACTGGGTGCAGTGCAACATGTATACATTAACAAAATCAAGTCCTTATGCTGTTCAGGAAAATTTGGCTCTGAACTGAATAGCTAAAAAAGCTATCTGTCTGAGCTGCTTAGAATACTGCACAGCTTTTGCCAGCTGAATAAAACCAATAGCATCTCTATGAACAGAAAGCTTTTGACAACAATCTTTGAATTATGAGTGGCAAGAACCATTCTCTTCATTTTTAACTTCTAACCCATGATGTATAGCGTAGCCCTCATTTGAGGATAAGAGGTCAGTATCTTATTGACTTGGCTTTAAATTGCATTTCATTGTATTAAAGAGCATCTGTCTCCTTTTCTTTCTTTCTTTTTTTTTTTTTTAACGGAGCAAGAAACACTGTAATGTATGAAGTATTTGACTTCCATGTAGCTGTAAGGCTAGACTTTGGAAAACATTCAGCCTCAAAGGTAAGATGGTATTTAGTGAAAACATCCCAAAAAATTATGATTTTACAATTACCTTATTGCTAGTTTGGTTTTAATGCAGTTTTGCTGATAGCTACCTTTGTGCTTAAGGATTGTAAATTAATTAGACGTACTGCTTCATCTACTCAGGAGGCAGGAGAAGAGCTGAGCTAATAGCTATGGGAGTGCTGCACCAATTTGAGACTGAGGCTAAAATGACATGATAGAGGGAGAGGTTAGTCCTCTCCCAAGGTTGTCACTCCTGGTCACATTTTAATGTGAATTTATTGGACTGAAAGAGGTTAAAGAGGTAATTCTGCACAAGAAGAGAGAAATTTCTAACATAAAATGGAACTCATCAATAGTCCTGGTGTCTGTGGGGAGTTGTCAAATTCCATAATATTAACCATGTAATTAGCAGGGTATATAAAGTGATGTGCTTTAAAATAATTTATCTTTCAGATGCCTTTCGATGTGCTAATAATATCTCACTTTTTTTTCCTCTGGTTTATTGGAATCACTGCATTCCTTTTTTCCCCTTCATCTGTATAAAAACCCTTTGCTTCTATCAGAGAGTTCTAACTAGTGCTCACTCCCAAGGGTGACTTAATGGACAAAGTATGGATAAATCCACATGACAAATCCACTTTACAATATGGCACAGCTGACATTCTCTGCTCAAGTGCAGCTCACAAATAAACTTGTGGGGAAACTGCGTTGATGTAGAGTGGAGGGCAGTGCATATTGCCTCACTCTGTCCTGGAAATGACCTCTCCTAAGGCTGGTGGTGACGCACCAACTTTTGCATCTCCCTTTCAGACCAGTCGAGGTGCTAGGGGTCATTTCCAGAGTATTTTACAAGAGGATGTGTCCTTGTTGTTGATGTTTTTGTTGCTCTTCAAAACCCCATTTTTTCTGTATTTAATGATTGAGCTTTGAATACTTACAGGGTTTGACTGACAATTACTAGAACTCACTTATTATTATTTAGTCATCTAGATAGGGGAAAAAAAGTTTCCCTGAACAGTGGAATTACCAAACCTACACCGTACTTGTAACCCAGGAGCCCCACTGTATGAACTCTTTGGCAGAGATGGCATCTTCCCTAATGCTCTTTGGTGGCCTGGGGAGGAAACAGGTTGGGTGTGGTTTTAGAGCTGTGCTTGAACTCAATAGGGCTTGTGTGCTGATAGACAGCTGGCTGCCATCAGCTGGCATGGATAAGGACCAAGTTATTAGTACTGCATAAACAGCTGCTCATTTTCAGTAGGACATTTTTGAAACTTCTGTCAGATTTGGTTGAAATTGATTAGCAGGTTCAACCATGGTAGAGAGAGTAAATTAAAGGGAGACACCACAGTCTGATGCTTTGCTTCCCAAGGAAGCCCTGCTAACCATGCAGTATATTACAATCTGTGAAACAAATGTGGGTTAACAAGAAATTGAAAAAAAATAAAATCTTTCTTGGTTTAAAACTGTATTTAATTGCTAGATGTGGGGAAAAAAGTGGAGATTGAGTGTCTGGTGCAGAGCCCAAAACACATACTTGCAGGAAATTTCTTGCTGGAGTAAATGAGGACTTTCAGGAACGGTGGTGGGGGAGGCAGCAGGAGTCAGTGAAGGGCAGGTGGCTGTGCCTGCACTGGACCTGGTGCAGCATCTTGCACCAGAAGGATCCTGATCTCTGCTATTAACAACTAAAAAACTACAAAAAGTTGAAGGGAAGAGGAGGGTGGACCTCAGTCTGAAATAGTCCACCTTTCCCAGCACATATTCAGCAACATAATGAGAGCCAAGCCAAAGTCTATACCCCCAAGCCCTGCACATTTGAATCTAACATCCTGGGTTTATAAGATGACTTGGTTGCTGGATACTCTAATGATTACCTTTTGCTGTGACTGAAGATGAAAATGCCTGGTCTAGTTGCAGGACAGGGGCCTAAACATAGACCCATGTAGGAACATATGTCTGCATAGAGTAGCTGAAGGGTGTCAAGCTAGTTTTCCCTGCTATATATAAGTAGCATATGGGGAAAAAATCCATTTCCATGCTCATCATACTAGAAACATTTTTCTCTTATATCTCTAATACAACTGATCAACATAATGTGATGGCATTCTAGACATATTCTAGTAACTGCATGTATTTCTATCAAATACTGTCAAAGAGCGATATTTTATAGTAACATTTACAGCTTATCAGACATTGAAGCATTTTCTTCTCCTATGCCCTGACCATACTATTGTGAAAGTTCACTTACACAACCACTTTCAGCAACTGAACAATGAAACATTTCTAGTCACCCTACAAGTTCATTTTATAGTAATTTAAAACTGCCCGTTACAACCAATAACTTTGGTGCTGGAAACCAGTACTACAGTTATAAAGTCCTGGCATATAACTACTTATGGAAAGCAGGGGTTTTATCACAGCCATGAACACGCAAGTGACCTGAGGCATAAAATTACTACTCAAAAAAAAAGATCTTATCTCCACAAAATGCTCAGATATCTACGTATGACAATTACAACAATGATGATTTCATATCTGTTAGGCAGACAGTTTTAATCTGTAAAAGGTTAAGTATTTGAAAGTTACTTGTTCTTACATACAGATTAGCTGCTTGAAGGTTTAACCTTTAGATGTACTTAAGCAACTACTCTTTAAAATTTATTGCGTAAAACCATCCAAATAAAAATGGTCTCGTCGCTTGTAACTCAGAAATACAAAAGATTCAGGATATTGTCCCCTTCCCTTCTTATCAAATTGCTCAGCTGGCTTTGCTTCTTCCTTTGTGCCTGAAAATATTTACAAGCAATGCTGCTTTAATTTCAATAGGCATTGCTTCATAATTAGAGGATAAAAGGAGGATTCTGCAATTAAATGTGTAGAATCAGTTATTTTGGCTTAATAAAGGAATTGGTGAAGAACATGATTATTCCAGCACATTGAATTGTCCTGAAAAGGTGGGCTGGGGGGAGAGGGAAAGAGTGGATGAATTTTCACATGGCCTTTGCACTTCCCTGGGAGTGGAGGGCAGGGGAATTATTTGTGTAGTGGCAAACAGATCTCCAGATTTCTGTAGGTTTTTATTAATATTTTCCTAAGTGTCATAAAACATGGGTTATTTTAAACCCCTCCCATGGAGGTGAATTACATTTAAAATTATCATGTGGAACTCAGGTTTTCTTTTTCTTTTCATTACACAGCTACAGTGTGTAAGTGGGAAAGGCTTTCTCATTCCCAGAAGCAAAGCTGCCCAGTCCTGGTTTTTTTTCCTTGAATAAGTAGATCAGACTGTCTCAGTCTTCCTCTCATGCTTCTCACAGACATAAACTTCTTGTTTTCCTCAGAATTTGGATTCCCATATGGGATCCAGATGGCCTTGACGGCATTGCAGGGACAGGTTTTATGGAAAACAGCTACCTTCCCAAACAAGGTTTACAACATTGGGCGTAAATATATAATCGTTTTTGTATCAGTCACATAAATGCTCTCTGTCTGTGATTTTGGGGGGATATGGGAGGAGGAGACCAGGCCTTCTTTTGGAGAGTGCATCACTTTCCTTTTTTTCCCCTCATAATGTGCTGTGTCTGGGAGTGCAGGGAAGGTGGGTTACCTCCATGGTGGGTATGCACAAAGGCTCACAGTTCCTGCAGGGAGGACAGGTACTGTACATGTTGGGTGAATGTTCCATACAGGAACCAGTTATGGTGGATACACAGCTCATGGGGTGGCAGGATGCCCCAGCACGCACATTGGGCAGCAGCTGTGTTGCTCTACAGATCTGTTCCTCTCCTTTCCTGCTACTTTTGCTCTTCTGTAGGCCTTATTTTGATTATCAGCAGTTTTGGAGACTGGTCCTTGTCTATGCAAAACCATCCCTAAGGATACATGCCGAAGGAACTGGAGGAAGCTTTTTTTTATTCTTGCAGTGGCATTAACCAATGTGTTTTTATGCCCCACTTACCTTGCATCATTGTAAATGTGACTGCAGTAGGTCTGCCTGCCCTCTAATACTGTAGACCATTTCAAACCCATTAAAGTCTAATGGATATCTGGTGACTGAAAGTGAGCCGTGTGCCAATTAGAATATTTAAACTGTGCAATAAAAAGGAGTTAATAAAAATGCCTCAGAACTTGAAAATATGATTGAAGGTAATGTACTGTTTTGTCTTCAGGTATTTGAACAAGAAGATTGTTTTTAAAACAAAATTGATCTGTCATTTTTTAAAGGCCAAGGAACATGCAGAAATATGTTGTCCTTCCCTATTTTCTCAATATATTTGGCTGTATATTTAGCAACCTAGAGTTTTTTCCCCTCACATTATAAAGACCTCTTTCAAAACTGATAGCTGGTGGATTCATGTGCTTAACCATAAGATTTTATTCCATATATAGAGCAAGAACTTCACTGAAGATACAGAATGCCAGTGGCATGCATATTTAATAGTTGCACTTTTAAAGCTTTTTCATCCTTCTTTCTCTCTCTGGAATTGCCAAACCCATCTGTCTGGCCTCTAAACCTGTATACAGGTATCTAAATTTAAAAATAACCCACCCCCCCCCTTAGTTGCAATTTCAGGACATTACGATGAAAGTGGGGAATGCTCACCTTATTTGTGAACTGCAGAGTAAATAGAACAGTTAATTTTTTTCTCTTTTGGGTTTCTGGTGACATGCAGTATATTATATTTCAGTTCAATATAAGAGATGCTTTGTGGGAAGCTACAGACCAAACACACAGTGGTATAAAGTGGTAGAGCTCCATTGACTTCCAAGGAATTAGACCAGTTGCCTGATGGTAGCTATGGCTGTGGCCTACATCTTCATCAGAAATCATGAAATTCATACATTAGCTGTAGTTGTCATGTGTGGAAGCTATTATTTAGGTTAATTGAATTAATTAAAATAAATATTTATGTTTTAAGCAAAACAGTTTATGTTCTAATAAGATAACACACATTTTACACATCCTTTTCCTTGCTGGATTTTCTTCCCTACAGATAATGATCTTTCAATCTCTGTTCCATAAATATGCATGTCATGTTCAGGTTTCTATTTAATGCATGCATGAGTAAGTACCGCTGAATTTGATTAACTTCATTAATGATAAATAATGAAGAATGCTATTTTAACTATTTTAGGACAAACACTTACTCACCTGGATAATGTTACTTGCTTGAGTAACCTTCTTCATCCTAATGGGATTGCACACAAGGGTAAAGTTACTCAGATACGTATGTGTAGGTTCAGTCTTTTATTATGTAGCAACCTTTAGAGCTTTTACTATCTGACAAGCAATCATTTATGTCCTTTTTAAAAAATATTTATGGCTTCCTTGACTAATTGCTTCTTACATGACTTAGAGGCTTTTGCATTGGTATCATTTGTTAAAACACATCCAGAAGCAGGCAGAGCAGAATCATTTTTCAACTTTTTAGTGTCATTTTTATAGACAAATAACACTTGTAAATGATTGATAATAGCCAGCAGAATGCTGTGTTGTATAAAATGAGCATGAATTATATTTACTGGGAGATAGAAGGTTAACTTGCCTATGAACTAATTGAGGAGCCTCATGGTAAATGCAAAGTGGTGCGTGCACATTATGAACAAGAATTGAACTAGCTAAAAGGAGGATTTAGGTTCATTCAGTATTTAATTTATGTTTTTGCACACTACCTGGTGTTTTCTTTAAAAAATAAACCTCAAAAGCCCTATTGAATCCTAATGAGCTTGTAGAAACTCCAGAAGGAGAGACAGAGGCAGCATGTTTAATAAGAGGGGATGTTAACCTGTCAGAGTCTTGGGAGTGGGTCTTGTGCTCCTTCAAGGCTTGTGCAGACTTGGTCACTTCCATTTGCAGTTTTGAGTTGAACATTTGTTTCTTGTCTCATAAAATACAACTTACTTGGCCAGTACGCGAAGAATTAATTACATTTTTTTGTGTTCTGCAGTTCATAGTTTACACTTATGCTATATTTTATGGCAGAAATCAAAATAATTGCTTTTTTCTTCACCCAAGAAATATATGCAGTTGCTTATTACAAATGTATGCAACTGAATAACTTTTTTATAGGAGAGTACTTGACAGATGCCAGTTAATGTCAAGGGATATACAAATGCTCAGTGCCAAGTGATGGCAGGATATACAAATCAGTCTGGTACCAAATTTTTTTCTGCATAAACAGCATAGGACTGTGACCTCAGTGGACCCTGTGCAAATGTTTAACTTGATGCACAGAAGGAATTCCAGTGAAGAAATGGAATTATATAAGTATCTTAAATGTGTGTGCTTATGTGCTCACAAAATGGGGGCTACATGACATAAAAGCAGAGTTTGAGCTTTCAGGTTCTTAGAGACTTGTGTTTTTTCACTCTCCCTAAAATTCCGAATAATAGGATCACTTTCTTATTGAAGGGGCTGGATCCAATTTGTCAGTGCTGCCTTACACTTTGGGGGACATTGCTGCAGACCGTAGTCAATCTTTCGTGTGTCCACTGATTGGATACTCTTCAGCCCCCTTTTTTTTTTGCACCTTGTTACTTGCAGGCTGTTTGCCTACGTCATTGCACTGGCTTCTCTTGATACGAGAGTTGAGAAATCTGTAGACCACCTGAAGAGTTCTGGTGGTCTACAGCTGGTGTCTGTCTCAGGGGTGGTCAGCATCACCTTCCTGATACAATCAAACATGCCTCCAGCATAGCCAAAACAAAGGCATTGTTCTTGCTCTTCAGCCCTGTGCCAGCTCCTGTAATGGGCTGAGCTTTCTCACAGTGGGACACAGGTAGGGCTAAAAGGGTGCAGATGCAACCCATCGTGTGATTTGGGGTCAGCTGTGTGCCCGCTCTACATGGTGGGACAGGAGCTGTGCAGAGTCCTCCTGGGCCCACCCCAGCTGCAGGGCAGACACTACTTTTATAAACTCAGTCATCACAAGCCTTTCCTCAGGGGCTCCAAGCGCTCTCTGAAGCTCAGCTCAAAGAGGGAGTTTGGGATGACCTTTTTAATTCATATTCCCAGAGATTTTTCCAGTACTTTAGCAGGGCTAGTTTGCCCTTGTGGGTCATTGTAAACACTTAACATTTTATTTACTCATCCTGTCTTTAATTTTTGCAATGGTTTCAATTTAACTTTTAAATAAATATTTAGGGTGGGGATAGAAATTAAACAGTTGAGCTCTTGCCAGCATCCCTTTTTTTGTCCTTTTTCAAAGGCACTCATGAGACTCAGATGTAAAACTCTGGATAATATCCTTCCAGTTATGGCATCTGGCTTCTTGGCAGCCTCTTTGAGAAGTTGGCAGGCTTGGTGTTGCCTTTAAATCCAAAACTAGCTATCTTGTAATTTTTCTAAGATGCTTTTTCCTTCTGCTTGTCATTTTTTGCTTGCTTTACCTTTTGATTTGGGTGAATTCTTGCTTTATTAGTCATTTGAGTCTACTGTGCTTGCCCAGTTTCCATGCCATCTTACGGTAGAGGGAGGTTTATTAATGGTTTTAAGATGGCTACATGTATGTATTCTAAAGTGACCTCCAATGGTATGCAAGAACCTGGTTGTTTTTTTGTTTGTTTTGGGGTTTTTTTTGTGTTTTTTTTTGTTTTGTTTTGTTTTATTTTTTGTTTGTTTTTGTTTTTTGTTTGTGTTTTTTTTTTGTTTTTGTTTTTGTTTTTTCTTCTGAGTAAATCAGCAATAAAGGTAGTCTTAACTCCGGTGGACTGGGTAGTCTGAATATTATGTTTCAGTAGCTCTATCTCTACAGTAGCACACAGGTCTGTGCTTTTGAAGTGTTAGCTCTTTGGAAGGTAGTGTAATAGCTTGAGTGAAAAAAAAAGTTTGTGTAGGAAATAGTTGAATACAGCTACTTTTCAGATATTTCACTTGCCCCCTTTTTTCCGCTTGCATTTTCTTTTGGTATTCATGATCCCTGTGTACTTTCAGTGTATCTTTCAGTCTCTTGTAACTTCCAGTTTTCTGTTTTTATATTCCCCCATGTCGTACACAACGTGCAGCTGCGTGTGTGTGAGTAGGTGTCTATGTGTGAGCCTGTGTATGGAGCCAGCATTGCCTCAAGGCAGCTGGCAAGCCTGCAGAGGGGAGCCTACTCATGCACACAACACTGCAGTGTAGTTCCTGGGCATTGCAAATTGTCAAGAAATTGGTTTCTTCGCTTTAGTTTGTATTACTGTGCTGCAGCATGATACTCCAAGTGGTCTGGGGCACGTGAATCCTTCGTGGCATAGTTTCACCCCAATCTTGGGGGCGAGAAGGGCACTAGGTCTGTGATACTTCCTTTCCTGCCCAGGGAGAAATGTCCCTGTGCTGAGGTCAGTACTAATTGAAGCCTTTTGCACCACAGCTACAGGAGAGGGCACCAGGAAGGCTCCCCGGGCAGCTGCCCTGCCTTTTAGATAGTGTGAGATCACAGGTACAGCTTAATGGAGTTGTTGCTTATCCTTCAGCCCCGAATGGAGGATGAATGCATTTCCTCTTCACTCTCAGTGTCTGGGACACTGGGTTAAAATAGAGTTACTTTCTGCTAGGAGAAACAAAGAATGTATCACTTGTGTCATGTAGTATCTATTTGCACTGAGGGATTTTCACTGGATGCAGTGTCTTTGGATCATCCCTTTATTCTTTTGGAAAAGACAGTCATGTCTCAATCTTTGTTTTAGTGGCAAGAAGAGGGTAAATGCAGTACTCCATCCCTAGCTGTTTCCCAGCTGTACCAGCAAGGCAGAGTGCCCCCCTGGCTGGCTGGGCAGAGCTGAGGCTGACGTGCTGCTTTATACTCAGGGAGTTTATTACCTGGTGGATGTAGGCTAAAAGTAAACAAAAAGCTCTGGTCTCGGCCAGCATTACAAGCACTGAAGAAAATACTAGGGTTTTCTCTGGGTTTTTTTTTTTTTTTGGTATCAAAATATGCTGTGGTAGAGCAAAAAGAATTGGACCAAGGTGAATATTTGGTCGTAAAAGCAGTATCATTACTTTCAGTCAATTGCTGTAGGTAAGAAAACCCTTTTTGGGGGTTGGGGGATCCATACTGAACAAGCCTAAAAAGAGCCAGCCCATGGTTACAAGAAGGTTTATGTCAGTAGGAAAATTAGAGTGAATCAGCATATCTGGGCACTGGAACAGGCATCCCAGAGAAGTGATCACAGCACCAAGCCTGACAGAGTTCAAGAAGTGTTTGGACAATACTTTTGGGCACATGAGTGACTCTTGGGGACAGTCCTGCACAGGGCCAGGAGTGGGACTCGATGATCCTTTGTGGGTCCCTTCCAACTTGGCATATTCAGTGATTCTGTTATTCTCTGATACCCCTATAAACTCAGATTCTTCTGAAGTCTGGTTAATTTAACAACTACAGACCCCTTTTTAAAAGGCACATACCTGCTTTGCATGTCTATATCCTTCCACTTTAGAACTCAGATTCATTACAATATATGTACCATACAAGTACATGTATTTCTGACTTCAACAAAGTAACACAGCCAGCATAATTTCAGTTATAATTGCTCGTGCCTCTTCTCTGCTGTGGCAAAGAGAGGTGCCTAATTATAGAGTCAGCAATAGTATACCATGGTCAACTTTTCCTGACAGTGTCCCTGCAAGGGTAACTAAGCCCATCTCATCAGTTTCTTCTTTGGAAAAAAACCTGGCATTTCTAGTAATCCAAGTTTTCTGGAAGTGGAGGTAATCAAAACCACAACACTTGAGGAAAGGCGAGAAGTTGCTTGTGCACAGGCTTGATTATGTTACAAAATACTGATTTCTCCATTTTAATTATTGACTTTATAATAAAGGCACCGTTCAGAAATTTTGACTTAATTGCATTTGTTTTCCATTCCCATTTCTTTTAATTCATTATGACTCAGACTAGATTTGTTATCTTACGCTTCATTGTTAAAGATGGTTAGCTCTTAGAAATTGTCAGTGCACTTTGTATAACCTCCCCTTCCCATGCCCCACATGTAAATAAAAGAGAAAATGCTATTAGTGTGAGGTCAGAGATGGGGTTCATTAAGTCAGCCTTTGCTACCAGTGACCACATGGGGTGCATGAAGGTGACACCAGAGCATAGGAGGCACTAAATACTTGAAGTCAGCCTGTGTACATTACGGTGCGTTAAACCCCTGCATGAACACTTGTGCTGGTTTAAAGGTAAACCAGCAGGAGGAATGAATCTAACTCACAAGCAGATTACAAGTCAGAATTACAGTTTA